>JAVGWX010000004.1:45954571-46554571 GCA_036924085.1 Ariolimax columbianus
AATAAAACCTTAAAAGTGGAATGGAAATTAGAAAAATCATGCCTTTGAATTGTAACTTGTTAATATGGTTGATAGGGATGTCAAAAGTACCCTGCATGTTCCATTATGATGTAGACAAACAACATGACGTCTTAATTGCAGTTAGAAGATGGCCTCCCCACTATTGACATGCACCAAAAAGGAGCAGCGTTCTGTTATCCATTTTTGGAGCAACGGAAGGGTGAAATCTATAGAAATACATCTGTGAATGAAGGTCCAATACAATGATGCATTCCTCTCAGTCCAGCAAGTATATCAGTGGGGTAAGAAGTTCCAAAACAGCATGAGTTCTGTTCACAACTGGGTCAGGCACACCAAATAGCAATCCCAGAGTCGAATGCAGCCATTGATTGCCCCATAAAGGAAAATCGCAGATTGACTAAGTGAAAGGCATGAATCACCGTACTGGACCTTCATTTGCCAATTAATTTGCATAGGTTTCACACTTTCGCTGCACAAAAAACAGATAGCATAATGCTGCCCTTTTTTGGTGCATGTCAATTGTGGGGAGGCATTCTTTTAACTGCAATTATGACGTCAACTGTTTTTCTGCACCATGAGGGCATTTGCAGGACACTCTTGACATCCTTAGCAACCATATTAATAAGTTACAATACAGAGACATAGTTTATCTAATTCCTATCCCACTGTTAAGGTTTTAATTTGAAGCCCCATCGTACATTTTTCTATCCATTATTTCATTTATACTAAGACATGCCTTTTGTAAAAAAAAAAATTTTTTATGGTTCTTTTGTGAATTGGCAATTTTTTTAAATTGGAATTTTAGTTTCCTATGAAAAGTTTGATGCATCCATCTGCACTGTTCATCACTAGATCATGAGTATATCTTGTAATGAAATTGAAGTGATCAAGTTGGTCAACATTGATTGGCGACTTTAGCCTTTGAAATTGATCATCATTTGTGTCGATTTCTTCACATGTGTCATCTTCAATGTTTACTTTGGGTGGTTCGTGATGCATATGCCTATTCTAATATGACTTCAAATAGCTGATTTTGCTGTTGATACAAAGTAAATATTACAAAACTAGTTTTCAGTAATAGCTATTGAATGACCTGACAAGGATCCATCAAAATTTGACAGATCAACAGGTCGCACCAGTAGAGGTTGTATACAAAATTTCAGCTGTCTAGATTATACAAAATTTGGTTCAAATAAAAGAAATAGAAGTCGGCGCAAACGGTTATGTCTGGCAAGTTAAATATAAGCTTGTAAAACTATACAAGCATGTTTTGGTCTGTTCTGCTCTTAAGACTCGACTTCACTTCATTCCTGACATACCAAAATGTGCTCAGCCTATCTCAGCAAATAGTGAATAGGATGGTTCATGTAGCTTACTGGTTGTACACACTCTATCCTTTCATGTGACATGATGGTGACAAAAGTGTGTCGGAGACAACAGTGAAGAACTGGACAACGATGTAATGTTTAAAGAAGGACGTGAGTTAATGAAAGATCTTCCGAGACCAGGTCAGGCGCATATTGTTGCGTCAGAAGCTGTGATCGTCAAAATTGATGCAGCAATTCGGGTGGACCGTCGCCGTAGCTTATGTATGTTTGTCACACTTTTATCACCATACACTGCCTGCATTCTGCGATGAATTTCAACTGGTCGATATCCTTCAGCTGTTAGAAACCGAATCACTGCTCGCTTATCAACTCTGGAAGGATTTCGTATCACACTGCCATGTTTTCAATGGTCTGCTGAGGAAACTACGAGTCAAAGGATAATGTTTGCAAACATGACGGTTGGCATGTGCTGTTCACATCAGAACTGACGTGATCATGCGCATCGTACATATGTTCACTTGGTGCAGTTAGGTCCGGTTTCATTTGACCACGTCGTGAACAATGGCACAGACAAAAAAAAAACCAAAAGATCATCGGTGGCTAAGGAGAAGAGACACTTTTAAAGAGTCTCTGTATCATTTCTTCTGTCCCCCTGATGAGTACTTTCCAGTGCAGCAGCTGCTTAGGGGCAACATGCTCAGTCCATCTGAACTAATACCAAAGTAGCCCCAACTCTACAAATCAGGAACAGCTGAGTAAGTATATCCTTAGTCCCTCCTGAAGGTCTTTTGGTCATAATGAAAGTTGTTTTTGTATCAGTGATCTAGTAACAACTATTTCATGCCTATTCATGTTATTATCAACATTTGGTTTTCAATTTCACTTCCGTTCCACAGATTTGTAATTACTTACAAGAAAAAAACAAGAGAAAGAAATATTGTCAATATGTCACTATTGTGTGATAGAATGAGAAGGACATGCAAGAACCCACCAGCTTGTTCGTGTTAACATCAGTGACCAGGTGAGTGGTAGAATGATTTATCCTTTTCTCCACATCACCATCATAAGTACAATAGTTAAGGCTGTAACATCTTGCTTCTAAATAAGCCATTGAGAAAGTTATTAACTCTTTACAGTCCAAATTAACCATTGCAGTCAACTAGAGTAGCACAACTTACAGTCTGATTTATCTGAAGTTTCATGTCGCATATCAACAATATCTTGTTATTTATCTAAATTTGATTCATAAAACAAAAGATGTATCTTTAAATTAAAAAATCATAATTTTAGTGTTAATGTTAATCATGAAATGACTGTTCTTGTCTTGGACAAAAAAAAACTGGGCATAACGAAACTCAACAGTATTGGCTTAGGGAAATGCGATTAGACATATGAGGGTAAGTCAGTAAGTAGGTCACAAACTGATATGGGATAGCTAAAAAAATGATGTTGGTAGTTTCTAAAGATGTCATTAGGTGGCGGCTTCATTCAGCTTTGTGATTACTGCAGGTAGCAGACGCTAGGTGTCGCACTGCACGTGCGCAGCTCAGATATATGGTGTCCATACTCAGAGTGTACATATCAAAGAACGGCATGCTGTTGTGCGTTTTTTTTTTTTTGAGCAAAAGCACTTTCTGCAAAAGATATTCATAAGGAAATGCATCCTGTTTACAGTGAAAATTGTTCCTCACATAAAGCATGGTATAACTGGGTCAATAAATGTTCAGAATGGCACTCAGAATTTGCTGATGAATCCTGACCTGGTCAGGTTGTGGAGATGATTTGAGCTGATAGGTGAGTAACGATTGACAGTGTAGCAACTGCAAGATGGTGTTCACATGGTTTAGCCTACATGATAATATATGATGGATTTAATTTCGAGAAAGTATGATAAAGTTGGGTACCCAAGAAACTGATAGATGAACACATAATGAACTGAATGGGCCTGTCCTTGCAGCATCTTTGTTGGTATGGAGATGATGGAGAGGACATGCTGAACAGGATTGTTGTTCAGGATGAATCATGGGTGCATCACTACCAACCCAAATCAAAGTGTGCTTCAATGCAATGGAAGCATCCTTTTTTCACTTCCTGCCAAAAATTCAAGGTTACACCATCAGCAGGGAAGATTATGTTTACAATATCTTTGGATTCTCACAGTGTTGTTAACCAATTTCCAGAAGAAAGGTGACAATGTGAATTATGTATCATACAATGAAGCTCTGTTGATGCCAGAGGTTGCAATTTAAGGAAACATCCAGGTATACTGACTAGAGTAGCACTACTACGTGAAAATGCCAGACAACATATACAGTCTGTTTAACCCAGGAGAAAATTGACCCAGCTAGGGTGACAACTTCTTGAACATTCACATTACAGCCCCGACTTACTCTGAGTAATTTCCACCTGTTTGGTGCACTAAATGCAAACTTTGGCAGAAACATTTAGCAAATGAAAAAGATGTTGAATGAAAAATAAAAATGTGGCTGAGACAGCAGACCAAAGACTTCTATCCTGCAGGTTTTGGTGTAATGATAAAGCAGTAGGATAAGTAGGAAATGTTAGTGGAAATTATGTTGAGAAATAAGGGACAATGTCAGTGGTTTTCAAATTTGTATCTCATTCAGTTTTTTTTTAATAGCCATTTGTGACCTATCATAAATATAAGTATTATCTTTCGCTATTTAAAAAGCTGAGGAATAAACATCGCTTGCCACTGCAGTTACCATGCAGTATGCAGGCTTGGTTCCTATTTCACCTCTGAAAGAATAAAAACTAGACCATACCAGGATTCATTCCTGTACTCTAACTACTGAGCCAAATGCTTTTAAACTATTCAGTGTTAATGCCAAATTAGTTCTAATATTGGATCAGAAACAAGGCATGTCAAAAAGCCATCTGTTAACTCATTCATTCCCAAATATTTTAGACCTCTGGATGCAATTTTTTTTAATGTAAAACTGAAACACAGCATTACTTAGTTGCGGTCTACTTGTCTTCAATAAACATTCCCTGAAATAACACATATTATATACCAAATTGTTCAAAATTGAAGCTAGAATACAATGGAATACACATATTTCACAAATGGAGGTGAAAATTTGTGTTTGATGGATTATAGTTGCATAATCGTTTTGTTATTTTAAAAGATTTTGAACAAAAATGTTCCCCTCATCAATACATTTGTCATCTCTAAACCAATACATGAATAACGTAATGACTTTCTATTGACGGTAATCCAGAAATTCCAGGTGTAATATTCTTAAGGTTACACCTGATCTGGTGCAATTGTTTTCACAGTATTTACATTTTACTGAAGGCACTTGAAGTTGAAAACATGCTCAAAAGTAAAAGCCCTGATTAACATTAGCGTGAGTGTTTACAATTTATGCGTACACAGAAAGAATGTTCCTGCTGTATTCAATATATATATACACACTCATTTACATTATACACACTTGAATGACTGTGCAGTATCTTGAACCTTTACTGAATTTGTAAAATGTTATTACCATTGCTTTAGAAAAAAGAGGGCAACGCCCCTTCGTCAGTAGATTTAGTTTGACTTTCATCGCTCGACTTAGAACTAAGACTAGATAAATCAATTGAAACCGCGCTATAATAACGATCGATATCTTCATCATCACTACCATTAGCAATAATATAATCTATCTATTACCGAGCTTGTGCTGAAAAAAACTCTATTTGATGTGGTTGAAGGTGCATGAGATAGCTTCAAAGTTGCTCTCAAAAAAAAAATTATGGTTTCCAAGTTACGAAACTAATCATTTTTTCTTCGAAACTCACACTAACTCTTCTGTAAATTAAAAGTGCAAAATCTGGACTTTCGTCAATACCCAAAATAAAACATTTAGGAGAACTAGGAATGGGAAAATATATGATTTTGTGAACACAGTAGCAAAAGCCGATATATCGGCTCCTGGGTTTTCTAGAAAAAACTGGAAGCCAATGTATCGGCTCGTGGGAGTGAATGAGTTAACAAAAGACTTGAAACTTTGTTGCTTTGTTTCGGTCTAGGTCATTCTCCGTATTTCAGCTCCATACAGCAGCACCAACTTGACCCTGGCACTGAATGTTATATAACTTTTGTATGAATCTTGATTTATCTGGATCTGCATATGTTATTTAGTAATGCCATTCTTGCCTTTCCAAATCTGGTCTGCACATCTGCATCTGTACCACCTGGCCATTATACTGCTCAAATAGATAAGACCAGACGTCAAATCCCTGTGGAAAAAGAATATAAAAGCAAAACACAAAGACAAAAAGAGAGTGAACAAAAGAAACAGTGACAAATCAGTTAAAAAGGATATGCAATGAGAAAACGTTTGAGCCTCTTCTCGTTCTCCTGGGAAATGTTGTGGAAGTAAACACCAATCCCAGAAAAGAGGCATGGAAGTTTCGCTGAAGCTGCAGATGTGCTGCCTGATGTCATTGGCAATGATGAAGAGGATGGTGTGGAGCAAGATGCTGTTGTGGACCCTGATTGTGAGTTGTTACCTTTAGTCACTGAAAGTCAAGCATGCATCAAATGAAATAATATGTGGCTGGTTTAAAACACATTTATAAAACGACTTCTAAAACTGCAATGTTTGCATTCTATATTGGCAGTAAATATAGTTATAGACTGACGTGGACACTGGTCTGACTGAGTGTATTACCAAGGCCTGAAAAGGGAGCAAAGAATAGTAACACTATAACCTGCCTGGCATGTCGTAAAAGGTGACAAGAAGCTGGCTACCTCAACCTATGGAAACTTTAAGCCACAAAAGCTTCCATAGAGACATTACCTTCCGCAGATATCATATCAACAAGGCAGCAGGTGGTTTGAAGTCTTACTTCTTCTGCATGAGTTACTCCAGTTACATGAGTCCCAAGTACTTGGTTACACCAGGGACTCACACCACTTCTTCCTCTTCTTCTTCAGGGTTTGTCCCAAAAGGAACGATGTGATATTATGTCATAATTTACAGCGAGGCTGCGACATCTGCTCCTTTTGGCCAGACACATCCAATTTCAGCTGGGTTTTTGAGTTCGCCTTCCCACTGTGATTCCTATTCTCTTTACCAGACTTCACTGGTGTAGGCTGTTTCCAGGATCACCGCTTAGAGGCGGAACAGGGTCATGGTCAGCAGTGGTTCGCCGACCTTGATGAATTGCTATGAGTTGCTGGCTGCTGTCAGCTCATTCTTTGCTATATCTTCAGGACCACACCACTTCTGATGATCAGATCATCTCCTGCTGCATTGTTCTGCATATAGTTTCCTATCTCTGCAACACATAAGGCGAAGCATTTTAAAATGACTTTCTGTCTTGGTTTAGCTAAGACCAGAGTGCCAGATAGGTTCTTTATTAAGAGGAAAGAATAGAACCACTGCACTTCCATGCATGTCGTAAAAGGTGAGATGTAATGTATGGGGGCTTGCAACTTCATCATGTAAAACAAATTTATTTCTACAGAAACCATCACTGCAAAAGCAACATAATGTGCATAAGCGCAGGCTGCCTTAAGGTCAACTGTAGTGGTGGCCCTATACTCCCGCTGTGGTGAAAAAGGTACAAGAAGAGGATATTGGTCAACTTTATTTAGATAAGTTGGTTATTCTTATTTGTGTTGTCCTTTGTTTCTGATGAAGACTTTTTGGCTGTAACACAGGTCGACAATTTTCTTCTTTTTTTTTTTGCTCGTTGAACTGACTAATAATTAATGTTGTTATCAATATAATAGAAATTCACCTTTTGATGGGCGATGATTGTTGATTGCTTCATTTGTCCTTTTCTTGGCTTGCTTTCTTGGAAAATAGTATCTTTGATTATGTAAGGCATCATTGCAGATTATTTTTCAGAAAATTGATTTTTTCATTTACTTTCATGAACCCACACCAGTAACGACATCATTTATTATATAAAACAACATTTTGACAAATTCAAAGTTTTTTATTGCCAATGAATCATTCATTAACCAATCAATCAAAACTTTTGAGCTGCCTGGGTAGTACAGTTGTCTCGACTTATATCTTGCCACTGGTTCAAGGCTGCTGGGGATAAGAGAGTGATGTTGATGATCTGTGTATCTTCTTCCTCACTAAGACCAAAAAAAAACGTCTGATGATGTTGCCATCATCGCTTGCGATTTACAACTAACAGGTCATCGACAAAACTGTATGCCGCATATCAAGAGCATTGCACAAAGCACAAACTCCGTAGCTCTAGCGATGAACCCAGGTATCTTATGAAAAATTGCTATCATGAACCGACCGCCGCAGTTCGAAATCGAACCCCGGCTGTCTGACTATGAGGCAAACGGCTTGACCACTTCTCCACGAAGACCCCCATCTATGTCCATATTGCTAACAAAATACATGAATGATTCCACCTCTTGGAGTACTGTGTCTCCTAACTCATTCTGATTGTAATTAGCAGCTTTTATTCTCATAATCTCAGTCTTTTTTCTCTGTGTTGTCTTGTGCAGCTTTGATACCCCATTAAAATGTGTAAATAAGAAATGTCAGATACTACTGCATTTCCTGCACCTTTTTCAAGTGTAACTGAAACAGAACTATGACTGTATGAGAGTAGCCTAATTAGTAATCCTCCGCAATTTTTTAAACGGAAAATATTTATTCAAAATGTAAAAAATTCATGCACAGTTTAATTTAATGTTTCCATTATGCGTCTGTTTTTCTACATAACTTTTGTTCTCTTCTATGGCCTTATGCCAGCTTGAAACAATGGTATGAATGTCTTTCCTGTACCAGCTTGTTTCCTGTTCACATAGCCATTTTTCATGAATGTCTATAGTTAGTTGTGAGACTTTGAGGAATCTTACTTGTGCATACCTAAAAATATCCAAGATCGTAGAAATTGCAACGGCACCACAATTGCTGATTTAAAGTTGTAGGACCAATTATTGGCTTTTGATGCAATGACCCTCACAAATAATGGCATCGGTGCGCTGTAATATGTCTGGGCTGGTGGTTGTGGAAACATGCCCAGACCGCAACCAATCATGCAACTCTATCTCCACTTCCTGAAGCTTTCCTCTTCTTCTGCGTTCGTTCTCAATCTCCTGCAACCAAGCCCTGAACAGGGCTTTGCAAGTAGCAATATGTAGTCCGGATAATGGAATACGTTGTGTCGCTAGTTTACAGCTTGACTGCGATATTTGCACGTTTCGGTCCGACACAACCATTTTCGGCAGGCTGAAGCTTTAATTTTCTGTTTGTAATGCATGTTGCATGCCAACGTCATATTAATGGACTACTCTGCCGAAGACGGATGTGTTGGACTAGTGGCACAACGCACTCCGTTCTACCTCCTGCTACTTGCAAAGCCCTGTTCGGGGCTTGGTAGCGGGAGATTGAGAACGAACCCTGAAGAAGAATGGACTACTACAGCAGAGCTGTCAGAAAAAAATTATGCACACATAATCAGGAAACATCAGTGTTACTTACAACCTGTAAATTTTCACTTTGCTATTTTATTCTGGGACAAGAAAATAAATGTCAGTCATTACTTTCAGAACATCCATTACATTAACATCACACAACCAATGTGAATCCTGAAGTCACTTTCTCATGGTCAACAAAGAATGTTTCTCCATGACAATGATCACAAAGACAAGTATTTATCAGAGCTCTGAAAAATATTCCCTTCACTTCATCAAAGTTACAGAAACCACCACGCCAAATGCACAGACATGTTTTGGCCCACGATTTTTACAATGCGTACAATGACTACAGTGATCCAAAGCTCCTAATGAAGAGCTAAACAGAAGGATGTGCAAGGTCAAATTTATGATTAAAAATGGCAAAAGTAAAATTTATGATTAAAAATGGCAAAAGTAAAATTTATGATTAAAAATGGCAAAAGTAAAATTTATGATTAAAAATGGCAAAAGTAAAATTTATGATTAAAAATGGCAAAAATAAAATTTTAGATTAAAAATGGCAAAAGTAAAATTTATGATTAAAAATGGCAAAAATAAAATTTATGATTAAAAATGGCAAAAGTAGTTCCAGCAATCAATTAATGGCCGTTGCTCCTTTTGGGCATAGTCCATTGACAAATAATGTTTAAATGTTCACATTTGACACAGCAAAATTAAAATTAAAATTTGGCTGTAGATATATTAAAACATTGCAGACATAAACAAAATAATGAACAAAATGGTTCATAAGGATACATGTAGGTGGGAATGCCCTTAGAGGACAGATACTTCTGTAAAAGTCTCTCTGTGCCATACCAGTTAAATCCTAGAGTATCATGGCCAATACGAGGCAGATGAACACTTGCTGGAAATTGCAGACAAAGAGAAATCAAAAACCTTTTAAGATTTTATTAATTCAAAATACAGTGAAATTTTATTAATCACATGATGAAATCAAGTATAGAATATCAATATCAAAAGGTCAATTAGGGTCCCAGTCTCAAGGGGACCCACCCAAGCAGCTGGTGCCTCTGCTAACCTAATGGTCAGTGGGAAATACCAGACCTGGCCAGAGGGTGTGGAGCTGAGAAATAAACTGCGAGGCAGCCGCTCCGACCTCGTGAAGACTACAGACGTCTTCATAGCGAGTGATCCGCAGATATATCATGACCAAAGATCCTGAACGCAAAGAAGAAGAGCTGCCGAAATGCAGCAGTGAATACCTGACAGCAACCAGCAACCCATAGATGGCTGCTTGCATTAGGTTAGTGACTGATAACTGACTAAGACCGTATTCCGCTTCCTAATCGCGAGCCTGGAAACAGACTGCAACAATGAAGACTGGCTAAGAGATTAGGGTTTGTTTCCCTGCAGAAGACGGATGTGTCGGACCAAAAGGTGCAAATATCGCAGTCAATCTGTAAACTAGCGACACAACGCATTCTGTTCTCTGGACTACATCCTGCTACATGTAAAGCCCTGTTCAGGGCTTGGTAGTAGGAGATTGAGAACGGACGCAGAAGAAGAAGAAGAAGGGTTTGTTTTATTTTTCCGTGGAGTTCGCTCTGATGTGTTATAGTGTACAGCAATGCTGCGATATCTGCATCCTTCAGTCGGACACATCCAACTTCAGCTGGCTTTTTTTTAGTGTCGGGTTTGCGATCTATATTTATGTTTCCAGGTCTGCCACATGGAGGCAGAATAGGGTCTTTATTAGATATGGTTCGCTTGTCCTGTTGCAAGTAGCCAGCTCTGGTTTGCTGATCCTGATACAAGCAGCCAGCTCTGGTTTGCTGATCCTGATACAAGCAGCCAGCTCTGGTTTGCTGATCCTGATACAAGCAGCCAGCTACGAGTCGCTGGCAGCTGTCAACATATTCACTGCTGCATCTTGGCCCCGATTAGGAGTTGAAGAGGGAAAGCAAACCAGGTCCCAAAAATGGCATGCTTAAATCAGACTTGTAAGTCAAAAAGTGCAGATGTCACAGCCTCACTGCAAACTGTGACACAACATCACAAACGTCCTTTTCAGAATGATGGAAGAAGAAGAACATGTAGAAGAAGAATTAAGAAGAAGGAGGAAAGGTAAATTTATTTGTATTTTCTGTTTTCATTCGATAAGTAAGGATAGTCCCATACCAGATACTGCTGTCGAGGATGAAGTGTTAGGAACTTCTTTGAACTAGACCTTAATTTATTTATGAAGTGGAGTGGCCAATTCTCTTCCTCGCTGTCTTTCCTTCTCTAACAACAAGTCAGTTACCCATTTAGAGATGGGTCAACTGGAATGTGTCAACATGAGGCATACATTGACATTCAAGCAAATAACTCATAAGTTAAAAACATGAGTGATCAGGTGTTATGTATACTCATCATTACTATATGAAGCAGAAACATGGACAATGAAAAAACAGAGAAGAAAATGAAGGCCTTGAAAACGTGGATACATAGAAGAATTAGGCACATGTTATTGAAAGAAAAGAAAATAAGTATGGAATTCTCAGAGAAATTTTGGAAAATGTGCAAAGAGGACTGGTGAATGAAATGAGAATGCATTTTTATGTAAGGGTCTGCTACCTCCTACATTTTCTAAGAGTTTGCTTCCCCGGGGTAACGGCCAGTGTTGTGATTGGGGAGTGAGCACAGCAATTTGGCTTGTGAGCCGTGTGACTTAACCACTAGCCCACGCAGTCCCCTGCTAGTTTATGAATCCTAAAACAAGCTAGTTTAGTTTGTGAGCCGTGTCACCTAACCACTAACCCACGCAGTCCCCTGCTGGTTTACGAATCCTAAAACAAGCTAGTTTAGTTTGTGAGCCGTGTCCCTAACCAATAGGCTATTCCTTCCCCTTCTGCCACAAATCTGATTCCACGTACACAATTCTTTGTAACTCAAATCTCTACAACAATTACTAAAGGTTATCACCTTTCCTCTCTACGGCAGCTTTGTACACTTTCTTTAAGCCAAGTTTGAGTGCTAGCAACTTGATCCCTGATAACTGGTTTGTACGTCTGTCTCTCTGTTGAGCAACTAAGAGTGCTATCTGAAATATAACAGATGAGTGGCGAATGAAAACACAAAATAGGTTAATAAAACAACTTAACATAAGAAATATCACAGATGATCACTTTTTTTATTTTCTCTCATCTTTTTACAATAATTTTAGTTACATTAAGATTCAATTTTAAAATATTAATTTTTCGTGTAAAAATTTAGCTACAGCTGAGAGGTTGTCACTATAAATCAGAAATAGACGAACAAAAGCATGAAAAGTTGACAGTTTAAATCCTACAAGTTTCAAGTGTCCCCTGGTATCAAGGCGGGTGAGATTGGCGCTTAGTCCTACCAAGAGATGGATGCTAAACTTGAAGTCCCATGCACATACAGATGAAAATTGAAAAGAACAGGCTGTTATCCGCTATCCAGGCAAAAGTTTTAAAGCAAATTAAATTCCTACCCAATAATGGTCTTCTACACAAAGGTCAAAAAAAGGTCGACCCCTTTATCATCCACAGACACAACAGGCATTCCCCTGTTTGCCTGCATTCAATTGCAAGTAAATGCAAAAATAGAAAATGACCATTAGATCAATGGGGTAGAGGAGGAGAAATATTTTTTTAATGCAAACTATGAAATGGCCCAATAACAGAAAACTTGTAAATATTTTTATTAAACACATATAATAAGCAGCACACACATATCAATGATATGACTCTATGCACTAAAAAATGATAGAGCAGCATTTCTTACGTACATTCCTCACTCAGTCTGAATCAAAACTATTTTATTAAACCAACTATTACCCTACTTAGTACACTTTACCTTTAATTTAGATAGGGGTATAGAGGTAGAATGGTAACTCATCACATTATAATTTTGGGTCATTTTCTTGAGTCTCTTCTGCTACTAGGTTTGATAGTTTTATTATTTGGTGTAGTTTCTACAACTGTTTTTAACTGGACTGTGTTGTTCACCAAAACCCAAGCCTGGACAACCAATTCAATCTCTTGGTCTGGTCTCTCTCCAATTTATCTGATCGGCTTGGTTGAACCAGCCAGGAGTACAAGGATCCTACCAAAATCATCATCGGCATTTCAGTCCCTGTAGAACATGCGAGAGGCACCCTGTGAGTAGCCTCTCCAAGGTGCAAACCTGGGCACTGAATATGGAGACCCTGGGCTGCCCAAACTGCAGGATATCCCTCTCTGCCTAACTGGTGCAATCCAAAGGAATGCAAAGCATGATAATATAGCACCAGCTCAGCTGCAGGAATGAGTTCTTCTTCTTCTTCTGCGTACACAGTCAGACAGTAACCATTATTTTCTCGAAAAAAGCGGCGGTCATCCTGAGACTCTCGCCACTACCATAGAGCTTGTCTTGCAGTTCCACTGGCAATGGCCACATCTGCTCTCTCTGATCCTCGTATGTCGGGCAGTTCTGCAGCAGATGTTCAGTGGTCATTTTACCAGTACCGCACGGGCATTCGTCGGTACACCCTATCTTCAATTTGTTGAAGAGGTGGTACCTCAGTCTGTTGTGGCCAGTGCGAAGTCTGAAGACAACGACCTGCTCTCTTCGGTTCAACTGGTAATAGGCATCGTTTTTGGTGTAACCAGTATGTTCGGTTTCCCATTTGGACATGTACCTGGCTTTGATAAGCCGTTTTGACTCTTCGTACGTCATACTGGTATCTATTTGTGGTAGCCTTGCACCTTCTTTTGCCAGTCTGTCTGCCTCCTCGTTGCCTTGGATGTTGCAGTGTGACGGAACCCACTGTACCACTACCCTTTTTGGTGCGGACTGTTGGCACAGTTTGCAGAGTGCTGCTCTTAAGTCATTAAGCTCAGTGTTTTTCTGGCTTTTTAGCGCT
This sequence comes from Ariolimax columbianus, assembly GCA_036924085.1. Taxonomy (NCBI): domain Eukaryota; kingdom Metazoa; phylum Mollusca; class Gastropoda; order Stylommatophora; family Arionidae; genus Ariolimax; species Ariolimax columbianus. Next base: position 45,968,241 of record JAVGWX010000004.1, read on the forward strand.
GTGACTACTTCGAGAGCATCTGTCAGCAGGACTATATGGCTCTCATTTTCACTGTGTGTTACCATTTCTTCCACTGCCGCCCTCAGTGCCTCTGCCTCTGCTCTGAAATTGCTCGTGTACTTACCAGTAGCGAATGACAGTGTTATTTTTCTGCCATTTGGTAGGTTCAGGAATGCTCCTGCCCCTCCGTTCTGTGTAGTGTTTGTTACAGAGAGGAATGAGTTCACAACTTTGAAATCATCCACCTTAGGTGCTACCACTCCTGATTTTATGTCTGGGTTTACTCCCGTAGCCCTACCCTCTTCTGAGGTTTCCACAAAGCAGTGGAGTCGTTGTCCTCAGATCCTACTTACTCGAGACATCAATGATACTCTCATCGCCCAGAACTAGCCAGCACTCCATGGCACTTGCAGGTTTAAAATCAGAGCTCCCTCTCTTCTAGGCAGACTGCCTGAGCAGGCTAAGGAGCTTCGACTACCTTGATTTAGAGTCAGAGTTTACCTTCTCTTAGATTGGCTACCAACCAAGACTAATATAGCCCAATCTGCCCAATAATGTAATTAATATTACTTAATTATAACTCAATAAATGAACCGTTGGGGTCTTTGTGTATGATAAGGACAAGAATAGCACCACTCCCCCACAGAGAGCATGTTGCAAGAGACGACTGTGTAACATGGCATAACACCGGTCATGGTTAGGTGGGTTAAGAGCAGCATAGATGGTGCCTAACAGGCTGCAGGTCTATTTTACTCTAGTGTTTGAGTCTATTAAGAAGGACTCGTACATAGATTAACCACCCTCCACGGCACTTGTCCCAAAGAAAGCGGAGTAATGATCTGATCAAGCCTAGCCCCAGTTCTCCCGGCTGTGTCCAGATCATACCAGAGCTGAGACTTGCACAGGAGCATTATTTTTAATTTGTTATCTCTATCAGTAGTTAACTTTGTCTATTTTGCTACTGTGATATATGAATGAATCTACCACTTATAGTATTGTGTCTCCAATGACAATCTGATTGTCGTTAGGTGATTTTATGCTCATAATCTGTTTTTTTCTCTTTTTGTACCCTCAGACCTAATTTCAGTGACCATTTAGTAAATACATTTATTTTATTTTTCATTTGGTTGTGACCAAGAGAAAGAAGAACCAAGTCATCAGCAAATAATACATTAGTACTAAGTAAAGTGAAGATCTTCATTACACACCAGTGTGGAATATTGGGAATACAGTGTTAGGCCCATATTATTTAGACCATTGGCACACTAGAGGTGATGTGGTCAACATCACGTAAGCTGTGTTTACATTCCAAGATTGTTCTGGTGCACAAATTTTAGACTGGGTCAACCCCAGGAACCGTTGCGCAATAGGAAAAAAAATCCTGCACCAGTTGGTGACCGAACCCTGATTGCTTGGCTGAGAAGTGAGTGCACTAACCACTGCACTACCTCAGCTCTTCCACTGCTGGCGGCTTATCTTTTTAATTATTCAGTGGACAATGATGAGCAAATAGGAAGGACTTACCAAATTATTACCTGCTTCGGAGCTTTCAATATCATCAATGGGAATGACGTGGCAGTCACCAAGGGTCAGATCTTAAATTATGGAGGCACAAATAAATCAAACCATATAGCAGTGACTTTTACCATGCACAAATATACTTTTTGAACTGCCAGACTTTTACCATGCACAAATATACTTTTTGAACTGCCAGACTTTTACCATGCACAAATATACTTTTTGAACTGCCAGACTTTTACCATGCACAAATATACTTTTTGAACTGCCAGACTTTTACCATGCACAAATATACTTTTTGAACTGCCAGACTTTTACCGTGCACAAATTAAATATACAAAGCAGACTGCAATACACAGAACAAACTGGATTACACAGACAAAATTAGAATACACAGAACAGACTTAAATACACAGAATAGACTGAAATATACAAAGGATATTAACTCCACAAAAATAACACAGTAATAATTGTGTTACATCTTACATAAATTTTGCAAGAATAACACAGTAATAATGTCCTATTTTATATAAATTTCACATAAGTAACACAGCTGTGTCTAGGAGAGATCTAGATGTGTGTGTGGTGTGTGTAGACACAGAGGGAACGATGTATGTTTCAGAGCGTGTGTATACGCAGATTGACTGAGTTGAGAGATCATGTGAGTATACTTAGAATATATTGAATATTATGTCCAGATCGCCCGCCTGAGGGGAACGGAGTGAAGAAGAGTTTTTGAGAGTGTGTTGAGGATGCAGATAAGGGGAGGGTTGTGCGCGGCAAGAACTGGGTTTGATTAGTGGGAGCAACATAAATAGTTTATACTTATAACTCCTGAGTATATAATTAGTTAATATATTTCTTGTATTGTGTGTAATTTCATTGCACTCAATTTGACAGTGTTGTATGAGTATTATATAATAAATATGCCACCTGCTGTGTGCTATATTATTTGCTGTGTGTGGTCATGAATGATGTGGATGAGTGTGGTACATTTTAGTTAGAATAACCCTAGTGCAAACAGTGGGGTCTGCTACAAATCTACCTTTAACTTATGGTCTTCATCTTGCTCTACAGCCTTACTGTCTGGCATTATAAGTTCAAAAAGTGAATAGGCTTGGCAGAATTCTTAGCAGGTTTCAGGTTTCAAACCAAAGAACTCTGTCTTTTTATCTTTATATATATATATATATATATATATATATATATATATGGGGATCAAGATGCAGTGCAGTGTATGAGCTGAAGCAGTCAAAGACCTATAGCTACCGTCAGGGCCAACAAAACAGAGCTGCCAAGACCCTTCTACACCTCTGTGTGATGATCCTGAATAACAGGCTGCAACAGGGCAGACTGGCTAAGGAGAAGGAATTGAATAGGGAAGACTAACCCGGTATTCAAAAATGCCTGCTGAAGCCAGATGTTGAAAGGACAACATCCTACTACTTGCAAAACCCTTTTCAGGGCTTGGTAGTGGGAAAATGAGAATTTCTTCTTCTTCTTCATCGTACGCTGTTTACAGCGATATTTACGTTGCACTGTTTTATTTTGTTAAGCTTGTGGCTCAGTGCATCCGATTTCAACAGGCGTTTATGAAGGGATGGCCTCCTTATCCTTTGGCTGTCCCCAGCCTATCTGCAAGGCAGCAGTTGTTTTTGGTCAGAGTTGTCTCTCTTAGGGAAGTTGTCTTGCAGGACTAACGAGTCTTCCCCACTCGTGTCTATAGGGTTTGGCAATGATATGATATGATGGACTATGTACTAGTTTGTACTATCCCGAAAGAGAGGCAGTCCAGTGTGACTGTGTCTCAGGATCGTCACGTCCTGCCAGAAACGTAGCATATGCATGTGAGTGAGGTATCTCTTTGGGAAAATGAGAACGAACGAAGAAGAAGAGTTCCATAAAAATAATAAAACAGTAACACCAGAATAACCCTTTAATTTATTCTTTGTCCCTGATGAAGGTTTTGTGATTGTAACATGGGTTTCACTTTGTTTATGTTCCTGTTCAGTAACTGATCCATAATTATGTTTTTTTATCAACTTTTGACCTTCAGTCCCGCCACAGCTTCACTTTTAATTGTTTCTCCTCTAATATCAATACTACCTTTACATACCTTTCATTTTGCCAGCAAGTTGGTACTGGTCTTCAGGTTGCGATGATCTAGCAGAGATGGCAGAGAAGAGACCCCCCCGGCCCCAGCCTCCTGAGTCATCTGTATACAGACAAACAATGTGTTGCTCTAATACTGTCTCACCTGAGTCACAACCAGGTTGAAAAGAATAAGACCACTGTAACTTTCAAATCCTGTCATAAAAGGCAGCTAAAGATGGTCATGCATGGGGCTAGCATCCTCATTATGTAAAACCATTACTTTGAAACTGCCATTCAAGTGCTCGGATATAGATGTCCTGTGGGGCAGTGGTGCTATTCTTGTCTTTGTCATACACAAAGAACCCCACGGACCACTGGGGACTTACTGATGTGGCCTTTCCCGCCCAAGCCTATCTCATCTACAAGCCGTGAACACTTTACGTTGCATTAATCCAGCGGAAGGCTGGGGTTTCAATCGCTAGCTGGAAGCTGGATAGTGCATCAGACGAGGTTCAGGCGAACTCCTTTCTTCCCCAGCCAGTTGGAGCACCTTCGTGCATGTCCTTAAAGGCAACTAAGAGAGTTGCACATGGGGCTAGCAATCTCATTGTGCAAAACCAACTGTTACAAACCACAACAACAGAACATGCAAGGTGATTTGACAGAGAACCTCTTTTCTCTGTTGGAGTGAAAAAAGGGACAAGACAAACAGTAGTATTGGTGTTAGAAAGCCTTTTCTGTCAGAGCAAAACAGATTGTGAACATATCTTACTAATGTCACCTCCCAGTCTACCCTTCGGAAAATGGGTAGCCAACTCTATTTGAGTTATATGAAAGGCAAGACATCAAGAAACAGAATTGGCCACCTTTGCACAAGCTGATATGTTGTATAAAAAAAGTCCAACACTTCATCACACAAATTTCCATCCCCTGATGATGTTCCCTTTGAATCCTGGACACAATACAGCTGACTCCTCCGTTGGCTATGTTGCTAGTGGGAACTCTGCTGGACAGATGCATATTATCCTCAACATTCATAACCACCATTTATTTGTTCTTAGCTTCCGTGAAAGCTAGGATTTACAATTTGGATTTCTTCACTTCTTCCATGAATTCATTCACCTTTCTATTTAAATGTACAAAATTCCATGTTCCAAAAAATCGCAGTCTATAATTTGTGCTAGGTCACCATCTCTAAGGTCTGTCCAGATTATACAACGGATGCAAGGCCAAAGGCAGACTAAGAAAAAGGTGGCTTGCAGAAATATCTATGGGGGTAAATACCACTTTGCTTAAGGAACACAGTCAGGCTCGTTCTAGAGATCGATTCTTAACCTGACGCTGAAGGGCATAACAGGATAAGCCAGAGGTTTTCAAACTTTTTTGACCTGTGCATAAATCATCGCAGCTCCTCTTTACACTATATATGAGCAATTGTGCCCAAAAAATATATGTCATAATATTGAGCTCAACACTTTTCCCAAGCCACCGTGACGACCTTAGCTGAGGGCTGCAATGCCCTGGGAGCCGCGACGCACAGTTTGAAAACCTCAGGGTAAAAAGACGAAGAAAGAAGCTGACTTATAATCAGGAAGGTAGACAAACAGGTGATTGGTCTGTTGTGTCTTTGCATGATGGAGGGGATGCCTCCTTCTGGACTCCATTTCTGGTTCACATATGCTTATTTGGTAATTACAGTTTACCTTCAAATATAGGTGCTATTCAGCTATCCACCACCCATCTGATGCACCTAGTAGGAGATCCTGCCCCCTTCCCAGGTGAACACTTTATGGAGAAGTTAAATATAAAGCCACTGCAATGTCTGTTGTTGTTGTGGAAGCCCCTTATCCTGAGTTAATTCAACTTTTAATTATGTTTCTTTAGTGGCAGGTTACAGTGGCTCTTCTTACATCTCAAGACGTAATTGAGAAGGTGGACTGGAGTCATCCTGGCTCTAGTGCAATGCAAGACTCCTCAATAAGCTCACCATTATAGAGATTACAGTGTCAATCCCCACTTCAATTGGCCAGACCACTGTGACACAGCCTGTTTCCATGGAGCCTGATGTGGATGAGAGGTGAGATTTTTATCACCTGACCCTAGTGTTACTTTCACTCCCTTAATGTCTCTTGTAAAGACAACTGGCTTGGCTTCGTTCGTTCTCAATCTCCCGCTACCAAACCCCGAAAAGGCTTAAATAGCAGAATGTAGTCCACAGAATGGAATGCGTTGTCGTAGTTTACAGCTTGACTCCAATATTTGCACCTTTCGGTCCAACACATCCGACTTCAGCAAGCATTTTTTTAGTACTGGGTTAGCATTCCCTTTTCAATCCCTTCTTCTTAGCCAGTCTGCCCTGCTGCAGCCTGTTATCCAGGATCTTCGCGTGGAGGTGTAGAAGGGTCTTGACAGCTCTGGTTCGCTGGGCCTGACGCTAGTAGTCAGCTATAGGTCGCTGACCACTGCAGCTCATGCGCTGCTCAGCATCTTGATCCCGTAAAGACAACTAAGGAGGACTGCACTTAGGGCTAGCAACCTATCATGTGAAAACACTATTAGAGCACATAAATGTGTTAACTCAGGCTTCCTGCAAGAGGACCAACAGCTAGTTGTGCTCCTATGCTCCTATTGGAAATAACAAGGAATGATTATCTTCGTCTTCTTTGTCGTTCGTTCACAAACTCCAGCTACCAAGCCCTGAAAAGAACTTTGTAAGTAGCAGAATGTTGACCGGAGAACGGAATGTGTTGTGTTTACAGTTTTACTGCAATATTTGCACATTTTGGTCCGACACATCCCCGACTTCAGCATGGGTTGGGATGATGTTGTTTGCGAATGCTCATAATGAGTAGGTTATACTTTTGTGGACTCTGAAAAGGATGTTAAGTGGCGGGTTACAGTAGCTTTCCTTACATCCCAAGCGTGCTGATGAAGGTGGACCTGAGTCCTCCAGGCAGTTGTGTTATGATTGGCTTCATCTGTGTGTCACTCACTACTACAGGGATCACATCAATCCCTCACCTCGTTAGCCAGGCTGCCATTAAAACAGACAGTTTCCAGGGAGCGCTACTAGGAAGCCGAGGTGAGGGTCTTGGCCAGTATGTTTTGCCTGACCGTGACGTTAGTCTTCCTACCCATGATGATGATATAGCACATCATCATGTAGCATTTCATTTGCAGAACATAGCTCCCATAACAGTCCGTCTGAAAGAAACTCGATCTCTTGTCAAATCTCCAATCTGCTCTAGTCATGTCCAAGCCATTCCTGACTTCTTGGTGCCATCGTCTTCTAGGTCTGCCTCTGCCTGTTTTGCCTGGCACCATACCTTCGATTACCATTCTCTCAAAACTGTTGTGTCTTTTGATGTGGCCAAAATATTTCAATTTTCTGGTTATGATGAAATTTATGAACCACTCTTCCGCTATGCTCAACTTTTGTTAAATATCTGCATTCATCTTTTTTTCGGTCCATAGTATTCTGAGGACCTTTCTATTTCGACTTGAAGGACTGGATTCTTTTCCATGAAGTTTGGGTAACTTTCCATGTTTCACAGCCGTATGCTTGTCTCGGAAAAAAACACACGTTCTCAAGATATTTACTTTTGTTGGTTTGCTGGTATTCTGAAATAGTTATCTCAGGTTGTGTAGCCTGTGCATTACCATTGCCAGTCTCGATAAAGTATACAAACATATTAAATATGTGCAAGATGCTATTCAACTGAATTAACTTACAGAGTTTTAACACCTACCTACACAATGAACAATGATATTCTTATCTGTTGAAGCATCTGCTGGATGGGTGACATCTCCTATCACATGCCTCAATGCCACCTTCTTTGCTTGGTTTCCCTCATTAGTTACTTCCTCATCACTAGAATCTCCTTCACCCAGATTAATAGATTCGTCACTCTCATCGCCATCTTCCCCTTCGCTGCCGAGGATCACGTTGGCCGATATGTACTTATTAGCTCTCCACATTGCCTCCCTGCAATTAAAGCTTGGATAACAGAACTTCTATCTACATTACAAAGTAACTCTTTCATTCTCTCATATTTTAACTGGTCATTGCAAATCTATAAATATTTATCATTATAATTTCATAGAAATATTTACAAAATGTAGTTTGTTTTTGTTTGCCTTCACCTTATTTCTCTATTTCCCTAAACTATATTTTTATGTTCCCCCTGTCAGCCCAGTGCATCCGACTTCATCATACATTTTATGTAAGGGACTGCTTCCTCCTGCATTTTCTAAGGGTTTTCTTCCCCGGGGTAACGGCTGGTGCTGTGATAGGGAGCAAACCCAGCACCTTCAGACTGTGAACCGTGTCACTTAACCCCTAGCCCACTTGTCCCCCTAGAGGCAAAATTAAAACCATACCTGTGCATAGTGACTGCTTGGACATCATAATCATCATCATCTGGTTGATCAGTCCTGAGACTGGTTGTAAGGTTGTCTAAGTATGTCTCTCTATTTGACCCTATCCTCTGCAGTTCTTTTCATTGCAGCATAATCCCAGCATATCTGAGATGTGAAGGTGAGTCTTGCTCACCCTGGTCCTCTCCTCCCTTAAATTTGCCCCCTAGTGTCTTCTGTACAAGACTTTCACGTTTCGTATTGTGACCCAGCCAACTCAACCAACGTTTTTGGAAAAGTAGTCTTTATTTATTAGCCCCTAAAATCCTCCCCTTGGTCCTCAGCAATGGGAATAAACATTTTAATGATAGTTTTGTATTATATTCTGTTTGCTCCAGTTGACCCAGCTGTAGATGGGTACCTGGCATTTTACTAAAAAAGTAAAAGGCAACAAGGAAAGGAACTGGTCCCCCTGCCTCATTTGTATGAAACCACAGCTTGTAGCTTGTTTATGAGGTGGGATGGCCAGTTACCTTCTTCGCTGCCATTTCCTGACTGGAGGGTGCCGGTAACTGGTTGAACCCCCATACCCTTGATATCTTCTTCTTCTTCTTCGCTCGTTCTCAATCTCCCTCTACCAAACCCTGAAAGGACTTAAGTAGCAGAATGTAGTCCAGAGAACGGAATGCGTTGTGTCGTAGTTTACAGCTTGACTGCGATATTTGCACCTTTCGGTTCAACACATCCGACTTCAGCACGCATTTTTTGAGTACCAGGTTAGCATTCCCTCTTCGATCCCTTCTCCTTAGCCAGTCTGACCTGCTGCAGCCTGTTATCCAGAATCATCACGTGGAGGTGTAGAAGGGTCTTGGCAGCTCTGGTTCGCTGGCCCTGATGCTAGCAGTCAGCTATGAGTCGCTGACCACTGCAGCTCATGCGCTGCTCAGCATCTTGATCCCATATCCTTGAAATGAAAAGTGAGTACTCTACCACAACGCTAATCAGAGGCTCTATTCGTGTGGTTTCAGGGCGAAGAATAGAACTACTGTAATCTCCTATGTAGGTCGTAAATGGTGACAGGGTTGTGGATGGAGTTAACAACCTCATCATGTAAAACCATTCCTATTGAAACTGCAACTGCAAACAAATGCTTGCATTTAGGCTTTATCTAAAGGGACCAGCAGTAGTTGTAGTCCTATACTCCACTTGGAGCAAACATGTGAATCAATAAAAATCAATGTTCAAGTCTCCGCCTATTCCATCACAGTATCATGCAATTTCCTGCTCCTTATCAATGAGTACACGCTTAGAGAAATCCTGTGATGGTGCTCATCCTGCTCCGTCATGCAGGTGCAGTATCCGAGTCTGAACCTGGACAGAGCGCCTCCTCCCCCAGACACTAAAGTTATACACAGGTAATGAGAAGCTCCAGACAATGGTCAAGTTTGCCATGGGAACTGGTCTGACATAATAGACATCAATGATCAAACACAAGTAGAAGAGACCAGGGATTGAACCTGGTACTTACAACTTGACAGGCAAACAGTCAAGCCCCTGTGCTACTCAGGAGTTGCAGATCTTCCCCCTGTACCTGAGTGGCACCCACCAAATAGGCATGTCGGAGAAGGTGACTAGACTAAGAAAGGTATTAACAAAACAGATACATTCTTTCATACAAGGTGTGTTGAAAAAGTATCAAAATTTAATTTTTTCTGTGAAAACAAATGAAGCATGGATGTTGTCCTTCAGCAGGGGGGGGCGTGTAAAGGGGACCGTCATGTGCATGCGTGAATGTTTTCCTGCCTACAGGTTACATCAGTCGCTGGCAGTCAGCCTTTCACTATTGAGTGTAGTGAGCAACTGTCGGGTTTTCATTCACCACGAAATGAAAGAAAGAATTGAGCAGTGATGTTGCATCAAACTTTGCCAAAAGCTAGGTGATATCCAGGTGGAAACCATTCAGAAGATGCAACAGGTTTTGGGTGACGATGCCACAAACATGACACAAATTAAGGAGTGGCACAATCGCTTCAAAGATGGCCACACATTGGTGGATAATGGATCACATTCTAGTAGACCCTCAAGAAGCCGAAATGATGAAGTCATTGACCAAGTACGGACTTTGGTCTTACAGAACCATCTTGTCACTTGTGGATGAGGTGGGGATAAGCATTGGTTTGGTACACGCTATTTTAAGTGAGGATTTGGATATGCGGAGAGTGTTCGTGAAATTTGCGCCAAACCTGCTAACAATGGAGCAGAAACAACTCCGTCTGGAAGTATCACAGGACATGCTGGACTGTGCAAACAGCGACTCTGACTCCCTGAACAATGTGTTCACTGGTGACGAGTCATGGGTTTATGGATATGACCTGCAAACCAAGCTGTAGTCATCATAGTGGAGACATTCATCATCCCCGAGGCCAAAATAAAAGCAATTATGCAGCATTGTCAAAGTAATGTTGACCGTTTTCTTCAACTCTCGTGGGGTTGTGTATCACGAGTACGCACCACAAAGGCAAAATATTATCAAAGACTACTACCTGGAGGTCATCTATCGCCTTCGTGATGCTGTTTAACCCAAATGACTGGACCTGTGGACAATGGGAGCTTGGCAGCTCCATCATGACAACGCACCGTTCATTCTTCACATCTGATTCAGACTTTCTTGGCCGAACACAACATTTTTCTGATTCGTCAGGCTTCATATTCTCCCGACATGGCTGCTTGCAATTTTTGGAAAATTATTTCTTCTTTTTTTTCTGCAGGAATTCCACAGCAGCAATTGTTGTGGTATACTTTACAAAATGTATGCTTGTTTTATCCTTTTCTGATGTGTCTATAACCAAGGAAATATATTATTCAATGGAATTATTAAAGTGATTTATCTGTTGTATCCATTGAGTTATCAATTTGTTTTGTTTTTGTTTGACTGGGAAACATTTCTAGATTCTCTTCTCTAAATTATCAGCATTCTTTTCTCTCCACAAGACTGACCTTCTCTTCTTCTTTGCTTCAGCTCTAGCCAGTTCCCTCTCTTCAGCCAGACTTGCCCTCTTCTCTGCTGCTTCCTTGTTCTGGGAAGAAAGTATTAAATCCTCTTGTATGTGCTATATTGCAGTAGAAGTCTTTAAACAGACAGAAAAATTGAAAGAAAGCGCGAGTAAGAAAAACAGAAAGAAATCAAAATAAAGAGAAAGTAAGTAAGAAAATCAGAAAGAAAGAAAAGCAAACAGAATGGAAAACATAAAGAATGATAGAAAGAGAGAGAACCAGAAATGGAAAGATAGAAAAAGAAAAGCAAAAGTAAAGAAAGAATGTAACAAACAAACAAACACACGTAAGGACTGCAATGAATGGAGAAACATTATCCCAGTCTAAATGGTTCAATATTAATTAACCTTTACCATACTAGTGTCGTGAAATTGCAATATGTTGGATTCGTACCACGGTCGAAATTCTGTGCCAGCTTCAAGGCCATCGCTTTATCATATATAAACTACCGGGTTAATGCCATAGAAACAGCTGAACATACTGCTCTTTTGATTGTAGAGAGTACCAACTTCCGACTTGTACAGTTAGATATAAACAATGGCCATTATGAAATTTGTTTTAGACTTTTGCAAAGGATTTCTTCTGTTTTTCACTTGGATTTGAAGATTCACGCATTATTATGAAGAGCGGAGTTAAGTTTCTACAACAGATTTTTCTGGGGTAGATCTATTTAGTTTGTTTATGTAGATACGATAATTACATTTACAGTCAAAGTGACAGATATAACCATTACGGCAAACATCGATAGTAATAGTACATTTTCGCCAAATTGTGTTTCTTTCTAACCAAGGTACGGCGATAGCGAGCGAATCTATATATCTGTGCTATTTTTCACCACTATCACCTTCATCTTCTTGTATCTCAGAAACTAACATACACACAATAACACCAACAAGTTCTTTATTAATATAGGTCTCTAAACACACACAAAAACAAAAAACCAAAATAAATTAAGATTAGAGTTTCTCAAAATCAACCATGTCGTGAAATAAAGCAGCTGCAGGAAACAGATGATATTTTTTTATCTGGTATGGTAAAGTACTTTGCCAAAAAAATAAAATGGAATAGAACGCTGTTAATTCTGAACAATAAGTTTGATAGTTTTATCATTGTGTACATATATAAAATTGTTTTGATTATTCAGATGAGAATTGATGGAAAGATAGAGCAGGTACTGAAAGATAACTAGTTTGGATTTCGCAAGGCCAGATGCACACGGGATTCCATCGGATCATTGCGGTTTCTCACAGAAAGAATGATTGATCAAGTACGACCACTATTTATCTGCTTTATTGACTACAAGAAAGCCTTTGATCAAGTCCCCTGGAGTAATATTTTTAAGATTCTGAAAAAAAAACGGTATAGAAATCCCACTTATTAAGTTAATCCAGAACCTGTATGAAAATCAAGTCATCGTGACGTCATTGTGCACATCATACTTATGTTCACTTGGTGCAGTTAGGTCCAGTTTCATTTGAACACGCCTCGTACTAAGTCTAAGCTTTTTCTGAGAGAGGTGGTGTGACCAGTTTCCTACCATGTTGACTTGCCTACCCTAACTGTATGTTAAGTACCAATATCCAACTGGGTTGACTGAAGCAGGTAAGACCAGAGAATGAATCCAATCACTTTGTCTCCTGAGATATGTGCTCTAATAACTCTGCTACTCAGACATTCAACTGCTGAAAGCAAATAAACTTAATCATTGTTTAAACATTTCAAAAACTTTAAGAAAAATTGTGCATAAATTAATTTGATTGTCTTAATCGTTTGACCCCATTTCATTAAGAAACCATCAAGAAATGAATGACTTGTGACAAAACATCATTAGGTTTGACAGTGGCAGCACATGCCTCAGACCTATTGGCAAGAAAAACATTCACTTCACATGGCTAATATTGGCTACCACTCCTGTAGATGTACAGGTCAACTAAGACTAATATTGACTTATTAAAGGGTCCTGCCAACAAGATGCAATCAAGCCCGGCAGTTGCTAATGTGGACCCTTGACACCGATGCGATCTGTCCAACTTCAGTGAGCAGTAAGTAGGTTCCACACCAAAAAAAATATCAAGATGACATACGATTCGCCAAGATCTAACCTTTTTTCTCCTTTCTTCAAGTTCTTCTGGAGTCAATTGTTTTTTTGGCTTTCTTTGAGAAAGGGGCAACCATGCTGCTGCTAAACTTGTTCCTGTTCTTCTTAGCATTCTTTCCCCTGGCACATCGCTATGTAAAGCTTCTTTTTCAGCTGTTTTTGTGAAGAATTAGAAATAAAGTCATTATATATTGTAGCCAACAACAAAAATTACCATGTACATAATAGAAACATACACAAAGTAATGTGTACACAGTTCTGTGTGATAAATTTAGCACTACTAAATGTGATGAAGCTAAATCTAACAGTTGATGCTACTGGCTCCCTCTAGTTTGAAGGTCTGCGTTCTTATGCATCCATTTATCTTGTCTTCTGTTACCATCATCAACTTCATCAGCTGTAAGCATACCTGTCCTGTGCTGTTTTCTCCAGTTCTTTCCAATTGTCTTGTATCGACCTCTCGGTCGTTTTCGTGTGTTCTTCAATTGCGCCCGTAGTGTGAACATTATATATGGATAATCAATGTTCGTTTGGTTAATGACACTGATTTTGTGATTCAGCTATACACAGACCAAGAATCTATAATAAAAAATAGGCTGAGCAGGAACTCATGCCTGTTAGAACAGATGAAGAGTGTTATATAACTAGTGAGTTGCAATAACTATCAGTATCCACACCCTTCATATCCATACCCTTTGTATCCAAAACCTTCATAACTACACCATTCATATCCATACCCTGTGTATCCAAACCCTTCACCTTTTTAATGGAAAATGGAGAAAATGTCAGAAGAAAGGTCAAAGAACATGTGGGGAAACAATCATTAAAAAATGCGAGGAACAAGAAAAACATGCTTTAGCAGCTGAGTTTGAAAGCTCAGTCATTCATTTTTGCATGTCACTTCCCCATCATAGACCATCTGAAAGAAACTCTCGATCTCTTGCCAAATCTGCAGCCTGTGCCAAAGTCATGCCAAAGCATTTCTTGGTGCCATCTCTCAGTCTCCCACTACTTAAAATCAATCAACTAAAAATAAAGCTACAATGCTACACTAATATTAAGTAACCATTTATAAAGCTACGAGGCGTGTTCAAATGAATCCGGACCGAACTGCACCAAGTGAACATACGTACGATGCACATGATGAAGTCACTTTTTGTGTAAGCAGCACATACCAATCGTCAGGTTTGCAAAATTTCATTATCCTCCGACTCATAGTTTCCTCAGCAGACCACTGAAAACATGGCAGGTGTGATACGGAATTCGTCCAGTTGATCAGCGAGCGGTGATTCGGTTTCTAACAGCTGAAGGATGTCGTGCAGTTGACATTCATCACAGAATGCAGGCAGTGTATGGTGACAAAAGTGTGTCGAAGACAACAGTGAAGAACTGGACAATGTTGTTTAAAGAAGGACTTGAGTTAGCGAAAGATCTTCTGAGACCAGGTCAGGCGCATATTGTTGCGTCAGAAGATGCCATCGCCAAAATTGATGCAGCAATTTGGGTGGACTGTCGCCGGAGCTTACGTTCGCTAACAAAGGAATTCGCTGTGTCGCTAAGGACAGTTCAAATGGAGGTTAGCAAGAAACTGAAGTATCGGAAGGTGTGTTCACAATGGGTACCTCGGTTGCTGACCAACCACCATAAAGAAGAACACATGGAATGGAGTTTCTTCTTCTTCGTACGCAGTCAGACAGTAACCATTATTTTTTCGAAAAAAGCGGCGGTCATCCTGAGGCTGTCGACACTGCCATAGAGCTTGTCTTGTGGTTCCACTGGTGATGGCCACATCTGCTGTCTCTGATCCTCGTATGTCAGGCAGTTCTGCAGCAGATGTTCAGCGGTCATTTTACCGGTACCACACGGGCATTCGTCGGTTCCACCTATCTTCAATTTGTTGAATAGGTGGTACCTCAGTCTATTGTGGCCAGTGCGAAGTCTGAAGACAACGACCTGCTCTCTTCTGTTCAACTGGTAATAGGCATCGTTTTTGGTGTAACCAGTATGTTCGGTTTCCCATTTGGTCATGTATCTGGCTTTAATAAGCTGTTTTGACTCTTTGTACGTCAGACTAGTATCTGTTTGTGGTAGTCTTGCACCTTCTTTTGCCAGTCTGTCTGCCTCCTCGTTGCCTTGGATATTGCAGTGTGATGGGACCCACTGTACCACTACCCTTTTTGGTGCGGACTGCTGGCATAGTTGGCAGAGTACTGCTCTTAAGTCATTCAGCTCAGTGTTTTTCTGGCTTTTTAGCGCTGTGACTACGGCCAGAGCATCTGTAAGCAGGACTGTATGGCTTTCATTGTCTTTATGTGTCACCATTTCTTCCACTGCCGCCCTCAGTGCCTCTGCTCTGAAATTGCTTGTGTACTTACCAGTAGCGAATGACAGTGTTATTTTTCTGCCATTTGGTAGGTTCAGGAATGCTCCTGCCCCTCCGTTCTGTGTAGTGTTTGTTACCGAACCGTCGGTGTATGCATGGGTCCAGTCCATGCTTGGGTAGTTTTTCGATATAAAGCTTAGGGTAGTATCTCTCCTTTCTTTTTCAGTCTGGCAGTTTTTGTTTCCAATACCTGGTATATTTTCTACCACCTCTGGAAATATATCCTGCCTCCAGGTAGGTTTTCGTACAGTAGTGATGGGCTTTGGTGTTGTTAGTGCGTTTATGGGATCTTCGTGCATCTTTGCTTTGGCTATTTCTGCAAAGTTTCTCCGCTTTAGTTTCCCATTTCCCAAATTGTTTAGTCTCTGGTGCATTGGATGGTCAGTCAGTCTTCGGAGTTTCTCTGACTGCAGCTGGGCTCTGCAGTCTCTTCTATCGGTCATGGATTGCAGTTTTGTAATCTTTTCAAGTTCTGGAATGGAGTTTGACCTCTGGCTGCGATACGAAGAGGATGGTGATTCATTTATTTTGTGCATAGTGGCAGGTGATGAATCATGGTGCTAACACTTTGAGCTGAGTCGCAAAGCTGTTAGCATGCAATGGAAACATCCCAGATCACCAAACCCCCCCCCCAAATCCAAGTCCCACATTTCCTCTGGTAAGGTTTTGCCGACAGCGTTTTTTTACCCTGAGGGTCTTTTGTTGGTAGACTTTAAAGAGCCTGGCGTGAACATCAATGCCATCCACTACAATTACACACTAGACAAGCTGCATACAGCAATCAAGAATAAATGACACAGCATGCTTCCGCGTGGTTTGATTTTGTTGCACAACAATGCGCGTCCACATGTCGCGAACACTGTTCAGAAAGTGTTAGCACAGAAAAGGTAGGAAGTACTGCCACACCATCCTGTAGCCCCGATATCTCCCCTTGTGACTTCCATTTATTCGGACCCTTAAAAAAATTTCTGAAGGGACAAAAGTTCAACTTCGATGTAGACATCATGGCCTCGGTGACCAGATGGTTCAAAGAGCAATCAAAGTCGTTTTTTTCAAACTGCTAGCGCTGTCTACCCAAGCAGTGGGATGCATGTCTGAATGCCAATGGCAACTTTTTCTAACTAACCCTGTGGCATGTTTGCTTCATAACAATTGCTATATTTAATTCTGTCACCAGATGATGTAACTTTTATGTTTGTAATAAATGAACTGGGTCCGGTTTCATTTGAAAACGCCTTGTACAATATTATACTGACATCAGATAACCATTTATAAAGTTGCAATGTTACCTTAACATCAAGTAACCATTTATAAAGTTACAATGTCACACTAACATCAGGTAACCATTTATAAAGCTATGATATTACACTAACATCAAGTAACCATTTATAAAGTTAAAATGTCATACTAACATCAAGTAACCATTTATGACATTACAATGTTACAACTAACATCAAGTAACCATTTATGATATTACAATGTTACAACTAACATCAAGTAACCAATAATATTAGGGGGGTTGTTTTTTTTTGCCCCACTCTACCTAATATAAGCTGCTCAAATGCCTTTATGTCTGCAGCTGAAGGCTCCTTGGAGTAGTCTGTCCCTTCAAATACATACATACTATGAGCTGGTTTGTCCTCTTCTTCATCAGAAACACTTGCCTGTGACATAAACAGAATGGTTAGCATGGTTTTGTTTGTCGTGCTCTTCAGTCAAAGACATGTAACGCCATTTTCAGAGCGCACAAAAGAGTGAGCTTACTCATTGTAGGCATTAAACAACAACAAGCATTTATCAGTTGCAGTGGTGACCTATGCTTCACATTGAAATGAAATGGTAAATTATTACAGATAATTGGAAACAGGTTTCTTTTAAACATTGAAACACGGTAAATTATTAGATTCTTGGAAACAGGTTTCTTTTAAACATTAAAACAAAACAGTAAATTGTTACAGTTAATTGGAAAAAAGTTTCTTTTAAAAGGGGCGAGCTGCAGTGGTAGACTATGCTTCAAATTTGAGCAAAGCAGTGAAAAAAATTAATCTAAATATATACTCTTACAACGATGACTGAAAAACAAAGTCGGTTAGCATGCTATTATTTGATAGAACAGAAACAGATAATAGTTTAGTTAACTAGTTTATTTTATGATGTTTTCATATTGTTCAGTGCTTGATAAACACCATTAATGTTCAAAGAGTTGATCTTATCTGTTTCTAATATTCTATAAAACTGCATTTTACCCTATTGTCTTTACCATGTCATCACTCATCTCCAGTTTTACCGCAGACATTCAATATTTAATATTTGCACCAACAAACACAATACAAAAAAATTAATTAAATAGTCACAAAGGAAAACAAATCTAAGTAATACACAAATAACATAAGGCTACAACCACACAAAGAAATACACAAATAACAAAGCTACAGCCACACAAAGAAATACACAAATAACATAAAGCTACAACCACACAAAGAAATACACAAATAACATAAGGCTACAACCACACACAGAAAAACACAAATAACATAAAGCTACAACCACACAAAGAAATACACAAATAACATAAAGCTACAACCACACAAAGAAATACACAAATAACATAAAGCTACAACCACACAAAGAAATACACAAATAACATAAAGCTACAACCACACAAAGAAATACACAAATAACATTAAGCTACAACCACACAAAGAAATACACAAATAACATAAGGCTTCAACCCCACAAAGAAATACACAAATAACATAAGGCTACAACCACACAAAGAAATACACAAATAACAAAAGGTTTCAACCCCACAAAGAAATACACAAATAACATAAGGCTACAACCACACAAAGAAATACACAAATAACAAAAGGTTACAACCACACACAAAAACAAGACAAAAAGTCACAAAAGCAATGACCATTATGAAAACTATACATACCACATTTTCTTCCTTATTTACTTTGTGTTTGTCTTGACTTTCAACCACCCACTGACCATTTTCAGAACGGCCTAGAATGGCTTCAAAGTCTACAGGTTCATCAGTGTGTCCTTCTGCAAGCAGTTCATCCACTCCAAACTTAAAGATTTCTTTCAGCTGATGAATGGTAGGTTAAGTCAAATGTATTATGTTAGCTTATGGTATTTTCTCTGAACATTCATGACATTTTTTTTTTCTCCATCTTTACTTGCTCTTGATCTCCATCATACACAAACAAGTATATTATATGAAACAGGGACAAAAGGAAGAACAGAAACAACCGCTAAGATCTACATAGAACAGCAACAACTCAAGCAAGTGAAGGATTTCAAATATTTAGGAAGCATAGTATCATCTAATGAAAGAATGTGAGAAGAAATCGATCACATATGCACTAAAGCAAACCAAATCATTGGCCGGATGTCAACAATACTGAAGAACAAGCACGTAAAGATTGGCACACAAGGAGTCCTGTTCAACACAATTGTCATGCCTACACTATGCTACCGGTGTCAAACTTGGACACTGACAGCAACAGGTAAGAGATAAATAGAAACAACAGAAATGAAATGCTTGAGGCGAATGCTAAATGTGACAAGATGGGAAAGAATTAGAAACGATGAGATCAGGAAACAGATGGGCACTAAGCCAGTGCTAAACTTCATTAGAAAACAGCAAATTCAGTGGTTTGGCCACATATCACAACAGCAACACAACAGCATCACACAGATGGCTCTAACACTTAAACACAGCGGTACCAGAGCTAGAGGCCGACCCCACAAAAGATGGATTGACGTAATTTCTGATGCAGCCAGTTCCACCTTATACGAAGCGCACACCAAAGCACTGTCCAGATGTCCTTTATACACCTGATGCGAAGCGCACACCAAAGCACTGTCCAGATGTCCTTTATACACCTAATGCCGAAAGGCAAACCAGGATCAGACAATGGATGGATGGATGGATGGGTGGGTGGGTGGGTGGGTGGGTGGATGGATGGATGGATGGATGGATGGATGGATGGATGGATGGATGGATGGATGGATGGATGGATGGATGGATGGATGGATGGATGGATGGATGGATGGATGGATGGATGGATGGATGGATGGATGGATGGATGGATGGATGGATGGATGGATGGATGGATGGATGGATGGATAGATAGATAGATAGATAGATAGATAGATAGATAGATAGATAGATAGATAGATAGATAGATAGATAGATAGATGTTCATATATTTAATATCTCGATCTTGATGATGACCCGTTCCTCAGCGTAGGTGTGGGTCCCAACTTTGTCCCCAGCGGACACTGTCTTGGGCCATGGAAGTCCAGTGCATGGTAAACCCTCTTCCAGAGGCGTCTCGTATGTTGTTGTGTACAGCAAGGGAGACTGACCAAAGCATTGAAGGTCTTCTCTACAATCTCTTTTTACCTCGGGGGTACCAGACTGCTGTCGCCGTGCTCCATCGACCAGTTTTGTCGCAACATGTGATCTCCCCATCCATGTTTTTTCCTTGTCTGCATAGATTGCCTCATCATTCACCAAGGACAATCATCATATGTTGGAACTGTGGAGCTTTGGTATACGTTGGTTCCGGATAGTGATTCTGACCAAGTGTCTCTCAAGAGAGGCCTGTGTCATTTTCAATTTGTCCTACAATGATTTTGTTAGCATCCATGTCTCATATAGCAGGTACCAACAGTAGAACTGCAGAGAGAGGCTTGTAGGTTCTGGTCTTATATATTTAATATATATACAATAAAAACACCTAACAACAATCAGATTGTACTGGTAGGCATAGTGTCAGAAGAGGTAGATTCATTCATATATCTTGGTAGCAATATAGATAAGTTGGAGGTATTGATAGAGACATCAAATTAGGGATACAGAATATGAGAGTGGCTTTTATTACTTTAGGGAATTTGTGGAACTCAAAAGAAATTAAGTCCACCACAAAAATACAGATCTTCAACTCCAATGTCAAATTCATCCTTCTGTATGGCTCTGTGACGTGGGGAACAAAGAAAAGTACAATTTTAAAATCTTTCTACCCATTCATACACTTTTCCCTGACTTAAACAACAATTTTCATACAGAACCTTCATTCTTCTGTAGATTTCAGAAGGTTTCCCACTTTCTGACCATAACAAATTAATAACGCCTCTTTGTTCTTTCACGGTGCAAGTCAACAGTGGTGCTGCCATGTTGTACTCTATATCGCACATGAGCACACTGCTCGGTCGTCGAAACACCTACATGGAGTATTACTAAAGAGCCAGTTTATGTCCTGAAAAGATTGTTGTACATACTCTTCCATGCACTTTATAATAAAATTCCTGTTACTTAATGACTGTCCCCTTTTGTGTGTGTGTGTGTGCAAGCACTCACACACACACACGCATGCACACACATACATATATATATATATTCTGTATTTGTTTCTATGAATTTTCTTCACTGCACTCTGGGCATAGCCATAGGTGCACAGTCTCTCTCAGCAAATGGCGTAGGGTTTAGATGCTGATGGTCCCTTTAGCTCGCTGGTTATACACTCTCTTGCATATTCCGCACAAACCTCATTTGATGTCAAAATTTGGGGAGGAAGACTAACGTCTGGTCAGGCACAACATACTGATCAGACATGTTAGTCAGGGTCAGGAAAGCATACTGGCGAAGACCCTCCCCTCGGCTTCCTAGCAGCCTTCACTGGAAACAGGCTGTTTTCATGACAACCTGGCTAACGAGGTGAGGGATTGACGTATCCCCATAGTAGTGAGCGACACGCAGATGAAGCCAAGCATAGCACAACCACCTGGAGGACCCCGGTCCATCTTCATCAGCACACTTGGAATGTGAGGACAGCTATTGCAACCCGCCACTTAACGTCCTTTTCAGGGCGAACAAAAGAGTAAACCTACTCATTGTTGGTATTCGAAACAACAATATCAAAACTTTGCAGTCTGTGATTCATCTATTGATGTTTCCTCATCCAACCTGTGGTCATGATAGATTTCAACCTATCCATCACTAATGTGCCCATGATGGGAGCTTGTGAAGCCAGGACGCCACCTCTTCTGTTGCTCTGAACCCCAGCATGGCCAGAACAGTAGATCTCTTGGAAGTTTGAGACCTCAACAACTGCTATCCACTCATACCTCAGCTTCTCCACCTTCTGAAGAAGGATAACACATCTGTCACAATTACTGCCATTGTTATGGCACTGCCATGGATCTCACATAAACATCTCAGTGCTGAGGAGAACACTTAATGAATGTGATCAACATGTCTGAAACACTGTTTGCAAGTTGTGAGCTTCATGGACATGCAAATTCTGACAACACATTTTCCTTTACATTACAAAGAAAATAGTGTTCTTTTGTTCCTGTATCATCTTTGCAGTACTCTTTATAAAGCTTTGTTTCAAACCCAGAAGGCTACACTTCACCTACAAGACTATCGGTATGTGTGCATGGGAAAATGCGCAATGTTATGAGTTGGAGTTTTCTACCTAGATGGGTCAGTGGTAGAGGTATGGAACCAAACAAGCTATTTGGCTAGGAAGAGTTAACCTAAATAAAAAAGTTTGCTGAAGGCGGATGTGCAAACCTAAAGGAGCAACTACAACTGTAAAATGCAGATCAACATAACTCCTCTCACACCAGAAAATTACAGATACTTACTTGTCCTGCAGTTTGGAAAATGATGCCCTGTTTGCTAGTGGATGAAGTAGTAAAGTCTGCGCTGTCAATCACTTTGTCTGTCAGTCGCAACTTCTCTTCTGCTCTATGCAAAATAATCTCTTCCACAGTGTTTCTACCAATCAGGCGTATGATCTTAACTGGTCTAAAAGTTGAATAAATGAAAACCAATAAACAATACATTTTTACCAATTTCTTATTACCAGTGGCAGGCTTGGTTCATATCCAATGCACAGGAGAGGAATATTACGTTGAGTGAAATGAAATGTCTGGGAATAGTCATTGATGTTGCTAGGAAAGATAGAATGATAAATTATCATCAACAGTCATAATTCTCACAGGTGTCAATTTGTCAGTCAATGTGTCTTAACAGAAACCAAACATCAGTCTTTGTAGCAAAACAGAAACCAAACATCAGTCTTTGTAGCAAAACAGAAACCAAACATCAGTCTTTGTAGCAAAACAGAAACCAAACATCAGTCTTTGTAGCAAAACAGAAACCAAACATCAGTCTTTGTAGCAAAACAGAAACCAAACATCAGTCTTTGTAACAAAACAGAAAGCAAACATCAGTCTTTGTAGCAAAACAGAAACCAAATATGCTCGTCCATCAATTAAGCCTTCAGGGAAACCAAACGTCGGTCTTAGTACCAAACAGAAACCAAATACGAGGCGTGTTCAAATGAAAATGGACCTAACAGCACCAAGTGAACATATGTACAATGCGCATGATGACGTCACTTCTGCTGTAAACAGCACATATCAACTGTCAAGTTTGCAATATTTCATTATCCTTCAACTCATAGTTTCATCAGCAGATCGTTGAAAACATGACGGGGGTAATACAGAATTCGTCCAGAGTTGATCAGCGAGCGATGATTCGGTTTCTAACAGCTGAAGGATGTCGACTAGTTGACATTCATCGCAGAATGTAGGCAGGCAATTTCTATTGTCCATGATTAAAGCCTTGAAGCCATGATATAAGTTTTATTTTTGTTTCTGTTCTGTTGTGGTATCCGAATCAAACTTGTTTATATTATTATCAACTAACATAGCACGCTGGTCACACAAGAAGATCTGGTTGCAGGGCACAAGAAAGACCAAATAATGAATGGTTAGATGGTATAAAATAAATCCTGCAACAATGACTTTTACCAACCAAAGCAACACACTTGACCCAAAAGAAAAAACCTCAGCTACCCAGAACATTTAACAGCACAAGACGGTGCAAAAAGTAAAAGTATATATAATCATGGACTTTAAATTACAAGAATTAAAGAATATCAGAACTTGACTCGCATACCAGACTACCCATTACATTTTTCAACAATCAGTTACATGTTGTCATCAACTAACTATAACATCCAATTCCATATTACTGTACATTTAAAAGAATTGAACCCTAACCTTTCTTGTCCAATACGGTGTGCTCTAGCTGCAGCCTGCAAATCATTCTGAGGATTAAAGTCGCTGTCCACAAAGATCACTGTATCTGCAGAGGTTAGATTTAGCCCTTGTCCTCCTAAACAATTCATAAACATGAGTTTGTGAGCTTAGATACCCCACAGAAAAAGTATATTTAGTCATCACCAATGTCCTTCTTCTTCTTCTTTGTTCATCCTGAAAAGGACATTTCATTGTTGTGTTGTAGTTTACAGCAAGGCTGCGATATCTGTGCCTTTCAGTCGGATGCATCCTGTTTCAGCATAGCACATTTTTAGGACTGGGTTGCCTTATGCCAAGCGACATGGATGCAGCCTGTATTCAGGGCCACCACTTGTAGCCAAAATAAGGTTTTGGACAGTTCTGGTTCGCTGACTCTAACATAAGCAGTTGACTATGAGTTGATGATTGCTGCCCACTCTTTTACTTTGGCTTCGACACCACTAATGCCATTCAAGAACATGTTCTATGGAGATATCTCAGTTAGACCACTTCTTTTATTAAAATTAATTTAAGATGGCACCAGAAAGTGCAAGAAGCAGAAGATATCATATGAACAAGCACACTGACAAGGCTCACAATCCGAAGGTGCTGGGTTTGATCCCCATCACAGCACCGGCCGTTACCTCGAGGAAGCAAATCCTTAGAAAATACAGGAGGAAGCAGAACCTTACATAAAATGCATGCCGAAGTAAGATGCACCTCCCTTCATTACCATTTACTCTCTTCAGATCTCTACAGATGCACAACTATGATGTTAAACTCAGAAAAATCATAAACATTTTGGGAAAGAACTAATATCCGTGGATACAATAAAACATGTCAATCACTTACCAGCTTTTGTACTGAGAAGAAACACAAATGTTTCATCGTTTGCATTGAAGTTCTGGACGGCCAGGAACCTCTCCTCCCCTCTAACTGACCCATCAAGACGCTCGTACGTGTACCCTGAAACAAGAGGAAATAGTCTATGTGAATCTCTGAACCTTTAATACATTTAACAAAATGATTTCCAAACCACTCCTGAAATACAGGCAATTCCAATGTCTACACCGTGCACCAAGTTTAAAACTAATCTTCTCTCTTCTTTGTCCACTTTCAAATAACCAACCTTATTCCCTTCATCGAGGTGATGGACTGTTTCAGACTTCTCGCATCTACACAAAATTGTATCTCTCAGATGGATTAAAGGCCATTTAGTTACCATCCATGCTCCTTTCATGAAGATTGCATAATATTTGATACAGAGGGACACTATTATATAAGTTATTTAGTAAAAGGCAATTGTTAGAACCACATGTGCATGTTTCAATAAATCAGACAAGAAGCCTTTAGCTCCATGTGGAGCACATGTCTAACAAATAAAGGTAAAATCCTCTTATTCTGCCCCATCCATACTGACAGCTTCCACATCTTCCTTTTCCCTGTCTGTTAGAACCAATCTCTCTTTTCCATGTAAATCTTTGAGATTTTTCTAGGCAGAAAGAGACGTCAACAACGATGATTCTGTATTATTTTCTAGACAGAAAGAGATGTCAATAACGATGATTCTGTATTATTTTCTAGACAAAAACAGATGTCAACAACGATAATTCTGTATTATTTTCTAGACAGAAAGAGATGTCAATAACGATGATTCTGTATTATTTTCTAGACAAAAAGAGATGACAACAACGATGATTCTGTATTATTTTCTAGACAGAAAGAGATATCAATAACGATGATTCTGTATTATTTTCTAGACAAAAAGAGATGTCAACAATGATGATTCTGTATTATTTTCTAGACAAAAAGAGATGTCAACAACGATGATTCTCTATTATTTTCTAGACAAAAAGAGATGTCAACAACGATGATTCTGTATTATTTTCTAGACAAAAAGAGATGTCAACAATGATGATTCTGTATTATTTTCTAGACAAAAAGAGATGTCAACAATGATGATTCTGTATTATTTTCTAGACAGAAAGAGATGTCAACAACGATGATTCTGTACTATTTTCTCTGTGCTGAATTATCAGCCTTTTTGGCAGATGACCTTCTTATGAGACCTTCTAGAATGGTTGAGATATATTTGACCTTGTAGCTGACCTGTCTTTATGTGTTGACATTTTTGTAGTTTAACATTTTTGAAGGACGGGGTAGCTAGCATTCATATCCAATCCTCCCAAGTCACCTCTTATGACATGCCTGGCAGGTTACATTGTTATTATTCTTTGCAGAACTTTCAGATCCTGGTAGCACATGGGATGGTTGCCATTTACATACACACAAGAAGAAATACAAAAAATAACCTTAAAATAGCATTTTCTGTTAATTAAAAAATGTGAAGGTTACTTGTGGCGATCCCTCCCCACGAGCGAACAAGTAATTGCAGAGGTTGATAACTCAGTCCATCCCTCCAGTCTGCTCTGCTCTACTTGTCCCTGGCAGCTATCTGGTTGATCCTGCCAGTAGTCATATGCTTGTCTTAAAGATTAAGTCATGCGTTTACTGACGGATATGGGAGTCCTCTCAAGACCCTGTAAGTTGGTGGAAGTGGACGTTTTTTAAGGCTCCAGTACCAAAGTGGCAATGTTCTTTGCAGGGTCTAATCAATTCGGTATTGTATTGCACTGAGGGTGCCAAACTCAGCATTGCACTCCAAAAAACGTATCCCTTTTCCAAATGCAAAACAATAAACATGGCAAAACTGAAATAATGTGGGACTCCTCGAGGACCTTTATGTTGGTGGAGACGGTAAGCCCGCCAAGGGCTCCTCAGAATTGTTTTAGCTTGTACTCAGCATTACAGATCACCGAATGCATCACGCACCCCTCTGTAGTTGGGAAGGAGCCAGATATCCTTCTGGTTTCTGAGCTGGATGGGAAGGAAAGCCATGGGAAGGAAAGCCATGGGACCTCCCGCACTATTAGCTAGAAACCCAAAGAGCTGATCACCCAGGGATGCTGATTAATAAGAAGATAAGAAACAGACTCCCCCTAATATAATAACAGACCACTTATATTTGTCTACCTTTGCTCTTTTACTCACCAAATAAGATGCTTAGAACACCACTGAAGCTTATTCGGTAGATTGTTAAAACATATCAATTATCTTCAAAATTACATATGATTCATAAGAATCTATTAACTCATTCAGTCAGTCAAGTCAATATATCAGCTCATTGACTTTCTCAATATGTGGCAAAGGTGATGTATCGACTGTTACAATTGTTTGGACAATAATACAAAACTTTCAATATGACTGAAGAAAAAACTCTTGATATCCCATATACACAGTGTGTAGGTAACATAACCCTTGACATTTGAAAATCATTACGAGTATGCTGTTAGTCAATGTCTGGGCAACATTCTAAAAGTAATTAAACTCCTACCCAATATGCAACTTAAGTTTCCCTAGGACTAGTAAGCCGAAAGGAAGTGAACATTGCAACAACAAAAAATGTACTGTGGATAGCCTTCGACTACCTAACTCAACGTCTTTATACTTATATTAAGACTGCAGAGTCTGTATACAGCCAGTTTCTTTTACTTAACTTGATCTAATAACTACGCACATCCAATGTATTCTTCAATGCATTAATTGATTCTGTCTTCTGTGGCAATGCATTCTAAGCATTCACCACTCTCTGACTAAAAAAATATTTTGTGGTATCTAATCTGGATATTTCTTTAATTACTTTGTGGCTGTGCCATCTTTTTCTTGTAGGTAGCTGTGCTGTATTTTGAAGAACAAAAACTTGTTATAGTCTAGTTTAACCTTTCACTTGATAATCCTATAAACCTGTTTTGTCTTTTTTCTCTTTTCTAGACACTGTTTTTCTGAGTCATTCCTCATAACTCTAATTCTGGAATCCCACTATCAGTTTTTGTTACTCTTCTTTGTATCCTTTTCAGCATGTTTCCACCTGTCAGCAAGCATACACCTATTTAAATACCAGAATAGGGGACAGCGTGGGCTAGTGGTTAAGTGGCACGGCTCACAACCAGAAGGTGCTGGCTTCGATCCCCATCACAGCACCGGCCGTTACCCCGGGGAAGCAAATTCTTAGAAAATGCAGGAGGAAGCAGAACCTTACATAAAATGCATGCCGAAGTCAGATGCACTGGGCCGACAGGCGCAAAATAAAAACCACAGTGCAACGCACACCGCCTTGGGGAATAGAGAAATAACATTTTTTTAAATACCAGAATTCCAAGTATTTCAAGTGCAAAACTTTCTCCATTCAAATTTTTTTTCATATATAAATGCTACTGGAATGTATATATTTCATTGTTCATTTGTTTACAATTTGTTCGCTTAAGATAATTTGGTCTTACGTACGTGATAATTTCTCACCTCTATAACCCAGATAGTCCTGTAGAATATCTAACATACGAGACATCTGCGAAAACAGCAACACTTTGTGACCAGCTTCTTTCATGTTTGCTAAAAGGCGGTCAATGAGGGTCAGCTTGTGGCTTGCTTCAACTAGATGCTCCCCAAGCTCAAATGGTTCAGGTTCAACACCTGAACAAAGTAACCGTATAAATATATAATAATAATTCGTCCATCGTCGTCAATGTGGACCACCAACATCCATCACATGTCATAATGTAACCTTGAGTATGTGTGTGTGTGCTAATGACTGACCAAGGCAATTTAAGCCTTGAAAGGTCTATGACACGACTGGCAAACGTGTCCGCGGTTGTCTCTTAAATTATCTCTGCTCTAGACGTCCTGATTGCACATCTATCCTGGGCTGCCTAGATACAGAGACCCTCATTGAGTTCAACACCATTTATGACCGCACTCTTCCATGCTGAGAGATTTTTGTGCCAGGTGTTAATGTCTTTTTGACAGCACTTAAGGAACTCCTTCAGACCATCCTTAAAATGCTTTTTTGGACATTCTTATAACTTAACTTAACGTCTTTATACTGGTTTAGAAGACCCTGCAGAGTCTGTATACAACCAGTTACATTTACATCACCTTGCTCTAAAAGCTATGCGCATCCAGTTTATTCTTAAATGCATTAACTGTCCCTGCCTCCACTACCTCCCCTGGCAATGCATTCCAAGCAGACACCACTCTCTGACTAAAAAAATATTTCCTAATATCTGATTATGATTGTTCCCCTTCACTCAGTTCACTATACAGAAGCCTCTTTGGAAGTCTTTAGCTCGACATTCGGGCAAGGTGGCGAGCCCATCTCAATTGGGATTTTTGTAAAAGTGCATGAAAACATTCAGTAAGTATATACATAATAAATTGCAATAAGTATATAGAAGTGTATATAAAAGTCGATAGAAACATTGGTGGGTATTGAATTTATGACCGTTGACGTCTGACAGCGTACGAAGAAGAAGAAGAATTTATGACAGCACCAGGTTCAAGGACACGATGCTATAATGTAGGTATCATGTTGCTATCGTCCTAGTTATGTTCCCTATACACACATGGGGTCATTCTCTTAAGGTTACATTGTAACTCCTCCTTGTATCAATGTAGATGACAAATTTTTACACATGTCGTTTTTACAAATGGAATTTCACAGAAATGGACAGGAAACTTTAATGTAAATATCACCACATGCAAACAAAACTCACCTAACCATATCACACATCCAAACCAACAGAGACACTAAGGAGATAGAAGCTTCTTCGCTGCCAAAGACAGATGTGTCAGACTGAAAGGTGCAAATATCGCAGTCAATCTGTAAACTAGCGACACAACGCATTCCGTTCTCAGAACTACATCCTGTTACTTGTAAAGTCCTGTTCAAGGCTTGGTAGCAGGAGATTGAGAACCAACACAGAAGAAGAAGAAGCTCCTCCAATTCCTTTTATCAGCCATTATTAAATTCTTCCTTAACCAATTGGTAATGCAAGATATTAACTCTTACTTTCAATGCATAATATATTTGCTTGACTTGTTTTTGTGGCTTCAAGTCAACAACAACATAATAATAATAATGTTCGCTTATGCGTCTGAGGCTCGTTGCATCAGTTGACCACATCCATGACCAACTGCTGCAGCATGGTCCCAGTCTTCGTCCAGCGCGGAGGTGGAGGATGCTGGAGCCATACTGTTTGGGGATGACCTCTTCTGTGCCTCCAGCCGGTTAGGGCAAGACTTTTGGCACTGAGGAATGACTTGTGTAATATCTTGTGGGCTGGGGTTTCCTGGCCCAGCCATACAACATGACCGAATAAAGAAACTCGGTAGATGTAGTCATGCCATCGCATGCCCATGATACGCCGCTGGTTGCGCATGTGGAAGTATTCCAGTCTCGACACGTCCTGTTTGAGTAATGTCCAGGTTACATAACCGCAAAGCAGGAATGGGACCACGCAGAACTGGTAGATGCGGATTTTTGTTTCAGTGGAGATCTTGCCGTTACTCCACACACATCGAAGGTTATGCATAGTAGATGCAGCTATCCTGATCCGCCTTAAAATATTGGGACTGCTGCACCCATCAGACGATATCATGCGGCCAAGATAGATAAATTCGTTGGTGCCCTCCGCAGTGTGACCTTGAGTTTAATAATCTGGGGTGCTGTGTCAGAAATAAGGTCCTTTTTTTTTTTTTTGCGTTCGCCTTATTTCTTTATTCCCCAAGGCGGGTGTGCGTTGCACTGTGGTTTTTATTTTGCGCCTGTCAGCCCAGTGCATCCGACTTCAGCATGCATTATTTTATGTAAGAGCCTGCTTCCATCTGCATTTTCTAAGGGTTTGCTTCCCCGGGGTAACGGCCGGTGCTGTGATGGGGATTGAACCCAGCACCTTCGGATTGTGAGCTGTGCCATTTAACCACTAGGCCACGCCATCCCCAAATAAGGTACTGAACTTTGGTCTTGGCCTAGGATCGCTGTCTAGGATTTCCATAGAGCGCTGCAGCGCAGAGCTGTCTGTGCCAAACAAAACAATAACAACACATAGGTAATGGCTCAGTGACCACACCAAGACAAAAGCAAAACGATACCCATGTTACGGTTTTGTCCTGGTGCAGTTGAGGATTAGCCATCTGCTGTGTGTTGATTAGCCGTCTGCTGAGTGTGGATTAGCCATCTACTACATGTGGATTAGCCATCTACTATGTGTCGATTAGCCATCTGCTAAGTGTGGATTAGCCATCTACTATGTGTCGATTAGCCATCTGCTAAGTGTGGATTTTTCATATGCTGAGTTAGCTTTTTTCTTTCCACTGGAGAACACTGGTCCTTATGTGCCATATATGGCACTTAAAGAACATTGATTGATTGACATAAACTTGGTGAACTGTCTCAGGCTTTTCTCGTCCCCCATCAAGTTTATCTCTCAAATGAGATAAAGATGATCATGCTTTTCCTCTGCTTCGCTAATGAGACCGCCAGCCTTGAAGAATGTGTTCTATTGTTTGTTTGTTCTTCCCACATGGGCATATATCTGTGCGACTAATATGGGTTCGAGAGAAAACTGTAGAGTAGGGTTCTTCAACCGTTTTTTTCCTCCTTTTCATCATCTGTCTGAATGTCATTCCTCTATTTCCAAGATTGTTTTACTCAAAAGGACTATTCCAAATAATATGAACAGTAAAACAGAAAATGCATGTATCTGTTTGTCCAGAGCAGTGAACTTTAGCGACGTGAAATTTGCACAGCTCAGCTCCTTCTGTCTTAAATTCCTAAGTAACTGCAACTATTTTCAATTTGTTGCATCAATCCTTTCCCATGATAATTAACATTAATGAAGTTAACATATTTACAGTGAATGTATTTTTGTTTTATACCATACAGTGTCGTTGTTTTTTAGTGTGGCTGCTCAAGGTCAGGTACTCGAAGTCCCAGGACAAGTCCATGTTTGGAAATGATCAGTATATGGGAGGTCAGTCCTTAGGCCCTGGACAATGTGCGAGTTGGGACACATTGACAAATCATATTGCAGAAGTAAAAACATTGACTGATCATGTACTATGCCCTTGAGCTTTCAGCTTCATAACTTTCACTCTAACTTGAGCGCAGTGTTGTTCTGACTGTGCTTTCTATGTTAAGTGAATATTTTGTATAGAGAGATTTTCATAATGCTAATTACATTTGTTAAACTCTCAAGTCATGGCAATCAACGCAATTTATTTCAAGTCGCTATGTCAAACACCAAATTGTGTGTATTACAAAATATATAGTCTATTTCCAGGCAAAATCCTATGCTAAAGCTGTTATTGAAAATATTTTTTCTTTATTACTACATATATTTTACTGCAATTATTTTTATAGTGTTTTACAATTTTAATGGCAATAGAAAATGGTGGTGGATTTCAAAACTTGAATAAAGGCAGTTTTGTAAATGTTGATGACTAAACTTAACAGACTAAACTGAAGCATAATTCTTCTCTTCTTCCCTTGAAACTCTCCAATTTCTTTCTGATGGGGAAATTTTCACTGGTTGATGACATAAAACAGGATTTGAGATTCAAGGAATAAAACAGTGAACAACTCATTACTCTGGAGATTTGGAAGAAGAAGAGAAAAATAAGATCTGCTTAACAAAACCTGTCATGTGATGAGAAACTAAGAAGCTACATACCATCAAACAGGTACGGGTGGTCTACACATTTGCGTAACTGCATTAAGATATTCATCAGTCGAGACTGGCTGGAACCACCCATGGTGCTTTCAAAAATTCCTATGCAAGATTTAGGGAACAACAACAAAAATTCTTTATATTTTATAATATTACAAAAAGTTTATAGACAAAGTAATTATTTATCAATCAATCAATCAAAATCTTCATGCGCCCTGCAGAGTACAGGTCTTCAACAACAAATTGACGTCCTTTTATCCTGCGCCATCCATTCACGCACAGTTCACATTTCTCCCGTTTCCTTTATGTTTGTCTTGAGCTCTAGTCTCCAAGTGTGTTTTGGTCTACCTCTATTTCTCTTGCCTTGAGGATCCCAGAACAGAGATTGTCTTGTAATGCCCTCAACTGGTTTCCTTAAAGCGTCTCCTATCCAACACCAGTGCCTTATCCTCACGTTATGTTCCACTGATTAATGTCTTGTTCTTTCCAACAGTTCCAAATGAGTGATCTTATCATACCATTTCAATATCTCTATTACGTGCAGGTGTGACAGGGTTACAGGGGTCCCAATAGCCAGAGGATCTCTGTAAAGAGAGTACTCCCACATAACTTCAGAACAGTGCCCATGAGCTACAGTTTAATATAAATGTCATTGTTTGGAACCTACAACAATAAAAGTACCACGCTTAATTTAAAATCTTTTGATTCGCAGGTTCAGTTCACTCAAGTAGATGGAAAGTTCCATGACCCTTAAGATCACACAGAAAGTTCAAGGTAAAGAATTCTTCCTTTAGCAGTACCGTAGGTCAGAGAAAGTTTACCTGCATGAACTGGACAAGACTAGAAGACATTGACCCAAACAAGGAAGGTATAGTATTTAAGTTGGGGAATTGATGTATATGAGGAGACCTCAGAACAGCAGACTATCAGGTAGATAAAACAGACACTTAACATCAGCTAGCATAGATAGATAGAACAGCAGAAAAACAACTGAGAAACACAGAAGCAGATTCCATCCCTGAGAGAGAAGATCTTGACTGAGCACTTGGTTGAGTGACAAAGACTGTCTGTACCAACCCAAAGCAGCATTTGGTTTTGATCCTTAGCATTCGTGTGTGTGTAAAGTCAGTGGGTTGCAAAGACCTGTGAATAGCGCAGGTGTGGCTCAGATTTATCAATGTGTCCCAAAAACTATGTGAGAAGTCTGAAATGAATGTGTTTTCCCTAAACACGAAGTTCACAAATGACTAAGTCTGAACGAAAATGAGGCAGACTGAAGAAAAGCTGTAATCCGCAGCAGAACCTGAACACAGAAAACGAGACTTCAAGAGTTCAAGCAGTCATAATCACTACAGTAGCAGAGGAACAGGACAAGAACTAGTTAGTTTGTGTCAAAGTTAGATAGATCAAATTGTGTTAAATTAGTAGGAATAAAGTTTAGACTTGATCAAGAGATTGGAACTTTGGGTTGATTTGGTACAAGTGTAAGACCTGTGCTATTTGCCCAAACCTCTTGATAAGAGTAGAGATATGATACCATTTTGCTTATAAAATAAAGCATTAATTGTTTTTGCTGCATTTCTAAGAATCATTACAGTGTTGTGAGTTTAGATAAGTACAATAATAAATCGAATTCAAGTTCATATTTCATTGGATTCTTTTAATACCAATTTGTGACCTATTTACTTACTTCCTCTCACAATAAGAGAGTAACATAAGTAACAAAATAATGCTAAAATGATACATGAAAGCCTACAAAAATGACATTGTTAATAAACTGTGCCGAATGTTTATCAATAAGACTGCCACAGGCAACGCCTCCTGCCTTTTTTATTTATTAACAATATCTCATGTGATTTGACACCATCTTATCAAGTTCTCCTGTGAAATGGCTTATCTCACCAATATTTGTGAGTATAGCCTTACAAGATTCTGTGGCCTATGAGTTGTGAGCTTGGTTTACAATCCCAGCCTACCAGGTTTGAATCACATCATGCTCAGTTTGACAGACAGGGCATGTTGTGGGTTTTTTCATATGACTGCTTTTTCCAGTTGATCCAGCTTTAGAAATTGTGTTATTTCATCTGCACTTTCAGCAATGAATGGGACTGAGCACATTTGGGGGCGCCAACATGAAATGAAGTCAGTTCTAAGAAACGGGATCAAGATGCTGATCAGCACATGAGCTGCAGCAGTCAGTGACCCGTAGCTGACTGCTAGCGTCAGGGCCAGCGAACCAAAGCTGCCAAGACCCTTCTACACCTCCACGTGGTGATCCTGGATAACAGGCTGCAACAGAGCAGACTGGCTGAGGGGAAGGGATCGCAGAGGGAATGCTAACCCGGTACTCAAAAAATGCTTGCTGAAGTCGGATGTGTTGGACCGAAAGGTGCAAATATCGCAGTCAAGCTGTAAACTACAACACAACGCATTCCGTTCTCTGGACTACATTCTGCTACTTAGGCCCATGTCAGGGTTTAGTAGCGGGAGATTGTGAACAAACGAAGCCAAGCCAAGCCAAGTTCTAAGAAACATTTTCCATTGTTTTTATAACTATAACTAATCTTAACTACTTAATGTCTTTATACTGGTTTAGAAGATTCTGTAAAGTCTGTATACAACCAGTTTCTTTAACTTCACTGGATCTAAAAACTATGAGCACTAAACCTATTCTTTAATGCCTGTCTCCACTATTTCCTGTGGCAATGCATTTCAAGCATTCACAACTCTCTGGCTAAAACAAATATTTCCCTATATCTAATTGGACCTTTCCTGAATTAATTTGTAGCTGTTCCCTCTTGTTCTTGTAACTGTTCCCTCTTGTTCTTGTAGCTGTTCCCTCTTGTTCTTGTAGCTGTTCCCTCTTGTTCTTGTAGCTGTTCCCTCTTGTTCTTGTAGCTGTTCCCTCTTGTTCTTGTAGCTGTTCCCTCTTGTTCTTGTAGCTGTTCCCTCTTGTTCTTGTAGCTGTTCCCTCTTGTTCTTGTAGCTGTTCCCTCTTGTTCTTGTCAGCAGCTGTACTTTAACAAATTTGCTATAGTCTAATTTCTCCTTTCTCTTGATTATCTTATAAACCTGCATTAAATAAATTCAAATTGTTCGCTTTTCTAGGCACTGTAGGCCAGTTTTTTCTGTCTCAGATATCCTGAGGAAGTCTTTATCTCACCAATATTTCTGAGTATAGCTTAGCTAGCATACCTTAATAAAAAATCTCTATACTATGACTTATCTAATCACTATTACTTGTAATTCAAACCACGTTGGCAATCAGGATTTTTTAACATGAACTTTCCGGTATTTTCTGGGTTCTCTAGGTAGTTGAGATCGAACGCCCATGTGCAGTGTCGAGCACGTTAAAAATCCTTCAACAGTTAGAAATCAAAAAGAGTAGGCTTAACGACCGCTGCCCGGGCAAAAATTTACAATTATTTTTTTAATCTACCCAATCTATTACAGGACCTTCGTCTGTGCTACGGAGTTTGTGCATTGTGATGAGATTCGCCAAAAAATAAATATGGAAAAGAACCGAGCACTTATGGATTATGCAATGACATTGATTCTTCGACCAAACTAAACTATTACTTGTGATTATTTTATCTTACCAATATCTTTTGTCAGGATAGCCTTGTACAGCTTTTTCTGCAGAGCTGATAATCCATGGTACAAGATGATATCATTCTTCTCTGGCAGGTCTGCGAGCACATTTGCCTTTGTTCTCCTCAGAATATATGGTGCCAGAAGGTCATGAAGCTCACTCATGTCTATAAGAGACTCACACATGTCTATAAGAAACTCACATAAAGTTGAATAAATATCAGATATTTTACATGTCAAAAACATCCCATATTTAATACCAGAAAAGTTGACAGAAAATGAAGAGAAATAATTTATAGTTTAGTATATCTTTGCTTGTGTGGCACCAAGTGATAACTATTACAATTAAATGCTCAATTAGTTTCCAGGCGGACTCTGTGTTTGACAGGGACAAGAAAGGAGTGACTGCCACACTTACAGCATTAAGTAAGAGACGACTAACAATGTTATATAATCCTTCTAGAGAAGAAGAAGAAGAAAATACAAATTATATTGTGGTTAATTAAAATGTTGGACTGGATAAAAATGTATGTGCACATTTTTTATTTTTGTTTATTCCTATATTAGTCTTGGTGCTGAGAGTGGCTCTGCACCAAAATGTGTAAACTTCTCCGAAACTGTGATAGGATCTGTACATAAATGCGTAAACTTCTCTGATACTGTGAAAGGATCTGTACCAAAATTTGTAAACTTCTCTGATACTGTGATAGCATCTGTTCATAAATGTGTAAATTACTTGTTGTAGCTAGTTAATTTGTAATACCCTTTACACAAGCCTTTTATTTTTAAAATTATATATGACCAATTATGGGAAGTCTTACATAGCTCCTTAATCCTTCTTTCAATAGCATGGCAACCTGAAGCAAATATAATCTTTATGTGTAACAGAAATGGAGTAATTTAATGAATGTAATATTTAGACAATGGTGTCACTGTAACTGAAATGTAAGACGCTCGTGTTTCAACTTTCAACAAACGAATAAGCAAAAGCACAAAAAAGGTAGGTATTAGAATCCTGAAGTTTCAAGCTTCCCCTGATGTCAAATGAGGTGAGATCAGATGCTTTGTCCTATCGGAGATGAACAATAAACTCCTTTGTACCACTGTGCAGGCAATAGAACTCTTGTCAGTTGAAAATCGAAATGATCAGGCTGTTAGCCGCCGTCCAGGCAAAAATTCTAAAGGTAACAAAATTCCTACCCAATGATGGCCTGCATAAAGGTCAAAAGAGGGCAGCCCCTTTATCATGCAAAGCCACAACAGGCCAGTCACTTGTTTGTACACTCAATTGCAAGTATCTACAAGTTCGACCTCTACACTCCCAGAGGTAGAAGAGGAGCAACTAAGAAATAAGATTGAAACAAACATGCGATCATAGTACTGCTCGTCGTTTGTAAAGGTAAAGGACAGTCCCATGGCAACAATTGCCGTGAGGAATGAAGATAGCCGTTTATGCACTACGCCGCAGCCTACGTGAGGTGGGGTGGCCAGTTCTCTTCCTTGCTGTTTTTTACCTTCCCCAGCTCATACGTCAGGCACCCATTTACAGCTGGCTCGACTAGAGGAGTGTTCATAACGGGCATGAACCATGGCCCTGATTTTGTTCAATCTGTCGTTGATTTTGAACCTATGTCCTGTAGTAATACCAGCAGTCTAGTAAAACAACTCAGTGTCGACTAGACTATACGCTCAACCATCTTCAGTAATGTTTACCTTTGTCTTCAGATGAAAATTTGTCCACAAATGCATCAACTTTGGACAGTTTAAACTTTGAACTGACTACAAAACTCAGCAGCGCATAGAGTTCTTGAAGGTTGTTCTGTAAAGGTGTCCCAGTCAATAAGATGCGAGTGCGGATGTTCCACTATAAGACAAAGAAGAAAAGAACAATTAGAATGTCTCTTTCATAAGTGCAGTAACACTCATTACTAACAATGTTGGTAACTAGGTTCATCCCCAAATTCACACACTCCATCCCCAAATTCTTGCACCTCATCTCCAATATACTGCATCTCATCCTCAAAATGTTTGTACTACAACATCAAATAATGTATGCACCTCATCCCTCAAATTTGTGTGCCTCATCCTAAAATCTTTGCACCTCATCTCTAAATTATTGCATGGACCTAAACCTCCAAATGTTTGCACCCCATCATTAATATGTGCACTTCATCCCAAAATGTGTGCACTTCGTCCCGAAATGTGTGCACTTCCCCCCAATGTATGCACTTCATCCCAAATATGTGCACTTCATCCCAAATATATGTACTTCATCCCCAAATGTGTGCACTTCATTCTCAAATGTGCATCCCTCATCCCTGAAATGTGTGTGCCTCATCCTTAAATATTTGCACTTCATCTCTAAATTATTGCATGCACCTCAACATCCAAATGTTTGCACCTCATCATCAAATGTTTGCACCTCATCCCTCAAATTCTTGTACCTCAACCTCAAATTTTTCGACTTCATATCTAAAATTCTTGCATTTCATCCCCACATTGGCAGACCTCAGCCCCCAAATGTTTGCACCTAATACTTTAAATGTTTGGACTTCATCATCAAATATTTTCATTCATCCTCAAATCTGTGCACCTTACCCCCCCCAATATTTGTACCACAGCCTAAAATGTTTGCAACTCATCACCCAAACTCTTCTTAATTGTTGCTGCTTTAATTAAAAGAAAAAAAGTAAGATGGCCGAGCTCTAAACTCGCTCTGGTGTTTGTGTCATTTTCTGCTGTTTGCTAGTGCCTGTTCAGATAATTCATGACTCCTTCACCCGGTGGTA
The DNA here is from genome assembly GCA_036924085.1 of Ariolimax columbianus. NCBI lineage: Eukaryota > Metazoa > Mollusca > Gastropoda > Stylommatophora > Arionidae > Ariolimax > Ariolimax columbianus. The sequence goes on from JAVGWX010000004.1 coordinate 46,006,800, forward strand.
TCAAGGACTTTATTCTGTGGAATGCATGTGCTTTCATTCGGTTATCCTGTTGTTATGCTACATCTTGCTGCAGCTGTGCCTGGCTTAAACTGTGAGAAAACAGTCCAAGACTGCGTCGAACGTTCCGCTTGACTGCAGCACAGAATTCAGCCCAGGTTTTCCCTACTTAAATGCCTTCCTGTTTGGACTGAAGCCGACTTCCTCCTGCTCCCCCTTCAACCGGATGTTACATCATACCTCTCCCAACCCCGTATTTTCAGTACAGCAAGAGTCATGCTGACCCGAAGGTTGACACAAAAGCCATGGGGCGGAACGCGAAGAAACAGGTAGTCAGGACGAAGACGAAATTCCAAAACCTCAGCAAAGGGCCCCTCTGCGCTGAGCATCACAGTGAACGACAAACCTTTTGCAGCCACCAAGGAGACACGGACAGACTAGGAAAGCCGACACAAAAATTGGTTCAACACACACTCCTTGCAGCCCGCATCACAATGCTGCGGAGTACTGGGCTCCACCTACGGAGGCTGTAGGGATTTCGGTCGCCACACTACGCATGAACAATCCTCAGTAGTTGGACTTGGTGGTGGTCGATTGTCACAACGGGCCTTTGACACCTAAGCAAACATTATTATTATTATAATTGAAACATTTGGAATGGAGCAAAAGTAACACTATCTCAGGTAGGACCCCTTACTTAGGAGTAAAAAAACAGGACAACTACACTATGGTGTAAATGACATAAATGTTAAGTAAGGAAAACACTGCATGGGGATAGCAACCTATCATGTACATAAACAGAACTATTCTGTTAGCTGTAGTTCATGTACTGTACATAAACAGAACTGCTCTGTTAGCTGAAATTCATGTACTGTATATAAACAGAACTGCTCTGTTAGATGTAGCTCATGTACTGTACATAAACAGAACTGCTATTAGCTGTAGTTCATGTACTGTACATAAACAGAACTGTTCTGTTAGCTGTAGTTCATGCGCGCACACACTTGCGACCACATACATCCATGGATATAATGTCAAGTTGGTCCCATAGCAATCACTTCTGTTGGAGATAAAGTATAATACTTCTGAATAAACTTCATTGTATGAGGTAACAATTTGTTTATGAGGTGTAGTGGCCAGTTTCCTTCCTCTGTGTATTTCCTTCCGTAACAGTAAGCCAGGTACCTATTTGCAGCTGAGTCGACTGGAGAGTCTCGGAGTATAAATATACATCTAAACCTTATTTGTAGTTCTTGCCAATGGTCATCTCGGAGTATAAATATACATCTAACCTTATCTGCGGTTCTTGTAAGTTGCCAGTTCGAATTATTAATATACATCTAACCTTATTTCACATTCTTGTAGATTGTCAGTTCGGAGTATGAATATACATATTCAAGAGGTGTTAATATGTAAGGCTTACCATCTCTAAAGTCGTGTACAACAATGACCCACTATTCTTAAGTCTGTGGCCTTCGTCTACAACCAAAGCACTCCAGGAGATGGAGCTTAAGAACTGACTATCTTTCAGACACATCTGTAATTTAATTGAAGAAAAAGAAATGAAGTTATAAAATAAATAATTGAAAAGAAGAATTATGTGTTGTTAACCTTTACTTGGTAAAAGCATGCCCCTTCAACCACAGTCTTCCTGGTTAATAATGAGCTGGCAGCTCTTAAAAGCCCAATGCTTCCTGGGAAAATGAACACATCTTCCTCAGTTGTGGTGATTTGCAGAGCATATTGTGTATGGTGGGTTGTGGTGGAAGACGTTCGTTTCGCAGGCCAGTAACCAAGTATATGAGTGGAATAGGTAGTACCAAAATTGGGGGAGTTCTATAACAGACTGTTCATGACTGGGTCAGGCACACTGAGTAGTGACCCCAGAGTCGATTGCAGTTGTTGACTGCCTCATAATGGAAAATTTTCAATTGACTGTGAATGAAAGGCATTATGCATACCGTACTGGACCTTCATTCATCGATGAATTTCTATAGGTTCCACCTCTTCACTGCTCAAAAAATGGAAAACAGCAGAACACTGCTCTTCTTTGGTGCATGTCAATAGTGGGGTGATCATCTTTTAAATGCAATTATGACGCCATGCTGTTTGTCTGCAACGTGACGGCACGTGCAGGACACTCTTGACATCCTTAGCAACCATATTAACAAGTTACAATACAAAGGCATGGTTTTTCTAATTCCTATCCCACTTTTAAGATTTTCATTTGAAGCCTACTCATACAATATTTATTTATATATATATATGTCTCTCAATATATATTTACATATATTAGTATGTGCTGCTAGTACATATGCTCATTGTTTCATGTGCCACCTGTCAAGTCTATTCTCATTGTTTTTAATTTACTACTGAAAAAGTGGTTATACTGGTGAAAAAGTGGTTATACAAGTTTCTCCATCTCCTTTAAGCAATACAATCAAGAAAAATGTTACTGTTTAGATTTTAACACTTATCAAATTATACTGATAATAATAATACGGTTCACATAGGCATCTAAGGTCCGTTGCGTTGATCAGCCACTACCATGTCCAACTGCTGAGGTTTGTTCATGTGTAGTGGATCGACTGAAATCCCTACAGACTCCCTAAGTGGAACCGAGTACTCTGCTGACATGGAATGAGAGCAGCGAGGAGCGTGTTTTGGGCCAATGTTTGTGTCAGGCTTTCTTTGTCCGTGAATGACGCCCTGTTTTTTCGTGTTTCGCTCCTGAGGCCTCTGGATTGTGTCCACCTTCGAGTCAGCGTAACTCTTGCTGTGCTGAGAATACGGTGTTGAGACAGGTATTGTGTAACCTCTGGTGGAGGGGGGCAGAAGGAAGATGGTTCAGTCCAAACAGAAAGGCCCTTGAGTAATGATAACCTAGGCTGAATTCTGGTGTGAAGTTAACCGGAACGTTGAACACCATTATAGACTGATTTCCCACAGCTTAAGCCAGGCACAGCTGCAGCACAACAGGAAAACCAATCAAAAGCATATAAATTCCACAGAATAAAGTCCTTAATACCACCTGGTGAAGGAGTTGTCAATTATAATTCGAACAGGGACTAGCAAAGAGCAGAAAACGACACACATACCAGAGCGAGTCGAGAACGCAGCCAGTCAGGCGTGGCAATCTTACTTGTTTACTGATAGTACAAAGTCAAAACAGGCCAAAAATACATCAATGGAAAGATGGACGGGTGAGAACAAAGCTAGAAAATACTAGACAGCTTAACATGGCATCAAATAGTGTAATTAAAATTGACAAACTGCATTAAGGACAGCACATTGTGGGGATAGATCATTATCTGTCCTAGATGACATGTCCAATGATAATGAGGACAATAACAAAATATATCAAATGAACATAATTTTACCTCATATGTTGTTAAAACAACATCAAAGCCATATTTGTTCTCAAATTTTGATGCTTTCATTTTTTTAGCAATGTCATTTCTTGTTTCTTTTTCTCCAATATACAGCAGCACTTGCAAACTGGGGCTGAATCTGGAGGACAGATGTTAATATTTTACAACTAATTATCAGACTGAGACAAGCTTTACTCTCAACAGCGTGAATATACAGTGTATTTCTGCTTACTGAAAGATACATGGAAGTGAGAATGCAGACAGGCTAGGCAAAGAAGGTGGAAGCCAAACCCAAACTAAGGGCAACATCATCATCATCTGGTTGGTCAGTATTACGACTGGTTGTAAGGTTGTCTGAGCATGTGTCTCTCCGATTGACACTATCATCTGCAGCTGTCTTCATTTCAGCATAGGTTCATACTTTAGGGAGCCAAGTAGCGCAGTGGTTAGCGCGCTGGCTTCGCATCTGAGTGGTCTTGGCTTCATTCCCCAGTTGAGGTGGAAATGTTTTTTTCAGACCGCAACGGCTCACGGGTCGTCCCAGCCTTAAATGGGTACCGGTTCAGTACAGGAAGTAAAAGCGGCGAGGGAGAGGAGATGGCTACCTCCCTCATATAGCCGAGCCTTTGAAATGTGAGATCGCTAACACCTCACACCCCTACAGCAGTAATGATATGGGTTACTTTACTTCATACTTTAATGTCTCTGCGTGCCCGAGATGTAAAAGTACCCTTTTCCTCTGGATCTTGCCCTCTAGTATCTTCAGTGGAAGACTTTCATGTCACAAAATGTGTCCCAGCCAACTCAATTTTCATTTTTGTATCATTTTTAATATTTGTCTTTGTGTGCCTACCTCAGCGAGGACATTGTCGTTGGATCTCCTTTCTGTCCAACTCACTCTTTCCATTTTACGATACCACCACATTTAAAATGCTTCCAAGCTTCTTTCATCCCTTGTTGCCAAGTCCATGTCCAATACACTGAAATTTACCACACATATAGTGGTGACTATTCTTTTCTTCAGCTCTGTGTTGATATTCTTTGAGGTTAGCAATTTCTGATTTTCTCTGAATGCCTTTTTGGACATTGCAGCCCTTGTCCTAACGGCGCCAACATGAGGAAATTAATTCGATACCAAAAAATAAAAAAACTTCAGTGACAAATCACAAAGAGAATATACATGGAAACATACTGCTCTTTGTCAAGATGATATCAAGTGACAATCCTTATAACAGTCACTGCAAATTTAAATATTATTTGTCAAATAAACTAAAAATAGAGCATACAGACACGTTACTATGTTAAGATTTTTTTAAAACAAATAAACAGTTAAATATGTTCTACAAGTTTGTCAGGGGAACTGAGACGCTAGTCCAGTCAGGCACAAAATACTGACCAGGATGTCGTGTCAGAGTCAGGTAACAATACACTGACCAAGACCATTATCTCTCTTGCATCTAGCATTCCCCAGAAACAGGCTGTTTTCAAGACCGATGGCCGCCAGAGATCAAGTTCATCACACCAACTACTAGAAGGCACACGTTACTACATGATAGATAGTTAGTTAATCAGTGTAGAATAAGATTTGTATGAAGATATGTCATAGATATTAAAGTAAACTACCGAACTGGGTTTATAGTGCAGGGATTACATTCCAGCTCAGGCTAACATTCCCTGAGAAAGTAAGATTCATTGTTGTATCATGTTGTAATAAATAGTTTTGTAATAAACGAATTTTATTGTTTCAATGGTGAACATATGTTTTAGTGTTTATTTTCTGAATTGAAGTCGTAACGTCAAGTATCAAATGGTTTAATGTTTAACACACAGTCAGAAAAACATCCTAGCTCTATCACAAAAGTGGCAAAGAAGAAGCAGGATGACAAAGATAAATTACGTGACAAATATAAGTTATAAGACAGTTTAACATCATAGCAAGAGGAAAAGTCAACATAAGAATTTCTAAAGTTTACAAGTTTTAGATAGACATGATTACCAATAACAACTTACACAAAACCTGAAAACAAAAGCAATATTGCTTTAATCAAAGCCAGAAATATTGCAACTAAATCATGAATTTACCTGTGAATCTCCAGTTCCCAGTTTTCCAGAACTGAGCGAGGACAAACTACCAGGTGTGGCTTGTCTGTCATTTGTCTGCCTTTGATGACTGTCAACATTGCTATAACCTGATCACAATAGAAGGAAACTCGCTTGGTATGGGCACATATCGAGATCAAATGGTCTTACAAATACGAACCTGCATGGAAAGGTCCAAAGCAGATGACTAAGAGGTTGTCCCAAAAAGAGGTGGGAGGACAACATAAAAGAATGGACCAATCTCCGACTAGAGGAGGCAAAGGCAGCAACCACTGACAGAAAGGCTGCAACCACTGACAGAGAGGGATGGCGTGGGGTTGTGGGGATGTCTTCATGTGTGCCCCAACGACCACACCGGTAACGGGAAGACCTGACCGGACCACAATACAGCAAATGTTGATGCATATTTAATCATCACAGAAGCCCTTTATGCTTTTTTCAACTTGTGTGAGCATCTTGTATTAAAGAATATAAGTTTCTTAGTCTGGAGACATATGTGCAGGAACTAGGTACTGTTCTACCTTCCTTCTAATGCCATCATTTCTCATATGTTATTGTTGCTCATACAGAGTTGAGTTAATTCTTGACCCCGTCTCTTTTCTGAGTAAGTGGATAGAAGTCTTTCTGGCTGCAGTGCAACGTGAGGTCCTCAGTAAGCTCACCATTATGTCGATTACAGTGTCAATCCCCACCTCGTTGGCCAGACTGCTATGATACCGACGATTTCCAGTAGCATGAGCAAGGACATGAGGTGGGGGTCCTGAACAGTACGTTTCACTTGACCCGAATTACTCATCACATAAAAGCCATTTTATTAGTATTTGCCTACCTAACGCATTGTGGAGCCACGTAGCGCAGTGGTTAGCGCACTGGCTTCGCATCTGAGTGGTCCTGGGTTCATTCCCCAGTTGAGGCGGTAATGTTTTTTTCAGACCGCAATGGCTCCCGGGTCGACCCAGCCTTAAATGGGTACCGGTTCAGTCCAGGAAGTAAAAGCGGCGAGGGAGAGGAGATGGCTACCGCCCTCAAATAGCCGAGCCTTTGAAATGTGAGATCGCTAACACCTCACACCCCTACGGCAGTAATGCTATGGGATACTTTACTTTACCTAACGCATTAACTGCCATGAGTAGTTCACAGTACTAGAGAAGTTATCACTCTTTATCTTGTTAAGCAACACATTAAATTTATCTTTAAAATGATTCACACAAAAACTGTTAAAAATGAAGAAAACTAGAGTGGTGGTTGGAGCACTGCTGTTCAGAAATGTCAAGATTGTTTAATAAAGATTCATAACATTTTCTGGTCAAACATAGTCATCAAACAAGTACTGCTTGCGAGGAGCAATCAAGAAGTCATAACAGGTCGATGCTAGAATTATATTGGTCATGTACAAAGAAAAGAACCTCATACCATCACCTGAACTACCTTGGTATGGACTTTCGTTCAACATGAATTATCTTCCAAATTAGTAACCAAGGGATTTTTAGTTTGCCTCCTGCACTGGGTAACGCAATAACTCGCATCCAGGTGTCAGTCCTCAGTCCAGGTGCATGGAGTCCTGCCAGGCAGGTGTCTCTTTGCTAACTTCAAAGAAAATACATTGGACAGAAACATGGGCGCACATTTTGATGGCCCGTTCAGGTGGTGTTGACGGAAACATAATTATCAAGTTCATGGTAGGTGTTGACATACCACGATGACAAAGCAATAAGCAAATAGGCAAAGTTTAAGATGTAGTTAAGAGCACTGGACAGCCATTGTCAGAAAAAGTCTAGGCCAGTCTAAAGATCGACAGTGTAGTAAGCAGGTACATGTGGTCTGGATACATCTTGATCTTGATGACCCGTTCCTCAGCATAGCTGAGGATCCCAACTTCATCTCCAGCAGACCCTGTCTTGTGTCACAGAAGTATAGTGCGTGGTAAGTGCTCCTCTAGAGGCATCTCGGATGTACAGCAAGGGAGTCAGACCAACGCATTTGAGATCTTCCTAGCAGTCTCTTCTTGCCTCTGGGGTACCAGACTGCTAATATATTGACCGCAAGATAGAATCTGGGTATAACAAGATAGTGCCGGGTTAATATTGGGGCACGAAATCCCTGCTAATAGAGAATTTGTAGTTAGATCAGGAGTAATTTATTTTAATTATAAATTGTGGAAGTTAGGTTGTGAAATCTTTGATGCTTTAACGGTTACATTTTTCATAACTGCAATAAAACATGTATACTATAATCAATATTTGCTATAGTCTTATTTTGGGCAAATGTCTTAGCTCCCACAACCAGAAATTCCCTGAGATAGGATTTCAGGGAATGTAGAAAGTAGATAAATTAATTATAACCCGGCTACATATATCCGACTTGGTCCCCATGACCAGGATAGCCAGTGCAGGAAGAACAGACTAATTGTATGATAGGTCTACTACATAGTGACCCTGACCACTTTTTGCAAGCTTCTTATTTCACATGTTATCTTTCACTCCTGTGACTTAGTCAGCATTCATATCTGACACTTATAACAGAGAGTTGGTATAAATATATTTATTTACATTTTTTGTGTATGTGCGTGCATTGAAGAAATGTTTGGATGTCTTAGTAATAGTAATAGATGTTAATTCATATCATTAGTCTTCTGAGTTCTTGCTTCTATCTCTGTGTCTATTCTGCAATCCTCTATTTATATATATATGGTTTCCAGATATCGTTTTCTAGCTAAAAGTTCTGTGTTTCTGCCCCGGATATGTGTATGTCTCTGAAGTGTAGATTTATCTTTAAAAGCATACTGAAAAGCAATGCTTAACACATGGAAAAGCACAAACTATAAACAAATAGTCAAATATAAACTTACAAATTCACAACAGAATACATACTTGACACGTTTTACCTAGTCCCATTTCATCACTAAGAATGCAGCCATGGTTGTTGTCATAACAAGATAGAAGCCAGTTCACACCATCCAGTTGATATGGTCTCAGGGCTAGATCTTAACACAAAAATGTACAGTAAATCCAACATAACAGCACTATTAATGTTAAGAAAAGTAACAATGAACACAGTATTATTGTAAACAAATTATTATTATTATTGCAGTGATTATTCTCAGTGACGGAGTCAAACGTGTATATGGTTGAGGAGCCAATGCTGCTTGCCCATGCAGTATTCAGACAGGGTATCAGTATAAAATAATAAAGACCAGCTTCCAAATCATTCAGTCCCCTGCTTCTCTTGTGTAAATAATGTAACCAAATTAAAAATCTAGATATGACAAAGTGAAAGCTGTTTCACTAGACAAGATCAAAATAAAAACAAACAGCAAATTAAAAGTAAACTTTCCAGTAGTGATATTTTTATATGTAGATTCTATTTCAATATAGTATATTAGCAATAGTAGTAGGACCCAGTTACTTGATCCTAAAAGAGAGAGCAAAGTATAGTTTTACAAAAATGAAAAGTTTAACATGTCAAGTGTGTCGCATGGGATCAAGACGCTGAGCAGCGCATGAGCTGCAGCAGTCAGCGACCCATAGCTGACTGCTGGCGTCGGGGCCAGCGAACCAGAGCTGAGCTGCCAAGACCCTTCTACACCTCGATGCAGTGATCCTAGATAACAGGCTGCAACAAAGCAGACTGGCTAAGGAGAAGGGATTGAAGAGGGAATGCTAACCCGATACTCAAAAAATGCTTGCTGAAGTCGGATGTGTTGGACCGAAAGGTGCAAATATAGCAGTAAACTATGACACAACACATTCCGTTCTCTAGACTACATTCTGCTACTTAAGCCGTTTTAGGGTTTGGTAGCGGGAGATTGAGAACGAACAAAGCCAAAGCCAGCCAAGTGTGTCGCATGATCTGATGAGGCGACTAAGGAGTACTCATTAAGGACTCAAGGCGGGTTGTCATCAGTCATGGACAGAGCCGGCTGCACCATCCTGTAACTACTTGACTGAATAGTGAATGTGGAATTGATAGTTCATGTGAAAATGGTAGAAAAACCTGTAAACCGAATGAGTAGAAGATGAGCTACTCAATTGACTTAAGTAACATTGTTATAGTTACAGACTAACGGACTATTGCAATTATTCTGAATAATTAACTTATTTAGACTTAATATTAACTTGAGCCACTCAGCAACCTACTCAACAACTGGATACTTGTGATTAGGCACTTCAGCGATGGGTCGGATATCGAAATTTAGAACAGGGGAATTCCCTCGACCCATGACGCCCCAGATGTGTTCGCGATAGCGCTGCCACTTTGTGACACCTGTTGAGAATTTGATCTAATTAAGGAACTCCTCCTGATTTTTGAGAGTATAACACCAGACACAATAAGAAAAATAAGCATTTGATGCTACTATGATAATTTTATCAAAAATCGGCAGTTTTATCGAGATTTTCAAGAAATTTGAAAATTGAGGTAAATTTGCAAGCTTAAAAAGCACGTTATATATTTAGAATTCATATGTATATCAACTGTATTTTTGAATTCTTCAACCACTTATCTGTATGTTTGGGTAAATTTAATGGCCAAATAGAGCTATGTTATGTATAAGGTTAGAACTGAGTTACAAAAAGAACATAATTTTCGTTTTTTTTACAATGCGGGGGTCCGCCATTTTTCATCCACTTCTTAACTTAACTTAACGTCTTTATACTGGTTTAGAAGACTCTACAGAGTCTGTATACAACAAGTTTCATTTACATCACCTTGCTCTAAAATATATGTGCATCCAATTTATCTGATTACTTACTAGTCAGTTGAGTAACTACTAACTCAGAACTTTAGTCATTTTATTGATTTTAAACATTATCATACGTCATACTAAAAATCAGTACTAATGCTTTTCACTGCCATCATGTTCTGTCAATTTCAATTTTATTATAGCTGATAATATTTATTATTTAAAACATTAGCTGGCAAAATTAGTTAAAAAACATTTATTTGATTTATGTATAAAGGCCTAAATAGGTAGGTTCACAAGCTTACACTTGCAGCACATATATTTAAAATTCATATATGTGTTATTGTGTATGTATATTATCAACTGTATGTTCTTCATCCACTTAATAGTTATTAACTTATCTGTATGTTTGGCGAGTTTGGGTAAATTTGATGACCAATAATATAATTTTTGTCACTCAGTTCTAACCCCCTACACAGCTCTATACTATATTGGAATTGGCAATATAGAGCTATGGTAGGAGGTAGAACTAAGTGACAAAAATAACACAATATCATATTGAATATGTCTGCCATTTTTTCATCCACTCCTGATTACTTATTACTTATTAATATTGATTTTTCATAAATTCATGTGAATGAGAATCACATCAGAATGAATATTCTCTGCGATATTTCAGGACCAGGTCTATAACCTGTGTACTGGCAAGCTTAGAGAAGCTCAATATTACATACCACTCCATTTGTACTTTCGCAGTGTATGTTGTGTTACTGTCAATACTGTCATGTTTACGTCCTGGTGAGCTCTCTTAGTAAATCAGATACTGCATAGTCTGCAATCTGCCAATATCCCGCAAACAATCGCCAAATTCGTATTTTGTAACTTTTGTCCGGGGAAGCTTTTTTATATTATTTAGGTGTCGGTGCATTATTTTATACCGGGTAACATTTTATTTAACGAAAATGTAAAACAGTGATAGAAAGAGTATTTCCAAGAACTTTTCAATCCATCAAGTATTCAGGGACCGTCAATAATTATCAAAAGAAACAAGGATCACATGGAACCTGATATATTAATACATGAAATAGAAAGAACTATAAATAAAAGCACTTCAGCGTACGGGCGGCATAACAAGCAATTCAATCTTGTGGAAAGACAGAACTACAGTGGCTAGAACAGCAGCATGGAAAGAAAACAAGAGTATCAGACGATTGGCAGGTAGTTATAATAATGCTAATATGTAAAAAAATAAAATTTAAAAAAAAACAACAGTAAAATAAACTGCGATACATAGAGGTGTATATTGCTACTACGTCGTATGGGCAAAGTGTATGGACAAATATTAAAACAAAGAACAAGACCAGTTGTTGAGCCTCAGCTTAACAAAGTTCCGTAAGGGAATATGATGTACTTATGTCTTATTCATCTTAAAGACAAGCAATCGAAATAACATTAGAAGATAACCAGTATTTTTAAATAACATTTATTGATCAGGAGAAAGCTTTTTATTTAGTATATAGGAATGAAGAGTTATTTTCAAGAGAAACGCTAAGTTCGAGATGTATTCATGCGTTGAGGAGCTGCGTGGTTGAAGTAATAGTCAGTATTTAACGTAGATAATTCAGAAGACTTAATGGCCCATTTCATGATTTAGTGATTGACAAGCTTTTGAGTAAAGAAAGGAAACCGGAATTGGAATATGCATGAGAAACTGAACAGAGAAGGACACTGCTGGCGCTGGGGGAGGATCGTAACTAAGCAGACAATCTTTGCACGGTCCAACACTTCGTCGTTAGTCACTCTGTCACTCCATGAAATTCTAAGTATGCGTCTCAGGCACGCGCATATTAAAGCATTTGACCTTTTTTCTTCTGAGGCATACATAGTCCATATTTCGCTGCCACAGCGCAGGGTTCTAATCATAAATGATATGTACACAGCAATCTTTGTGTAGGTGGTCAGCATGTTGTTTTTCCACACTCTCTGTGCGAGCCTGGCAAGTGTTGATGAGGCCATTCCTAATTGTTTCTGCAGCTCTGCGTCCAGTGAAAGGTTGTTGACGATGATAGATCCGAGGTATTTCTTCTTCTTCTTCGTACGCAGTCAGACAGTAACCATTATTTTTTTCGAAAAAAGCGGCGGTCATCCTGAGGCTCTCGCCACTGCCATAGAGCTTGTCTTGCAGTTCCACTGGTAATGGCCACATCTGCTCTCTCTGATCCTCGTATGTCGGGCAGTTCTGCAGCAGATGTTCAGCGGTCATTTTACCAGTACCGCACGGGCATTCGTCGGTACACCCTATCTTCAATTTGTTGAATAGGTGGTACCTCAGTCTGTTGTGGCCAGTGCGAAGTCTTAAGACAACGACCTGCTCTCTTCGGTTCAACTGGTAATAGGCATCGTTTTTGGTGTAACCAGTATGTTCGGTTTCCCATTTGTTCATGTATCTGGCTTTGATAAGCCGTTTTGACTCTTCGTACGTCATACTGGTATCTGTTTGTGGTAGTCTTGCACCTTCTTTTGCCAGTCTGTCTGCCTCCTCGTTGCCTTGGATGTTGCAGTGTGACGGAACCCACTGTACCACTACCCTTTTTGGTGCGGACTGCTGGCACAGTTTGCAGAGTGCTGCTCTTAAGTCATTAAGCTCAGTGTTTTTCTGGCTTTTTAGCGCTGTGACTACGGCGAGAGCATCTGTCAGCAGGACTATATGGCTCTCATTTTCACTGTGTGTCACCATTTCTTCCACTGCCGCCCTCAGTGCCTCTGCCTCCGCTCTGAAATTGCTTGTGTACTTACCAGTAGCGAGTGACAGTGTTATTTGTCTGCCATTTGGTAGGTTCAGGAATGCTCCTGCCCCTCCGTTCTGTGTAGTGTTTGTTACAGAACCGTCGGTGTATGCATGGGTCCAGTCCATGCTTGGGTAGCTTTTCGTTATGAAGCTTAGGGTAGTATCTCTCCTTTCTTTTTCAGTCTGGCAGTTTTTGTTTCCAATACCTGGTATATTTTCTACCACTTCTGGAAATATATCCTGCCTCCAGGTAGGTTTTCGTACAGTAGTGATGGGTTTTGGTGTTGTTAGTGCGTTTATGGGATCTTCGTGCATCTTTGCTTTGGCTATTTCTGCAAAGTTTCTCCGCTTTAGTTTCCCATTTCCCAAATTGTTTAGTCTCTGGTGCATTGGATGGTCAGTCAGTCTTCGGAGTTTCTCTTCTATCTGTCATGGATTGCAGTTTTGTAATCTTTTCAAGTTCTACAATTGGCGTTGACTTCATGCCACCTGTTATAATTCTCATGGCTTGGTTTTGAAGTTTGTTAACTTTATCGAAGTTCGCCTTCGCTGCTGTTGTCCATGCCGCAATGCCATACTCGAGAACTGGTCTCACTCTTCCAGTGTACAGTTTCTTTAGTATGCCTTCGTCTGCTCCCCAGCTTGTGCCAGCAAGTTTCCTCATGATTGCCATTCTTTCTCTGGCTTTCATTCGGTTTCTCTCAATCTGACTTTTCCATGTCATGCGCCGATCAAATGTGACTCCCAGATAGGTTGGGTTGTCGTTTGGCTGCAGGATTTTGCCATTTAGACTTAATTTGGTACTTTGGGGTTTTAATGAAAGCGAGAATATTGTGCACGTGGTTTTCTCCTCGTTTATTTTGACCAGCCATGAGTTCGCCCACTCTTCCAGCGATGTTAGGGCCGTCTGCATCCGATTTCTTGCTATGGTGAGATTCTTTTCAGAGGTCCACATAGCCAGATCGTCTGCAAACATTGAGCTATGGACTCTTCTTGGTATATTCTCTGTAATATCGTTTATATATACCAGGAAGAGTGTGGGTGACAATACTCCCCCTTGGGGTACTCCCTGCTCGAGTGTCACCTTTTTGCTCATCTGCCCTTGTACTTGGACTCTGGCCGTTCTTTGTTTGAGGTAGTGGTTGATCCACTTGTACATCTTCCCACCGACATCACTTCTTCTTAGCTTGACTTTGTCAAATGCCTTTTCCAGATCCACCCAAACAGCTACTGTGTGTTTCTGTGCCTGGTAGGCATCTTCTATCTCCTGGGCTATGAGGATGACCTGGTCCTCAGTGGATCTGTGCTGTCTGAAGCCGGCTTGCTGTGGAATTAGTATTCGTTTTTTCTTCCAGATGCCACATCAGTCTGGTGTTTATCATCCGTTCCATCAGCTTGCCGACACAGCTCAGTAGGCTGATGGGCCTGTATCCATTTGATCCGAGGTATTTGAAGTTGAAGACAATGTCTGGAGGATCTGCATCCTGAGCCATCACTTTCGTCTTTTGTACGTTGTTGGTGAGTCCAAACAGATCACGTGATTTTGTCCACCTATTAATGATGATATATAATTTGGATTCCGTGTGGGTGACCAGGGCAGCATTGTCTGCGAAGAGCATATCCCGAATGACAGTCTCCCTTCTCTTACTTTTTGCTCGCAGTCTGGTTAGATTGAATAGTCTCCCATCTGACCTAGTATGCCGAAAGACTCCCTATGTGGCAGTTCCAAAGGTGTGTTTAAGCACGATGGCAAAGAAAATGCCAAATACAGTTGGAGCCAGGACACAACCCTGTTTAACTCCGCTGTTAATGTCGAAGGCCTCAGATTCATGCAGCACTGTATCTTTCATGGTCACATGAAAAGACCTAATCATGCTAGTTTAGGTGGGCAGCCAACTTTAGACAATACTTTAAAAATACCCTCTCTGTTTACCAGGTCGGATGCCTTGGTGAGGTCGATGAAGGCAAGAAATAGTGGTCTGTGTTGTGCTCTGCATTTCTCTTGCAACTGTCTCAGTGAAAAGACCATTTCAACGGTGGACCTTTCTGAGCGAAAACCACATTAAGACTCCGGGTACACCCTGCCGACCAGCTTGCACAGCCTGCTCAGGATGATCCTAGCACACACTTTGCCTACGGTGTTGAGGAACGATATTCCCCTGTAATTGTTGCAGTCTTCTCTGGATCCCTTTTCATTGTAAAGGGTGATTATGTTGGTGTCTCTCATGTCCTGTCATGTCCCCTCATCCCAACACTGGCCGACATGTTCGTACAGGTATTGAAGAAGTACGTTCCCCCCACATTTGATTATTTCTGCTGGAATACCATCTCTACCGGTTGCCTTTCCCACTGACGATTGAGAGGTAAAAGATATACAACCGTATAGAAGAAATTTTAGTCAGCTAAAGCAAAAGAGAATCTTATTTTAATGGGAGACGAATGCAATAGATGAAGAGAGCCATGATGAAGACAGTAGAGAAAATATGGACTAGGTAACCGAAATGAAAGGAGACAACGATTGGTAGAGTTTTACAAGCAAGAAAAATATATGATAGCAAACCATTGGCTTCAAGTCCCTAATAGAAGACATTATACGTGGACTAGCCCAGTAAATTTTAAAAGATATAAAATAGACTGCATTCTGGTGAAAATACTATATCAGAATCAAGTAAAAAAAATCCATCACATATCCAGGAGCAGATGCTGATACCGACCCCAACCTATTTATGACGAAATGCCATCAACGATACAAGAAAATATCAAAAAGAACTAAAATACCTAAATGGAACATCGCTACATTGAACGAGTTTGAAACAAAGGCTAACTTTCAATTACAGGTGGAAGAAAACATCACAAAATAACAAAATTTCTTCAAATTCACAGAACACCAGTGGAAAGGCATACAGATATCAACACAGGCTGCAGCAGACGAAATGATAGGAAGAAGGAAAGTAGAACACACGAAACCTTGATGGCAACATAAATACTGAGTCTGATGGACGAAAGACCTCAGTATGAAGAACATAAATACTGAGTCTGATGGACGAAAGACCTCAGTATGAAGAACATAAATACTGAGTCTGATGGACGAAAGACCTCAGTATGAAGAACATAAATACTGAGTCTGATGGACGAAAGACCTCAGTATGAAGAACATAAATACTGAGTCTGATGGACGAAAGACCTCAGTATGAAGAACATAAATACTGAGTCTGATGGACGAAAGACCTCAGTATGAAGAACATAAATAATGAGTCTGATGGACGAAAGACCTCAGTATGAAGAACATAAATAATGAGTCTGATGGACGATATACCTCAGTATGAAGAACATAAATAATGAGTCTGATGGACGAAAGACCTCAGTATGAAGAACATAAATAATGAGTCTGATGGACGAAAGACCTCAGTATGAAGAACATAAATAATGAGTCTGATGGACGAAAGACCTCAGTATGAAGAACATAAATAATGAGTCTGATGGAGGAAAGACCTCAGAATGAAGAACATAAATAATGAGTCTGATGGAGGAAAGACCTGAGTATGAAGAACATGAATAATGAGTCTGATGGACGAAAGACCTCAGTATGAAGAACATAAATACTGAGTCTGATGGACGAAAGACCTTAGTATGAAGAACATAAATACTGAGTCTGATGGACGAAAGACCTCAGTATGAAGAACATAAATAATGAGTCTGATGGACGAAAGACCTCAGTATGAAGAACATAAATAATGAGTCTGATGGAGGAAAGACCTGAGTATGAAGAACATAAATACTGAGTCTGATGGAGGAAAGACCTCAGTATGAAGAACATAAATAATGAGTCTGATGGAGGAAAGACCTCCGTATGAAGAACATAAATAATGAGTCTGATCGAGGAAAGACCTCAGCATGAAGAACATAAATAATGAGTCTGATCGAGGAAAGACCTCAGCATGAAGAACATAAATAATGAGTCTGATGTAGGAAAGACCTCAGTATGAAGAACATAAATACTCAGTCTGATGGACGAAAGACCTCTGTATGAAGAACATAACTAATGAGTCTGATTGACGAAAGACCTCAGTATGAAGAACATAAATACTGAGTCTGATGGACGAAAGACCTCAGTATGAAGAACATAAATAATGAGTCTGATGGAGGAAAGACCTCAGTATGAAGAACATAAATAATGAGTCTGATGGAGGAAAGACCTCAGTATGAAGAACATAAATAATGAGTCTGATGGAGTAAAGACCTCAGTATGAAGAACATAAATAATGAGTCTGATGGACGATATATCTCAGTATGAAGAACATAAATAATGAGTCTGATGGACGAAAGACCTCAGTATGAAGAACATAAATAATGAGTCTGATGAAGGAAAGACCTCAGTATGAAGAACATAAATAATGAGTCTGATTGACGAAAGACCTCAGTATGAAGAACATAAATAATGAGTCTGATTGACGAAAGACCTCAGTATGAAGAACATAAATACTCAGTCTGATGGACGAAAGACCTCAGTATGAAGAACATAAATAATGAGTCTGATTGAGTAAAGACCTCAGTATGAAGAACATAAATAATGAGTCTGATGGAGGAAAGACCTCAGTATGAAGAACATAAATAATGAGTCTGATGAAGGAAAGACCTCAGTATGAAGAACATAAATAATGACTCTGATGTAGGAAAGACCTCAGTATGAAGAACATAAATAATGAGTCTGATTGACGAAAGACCTCAGTATGAAGAACATAAATACTCAGTCTGATGGACGAAAGACCTCAGTATGAAGAACATAAATAATGAGTCTGATGGAGTAAAGACCTCAGTATGAAGAACATAAATAATGAGCAGGGAAGGACCAGGTATAGCAAACTAAAAAATGAAATAGATGGGAAATGTAAAATAGCACAAGAGACCGGGTGGAAGAAGAACTGCGTTGAAATTGAAAATTGAAACGGACAATAGAGGCCAGATCTGATACATAAGCAAATTAAACAGACATACAGAAAGAAGGGGATTCAACCAAGAACAATTCGAACAAAAATGGGGACTTTCTTAAAGACAAAACAAAGAAAATGGAGAGGTGGGGAGATTACGAAGTAGAGTGGAATAACTATTAAAACTGCACATCCCAAGTTGACACAATTTTCAAGGAGGATGATTTGGAAGAGCAAAATTTGCCAATAACTAGAAAGGAATTTGACACAGCTCTACACTCCATCCCGCATAACAAAGCACCAGGGATAGATGATAGTCCCACTGAACTCTTCATAGCAGCAGGTAAAACCCTACACTAATTATTTTTAACGTGCGAACAATATTTCCTCAGAAGGAATATGGCCCGTAGATCACACAATATGAGTAATCATCCCAATTACAAAAAAGTCGAATTCAAATGATTGCAGTCAATTTCTCGCGATCAACCTAATATTCCATGCTCCGAAAATGCTACTGAAGATAAGATATGAAGATTGAATAGATATGAAGATAGGTTCTGTGGTAAATGGAAATCAGTTTGGGTTCCGCAAATTTAGAGGCACTAGAGATGTAGTGGTAACACTGAGGTTTCTTCCAGAGTTAATGGTGGAATAGGGTAGAGCTCTCTTTATCTGCTTTATTGATTATGACATGGTGCGGTAGAACAAACGTTTTTTTCTCTTTTAGAACATCATTGGGTAGATAGAGCTATTTTTAAACTAATACTCAACTTGGATGAAAACTAAACAGCTAATAAAGCACTCCGGAAGGGCATAACAAACTCAGTTTAAATCAGGAAAGGGGTGAGACAGAGATGTCTGTTATCTCCAAGCTTATTAAATCTGTATTCGGAGATGATGATTAAAGAAGATACCAAAAATTGCAACATAGGTCATTGTAAATGGAGAACGAATGTGCCTTCATTGTGTCTCTTTCCGTCTTGCCAGACGATGGTAATTGACTAATTGTGCTTTGAAAAAAGGGATGTAAAATAGTTCATGATGTAAACGAATGGGACTCATTAGACCAATCCTAGCAGAGAAGCGTCTTCCACAGCGTGTGCAAGGAAAGTCAGAACAGTTTACGTCTTCTCAAGCACTGAGTCCTTGTCCTATAAGTGTCATCAAATTTGCGGATTATCAAGCCATCAAAGCAGGAACAGAGAAACCATAATAAAAACTACTCACCAAGATCAACGACACAGCCGAGACATTTGGTATGAGGATAAATGCTAGTATAATAAAAAGATATGATGATAGCCAAACAAGCACAAAGATTAAATATCAACATCGAAGGACAGATTATTGAACAAGTGAATATGTTTTTATGTTTGGGACAAATTGTTACAGAGGTTGTCTGTTGTGAGGTTGAAATTAGAACTAGTATCGCATCAGCAAAAAAAGGCATTCCGGGATAGACTAAAACATCTAGCGAAACAATTACATCACACAAGCTTGCAAGAACATGGGCTGCAGACTTATACTGAGCTGAAGAGAGCTGATTGGAACAGGACAGTGGCGGAACATGATCAGAAAACTTCAACACTAGTCTGACTAACCTGATGATGGTAATAATAGGAAAATATCGATAGAGAAATCGAAACTAGATATCTGTTTCTGTTTCTAAAAATCGACGTCACTGCACTCCGGGCATAGCCATAGGTGTTCAGTCTCTCTCATCAAATGGCGTAAGGTATGGATGCTGATGGTCCCTGTAGCTCGCTGGTTGTACACGCTCCTGCGCCGCCCTCTTATGCGCCTCACTCCGCTCGAACCTCGTTTAATGTCGAAACTTTGCAGTCTGTGGATTGCTGCTTCATCTATTGTGGTGTCCTCATCCAGCAGGCGGTCAATGATTGATTTCAAAATGTCACTTCTGTTCATCACTAATGTGCCCATGATGGGAGCCCGTGAAGCCAAGATGTCAGCTCTTTCATTGCCCTGAACCCCGGCATGAGCAGGACAGTAGATCCAGGTCAGCGCCGGGAGGTTTGAGGCCTCAACAGCAGCTATCCACTCGTACCTAAGCCATCCCTTCTATACTTTCTGAAGTACGGCTTGGGTGTCTGTCACGATGACTGCCTTTGTTATATAAGTCTCAGATATCCATTTCAGTGCTGAGGTCACTGCTTCCGTCTCCACTCTCATACTGGAGGTTGTTGACATGTATGCCCTACTGCGCTCAGCCACGACCTCTCCTCTCACTCTAGCCGAGAAACCCCAGCCTGATGTCCCACTGCGCACGACTGATCCGTCGGTGTATATGACAGTGTCACTCTTCTGTGTGTTCTCGGTTATCAGCTGATTTACCTCGTGCTCTGCACTCTCGTTGTTCCGTTCTCTGCATTCCTTGCCTAAGGTTATGATGACTCTCTGGTACTCTATCATTCTATCACCAGTGTGGACCCATTCTTCCCCTTTGGCTATCATCGCAGCTGGAGTGACGTGTCCAATTGGTGTCTCAGCCTGTGCCATCCATGACGACCCTCTCTTGATTCTTGATCCCTTGATATCAGAGATACTACTATGCAGAGGGTGTCGAGTGTCTGTGGTGACACGCATATAGGCTTTGACTTGTGCCAGTTTATGTCTGGATGTCACCGATAACAATCCCAACATGTACCGCATCATCACAATCGGGGTATCTCTAGTGCAGCCCAGAACCAAACGCATACCTTCATTCTCGATGCGGTCCAACCTTACACACTGTGTTCTTGATAGTGTGAGGATGCCTAGTCCGTAATCGATGACAGACAACACGATCTGACGAAATAGGATGAACAGGAGGCGTTGTTCCAAGTCGGCAGCAGCCATGGTCTTGAGTGCTCCTAACCCTCTCTTGCATCTTTGTACGATGTGGTCAACATGGCAGTTATAGGAAAGACCTGCGATCAAATGTCACTCCGAGGTATTTCAACCTGTCACACCTGTCGATGGTGCAACCATCAAAAGTGATGCCCGGGAGTTCAGCCTTTACTATGGAATTATTCAAAGAGCACCACATCATGCAGGCCTTGTTCGGATTGATCTTGAAGCTTGAGTCGCGGCACCACTGTGAGATTCCTTGCAAGGTTTCCTGGATGTCTTTGACCAACTCATGCCTGTCTGAGCCAGTCCTGTACGTTAGAATATCATCGGCAAATGTCAACGTTCGCCCTGTCCCTGTGGGTTGAATATTGGCCACTTTTACTGTGTAGATGTTGAACAGCACCGGTGGGAGCGGAGACGCTTAAGGCAGTCCTGGACATATTCGCCTCGGTTCTGATGTCCACGATCCCACGCGTACCGCAACTGTTCTTTCTATCAGGGCAGCTGATATCCAACTAACCAGCCACGGGTTTAAACCACACTGCTGGGGACAGGTAATTAAGGTCCCAAAATCGACACGGCTGTATGCGTCTTCCAGGTCGAGTGCCACCGCGATTGTTTCTTGCTTTGACTGAAACCCTCGTACACATCATACGCGAAAGTTCCAGCGTTAGCCCAGGTCTCCTTCGCTGTTCTATAACTGTCCAGAGTATCGGGTAGAATCTGCTCCGTTCAAGGCAAGCCATTATTTTCCTGGCCACTATCTTCTCGAGCAATTTTCCATATACATTTTGTATGGTGATTATTCAATAGCTGCCGATATCACAAAGCATCTGTTGTGACTTATCAGCTGTTACTTCTACTTAAAGACCCAACCATTAGTGTAGAAGCATAACTACAACTGATCAATAACATATTTATATACATTTTTTTTTACCGATCTCAAACTTGATCTTTATCCAAATCACGTAAGAGAAAAACAATCAACGTGTGAAATTAAATATCTAAGAAAAGCTGTTGCTATCACTAGGAGAGAGAGAGATAACATGAGATGTAATGACAAATGAATAAGACATATAAAACGGCGAGAACTACCCTTTGTGCTGAACATATATTAAAACAGAAAATAAGAAAGCCATGTTCTCTCATGAGCATGCAACCTGATCAACTACTACTGTATGTTTGCATGTTTACAAAACATGAGCTCCCCACGCCGCTTAACAACACAATTTGACGGGGGGAAAATGGAGCAAATATCTTTTTTAGAGGGAGATTATTGTTGAAAATACGTTAACTATAATCCATCTGTTAATATATTTTAACTACACATAAAACTAGTTGAATTATCTGTTCTGTTAGATGTGTAATGTAATTATCAATAACTTTGATGAATATGCTCCTAAACTGGTATAGTATTGTTTGCAGGTGTACAATTAAATATACAACGTATTTAGAGGTATGTCTACTTGACACACTACACTATATGATACGAAATTAAATAAAAGACGGCCTTATAAATGAAGACATGTAATGATCTGTTCATATTTCCCCATAAATTATTATTATTAATAAGAATTGATGGTGTTAGGCAAGCGGTATCTCCTTTGTTCCCCATATATTCCAGAAGTCAACCTTTTCCGAGTCGCGACACCATTTTATAGATGTGACCTTCGATCCTAATACATTTTAAAAAGGCTTTTTGGTAAAAGAAAACACATCGAAAATACATTTTTCAGTATAATTTAATTCAATATAGTTTTAACTTGCGACATATTTAACGCGATGATTGAAATTTAAACTCGTTAACAAGCTTCAAAATTCGCGGTTAAGTTTTCGTTAATGCCAACCTCGTGGCATTCTCAACATTTAATCCGTCTTGTTTTGTTTTTCGAATAAAAATCCAGAAACATACAATTTATTATATATCGCGGAATTCGTTTACGGAAACAAATCTCTAGAATATACAATAGAGGTAACGAACAAGTATGCGATGCTTATGGCAGTGCAAGAAGATATGAAACCCGATGAACTCGCAACACATGCAGGAAATATTCTCATATAATCTGCAAGTAGGATTATACCTAGAATATGGCACAAACATCAGTTACATCACAGAAAAGACCATGATACTCATAGAAGAAAGTTTAAACAATGTGGGATAGAGCGCAGTAGCGACACATACAAAACAGTACAAGATAAATCAGAAGAGAGATTCGAAAGGATAATAAACATATTGGACACGTGTAGCAGAATAGAAGCGTTACAAAAACAAGGGAAAGAAGGAGACGCGTTAAACAAATCAACATAGGGACGTCATGGGCGGCACAGGCAGGCAACAATCTGACATGTCACTCCAGCTGAGACGATAGTTAAAGGGGAAAGAATGGGTTCACGCTGGTGAAAGAATGATAGAGTACCAGAGAGTCATCATAACCTTAGGCAAGAAATGCAGAGAATGGAACAGCAGAGAGCAGAGCACAAGGTGAATCAGCTGATAACTGAGAACACACAGAAGAGTGTTAACAACCTCCAATATGAGAATGGAGACGGAATCGGTGACCTCAGCACTGAAATGGATATCTGAGACTTCTATGACAATGACAGTCATCGTGACAGACGCGCAAGCTGTACTTCAGAAGGTACAGAAGGGGTGGCTTAGGTACGAGTGGATAGCAGCTGTTGAGGCCTCAAACCTTTAGGGGTTGACATGGATCTATTGCTCTGCTCATGCTGGGGTTCAGAGCAATAAAAGAGCTGACATCATGGCTTCACATGCTGCCATCATGGGCACATTAGTGATGGATAGAAGTGATATATTGAAATCAATCAATGCCCGCCTGTTAGATGAGGACACCGCAAATGATGAAGCAGGAATTCACAGGCTGCAAAGTTTCGACACTAAACGAGGTTCGAGCGGAGAGGGGGCGCATGAGAGGACGGAACAGGAGAGTGTACAACCAGCGAGCAACAGGGACCATCAGCATCCATACCCTACGACATTTACTGAGGGAGACTGAGCACCTATGGGTATGCCCGGAGTGGTGTGACGTCGAATACTGACATGCGCATTCAAACCTGCATTGCATGTCATACACGATAAAGATGGCAATGCACTGGCAGAAAGCAAGGACAAACTGGAGAGATGAAAAGACCACTGCAGATAAATGTATGAAAATACCGGATACAGCTCCAACACAACGCCTACTCCACCTGACCCAGATCCGGAACCTAGTATAGAAGAAGTCCGTTCCGCAATCCTAGATTTGAAGAAAGTGAAATCACCAGGATGCAATGATATATCATGTGAATTTATTCAAGCAGGAGGGAAAGCCGATGTCAGCATCTATCACGCACTATGTAGGAGGGTCTGGCACAGTGCAGTATGGCCAAGAACATGGACAAGATGTGTGTATGTACCTCTTCCCAAGAAAGGCGATTTGAAGCAATGTACCAATTGTTGAACCACCGCTTTAATAAGACATGTCAGCAAAATCCTTTTACAGATCATCATGAAGAGGCTAGACAAGAAGCTCGACGAGGAGGCCCATGAAGCCCAAGCAGGTTTTTAGAAAAGGTATTGGGACGAGGAATCACATCTTTAACATACGATGTATTATAGAGCCTCCATTGTTTGCTGCCTTTGTTAGAGTAATTGAAGTCGAAGTCTGAAGACGAACGAAGAAACTTCCTTTTTCTCCTTTTTATCATTGTATTTCTTGTGTGTGTCTTTGTTATACTAATGTTTTGAAAAGTCTAGTCAGACAGCTTTCCTAAGAAAAACAACTGATAACAAACACCCGGTGCATTGTGGGTAGGCTGGGAACAGTCAACGGAAGCTGACCCAAACAAAGTCATACTGAAGATGGATGCACTGGGATACCTCGCGCAAAACAAAAAGCAACGCAACCTGCCTCATAAGGCAGCCACATACAGGGTTTTATTGATGCCATTAATCGGATCTACCCGTTAATACACAAACAAGAGGCTAAACACGCCATACTATAACCACATTTTTGACAGCAACAGATGACAGAAAATCGAGAAAACAAAGTACATTTGATAAATAACTAAGGAACGCCAATTTTGAAGATGATATGTGTTTACCAAAGCATAAGCAACAAAACATACACGACATGAAAGGCATGTTTACATTTAAAACAGAAAAGGCAGCGTTGTAGATCAATATGAACACACTTGCTTACTTAACTTGACTTAACGTCTTTATACTGGTTTAGAATACTATGCAGAGGCTGTATACAACCAGTTTCGTGGAGGGTGGTTAACCGATTAACGAGTCCATCTTTATAAACACTAGAGCAAAGTAGACCCTCAGCCTGTTAGGCGCCATCTATGCTTCTCTTAACAAACCACCTAACCGTGGTCGATGGTATGCCATGTCACAAAGCTAGTCACCTCTTGCGAAATGATCTCTGTGGAGCAGTGTTGTTATTATTGTCTTTGTCATACACAAAGACCCCGGCCGATACTCTTCTACATTGGTGCGTAGTAGTGGTTTGCCAGAAAGAGCATCATACTATTATATCCACCGTCTTAAGATTGGCCTGGTTTCAATCTAGTCTTCGGTCTCTTATAGACTGTCTTAAATTGTAATCCCAACGGACTTTTAGTTGTCTGATGTTGAGAATGTTTCACTCGAATCTACAAGACGTATTGTCTGATTGTGAATCTTATCTCATTTTACTTGGGCCACCTTTCTTGAATATCTCATTGCAGAGGCGTTGATGGCTTTACTAGACCGTGATCAAAGCCCATGACCCTCACCTGACCTCCTCGTTGGTCGTTCTGGAAATGGGCTGTTATCGAGGAAAACAGTCTGGCTAACAAGGTGAAGTTCGACGTGATCCCCGTAGTAGTGAGTGACACTCAGATGAAGCCCATCATTGCACAACCACCTGGAGGACCCCGGTCCACTTTCGTTCAGCACGCTCAAGATGAGTACATTTGCATTCGCAAACAACAACAACAATGGGAGAACATCGAAAACTATGGAGTGCAAGGCCAATTATTGAGAAATATAATAGCAATGCATGAAAACAGCCAAAGTGCTGTAAGAACACGAAGCGGACTCACTAAATGGTTTGCAGCTAAGACAGGGGTAAGACAGGGATGTGTACTATCATCACTTTTGTTCATTGTATACATGGATCAAATAACAACTGAAGCAAAACCAGAAACCACCATAATGAACGAGCTCCATTTTGCAGATGATCAGAATCTCTTTCATTTCGAAGAACAAAACCTCCAAGAACATCTTGATGCCCTTAACAATGCTGAACAGCGTGAGAAACGTAGTAATTCATTTAGGCACATATCTAATCAGAAATAGTCAGCGATGTAAATGGAGATCGCGCAAAATCTATTAGAATTCATGGAGGAGGTTACCAAAATGAAAGATAAGAGGGAAACCAGTGGATATTAATTATCCAGATTTTGCAAAGACCTTTGATAAAGTACCTCATTAAAGATTGTTTAGGGAGTTAAAATCGTACGGAATAGGTGGGGAAATTGCCAAATGGATTGCCAATTGGTTAACGGGAAGAATGCAGAAGGTGTGCATAAATAAGAATTACTCTGAGTGATGTGAGGTAAAAAGTGGAGTGACACAGGGTTCGGTTTTTGGGACCTATTTTGTTCTGAATATATATAAACGATTTGGACATTGATGTCAGATCCATGATTGCAAAATTTGCTGATGACACAAAACTATGCAGTAGTGTCTCATCTAAAGAAGAGGTGGGCATATTGAGGTCGGATTTAGATACAATTTTTGAAGTGGTATGAGAGCTGGCAAATGGAGTATAAAGTACAATATACAGTCATCCAATATGGAACATAATTACAGAATGAGAGAGAACAATATTAGAAAGATAGAAAAGAAAAAGGAACTAGGGGTTATAATACATCATACGGGTAAAGCAAATGAGCAAGTCCAGGTAGCAGTCACAAAATCAAATGAAATGTTAGGTATGATAAAAAGAAATATTAAACATAGGAGCCAGGAAGTGATTGCCAAACTGTATAAATCATAAAATATACCTAGATTGTAGTAATGTGTACCGGTGTGGGGTCTTTTTTGTAAATGTGATTTAAACATGCTGGAAAGAATACAAAGAGGAGCGACAAAACTAATAGTAAGATAACAGAATTATAGTTATGAGGAAAGATTAAGAAAAAACATTCTACATGTGATTTAGTACAGGTTTATAAGATAATCAACGGATAAATCATACCACTACAAGGTGTGTTTTTTTTTCTAAATACAAACGCCTACAAGAACAAAAGGGTGCAGATACAAATTAATTAAAAAATAATCCGATTAGTTACCAAGAAATGTTTTTTTAGTCAGAGAATGGTGAATGCTCGGAATGCATTCACCGGAAATAGTGAAGGCAGGGTCAATTAATGCATTCAATAATAGATTGGATAGGAATATGTACTTTTAGATCAAGTGAATGTAAAAGAAACTGGTTGTGTACATCTCTGTAGAGTCTTTTGAACCAGTATGGATACGGTAAGTTAAGTTAAGTTAAGTTAAGTCAAGTTAAATCAAGTTAAGAAGACACAAATTGGATGCTACACCGCGCATGGAATACACGGAAATGAACAGAAAAAATGGCTCGGACATCTCACAAGAATGTAGCCAAAGTTATCAGCTTCTTGTATCTAAAATATCAGACATGAGGATTGCAGAGAAAGAGGCAGACCAAGAGAAATATAGATAGGTGGTATCGGTGAGACACTGAAGAAACACAAAATGACATAACATCGGCGAGAAAGCTGATAGGCGACAAAAAACTATACATTTCCAAGACGTCTAACGACAAAAGTGGATTGAGGATGATAATGATGAATGGGCACCCCTCTCTTCTTAAACTATTCTTTAAAAATGTGAAGGTTGGTCCGGAGATGGGACTGATTTTGTAATCAATGTCCTATCATCGGAATACGTCAGCTCCGATATCAATACTGATCCCATTTGCTATTGTCCCACTGGATACTTGTTGGTTCTCTCCTTACATGCTATGATGCCATCATCCATGAACAGTAAGAATAATTAAGGTGATATACGCCGCTGGTGGTTCTGAACTTCACTGACTTCTGGTTTCTTGTCCTAACGGAGTTTCATATACACTTTATGTGACACAGATAAGGGCTTTTGGGGTGTTCTTCTTTTCAAGGCATTCGTAGAGGCTGCCCCAAAGATCCTTATCGAATGCCTTTTTTAGATCAAATAAACATAAGTTTATTTCATAATTACACTAAAGAGCTTTGTCACCCAGTTTTATGATTGTAAAGAAAAGGTCATGAGCACTTCAGTACATTTCGCCTTACCAATATATGACTCAGCTAGACGTATTAGTATCTTCTTCCGTATCCTTGTATACACTATCCTCCATTTACGTGTTTAGCAGGCTGGGCTCGACAGTACTTGTAACAAACACATACATTAAATGACAAAATAGTTACAATAATATATGCTGGTATATATATATATATATATATATATATATATATATATATATATATATATATATATATATATATATATATATATATATATATATAAAATCTCTCTCTCTCTCTATGTCTCTCTCTCTCTCTCTCTATATATATATATATATATATATATATATATATATGCATATATACATACATACATACATACAATACCATACATACAATACAATACATACATACAATACATTCATACAATACAATACATACATACAATACATACATACAATACCATACATACATACATACATACATACATACATACATACATACATACATACATACATACATACATACATACATACAATACATATATACCTGTTGGTGGCAAATACGTTTGGGTTAAACAAGCCGTCGAGACGCTGGGCATGGCATAACCCAAGCAATGAAGTACACAGCCAGATTGACTATATACTGGTCCAGAGGAGGTTCCGATCGAGCATCAACACCGACAAAACGAGAAGTTTCCCCGAAGCTGATATAGGAAGCGACCACGATCTGGTTATGATGAGCATGCGTCTGCGATTGAAGGGAGTCGCAAAGAAGGATGTGACCAGGCTAAAGTTTGATCTGGACAAACTAATGGACCCAAAAATCACCGAAGTGTTCCAAGTAAGGGTAGGAGGGAGATTTGCGCCACTGTTGGCTCTCAGAGAGGGGCTGGATTCAGATACAGTTACATAGTCTCTTAACGCAGCTCTCCTAGATACTGCAACAGAGATCCTGGGATGCCACCAAACAAAAAAGAAGCCATGGGTGACCAAAGACATTCTAGACATTTGTGATAAAAGAAGGTCGCTGAAAAAACACAATCACCCACCGGAGGAGGTCGGCAGTTATAAAGAGGTCAAGAAAGCCATACAACAAAAGATGAGAGAGGCGAAAGAAGCGTGGATATGTGAGCAATGCACAAACATCGAAGAGAGACTAAACAGAAATTATGCTAAAGGAGCATACAAGGTTGTCAAAGAACTGGTAACACCAAGACAAAGCAGGAACCTTATGATCCATGATAAAAGCGGCAAGTGCCTTATTGAGGAAAATGACATACTGGCAAGATGGAAAGAGTATTGTTCCGAGCTATACAACTATGAAGGGCGAAACGAACCTGAGAAAACAATCCCCCCAACACCAACAAATATAGAGGATAACCAACTGATAACGAAGGAAGAGGTAATTGCAGCGGTAAAGACATTGAGAAGAGGGAAGGCGGCCGGTGTGGACAATATACCAGCAGAGCTCTTACAAGCAGGTGGAGAGGTAGTGGTGGAAGGACTGACACACATTTGTAACAAAATATGGGCGATAGGGAACTGGCCGGACTTATGGACGAAATCAATAGTTATACCGTTACATTAGTCTGGAAACCTAAAGATGTGTCAAAATTACAGAACAATAAGCCTCATCAGCCACCCTAGCAAGGGCATGCTCAGATTAATCCTCGACCGATTGAAACCCCAAGCAGAGAACATTATTGCCGAGGAGTAAGCAGGGTTCAGACAGGGAAGAAGCACTACAGAACATATATTTAATGGCTGCTAAGTGAGAAATATCTAGAACAGCAGCAAACAATGTATCATGTGTTTGTGGATTTTAAGAAGGCGTTTGATAGGGTATGGCATAAAGCGCTTTGGGCAACCATGAGGATGTATAATATCAACGGAAATATTATAACGGTCCTTGAACACCTGTATAACTAGGCGTCTAGCGCAGTTCTTGTGAATGGGAGGCGAGGAGACTGGTTTCGCACATCAGTTGGTGTGAGACAGGGGTGTACACTCTCTCCAACTCTTTTCAATATATTCCTGGAAGGAATTATGAGTGAGGCACTTGGAGGTCACGTTGGTACTGTCAAGATAGGGGGCTGAACGATTACCAACCTTCGTTTTGCAGATGATATCGACGGTTTGGCGAGTTCAGTAGCAGAACTCCAGGAATGGGTCAGAAGGCTCGATGAAACAGCTCTTGACCATGGTATGGAGATAAACGCTGGAAAGACAAAATTAATGACCAACAACGCTACGGGCTTCAACAGCAGTATAAAAGCTAACGGTCAGAAACTCGAAATGGTTGACCGTTTTAAATATCTTGGGTCGATTGTCAGTGATGAAGGATCAAAATGTGAAGTGTTGGCCAGAATAGCACAGACAATAGCGGCGCTTGCACGGCTTAACAAAATCTGGCAAGATAAACGGTTAACTCTATGCACGAAAATCAGATTAATTCGTACACTGGTCCTGTCAATATTACCCTATGCGTGTGAGACATGGACAGTTACAGCTGACCTTCAACGAAGGATACAGGCCTTGGAGATGAGATGTTTCCGAAAACTTGTCAACGTCACGTACAAAGATCGAGTTACAAATGAGGAAATACGAAATAGAATTACAACAGCAATAGGGCCTTTCGAAGACCTCTTGGCAACTGTCAAAAGAAGGAAACTCACTTGATACGGTCACATATCGAGATCAAATGGTCTTGCAAACACAATCCTCCACGGAAAGGTGCATGGCAGACGACGAAAAGACCGGCCCAAAAAGAGATGGGAGGACAACATAAGAGAATGGACCAGTCTCCGACCAGAAGAGTCACAAGCAACGGCATCTGACAGAGAGGGGTGGCGTTTAGTTGTGAGGATGCCTTCATGTGTGCCCCAACGACCTCACCGGTACGGGATGACCTGACCTTACCTGATATACCATACATTACATACATACATACAATACATACAATGTATACACTACATACAATTCATACAATACATACAATTCATACAATACATACAATTCATACAATACATACAATACATACAATTCATACAATACATACAATACATACAATACATACAATTCATACAATACATACAATACATACAATTCATACAATACATACAATTCATACAATACATACATACAATGCAATACATACGTACATATATACACATACAATACATACATACAATACATATATACAATACATACATACATACATACATACATACATACATACATACATACATACATACATACATACATACATACATACATACATACATACATACATACATACATACAATTCATACAATACATACAATTCATACAGTACATACATACAATACATATATACAATACAATACATACATACATACATACAATTCATACAATACATATGTAGCAGACCCTCTGCTAGCCGTGATCTAACTTAGAACATTCTCACACTCATCCACATCATCATGACCATACTCAGTAAATGACATATCACACAGCATGTGGCATATTTATTATATCATACTCATATCATAGAATGAGTAGAGAAATTACAAACACAATATAATACATATCTTAACTAAACATTCTACTATAACGGGAATTGTAAGCATTAGCTATTGATGGAATTCCCAACTATCTAAAAACCCAGTTCTATTGCCTTGCAATTACATCACACACACATCGCCTTAACTGCGTCTTCAACGCACCTTATCAAATACTCTTCCTCACTGAAATCCCCTCAGGCGGGCGATCTCGTATTAACTCGTTCACAATGTGTCCTTGCTTACAAACACACTTTCACATTATCTATTAATGCAAAACTCATTCACCTATTTGAGCGTACTGTTCTATCACCAAACATTCGTCCAACCGTCTATCAATCGCTCCTCTATCTAAGTCGGTGAGTTAAACATACTATCTACATTCAGTCTCTCTCTCACTCTCCTCCATACAGCCTCTCTCTATCCAGCCTCTCTCTCTAAACTTTGTCTCGAGTTATATATCCTCAAGGAAGGCCAGAGCTTGACCAATCGATCTCAAGCGATGGTCATCTTCAATCCCAATTGGAACGAAACACTTTTGCACACTTGTCACTCCACTTCTCTCGCAGCAAGCCCCGCTGTCAATTTCGTCTGTCAATCAATCTCCCCCTACCAAAATCGGAAGGCCAGTGGTCAGTTTCTATCTGTCCACATTCCTTAACCCAACTCTGTTCTCCTTTGCTGAGACGGTGAGTGACCTTGACATGCGTTCAGGTAGCTTTAAGCTTTAACATGTTCAGGCATCTTAAACTCCCCTTGCTCCGACAGGAACTGTTACACATACATAAAATACATACATACATACAATACATTCATACAATACATATATACAATACATATATACAATACATACATACATACAATTCATACATACAATACATACAATTCATACAATACATACAATTCATACAATATATACAATGCATACAATACATACATACAATACATACAATGCAATACATACATACATACAATACATATATACAATACAATACATACCTACAATATATACATACATACAATACATACATACAATACATACAAACAATACAATGCATACATACATACAATACATGCATACATACAATACATGCATAAATACATACATAAAAAGCAATACATATACGATTCTCAATCAGTGTCGTGTCGATCATCGTAGAAACAGGAGACGATGCCGGTGACTCTTCTGTCCAGGACTATTGAATTGGCTGGCGACATATGTTCATTTCTTTATTTGCTCCTCTGCATTATAGTCTGTCGTACCTGTGAGTTGGTTCACTCTCCGCGCAGATGAGCTCTCAGAAATAGTCTTTCCAGTTATCAATTATCTCTGTTTGAATGGTAAGCAAAGCATCCTGTATGTCTCCTACAAATTTCAGTGGTCACTCTTTTTCCTTCTCGTGCTCGTCAGGGTCGGATGGAACAGCTTTTGGTTTTTATTCAGTATTCGTTACCAGTCTTTCTTCGAAGTACTTCGTAGGCTCTGCATAGTCTATATGGAACCATTTGATTCCACTCATCATCATTATCAATCCCGTAACCTAGAAGGTCGTTGAGGCATCGTTTTTGCAGTTTGTCAAACCAGATCACGTCTCGATTTTTCGCCAGAGTATTAATTTAAGCTAAAGACCTTCCCGTCCATTCTTTTATATTGTCCTCCCATTTCTTTTTTGGTCTTCATCTCATACGCTTTCCATGCAGAGTGCCTCACAGGCCGGCCTTGGTCAGCCCTACCAATCGTGATATATGTATATACCATGTCAATTGTCGTATTTTTTACTATAGTCAATACGTTTTTATACTGGCCTAACTCCTTCCTAAGAATTTCAAAAAACTCTCGTTTGTAACGCGATCTAGATAGGAAATGGCATTTCATATCTTCTACTCAACTTAATTATATTTTAAACTTTTTTCCAATGTGTAATTTCTTAATTTTTCTATCACTTTCCAGTTTATACTGCAAATGTTCCACATTCTAAAAATCATTTACCGGACCGTAATTCGTGCCAGTTTGTTTTCGTTGACACTCGTATTTGAGTTAAGTACTCTTGACGACTTTCTTTTGTGGCAGGTTATAGTCTCTCTCCTCCCATCTTCAGGCGAAGTTGAGTAAGTAGGTGGACTGGGGTCATCATGGATATAAGACAATGCGAGGTTTCTCATTAAGTTCGCCGCTACGCGGACCACAGTGCCGATCACCACCTCGTTAGCCATACTGTGACGAAACAGCATGTTTCCAGGGAGAACAACTTGAAAGTGAGGTGGGGTCTTGATCAGTATGTTTTATGTGACCCTGACTAACATAGACTGATCAGTATGTTTTGCTTGACCGGACGTCGGTCTCCTCTCCTCTTGAAAATAAGGTAAGTTGCGTAATTTAGAGAAACTTTTCCCGCCGTCCTTTCGGAACATCCGCAAAATGGCAGCACTTTAACCTGTTTTAACAATTGTTCAGGATCCAGGTAACTTAAATATATTGTGTTTAAAAAAAAAAGGACACAAGATCCTGTTTCAGTGTTCACTAGATCCGCGATCAGTGTAGATGCACTGAGTTTGTGAATTCTGATATGGATAATATATGAGACTGACTAATCAAGTCTGGTAGGATAATCAGTAAATCACAAAAGACCAATACTATCAATCACTGTCACTAGTATTGTAGTATCACTTCAATCATCATTATTCATTATCGACATGGAAGTAAGTAGTTGTTCCAAGAATGAAATCATTTTTAAATGTTTTAAAGTCGATCGTATCTTCTTTATAATTCAATGTTTCTTTCTTGTACATAAATGTATTGACAGTTGCATTGCTTTTTATGTTGTTGTTTTGCTGTTTCACAGTGTTTCGAATGCCCACAATGAGTTGAATGAGTGACGTAGGTTTAATCTTGTGCGTCGTGAAAAGGATGTTAAGTGGCTGGTTGCAGTAGGAGTAGGTCAGTAGCTTTCTAGTTTCCTCACATCCTGAGCGTGCTGATTAAGGTCGACAGGGGTCCCCCAGGCGGTTGTGCTATGCTTGGCTTCATGTATGTTGCTCACTACTAACTGGGATCACGCCGATCCCTTACCCTATTAGCCAGGCGGATATGAAAACAGTATGATGAGTATCAGTATGTTGTGTCTGACCAGAAGTTAGTCTTCCTCCCCCTCTAGATATGTTAGACCTAATAAAAACTTACTCTTAGTACTATTATAGTACTCTTGTCTTAGCAGGTTGTCTTACTTAGCAACTGAGCTACTCATACTGATGATACTGGGTAGCATCTGAGTTTATTGTACAATTTATAATATATACTATATAATGTCTAAAGTATATGATTGATATATATATAGTATTTTGTCAGAATGTGGTTATTAAGTGGTCTTAACTTTTTAGATTTTAAACAAAAAATGCCAAAATAATTTAACTGATATGAATTTTACACCCTTTCAGTTTTCCTATCATTTGTCGATTGGATAAGTTTTGAATGAAAAATTACATTTTCTTCACAACACAAGGATAGTTCATCGTTTAATTTTACAATTAAAAAATTGTGCCAGAAGTGCAGAATGGCTTGGCTTGGCTTAAGTAGCAGAATGTAGACCAGAGAACGGAATGCGTTGTGTCGTAGTTTACAGCTTGACTGCAATATTTGCACCTTTCGGTCCAACACATCCGACTTCAGCAAGCATTTTTTGAGTACCGGGTTAGCATTCCCTCTTCGATCCCTCCTCCTTAGCCAGTCTGCCCTGCTGCAGCGTGTTATCCAGGATCACAGCGTGGAGGTGTATAAGGGTCTTGGCAGCTCTTGTTCGCTGGCCCTGACGCTAGCAGTCAGCTATGGGTCGCTGACCACTGCAGCTCATGTGCTGCTTAGCATTATCTTCATCATTTGAATTGTACAGCTGTTTTATTTTAAAGAATTCAGAGATACTTCTGCCATTTGCTATTTTTGAATCCATTTTTGATATTGTCCATAATCAGAATAGTCTGATTCTGTTTAGTCTGTCTCTGACCTGGAGTGGGAATGTGAAAGAAAAAGGCACACCAATAACATTAGAAGAAAGACATAACTCATAAATAAACATTAGAATAGTCCAAACAAAATTTCAGTCCAGAACATGAAAGCATTCTATGGAGCAAGTCTTTGTCAATGAAAATAAGGATGTAATCGTTGTTACATAAAGCTAATTATGTCATATGTAAGCAAATCATGGACTTTGAAATGAACAGATAAATAAAAGCATTGTAAGGTAAATCAATCTGGTTTACATAACAAAAATGTTAAGAATTCTCTAGACAACTATAAAGATTGAGCATATGCTGAAGCTGAGCAACAGTATAAATAATTATGTTATGTAAAACAGGAAGACAGAACATTATAAATAATTGTCAAATATCACAAATACTTCAACAGATATAACCATTTCAAGATTGCACGAATTGGCATGTTATTTGTTGATGTATGCTTCATAGGGAACTGAAAAGGTTTTGATTGATGATGAAACATGGTTATTCAACAGTATAAATAGAAACATTAAATCAAGATGCCTGAACAATTAAAAAAACTACACTTAAACAAGATGGCAGACGAGAATAAATAACTTTCCTGTGGGAAAACTAGACAGCTGAATAATATAAAAGAATATGCTAAAATAAGATTATGAAATAATACACAGAACTACACTAATACAAGATTGTTCAACAGCATAAAAGACTATACTTTATGAAACCATGTTACAGAGAACAGTAGCATAACACAAGACACATTAAGAAAAAATGATATGCACATACACACAAAAGGGCGAAATTCTGGATTGAGGTGTGCCTAGAATAATAAAGTGCAGTATGACATAATGACTTAGCAGTCTAATCACATAATATACATATATAGATCAATCAGCATTTCATTGGATACTAACTAGGGCAATCATGGAAAAGATACCATCAAGTGGTTAAACATCACTCCCCAACGGTAATATGTTTTAAGATAATTAAAATAACATTGTTCATTATGCTTAACCATAAAGTGTTAAAGTCTTAATGTTATGACTATTCATTACTTAAAAAAGAAGTAAAGTGCCCATAGCATTACTGCCGTAGGGGTATGAGATGTTAGCGATCTCACATTTCAAAGGCTCGGCTGTATGAGGGCGGTAGCCATCTCCTCTCTCTTTTACTTCATGGACTGAACTGGTACCCATTTACGTCTGAGTTGACCCAGTAGCCATTGTTGTCTGAAAGTACATTTTCCCCTCAACTGGGGAATGAACCCAGGACTACTCATTTGCGAAGTCAGCTCGCTAACCACTACGCTATGCGGCTCCCTTACTTACATTACTTATACAGTGGAAAATATATATGATGGTGTGGGAAGGTTAATTCTGTCTATTAGTGATTATAGAGTAATTTTGTTTGCAACTCTATACTATTTGTTTGTCATTTGACTGCTAGTAAAGAAATTTCCCTTGAGGTTATAAGTATTCTTCTTCTTCTTCTGCGTACACAGGGTTATAAGTATTCAACATTACATGTTCTCTTTTTCATCACCAGGACTGGCAAATATTTTGAGTGACATGTGTCAAGCAAGACTACCTTGAAGTTCCAACAGCCTAAGGGTTCAGGGCCCATAATTCACCAAATCTCTCTCAAATGATCAGCTGAAGATAGTTGCACTGATACTGTGATTCCCATTAATAAAAGAATCAGTTGAAGGCTCAGGTTTCTGTCACATTGTATCTGTGACTCCTGATCCCTGAAGCTATCAACGAGTTATTGCTACTTGACATTGATTGATAAGTCTTGCCTGAACAATTCTCTGGGTTGTTGAAATAGTGACATCAAAAGAGTCTGCTACTTTATGATCATAGCCCACTTTGTTACTAGGATTCCTAGCCTGTGCAGTACTTTGAACCCAGTATTTATTTTATTTCAGTGGTGGCTTTATAAATGTTGTCCCATCCTAACTCAAATTGAGGGGATTTCCCACTTCACATCATCATTACTGTTGTGTGTGCCAAATCAGACAGTCAAAGCATTTATGCAGTTTCTGTAGTTTCAGCAAGAAGACTCAACGTATAATATATCTGAACTCCCACCATGGGCACATCGAATGAGAGCACGAGAAGCACAGATGAAGAAGAGGGAGAGTTAATTTTTCCCTGGGCCTTATTACCATACTCAGGTCGCCTAGAGCTTATTAATAAACTCAACCCTGATGTGACAATGTCAGGGAATGACTGGCGAATGCTGGCCAGTGAGCTTGGATACACCACAGGACAAATCAGCGTAAGTCTACAATAGTTAAAATAGAATTAACTTATGTGATGAAAAGACTAACATTTATTGATTTTATTTGTAAAAATATTTGTATATTTTCCGTTCGCCTTATTTCTCTCTTCCACAAGGTGGTGTGTGTTGCACTATGTTTAATTTTTGCCTGTCGGCCTAGTGCATCTAACTTTGGCATGCATTTTATGTAAGGGTCTGCTTCCTCCTGCATTTTCTAAGGGTTTGCTTCCCGGAGTAACAGCCGGTGTTGAGATGGGGAGCGAATCCAGCACCATCGGATTGTGAGCCGTGTCACTTAACCACTAGGCCACACCGTCCCCATAACATTTATTTGATATGGAGACAACCATTGAATCCTTTACTTCAAATTGAGACAGCTTAATGGTCAGTGAAGAGTACAGAATTGTACTGGTAATAAACTTTTACATCTTTTCAGAGTAACATTAAAATGGGTGCAAGACATAGACATTACATATAACCAATGCAAAAATGATATTGTCTTTCGAAATGAAGTGTTATCGAATGATATTGTAAATATCTTGGACAGAGAAGAAATTGTGGGATCTCAAGGTAAGGTGTCCGCCTCGAGTGCTGGGGGTCACGGTTTCGAATCACGGTGGAGACCAGGATTTTTTCATGTGGATCTTCTGGTAAAAATCTACCTGATCTCTGGGTAGTGAGATTGGACTCCCTTGTTCAGTGCTGAGCACGTTAAAAATATCTTGGCAGTTATAAATAGAAAAGAGTAGGCTTAACGGCCGCTGCCCGGACAAATTAAAAAATTAACAAGTTAAAAATCTGCCAAAATTAGTTGTACCTTCCCCCAGGCCTAGTAAGCCGCAGGAAGTTCTAAAATACCTACTACGCATAACCGAAGCCTTCGGCTACCTGGCAACAAACATTAAACACGTCTGTTTGAATACCAGGATTCCAAGTATTCTCAGAGAAGAATCAAATAGAAAAATTTAGCAACAACTAGGTATAGAAAAAAAGTTACTTGTAAACAACATTACGAGGAGTATTTCAGTCATATAAAAAGACACAATAGTTTGAAGAGGGGAAGAGGTCGTCCCAGAAGATTTTTTTTTTTTTTTTTTGCGTTCGTCTTATTTCTCTAATCCCCAAGGCGGTGTGCGTTGCACTGTAGTTTTTATTTTGCGCCTGTCGGCCCAGTGCATCCGACTTCAGCATGCATTTTTATGCAAGGGCCTGCTTCCTCCTGCATTTTCTAAGGGTTTGCTTCCCCGGCGTAACGGCTGGTGCTGCGATGGGGATCGAACCCAGCACCTTCGGATGTGAGCCGTGCCACTTAACCACTAGGCCACACCGTCCCCCAATTTATAATTTGAAATGAGGCAACTTTGTTATTCTAGTTCTGTTATTGAACGAACAAATGTTGTCATTCCTTTCTTGGTTCCAGAAGGAGCATAGGTCACAACTTCAGTTGGATTCCTTACAGAAAACCAGCAACAAAGCATTTACATGCTCTTGTTGGGTTATTTCTGTATTGCATAATAAGGTGCTTAGCCACATTCTTGACACAGACATATGCGCACACACCCCTTAGCACAGATATGCACACACACACACCCCTTAACACAAACATACGCACACACACACCCCTTAACATAGACATATGCACACACACCCCTTAACACAGACATACATACCCTTTAACACAGACATACATACCCCTTAACACAGACCTACACACAGACCCCTCCAAATTCAGTTTCCTTTTAGAATGTTCATACCAATGTGCAGGAGTTTGATCTTTTCAATCCTAGTAAGCAGCCTCTGGCTCCATATGTGAGGGTGTGTTGAAGATTTTAAAACTTCTTCTTATTAATGACTATCTATTGGTACATACCATTCAGTGGAGCAGCAGAGTTGTAAAGTCTCACTTCTCATGGCAGGAAGAAGGGTTTAATCCTTGTTTTCAACATACTCCAGTCAACCCAGCTGCAAATGAGTGCCTGGCATATTGTTAAAGAAGAAAAGAAAGTGCAGCAAAGAAGGGAACTAGACACCCCATCTTATAAAAAGAGGATTCCCAGTACATTGGAGTCTGTATCACTTCATCTTTGACAGCAATGTCTGCTTTCATACTATCTTTACCATTCAGTAAGAAATTGTGTTGCCATATATACATTCTGTTGTTATAATATCCAAGTAACTGGGCCTAATTTCTTATTTACTGTAATTCTCTTTCAGTACATTGAATCAGATAAGGACAACAATACAACAGTTTTGTTCAGGCAATATGACACCAAGCCAGGAGCTTCAATTAATGAGGTTTACAGGTCCCTGGAAAAGATGCAGAGGCAAGACTGTCTAGATATTATAATAAATGTTCTGCCTGGTAAGTACTTGGTTGTATTAGGCTAGACTGTAGGGGATATTCTTTGTAGTGCCAAGCTAATGAACATTCTCAAAAGTTTACATGCTGTTTGAAAAATACAGCGTGCTGCACACTTTGGGTAACTCATTATCCAGTAATCTATGCCACACTCACTAAAAATACAGCGTGCTGCACACTTTGGGTAACTCATTATCCAGTAATCTATGCCACACTCACTAAAAATACAGCGTGCTGCACACTTTGGGTAACTCATCCAGTAATCTATGCCGCACTCACTCACTAAAAATACAGCGTGCTGCACACTTTGGGTAACTCATTATCCAGTAATCTAAGCCGCAGGAACTAATTACCAGTGAAACATTAGGGCTACAACTTTTGCTTGCCACTCCGATTTCTATTTTAAGACATTTCTTTCAGCTCTGCCTATAAAGCTGAGTTGCTATGGTTTTCTTGTCCGTTGTTGTTTGCCATGTGTTCTTTGGCATCCTCACTTTCCTTTTCCACTTGAACACAGTTGTTCACATCTTATTATTTCTTACCTATTCTTTCTTTAGTCTCCAGCTGTACCCTATTCATTTAGCCAGAGTCTCTTCCGCAGTTCTTTTTTGGTTGTCTCTTCTTTTCATCAAATATAATATATGTAGCTGAGACATCTGTTTGTGAATGTCTTTATTTCTTTTTCTTCTTCGTATGCTGTCAGACGTTGACTTGAATGTGTTCAAAGAAAGCGGCTTTCATCCTTAGGCTGTCGACACTGCCATCGAGCTTGTGTAGTGCTGGCACTGGTGATGGCCACATGTGCTTTCTCGGTCCTTGTATGTCGAGCAATTTTGCAGCAGATGTTCTGGGGTCATTTTCCCAGTACCACAGATGCATTCGTCAGTAGCACCTATCTTTAATTTATTGAATAGATGGTACTTCAGTCTGTTGTGGCCTGTACGGAGTCTGAAGTCCACCACCTGCTTTCTTCTGTTCAACTAGTAATAAGCATAATTTTTTATGTAGCCAGTATGCTCTGTTTCCCATTTGTCTATGTATCTGACCCTGATAAACCTTGAATCTGGTTGTGGCAACCTTCCACCTTCTTTTACCAGTCAGTCTGCCTCTCGTTGCCTTCAATGTTACATTGGTATGGGACCCAATGTATTACGAGAATGTCTTCATTTTCTTCTTCTTCTTCGTTCGTTCTCAATCTCCCACTACCAAACCCTGGAAGGGCAAGTAGCAGAATGTAGTCCAGAGAACGGAATGCGTAATGTTTTAGTTTACAGCTTGGCTGCGATATTTGCACCTTTCGGTCCAACACATCCGACTTCAGCAAGCATTTTTTGAGCACAGGGTTAGCATTCCCTCTTCGATCCCTTCTCCTTAGCCAGGCTGCAGCCTGTTATCCAGGATCACCGCGTGGAGGTGTAGAAGGGTCTTGGCAGCTCTGGTTCGCTGGCCTGACGCTAGCAGTCAGCTATGGGTAGCTGACCACTGCAGCTCATGCGCTGCTCAGCGTCTTGATCCCTGTCTTCATTTAAAATATGATTATTATTATGCATATCATTCTTCTTTGTCTGTTATTATTTTTCTTTAGCAATTTAGAAATTTGTTCCATTTCCCTCTGTAAATGATAATCTATCACCCATTCTTGTCATAGTTTGTTTTTTCAGATTGCTTTCCCTTATTATCCTCCATCCTTGCAGTCACTATCTCTTATTCTGTCATAAATTACTTCATGAATCTGCCTGTCTGCTCTCCAAGACCATAAATCAACCTCCTCATAGTTCATCAAGGAAACTGACAATCTCCATATCCTTGAGTTGCCAGACTAATGCAATGGACTAAGTACCCGTACCAGTGCCCCAACATTATGATTCCCACTGTGGTGTAAAATATTTCATGCCAGGTTGAACATCGTGGGCACCAGTCTTAGTCCAGACATTATCTATGCTGGATGCATAAAGAAGGGCCAAGTATGGTTGGGAAGAAAAGTTTGGAAGTGGCTTTGTGCAGGATATGATGGTTCCTTGGATGAGCTCAAAACCATAGCATAGCAACTCTGTCCTGCACATTTGAAGACTCCCTTTGATGAATGAAAATGTGCAGTATGCACCTCCTTCCCTTGCCCCTTCTTATGAACTTAAAACCAGAAGGGCCTTTCTGATTGTAAGCTGAGACAGAATGGGATGCATAGGAGGTAGGATGTGGCTTATGGTTCCAACACAGCAATAGCACCTTTTGAAGACATCTTGGCAACAGTCAAAAGAGTGAAACTCTCTTGGTATGGCTGTATATCGAGATCAAATGGTCTTGCAAATACAATCCTGCACGGAATGGTGGTGCAGGGCCGGTGACTAAGAGGTCGTCTCAAAAAGAGGTGGGAGAACAATATAAAAGAATGGACCAATCTCCGACCAGAGGAGGCACAAGCAGTGGCTGCTGACAGAGAGGGTTAGTGTGGGGTTGTTGGGTGTCTTCATGTGTGCCCC
Source organism: Ariolimax columbianus (assembly GCA_036924085.1). Lineage (NCBI taxonomy): Eukaryota > Metazoa > Mollusca > Gastropoda > Stylommatophora > Arionidae > Ariolimax > Ariolimax columbianus. The sequence goes on from JAVGWX010000004.1 coordinate 46,049,470, forward strand.
AATGACCTCACTGGATACAGGATAACCTGACCTGAAGGATATTTCTCATTGTCTGAGAAGGAACAAACATTTCAGCGTCTCTAATTGAACATCTTCATTGACAAGAATGGTATGGGTATAAATGTCAGAAATGAAATGATTGTAAATATGTTTAGGATGTATTCGAAAGTGGTAACCCATTCACAAACAAAGTTATGGTAATGGTTTAAAAAGAAGAGTCCTATTGCAGTTACTGTTGCTGGCGATCAAGTATTAAAGACTTCATTATACGAGGTCTCAGCTTTTGTAAAGTGGAGGTACCAGTTCTCTTCCATGACCTGTTCTCTTCTATGATCAGTTCCCTTTTTTTTTAAAAACCAGTTCACTACTGTGACCCATTCCCTTACTTGATCAGTTTCTTTTCATGACAGTTCAGTTCCTTTCCAGGGCCAGTTCCCATCCTTGACCAGTTCCTTTCCATGACCAAATCCCATTCTTGACAAGTTCCTATTCGTGACCAGTTCCTTACGATGGCCAGTTCCCATCCATGGCCAGTTCCCATCCTTGATCAGTTTTTTTCCATGACAGTTCCTTTCCATGACCAGTTCCCTTCCTTGACTAGCTCCTTTCCATGACAGTTTCTTTCCATAACCAGTTCCCTTTTTTGACAAGTTCCTTTCCATGACAGTTCCCATTCTTGACCATTTCCTTTCCATGACAGTTCCTTTCCATGGCCTGTTCCCTTCCTTGACTAGCTCCTTTCCATGACCATTTCCTTTCCATGACAGTTTCTTTCCATGACCAGTTCCCTTTTATGACAAGTTCCTTTCCATGACAGTTCCCATCCTTGACCAGTTCCTTTCCATGACAGTTTCTTTCCTTGACCAGTTCCCTTTCTTGATAAGTTCCTTTCCTTGACCAGCTCAGTTCCTTTCTATGACCAGTTCCTTTCTAGGGCTAGTTCCCACCCTTGACCATTTCCTTTCCGTGACCAGTTCCCTTCCTTGATCAGTTCCCTTCCTTGATCAATTCCCTTCCTTGACCAGTTCCCTTCCTTGATCAGTTCCTTTCCTTGACAAGTTCTTTTCCCTAACCACTTCCCTTCTGTGCTGCCTTACCTTTCCTAACAAAGTAAAGCACCCATTTACAACTGGTTGGACTGAAGTACGATACAGTGAACAGTAAGTCATTGCTAAATTACTGAACTCAAGAGGGTGAAGAATGTTCTCTTGTTGATGTTAATTTAGTTTTGTTGCCTCAATTTATTTTTCCAAGAAAATACAGTTATTAAAAGTGTTTAAAAAAAATATTGTTCAACGTGTTATTTTGCAATTGCATGGTTATATCATTATGAGAATTTGTATGTGTTTAAACTGTACAGGCATAGACATAATGATGTTTTTAACATTACAGAGATTCAGCAAGCATACAACAAAGCCAAGGAGTCACAAAGGCTCAATGCAACCAAGAAAGAGATGCCAGCTCCTGGGGGACACTTCCAGTGGCCTGGATCACCATATTCATGTCCTTACAGCCCTCACCCTACATCACCTTATGGGAGTCATACTTGCTATCCTTGTAGTCACAGTTTTACCAGCTTTGCTGGAGCTTGTCAAGGTCACTGTCTAGGAAGCCACCACTCTTATGCTCATCTGTCAAATCCCCATCACTGTAGGTGCCAGTCTTTCGGTCACAACACAGCTGCAAAAACATGGTTAGTATTTTGAAATATTTTTATTATATGCGTTCTTCTGTAGTACTTTGTTTTACATTATGAGGTTGCTAGATCCATACATAATGCTCCATGGGACCAGGTTAACCTTATTGATCGAGACCCTCTACCTTATGTCTTCATCATGCTCCTGGAAACTGACTATTACAGCAGCTGACCAACAAGGTAGGGATCAAGATCTTGGTCTCAATAAGGATTGCCTGATGAGAAGCCTCCTATTACACTACAACTAGGAGGACCCAGTTTCACCTTCTTCTTGGTATATAAGAAGAGCCACTGTAACAGGGTACCAACAAATAATCACCTAGAGCTAATAGCTCAGCACATATAGCCTTGCGCAACAATATATTTATGTTTTACGAATGCCAAATGGGGAGAGCAGAATAATGTTTGGTCAGGCAAAATATTCTGGTCGGACAGTCAGAGTCATGCATAATATACTGACCAAGACCCCATCCACTCCCAGGCAGTTCTTCCTGGAAACAGGCTTCTTCTTCGTTTGTGCTCACTCTCCTGCTACTACCACGTCCTGAACAGGGCTTTACAAGTAGCGGGATGTATATTCCGTCTTTTAGTCCATAAACAAGGTACAAAGCAATATTCTACTAAACTGCATGTCAGATCCAAATGATTTTTCGCATGTAGTCTTAGAATATCCATGATGCTAAAACACTGATATTATTTGGTCCATAGATGTTAATAATTTTGCACACTGGCGAATTCCTTTGATCTTTTAGGATCATTGCAATTAAATGGCATTAAACTTTAAGATTTTACAGTACGAAGTTTAATTTTCGTTGTATTTTGTTCATATGTGTATCTCCTTAATGGCTAATAGATCAATTGATTGTTTGTGTTACTCTTTATGTACAATCATAAAAATGGCACCAATATGCAACAGTTAGTACAGCTCTCCATTAGACCCCACGGCTGAGGGGATGGCGTGGCCTAGTGGTTAAGTGGCACGGCTCACAACCCGAAGATGCTGGGTTCGATCCCCATCACAGCACCGGCCATTACCCCGGGGAAGCAAACCCTTAGAAAATGCAGGAGGAAGCAGACCCTTACATAAAATGCATGCTGAAGTCGGGTGCACTGGGCCGACAGGCGCAAAATAAAAACCACAGTGCAACGCACACCGCCTTGGGGATTAGAGAAATAAGGCGAACGCCCAAACAAAAAAAGACCCCAAGGTTGTATCACATGCGCAGCAAATTTTATGTTGCTTAAAGCATTTGAATTTTGAAATGTATTTGTTGTCATTGTAAGTACACTTAATTGTTTTGATAAACATACGCTAATTCATCCAAGTCTGCTAATCAGTATATCCACAAAAGATGATATTAATCATTTCGAATTTGTAGATTCAAAGAGGTTGATAATTGTTACTGGCTGGACAAATTGTAATCCATCTCATTGCCAGTACTGTATCTTCTTCCCAGAGCACATGTTCAACACACTTCTTCCAGAACTGAATGTCTATTTTTGAAAGTTACTTGTGTGTCAACACTTCAGCATCATCATCATGGAGCATGTCTTTTATAGAATGTTGCTCCCATCACAGTCTGTCTGAAAGAAACTTTTTCCCTTGCCAAAACTCCAACCTCTGCCACAGTCATACCCAGGCATTCCTGGATATCTTGGTGCCATCGTCTTTTTGGTCTATCCCTGCCTCTTTTGCCTGGCACCATACCTTCCATCACAGTTTTCTCAAGACCGTTGTGTCTCTTGATGTGACCAAAGTATTTACATTTTTTGGCCATAATGGAATTGATAAACCAGTTCTCCTCTATGCTCAACTCTTGCCGAATGTCTGCATTTGTCTTTTTCTCTGTCCAGGGTATTCTGATGATCTTTCTGTAACGTTTTGACTCAAAGGATTTTATTTTTTGTCTAGAAGTTTTGGTGATCGTCCATGATTCGCAGATATAAGCTGCCACAGGAAAAACACAGGCTCTCAAAACTTTTACTTTTGTCGTTTTGTTGGTGCTCTGACATGGCTATTCTTCTTCTGAATTCTTTCGAGCAGTCACCATTTTTGTCAATTCTGGAGCCCAGATATTAAAAATGCGTGACCTGATCTATTTCCTCACCATCTACTGTAAATTTATGTGACATTGTGTTTTGTTGGTGGTCATTATCTTTGTTTTGTTTAAGTTTATAAACAGGTTTTGATCTTTACTGTGTCCATTTACAGCTGAAGTTAGCTGCTCTAGCCCTTCTGCACTTCTTGATAGTATCACTGTGTCATCTGCGTATCGTAACTCTAGAATCTCATACCCGCCAATCGTAAATGTATCAAAACTGTCAAGTTCCTGTCTTTTATAACATTTCTCATTTTACATTCCGCATAGATGTTATATAGATAAGGTGAGAGGATACATCCCTGTCTTACTCCCTTTTGTACTGCGAACCAATCTGATGTTTGCCTCGATACTAGGACAGCGGATTGTTGATCTTGGTATAATGTTTCAATGATATATATAATGTGCACAGGAAACCCCATTTCCTTCATGATGTTCCACAAATTTTAATGTTTTACCGTATCGAAGGCCTTGGTGTAATCAACATCACACATTTTAAATGTCCTGTTCTGTTTGGCAACTTGTCCTTTGACTTTAGCCCACACAAGCTCTATAGAGTTTAGATGCGCATGTTATGCAGGTAGTCGCAGAGAAGTGTGACCGTACTCTTCAATGATTTTGTCGATATGTAATATCTTTGTCTTATTTGTCTTCCTCACAAGCTGCAACAACTCAGGCTTCAAATACATGTCGTAAAAATTCACTTTTTCCTTAATTAGCCGTGTCCTAATTTGAGCTTTTGTATTTGATGCAGTTGGTACTTTGTATCTTCGTCTGATACTCCATTGGGATAGGATGCATTATTAGGTATGGTCGTCTATCTAGAATTGGAAGCAGATCAATCTTCATCCATTCATTCCAGTGTAGTAGTCTCTACCATTGATACCTTTTTTATTGGAAAATAAGTTCAGTGTCATGGACAAGCCCTTTTTTACTGATTCCGGTATACGTTAGTAAAATGCACTGCCTTTTGCTGCTTGGAATTTGTCTTTTCTGTTCTGTCTGATTGCAATTCTTTACCATAGGTGTGATGAACATTGACCCAGGATTCGTCCAAGTATACTTCTTCTTCTTCTTACGCTGTCAGACATCGACCTTTATTTTTTCGAAAAAAGCGGCGGTCATCCTGAGGCTATCGGCACTGCCATAGAGCTTGCCACATCTGCTCTCTCTGATCCTCGTATGTCGGGCAGTTTTGCAGCAAATGCTCAGCGGTCATTTTCCCGGTACCACACGGGCATTCGTCAGTGCCACCTATCTTCAATTTGTTGAATAGGTGGTACCTCAGTCTACGTCCAAGTATACAATATCGTAGCCTTGCCTACGCAGTTCACGTATCTGTCTCAGGTACTTTCATCTGACAGCAATCAAATGTGGCTTTTCACATATAATATTCCTGCCACCTAAAGTTTTCCTCAAAGTAAAGTCGGCCGCTCTTTCAATTTTCCAAAGAGTACTTTTGGAAATTTCAATACTGCATTCGGATTGCAATGTTAATTTTAGTTTCCAGTTGATTTTTCGTCAGCAGTTTCAAAATTTCTCTTTTTATTACAACGGTAAAAGGCTGATCTATCCAGACCAAGCACTAATTGCGTTTGTTTCTCTGGGTCATGAATATCGCAATATAAATGCCCCATCGTAGATTCCTATTGGAAAAACTTGTATAGTAAAACAGTAACCTTCTGCATCGTTATAAATGTACATTTCAAACTCAGAAGGCTGCGTGGCCTAGTGGTGAAGCGTCCATTTCACAATCTGAATGCACCCGGTTGGAATCACTCAGACATGAGTTTTTTTTTCAGCCCTCCATGTAAAGAAAGTAGTGGCAACCAACCATACTGCACACCTGTCAAGAAACTTTTAACAGCCAAATAGGTTGGCGGTTGTAAGAAGCGACATTCTGCAAAGGATATGCTACTTACTTTAACCATCATATCACAGCAAAGGTATGGAGCTCAACTCTCCAACCATCATGCTCCAGTCAACCCAATTGGGTACCTAACTTATTGTGAAGGAAGAAAAAGGCACTGAGAAAGGAAACTGACCACCCCACCTCATAGAAGCTGTGGCTTTATATACTGAAGTCTTTAATACTTCATTTCCGATCAGCGGTTAAGTCTGCTGAAGGATACCCTTTACCTTTAACCATCCTATACGAAGTATGCAGAGAAAACATCTGTTAATGGAGATCTACAGTTTGGTTGTGGTCATGTTTCTGGTGCATAGAGCAGGACAAATTTTACATCTATTTGTAACAGTTTCCGGCACAAGCTGGGGAGCAGACGAAAGAATACTCAAGCAACTGTACACTGGAAGAGTGAGACCAGTTCTCGAGTAGGGCATTGCGGCATGGGCAACAGCAGCAAAGGCGAACTTTGATAAAATTAACAAACTTCAAAACCAAGCCATGAAAGTTATAACAGGAGGCATGAAGTCAACACCAATAGTGGAACTTGAAAAGATTACAAATCTGCAATTCATGACCGACAGACAAGACTGCAGAGCCCAGCAGCAAGCAGAGAAACTCAGACGACGGACAGACCATCCAATGCATCAGAGACTAAATAGATTTGGAAAAGGGAAACTAAAGCGGAGAAACTTTGCAGAAATAGCCAAAGCAAAGATGAGCGAAGACCCTGTGAACACCATAACAACACCAAAGCCCATCCCTACTGTATGCAAGTCCACATGGAAGCAGCATATCATTCCGGAGGTGGTAGAAAATATACCAGGTATTGGAAACAAGAACAGACAGACTGAAAAAGAAAGAAGAGACATAACCATGAGGTACATAGCAGAAAACTACCCAAGCATGGACTGGACCCATGCATACACCAACGGTTCTGTAACAAACACAACACAGAATGGAGAGGTAGGAGTATTCCTGAGCCTAACAAATGGTAGAAAAATAACACTGTCACTGGCAACTGGAAAATTCTCAAACAATTTCAGAGCGAAGGCAGAGGCAAGGAAAGCCAGATAGTCCTGTTTACAGATGCCCTGACCGTGGTCACATCACTAAAAAGCCAGAAAAATACTGAACTTAATGATTTAAGAGCAGTACTCTGTCAACTATGCCAGCAGTCCGCACCAAAAAGAGTAGTGGTACAGTGGGTTCCATCCCACTGTAACATCCAAAGCAACGAGGAAGCAGACAGACTGGCAAAAGAAGGTGCAAGACTACCACAACCAGATTCTAGTGTGACCTACGAAGAGTCCAAAAGCTTTATTAGGGCCACATACATGGCAAAATTGGAAACAGAACATACTGGCTACACAAAAAATGATGCCTATTACCAGCTGAACAGAAGAGAGCAGGTTGTGGTCTTCAGACTCCGCACAGGCCACAACAGACTGAGGTACCACCTATTCAATAAACTGAAGATATGTGGCACTGACGAAAGCACCTGTGGTACTGGGAAAATGACCGCTGAACATCTGCTGCAAAATTGCCTGACATACGAGGACCAGAGAAAGCACATGTGGCCATCACCAGTGGTAACACCAGACAAGTTCTATGGCAGTGTCAACAGCCTCAAGATGACAGCTGCTTTCTTCGAACAAATTAAAGTTGATGTCTGACAGCGTACGAAGAAGAAGAAGTAACAGTTTCTTATTTTTGTGAGAGAAAGCTATCCCGTTCCATACTGGACAAGAATATGGAGAACAGATCTGGCTTTGTTAATTCTGATATTAACAACCTGATTTGTTCCTCCATCTCTATGAAAGTTACTTCCAAATATAAAATTGTTATTTTACTGAAAAGTAAATAATGTACATGGAAAATAAATAATCAGTTTCAACTAAGGGAATATCTCCAAACTTGCCCACTGCACAGGTCTACAATACCAAACAGCAAGAGGAAGAGCAAGAAAAATATGGATTGACAGTGTTATAGAAACACTACCTATGCATGCATTGAAAACAACAACTACACAGATGTCTCATGAAAGTAGATTGTGCTTGTTATTATCTTAGTCATTTTCCACTTTGATGGTCAACTATTATTACTATTAGATTGTGCATCCTAACAATGTCTAACAACATACCAATGGATTGAGTTCATTAAACATCAGCATTTTAACTAAACTTATCAAGTGTCTGCTGTATTATTTCTGGTGGTGTATCATTAGCTTGGCCTAAGGCTGAAGTGTTCATTTCACAATCCTAACACACCTGGTTTGAATCATGCTCGTGTCCATTTTGGCAGACATTGGTTTTTTTCATTCCTCCGCATGTGGGAAGTAATGGTAACCTACCGTGCTGCAAACTTGCCAAGAAACATATAACATCCAAATAGGTTGGCGGTTGTAAGAAGCAGCGTTCTGAAAAGGACATGCTACTTACTTTACATACATGCATGTAAATCGTTATATTGTGGTTGTAGTATATCTTTTAACCTATCTAACATGCTTATCTGTCCATCATTATACATATCTATTTATCTATCACCCTATCTGCATATCTATCTATCTCACATTATCAATACCTACCCATCTTTTTATACACTCTACCTACCTACTTTACTAGAAGATACATTGTGTATATTCTTTTATCCCCTTTTAGACCTTGATATAGGCGTGAATATAAACAGTGAATGAGCTGACAGCAGTCAGCAACCCATAGCTGACCAAGACCCTATTACGCTCCCAAGTGCTAGTCTTGGAAAAAGACTGCAGCAATGCTGCGTGCCTAAGAGAGTAAGGATTGAAGAGGGATAGCAAACCCAGTCCCAGAAATACTATGCTAACACCAGATATGTCGAGCTGAAAGCGTAGATACCACAGTCTCGCTGTAAACTACGAAACAACTTGCTTCTCAGGACGAATGTCAGAGAAGAAGAAGACTATGATAACACATGTGAGCTAACTACATATGTACCCACCCAAAGTATCTGCTACATGACGCTATCTACAACTCAAATAAATATACCTTGTTTGATAGCAGAATTATAAAATTGTGTCTCGTTTGTCCATTTCATAAACAATGACCATTTCTTTAAACAGCGAACCAGGTTTCTCATCTCCACACCCTGCATCCCCTGGTTGTCATGGCAATGTAGCTCAACCACTGGGTTCCTGTTCTCCATGCCTCAGCACCAAGCACAATACACTGGGGAATCAAGCATGTGCTCAGTGTAGTCATTCAGGCTTTTCTCCTAGGGATTCAAGCTATCCAGGGTCCCCAACTTGCAGTCCTTGTCAGAATGGTTAGTAGAGTTATAATAAACAAGTTGAGATGACGGAAATTAAGTCTCTTAGTTTAGTAGTAGTCACATGTATCAAGTCTTTGTGAATGTTTTAGTGGTCGTTGTATCGAGCTGTGAATGTTATTGTGGCTATTGTGAACAGTTGTGAATGTTATTGTGAAGAGCTGTGAATGTTGTCATGGTCATTGTAAACAGTTGTGAATGTTATCGTGGTCGTTGTAAACAGTTGTGAATGTTATTGTGGTCGTTGTAAACAGTTGTGAATGTTATTGTGGTCGTTGTAAACAGTTGTGAATTTTATTGTGGTCGTTGTAAACAGTTGTGAATGTTATTGTGGTCGTTGTATACAGTTGTGAATGTTATTGTGGTCGTTGTAAACAGTTGTGAATGTTATTGTGGTCGTTGTAAACAGTTGCGAATGTTATTGTGGTCATTGTATACAGTTGTGAATGCTATCGTGGCTGTTGTATACAATTGGGAATATTATTGTGGTCATGTCATTGTAAACAGTTATAAATATTATTTGTAGTCATTGTATACACTTGTGAATGTTATTATGGGGATTGTAACAGCTCATCATTTATTATGTCAGCAATCCGTGGTTAATTATTTTCTTATAAAATTTTAAAGGACCACAGAAATGGAGATAATAGATACAGCAAGGACCAAGTTATTAATCCAGGGTTAATAAATTTGTTATATATAATCAGCATTGTTGCACATTTGGAATACATGTTTGATAATTTGAATGATCTGCTAAGGTCAGAAAGACAACATGATGGTAGAACATGAAACGCAAAGCCTGAAGTACAGACAACTACGTTCCTTACAACAGTATGAAAACCTCAATGGTGGAAGGATGACCAGTGACCTGCCCACAGCATTTCCTGAAACTCTATTGACACACCAATCTCTTTTATGTGCGTATACATGTGTGTCTGTGGGTTTATTTGTCAAATTTGCACATTTTGTTTGCGCTAAATTTAAACCATATTCGCATGATTTGTTTCTTCTTCTAGTTTTGCATATTTTTTATGTGCGGAGTTTATACCAGAATTAAGTCGTATAAATTTACTGTGGTATCAAGGGAGGAAGACTAACGTCTGGTCAGTCAAAATATACTGATCAGACGTGTTAGTCAGGGTCAGGCAAAAACAAACTGGCCACGGCCCTCACCTCGGCTTCCTAGACATTGAAACGGGCTGTGTTCATTGCAGCCTGGCTAACAAGGTGAGGGATTGATATGCAGATGAAGCCAAGCATATCACAACCGCCTGAAGGACGCCGGTCCACCTTCATCAGCACGCTCGGATGTGAGGAAATCTACTGCAACCCGCCACTTAACGTATTTTTCAGGACGCATAAAAGAGTAACCTGCTCATTGTGGGCATTCGCAAACAACAACAACTGTGGCATCAGAAATATAATCTGACATAATATCAGACCACAGAAAGCTCTACTAGTTGAAAAAAACCTTCAAATCCAATGGTACAGTCATATATCATGATTAGTTGACTGCCCAACATTGTGATCAAGAGAACAGTCCCAGCTATGAGACAGAGATAAAAACCTAAGAAGCACTAGCCAGATAATATTTAGAAATGTATCTGAGAGAGATGTGGTAACCTAAAGTTGTGGTCTGCAAGCCATCAGTCGCCAATTCACAAAGGGTGTCAAGAAACAGACATTTGTAGATGTTTTCTCACTTCAAGCTATCTTTTAAAAAAAAACATGCTTGTCTTTTGATCAAAACATGGTTTCCATTATATTTTTCAAATAACAAATATTGTTATACAAATATAAGATGGTTGAAAAGGAACAATGATCAAAACATTGGACATGGGAGACTGGACTGCAGAGACTGCTGCATAACTGACAATTTTACCGTAATTCCCTGTGAGAGCCATATTTGCTACTTTCGACTATAAACGTAATTATTGTATCTACATAAACAAACTAAATAGATTTACCTCAGGAAAATTTGTTGCAGAAACTTAACTTCCCCATTCTCAATAATAGGTGAATCTTCAAATCCAACCGAAAAACATAAGAAATCATTTCCAAAGGTCTATAACAAATGTCAAAATCGCCGTTGTTTGTATCTATCTGTATACATAGTGGAAGTCGGAACTCTCTACAATCAAAAGAGCAGTATTGTTAAGACTATTTCTACGTGGCTGTTTGATTATATTTGATTAGAACGGCCATCGCTATACAATGACATTGATAATTCGTGGTGCAATTTTTGTGGTGTCTGTCGATTTGGATATACACTAGCCCCATATAGGTTAATAGATAAATCTCTGCCAGTTTGTCACATTGAAAAGTTTAGTATCATGTTCTCTGCCATGCTGACTGATGCTTTCAGATATGGGAATGTAGGAATCTGTTCAGTATCAATGTTCTTTGTCTTGCTGACTGATGCATGGTGCGATAGCATCATCCAGGGTGCTCAGATTGCAGAGAGAGGGTCAAGAGTAAGCATGTTGCCCAAAAGAGCAAAACACACAAATCCTCCACAGCCGCCCCCTCACATGAGTGCCTTGGGTGTTGCAAAGTCTGCCGTGTCAGGATTGACTCTCTAGCTAAATGAGAACACATCTTGCAGCACAAGTCTGATACTGTCACCATCTTCACTTGTGAAGTACAACTATTATGTCCCTTTGCCATATTTATAGAGGATGATTTATTACATAAGCACTCATTTTTTGTCTCTTCTGTCAGATAACAACGAGCCACTTCCCAACAACATCCCTCTAGACAATGGCAATCTGATCAGCAGCGATAGCAACAGCAGTGATAGTTTCAACAGCAGGCAACAGGTTGCCAGGCAGTACTTGGATGATTGCAATATCACAAAGGCCTTAGTTGTAGATAAGAAGCACAGAAATAACAGTGGCAGAGAAACTTTGAGCAGTGGAGATTCTATTAATCAGCACCGTGTTACTCCTCGTGGGGGCACAGACCCCGCTGCTAACATTGGGTTCACCCCTAGAAGCAACCACAGTCCTAAAGCTGTTCATCTTTCAAATACTTCAAACTACTTGAATTACAGAGACAGATATTACAAAAAGGACTATGACGCAAAATCAGGTGGGCTTGTTGACAAATTTTCTTCACATGTCTCGGATCAAGGAGCCTATGTAGGTGGAGCTAAAACAAGCTTAGCCCATCTAGAGAAGCTAGCTACTGTACCGTACAAGTTCAAGCCTACGCATGAGTACAAGACAGTTGTGGCAGAACAAAGGGTAAAGATTAGACATTGTCAATTTGAAATGTAATTACATTTGTGTTATGTGTATTTTTGTTGCGTTCGCCTTATTTCTCTATTCTCCAAGGCGGTGTGTGTTGCACTATATTTTAAATTTGCGTCTGTCGACCCAGTGCATGCATTTTATGTAAGGATCTGTTTTCTCCTTCATTTTTTAAGAGTTCCCCGAGGTAACGGCCAATGCTGTGATGGGGAGCGAACCCAGCAGGTTGTGAGCCATGTCACTAAACCATTAGCCTTCGCTGTCCCCTATTAATTACACTTGATTATGCATAACAGGGACCATTAAGGAATTACATAAGAATATACTTCTTGTTCGTACGCTGTCAGACGTCAACTGGTATTTGTTTGAAGAAAGCAGCTGTCATCCTGAGGCTGTCGACACTGCCATAGAGCTTGTCTAGTGTTGCCACTGGTGATGGCCACAAGTGCTTTCTCTGGTCCTCGTATGTCGGCAGTTTTGCAGCAGATGTTCAGCGGTCATTTTCCCATTACCACACGAGCATTCGTCAATGCCGCCTATCTTTAGTTTATTGAATAGGTGGTACCTCAGTCTGTTGTGGCCTGTGCGGAGTCTGAAGACCACGACCTGCTCTTTTCTTTTCAACTGGTAATAGGCATCATTTTTTGTGTAGCCAGTATGTTCTGTTTCCCATTTGGTCATGTATCTGGCCATAAATACTAATAAAACGATATTAAAAGATAATTAATTATATATATTATATATGCAGCAGGGCAGACTGGCTAAGAAGAAGGGATCGAAGAAGGAATGTTAACCCGGTACTAAAAAAATGCTTGCTGAAGTCAGATGTGTTGGACCAGAAGGTGCAGTCAAGCTGTAAACTACGACACAACGCATTCCGTTCTCTGGACTACTTTCTGCTACTTAAGCCCTTTTAGGGTTTGGTAGCGGGAGATTGAGAACGAACGAAGCCAAGCCGTATATGGACATCGAGAAAAATTGATTAGTAAACAATATCTTGTCCAGAAAGCTAAAATATTTTGGCCACATCAAACGCCATATTGCCATGGAGAGAATGATACTGGAGGGTATGGTACCTTGAAAGTGGAGCAGAGGCAGACCAAGGAGAAGATGGACACAAGACATCATGGAGGTCCTGAAGATGACAGAGGCAGAAGTTCTGGCTAGAGATCGAGAGTCTTACAGATTGTCTATTGTGAGAGCGCCGTTATGCAAAATACATGCTACACGATAATTAAAAGATAACTGATAAAAACTACATAAAAACATTTCAAGACAAAATTCTTTGGAAAAATTTGCAGAAAGGATGGCTTACACAACCTTATGACATTAGAAAAAAAGCAATAGCCAAGCAGTAGAGATTCTCATCTTCTAATCAGGAAAAGACTGGTAGTCCAGACACTGCTGTTGGGGATGAAGTGTTAGAGACTTTATTGTACCAGACTACAGCTTGTTTAGGGGATGGGGTATCAGTTCCCTTCCTCTCTACCTTTTATCTCCTAACAGTAAGCCAGGTACCCATTTACAGCTGTGTCAACTGAAGTGTGCCAGTAATGGGAGTACCTTTGTCAGTACACAGGTTTGGAGTCAGTAGGGCACAAAAGTAGGTAGCATATGTTCCAGTAGGTCACAAAAGTAGGTAGCATATGTTCCAGTAGGGCACAAAAGTAGGTAGCATATGTTCCAACTTATCAAACAATTGAATAATTTGGTCACATCAAGAGACACAACGCTTTGAGAGAATGGTGATGGAAGATATGGCACTAGGCAAAAGAGGCAGGGGTAGACCAAGAAGACGATGACACCAAGATATCCAGGAATGCCTGGGTATGACTGTGGCGTAGGCTGGAGTTTCTGCAAGGGAAAGAGTTTCTTTCAGACAGACTGATGTGAGCGGTGTTCTATAAAGTACATGCTAAATTAGGATGATGAGTAGAAAATAAAATTGACTAATTGTGCGCTAACTGCATGATGTCTGGCCACAGCTGCAAGCTAAGTTTGATTTTAAAAAACACCTTTTGTTTTATTCTTTCATGATCTCTCCCGGACCCACTAAAGTCCTATGGTGGAACCCCTAGAGACCTTTGACAGAACACATAGAAACCTTTGGAGGAACTCTAGGGTTCTGCTAACACGTTGAGAAATGCTGTCCTATAAGGCACAAGACTCAACTCATGGTTATACACGCCTTGCCATTCATACTGGTAAAAGACTTTTGAGTGTTGAGTAGCCATTTGGATTTTATATAAAACTGCAGAAACAATACCTTAAATATTATACAGAGAATGGAGAGTGAATTACAAATTTTTGTTCAGTGATCAGAACAACACAGACAGTTTATTGGGTATATTTCAATAATATTTGCATTGATGCCTAAAGTGAAACACTGGGGCACTGTATTGGAGAGGAAAGAATAAGGCCACTACAGCCTACTATGCATGTCTCAAAAGGTGACTAAGCAGGTTTGTGCATGGGTCTGACAACAATCATCATGTGAAACAAAATACCTCAGAAACCACCACTGCAGTGGCACATGTAAGGCAATGAGGCTATCTATTGAAGTGAAAAGGGACTTTAGCATTTAACCCTTAGCCTTTAGCACACCACACAATTTATGATGAAAATTTTACCTGATTAATTAACTTAATTTCTCGCTATGGTAGTCGACTTTTAAAATTTATAACATTTCTGTTTTGTTGGTCAACAAATATGGTTTTCTTGTGTGTAGAGAGAGACACAATTGAATAATGAACATGTGGGTGTTATTGTTTTTGTTGTGTGTTTGTTAGTTTCTGAGATACAAAAAGATGAAGTTGAAAATTTATGAAAATCTTAGAAAAAATTTTGACTCGACCACTAGGCCTAGTCGCTTCGATAGAAAACCACGAAAACCACAACAATGTGTCGATGCTGTGTTTACAATATCGACACAACTGTTAGTTTCCAATTTAAACGTAGTTCTTTCATCTAAACAAACAAAATAAACAGATCTACTCGATAAAGATCGTTCCCAACAATCTACCATCACCTTTCGCAAAAAGTCGGCTTGCTCCAAACGGCGTATACAAAATTAAAACTGTTCAAAAGCCATCTGTAATCGAACATACGATACTTTAACCGGCAAAATGCAGTGTATATATGGGTGACATATTCAGCAGTAAAAGAATGGCTGTCGGGAGTGGCTCCGTTAAAAAAAAAATTTTCACACACTGTTTTTGTAGGCCGAGTTGGTCCGCTGAGGTGTTACAAGGGCGTGCTAAAGGTTAAGATTATATACTGCTGGTAACCGCTGACGCCCTCAAATCCTATACCGCTGAAAACCGCTTCTTCGTTCGTTCTCAATCTACTGCTGCCAAGCCCTGAACAGTAGCAGGATGTAATTCGGAAAACGGAATGTGTTGTGTTGCTAGTTTACAGCTTAACTGCAATATTTGCACCTTTCGGTCCGAGACTTCCACCTTCTGCAGAAAAAAAACCGCTTTTTTTTTTCATTGCGTTTGTTTGTCGGTTACTACGCCTATCGTTACTTTTTAGTTTAAATTTGTATGCATGGAGGAGATATCGATAAAGCACCGAAAACATCTTGTGCATTTTCACCAAAAATTGAGCAATTTATCTGAAAGTGAGCAATCAGGGCGGTCAAGATGGAATCTGTTTGATTATTTGACAAGACAGACTTTGATTATGATAATGATCAATCAGATATTGAGATAGAGAGTGATAACGATCAGCTAGATCTATACCACAGCAATGGTATCGTTGATGGTAGGCCTAGTGGCACTAGTATGAACGACGCAATGGATGCACGTTCAGTGTGTACTGCTCACGATGGGTGGAGCTTTTATTGTAGCAATGTAGGTGCACACGTACAGCAATTTCATGGAAATTATGGGCCATCAAATAATTATTTAGGTCTAGATAATGAGCCAGTGGATTATTTATATATATCGATTATGTGCTAGAAAAAAGGACAGACAGACCAACAGAACGTGTGACTCGACACGAACTAGCCAAGATTGAGACCAATAGAGGTCAACCTGTCTGTGCTCACTGTAAAAAGGTTGGCATCAAAACAAAGTACAACAACCCAGTCCAGACCACCAAATAGTGCCTTGCTTGTAATGTTGTATTATTTCTTCCTGTTTTGACCCCTACCATGGCTTTTCATTGTGAGTCAGAATTGATTTGTATACATTTTCTGTAAAGTAGGTGAAATGCACTCACCGACCAAGTCACACTGGTCGACTTTTTGCACACTGGCATGACATTTTAGACACTTTTCCATTCATACATAACATACTCAAAATGTATTCCAATATCATAACAAATAAAAAAGTTGCAGATAAAATAAGACAAATTAATTTAATTCAGGATTCTATAGATCATGATGAAAAATAACTATAGTATCTTAAGGACTAATATCTCTTTTATTTGGGAAATTTTGTACATTAAAAAAAACAAATTTTGAATTGGTAAGAAGAAAACTAAAATGGATAATTTTAAACAGATTAGTGCACTCAGATTGGCCAGGAGAATGGATTGATATACTTATAAATGGGATTATTCTGTAAAATAACATTTTGAGAGGATCTTGTTAAAAACAATTTTGGCACATCTATTATTATCAACATGGTATTCTCTTTTTTATTCCTGTTTTGTTTTCACATTTAATGTTAGAATTACATTGACTAGTTACTTTTCTTTCCACTTTGATCAATGTGAACACAGTCACTCTGTCATCTATCCACCTGCCTTGTGGACGCCACCTTGCCCTACATCCAGATCTACCAGCGTTGTTAGCCATCAGTGGAAGTTGATGAGGGTGTATTCTCGTGAGATGATCAAACCAATGTATTTTGTGCCTGGAAATGTAAGCTGCACAAGACTTAGTGCCGACCATACTTTGAATGTCGTTGTTTCGCATTCTGTCTTTCCTGGTAGCAGAGATGACCTCCCTCAAACACTTCATTTCAAATGACTTGTACAGTATGTTTAAAATACCCATCAAAAATACATTTTAAATTTCAGATTGAAATGGATAAACGCAGCAACCGAGATGGAAAAGTTGTCATGGGTTCTTCATTTTCGCAAAGTAACAGAGGAACATCATCCAATGACAGAAGCCATAATTCAACTGTTGGAAGAAAAAAGCAGATTCCAGGTATGGAATACTTGAAAAGTTAAACAATTTCCAAGAACTGATCAAACCCTCCGAACATAAATTTTTGGATCACATGGAAGGTAAAATATCTGCAGACGTCATCTGCTTTGCATCAGAGAGGATAAATGTTGAAAGCAGAATAGGGTCTTGGTCAGCGTTGGTTTGCTGACCCCCAATGCCAGCTATGAATCGCTGGCTGCTGTCGGCTCATTTACTGTGCTGCATCTTCGGCCTATCTTACATTCCATTTTTGTCAGGTTCCCCCTTATTGGGGCCCTGCGCACATTACAATGTACGTCCTAGAAGGCAGCTAAGGAGGGTTGTACGTAGGACTGGCAACGTAATATTGTAAAAAAGTGTTACAGAAATTATCACTTCATGAACACATACATGCTTTGTTACAGAAATTATCACTTCATGAACAGATACATGCTTTGTTACAGAAAGTATCACTTCATGAACAGATACATGCTTTGTTACAGAAATTATCACTTCATGAACAGATACATGCTTTGTTGCAGGTTTTATGCATGTAGGCCAACAATGGTGGTGGTCCTAGGGCTCCTATTGGAGCAAACAAGGACATTATGACAATTATTCTATTGAGCCATGTCTTTCAGATAGACTGAGGAAGGCACTGTCCAGAGTAACTAGGCAGGCTTTCACACAGAATCCTCATTGGAAGAGAAGAGAGGTAGACCTAAAAATATGTGAAGAAAACGTGAGGGGGAACTAAGATTAAATAGTTACACCAGGGGAAAGGCGGAAAGAGTAGCCCAGGACCATGCATGTTGGCGAGATGTGGTCAGTGGCCTATGCGCTGAGAGGAGCGATGGACTTTGATTGATGTCATTCAGACAAATAATTTGTTTTCAATCAATCAAGCCTGTCGCTCAAACTAAAAAAAATACCCAGTCCAGTCTCAAGGAGAATGAGATATAACATACACCTTTTACAAGACTAAGAAAGTACAGAATATAGCATAAAACTTAATAACAGATACCAAGTGCTACAAGAGCAAATGGGCATTAATAGTGTGTGTGAATAGAGATGTGAAATAAGACATGTGAAGAAACTGTAGGATTCACCAGAATCAAACACAATGAATGGATCATACCAGAGGCATTACCTAAAATCGAAGCTAGGAAAAAGAAGAAAGTTATACTGAACAATTGCCGAACTCGAATGACCAAAGCATTTAATTTAGACACAGAATTTGATATAAACATTGATAATATTGGCTTGCAGGCGTGTACCACCATAGTTCAAGATATCGGTGCAATTAATAAGCCATTCTTTTAGTACTAAGATGTTGTGGTTTATAGGACTTGTGCCCATTCCCAATCCATCACAAACTGCATTATTATCATTCACATTGATTACAAATAGAACATATGTCCACCACTGATTTGGTAAGAAGCCTAAATTAAAATATTTTCTTCTTCTGCAGGGGTTGTTACTGTAACACTTTATTTTACATGTTAAACCAGCTACACAATAATACAGACAGTGATTACAAAGACAGGTGTATTTCAAACATGTACCAGGATTAAGCAATGAAATCAATGTGACTGGCAATCTCGATTCAAACCACAGACCTCAAGGTGACGAATGTGCCAATACCATATTAATTCACTGTAGCCATCTTTTACGACATGCATTTGGACTTTGCAGTTGACTTGGCTCTATAACCATAACCAGATGCATGACAAAAATCATTGAACCTGATAAGAGATATAAATTTGGACTAAAAATACATAGATAAAAGGCAGAACAAATAACAACAAGCCGATTGTGCTGGCAGATACAATCCAACAAGATATAGGTTCATTGGTAGCAATATGCCAAAAAGTGGCAGAAATAGATACAGATTTCAAAATAATAATACAAATGACAAGAATATCATCCTTAACATAGGAAACATGAAAAACCTAAAGCAAAAAAAACACAAATCTTCAACTCCAATATAAAGTCAGTCTTATGGGGCTCTAAAACATGGAAAGCAGCAAAAACAATAAAAAATATGCTGGCTTTCATAGATGTGTGCTTGCTTGTTCAGAATAGAAGAATTGAAATAGTATAAGATTACTCAAGTGTAATTGTTGGAAAGAACTAGAAAAACAACAGTGAAACAGAAGGTAAGGAGAAGGGGATGCCATTGCAGAGGACACACATTAAGGAAACCATCTGATATTACAAGTATGTCTCTATTCTAGATTCCACCCATGTAAGAGAAATAGAGGCAGAGCAACAAGCACATCTAGAATAAAGCTAGAGAAAGGCACACAAGAGAGAAGACATTGACATGTAGAATATTTGTGCTCCACATGAAGCTGGTCCACCATCAGACATCCCCATCAATCATTGGCTCTAACACATTACTTCTGTGTCTTGTCTTTATAGATGGGTTATGTTGTATAGATGGGTTATGTTGTATAGATGGGTTATGTTGCACCTTGTTCTGCTCTTTCAGGCCTACTGTATCTTCAGGATGAATTTTTGGGGGGAAACGAAAGGAGCCTGCAAGTAGATTTTAATTAACACAGCAATTGGGCGTCCCCAGGAAATGACTTGTCAGTCTGCAATCCTTTCACTACCGAAGCTTCATGGACCATTAAGCAGCCCTCCTGTTGATTTCAATGAACATTGAGGGACTCACTAATAACAAAGAAACACTACTGTCTGACATATGCAAAGGCCGCCGTCCATCATAGACGATGATGGCATAATTTATTTTGCTAGCTCTATTTTTAGTAAGGATTAACTACGCTACTTTTTATCCTCGCTCTCGTCTCCTGCCTCCCGACCCCAGTGACAAATCAAGGACAAGACGACTAGGGGACGACTACGAGATGCAGGGGACTCCGCATCAAGCACCCGTGAAAAAGACGGCGGAGTCCGGAGTCGAACCCACACCACCTGATCATGAGGCCGAAGGCTTAACCACTTCGCCACAGAATTAGCAAATTCTGACATATGCACTCAGCACAAATGTGATGTACTGATGGTCCAAGATACCCGCTGCGCAATCGCTGGCCAAAGGCCAAAGATAAATGGTCTATGTAAACCTTCTGGAAATATGCAGTATGGATAGCACATTGAGGGGGAATGACAGGCAATCCATATAAAGTTCCTGAGTGGTCTGCCGGGGTCTTTGTGTATGACAAGCACAAGAATATCACCACTGCCTCCCAGAGAGCATGTCGTAAGAGGCGACTAACTGTGTGACATGGCATAACACCGGCCATGGTTAGGTGTTTTGATTAGAGCAGCATAGATAGTGCCTAACAGGCTGTGGGTCTACTTTGCTCAAGTGTTTGAGTATATTAAGATGGACTCGCACATCGGTTAACCACCCTCCATAAGTACTTGTCCCAATGCAGCGGAGTATTAAGCTGCTTGAGCCTAGCCCGCTAAGCAGGAAACCTTTCTCCCGGCTACATCCAGCTCATACCAGAGCTGGGACATGCGCAAAGGCATCTGTCCCTGTTGAAGTAAAGGTCGACTAAGAACTTGTTGTGCTGAATATCTAAAAGAACATAATCGTCCAACTTAGAACAGACCACATCAGACTTAACAAATACTTAAACAAGTTGTACCCTGCACAAACACCTGTCGCAACTGCACCTATCCGTACGAGACAGTGCAACATGTGCTGCTCACTTGCCCCGGACTCACAACATACAGAAAAAAGTTATTGCCGAGCTCCCCAACAATCACCAACACCTTATATAACTCCACTCACCAGCTACAAGACACTTGCAAATTCTACAACTTGGCATTGACTATGAAAGAGCGAGCAGCTCGGCAGACCTAGTTAATCAACAATAACAATACCAGAGCTGGGACCTGCACAGGGGCATCTGCCCCTGTAGAAGTACAGGTCGACTAAGAACTAAGAATTCATATCAATCAACATTAGAAACGTGATGTGATGCCCAGCCCACCTGCAAGACAGCAGTTGTTCAATCTCGGAGCTGTCTCATTGAAAAAGTTGTGTTGCTGGACTAGTGAGTCTTTCTTACCCAGTTGTTGTTTTGAATGCCCACAATCAGTAGGTTTGCTCTTTTGTGCATCCTGAAAAGGACGTTAAGTGGTCTGTTGCAGTAGCTTTCCTCACATCCCAAGCGTACTGATGAAGGTGGACTGGGCTCCTCCAGGTGATTGTCCTATATTTGGATTCATCTGCGGGTTGCTTACTACTGCAGTGATCACTTCAATCCCTCACCGCGTTAACCAGGCTGTCATGAAAACAGTCCGTTTCCAGGGAGAACTACGAGGAAGCTGAGGTGAGGATCTTTGTCAGTATATTTTGCCTGACCCTGACTATCATGTCTGATCAGAATGTTGTATCTGACCAGATGTTAAGTCTTCCTCCCCTTTTTACCCAGTAGTGGGATGTCTTTATAATGATTTTTATTCCAATAAAACTGCAGTGAGAATTGAACTGAAATACAGTAGCAAGCATATATCCGACATGTACCACGTGTTGTTTTGCTTGGAACATAATAGGGTCCTCCACCTATCTGTCCAAAAAATTTATTGCAAGTATATACTCAGGACCTCTACACCCATGGATAGAATAAGATTAAGAAGATGAATGCATGGAAAGTGGAAACACTCGTTCCTTCCTATCCAATATGCAAAAGATTTAAACACAAGCAGAAGATAACTAATAAATGTACTCAGCTCATACGAGATTGAGCCTCACAGAGCTGTAATTAAAACCACCCACACCCTGCAGTCACCACCTAGTCCGAGGTGACAGATTTTGATGATGATAGTAGGTTTTAATATTGTATTTTTTTCTTCAGCATAAAACATCTAAAGCCTTACAAGGGGGAACTACATTATGCTATTAATAATTTCTAAATTTATGAGAGATGACTTGTTCATATTAATTAATAATTTCTAAATTCATGAGAGATGACTTGTTCATATTAATTAATAATTTCTAAATTTATGAGAGATGACTTGTTCATATTAATTAATAATTTCTAAATTTATGAGAGATGACTTGTTCATATTAATTAATAATTTCTAAATTTATGAGAGATGACTTGTTCACATTAATTAATAATTTCTAAATTTATGAGAGATGACTTGTTCACATTAATTAATAATTTATAAATTTATGAGAGATGACTTGTTCATATTAATTAATATTTTCTAAATTTATGAGAGATGACTTGTTCATATTAATTAATAATTTCTAAATTCATGAGAGATGACTTGTTCATATTAATTAATAATTTCTAAATTTATGAGAGATGACTTGTTCATATTAATTAATAATTTCTAAATTTATGAGAGATGACTTGTTCATATTAATTAATAATTTCTAAATTTATGAGAGATGACTTGTTCACATTAATTAATAATTTCTAAATTTATGAGAGATGACTTGTTCACATTAATTAATAATTTATAAATTTATGAGAGATGACTTGTTCATATTAATTAATATTTTCTAAATTTATGAGAGATGACTTGTTCATATTAATTAATATTTTCTAAATTTATGAGAGATGACTTGTTCATATTAATTAATAATTTCTAAATTTATGAGAGATGACTTGTTCACATTAATTAATATTTTCTAAATTTATGAGAGATGACTTGTTCATATTAATTAATAATTTCTAAATTTATGAGAGATGACTTGTTCATATTAATAAATAATTTCTAAATTTATGAGAGATATTAATGCATTTTACTACCACAACAGTTAAATGTTGCCTTCCCATCTTTGAAAAGATAAAATCATTGTTGCTGCTTATTGTATATATTAAAATAAGAAGGTTATCACCCTGATCTACAATTATTTTTGTTGCCACAAATTGAGTTAATGTTTTCTGCTAATACTCCTTTTCTCAGAATTCAGCCACATTAAAGTGTTTGTGACATACAGCTACGACAATGAAACCCACGGCAAACAAGTTCTATCCCTCTGTAAGTTCATCAAGTCCAATGGCTTCACTTGCTCTGTAGATGTCAGTGAGAAGAAGTCATCGGCCAAGACTTTAGAGAAGCTTGAGTGGTGTAGGAAAACAGTGCTGGAGGTATGAAGTAAAACTTTGACATCATCGTCCTTTTCATTTCTTAATGGAGCATTTTGTTATTGAATGACCACAATGAGCAAGTTTACTCTTTTGTGGGCCCTAGTGCAGTAGACTTCTATTATATCCTGAGCATCTTGATGAAGGTGGGCCGTGGTCCTCCAGGCGGTTGTGCTATGCTTGGCTTCATCTCCGTTTTTCACACAACTACAAGGATCATGTCGATCTCCCACCTCGTTAGCCAGACTGCGAAGAAGAACAGCTCGTTTCCAGGGAGAACTGAGGAAGTCGAGGTACTATCTTGGCTAGTATATTTTACCTGACCATGACTAACATGTCTGATGAGTATTATTTGCCTGACCAAACGTTAGTCTCCTCTCCCCCTTAATTGAGCATAGGGTTACAACTTTGACTGACAACTGTTGGTATTTTTTTAAACAGCTGTGTTCAGTTTCCTTTCCTATCTGAAAAATCTACATGTTTACTTTTGGCCTCCCCTTGCTTACTTTTAGCCTCCCCATGTTTTACTTTTGGCCTCCCCTTGCTTACTTTTAGCCTTCCCATGTATACTTTTGGCCTCCCCTTGCTTACTTTTAGCCTCCCCATGTTTACTTTTGGCCTCCCCTTGCTTACTTTTGGCCTCCCCATGTTTACTTTTGGCCTCCCTTTGCTTACTTTTAGCCTCCCCATGTTTACTTTTGACCTCCACAGGTTAACTTTTGACCTCCCCATGTTTACTTTTGACCTTCCAAAGTTTACTTTTGACCTCCCCATGTTTACTTTTGACCTCCCCATGTTTACTTTTGACCTCCCCATTAATAAGTATTCACCATAGTTCTCACGTCATCATTTGACATTCTATCTTCCCTTGAAAGACCAATGACCTTTTCTTGTCTTTGTCTTGTTTGTATGTAATCAATTTGTGATGTTGTATCTAAGTTGTTCCACCTGTACCATATTTTGATGTTGGAAGATGATATTTGTAATTATTAGACCATGGTCAGTACATACGTTTATAAGCTCTTCTTCATTGCTGCTCTGCTCAAGGGAGGTGTCATTGAATTTTCCTAGCTGTATTCATGTCATGATATATTGTTCCTTATTCTTCCATTAAAATCACACATTACAATCAGGTCATCTTTCTCTCTGACATTATTCATAACGCATGAAAGACAAAGAATTTTCTCCTGTCTTCTCATTGCTGCTGTTATTGCATGAGGCATAGACCTGGATCATTGCTGTTTTTCCACTTTTAACTGTTTGTAGGCATATTAGTCTTTCACTGATGTATTCTGTTCCTGCAATGAACTTTGCTTTCTGTAGATGTACAAGAAAACCTACACCATGTTTGGCTCTTTTCTTTGTGTCTATACCGCTCAGTGCCAGTACAAAGTTCCTATGGGTCTCCTTCATGTTCTGTCCCTTATATATTCTAAAGGAAAGTAAGTAGAATGCCCTTTGCAGAACTTCGCTTCTTAAACCGCCAACGTATTTGGCTATTATATGCTCTTGACACGTGTGCAGTACGGTAGGTTGCCATTACTTTCCGTATGTGGAGGAGCGAATAAAACACATGTCTGCCAAACTGGACATGAGCGTTGGGATTGTGAAACAGATGCTTCATCCCTAGTCCACGCAGCCTCCCTTATGTATACTAGGCTTAGAATTTATATTTATTTTTGTTTTCATAAATTCTATCAGCTGTTGATCCTTTTCACCACCAACCAATATTTAATGTTGCTATTTTATAGCAGTGTCTATTCCGAACTCCTTTAGTTTGTTTAGTCCATTATCTTGTGAGATCAGCCCATATGAGCTCCAATCTTTGCGTAGCAATAGTAGACTGCATGTTGTCTTGCTTGGCCGTTCACAGTCTATCTTCATGCTCATGTATTAGATTTTGGTCATCTGCAAAGATTAGTTCCTTTATTGAGTCAGGTTCTGTGCTTCCCACGATGATTTCCACTTCTGTTGGTGATGAAATTTGACTGACTTCTATTGTTATTATGTTCATGTAAATGTTAAGCAGCAATGGTTGGTTGGTTATGGATCCAGCGGCCTATGGGCTCCTGCCCTTTGGCCCAATGCCATATAGTGGTATCTGCAAGTGTTTGCAAGCTGTTGTTTAGTTCCGTACAAAGTGTTCCATTTGTCTGGCTTATTAGGAAAAAGCTCTTTCCTAACACTGGCAAGTGCCAGACATTCAAAAAGATGATGTTCAACAGTTTCATAGGAATGTGTGCACAGCTGGCACTCAGGAGTATGTTCTGGTTGGATTCTGTTCAACAGCTTCATAGGGATGTGTGCACAGTCTGCACTCTGGAGTATGTTCTGGTTGGATTCTGTTCAAGTGACTGTTAAGTTGTATGTGTTGAGAAAGTCAGAAAATGGTGCTTTGGTGTCTCCTTTTCAGGAGGTTGATGTTGTCTTTGGGATTTAGGATGGCCAAATGTTTGTAGATTTCTCTCCCGGTATTTCCCATTGCCCATCTATTCAGCCAGGACTCTTGAACAGCAATGGTAAAAGTACACATCCCTGTTGTGGTCATGGGGTTATTTCAAAAGCATCTACGACTCCATCAGTTGTTTTGATTACACTTGAATTTCATATGGTACAATACTCTCACAGTTGTCCTTGTTTTTCTAGTTATCAAGTGTTGTCCAGAATGTATTCCTTGCTACCATATCAGAAGCTTTCAACCGATCGATAAATGTTATGTTTAAACTTAACTTAACTTAACGTCTTTATACTGGTTTAGAAGACCCTGCAGAGTCTGTATACAACCAGTTACATTGCTTAACATATTCTTAACATATTCTATTGGTCTCTTACTTAATTGTCTTTAGGTCAATAGAGCATCAGTACATCTCATTCCCTTACAGAATCCAAAAAGTGCTTTTGTCACTGTTATTTCTCATGATCGTTGAATATTTGGATTCATTTTTGTCATTAATGATTGTAGTAGGATTGAATCTATCATCTCTTCGTCTCATTGTTTTGACACTTTTATGAAAACCTCTTGGACAGTTTTTGTATATGATGTAAGCTCTCCATATTTTGTCCATGATTCATCTTTATCAATTCTGATTATATTTTTGGTAGTTCATCTTGCCATTTGATGAATAATATAATCTTCTTGCATTTTGGACTTCAGCCAATGTCTTGTAGATTTTAATCTGTATTGTTTCTTTAACGTCAACATTCCACTAAGCTGTTGTTGTTTTTTTTCATTGTTCAATTATTTGGTTCCATATTTCTTATTGAGTGTATCCATCATGGCTGTTTTAGAGATTGTCCATTCATTGTTTATGTTTTTAATTTCTCAATTTTTGTGTCTCAAAAATCATTTAAATGGCATGGTTTCTTTTTTCTCTTCTAATGTTGCTAGATTTGTAATGATTATTGGCTTTCTCTCTTCTGACTTTTTCTCTTCTGTGTTGTTTGCATCATTGCTACCTGTCAATGATCAGTATCTATAAAGATGTTGAGAATTACTCTGCAGTCTGTTATACTTCTTTGTTTTATCAATCGGCTTCCTGCGTAACATAGTTCTTAGTTAGACCTGTTCTTCGTCAAGGAGGCATTTTTGAGTACCAGGTTGACTTCCCTCTTTGATCCCTTCTCCTTAGCCAGTCTATTGCATCTTGTTATCCAGGATCACCGTGTGGAGGTGTAGAAGGGTCTTGGTAGCTCTAGTTCGCAGGCCCTGACACTAGCAGTCATCTATGGGTTGCTGACCGCTGCTCAGTGTCATGATCCCGAATAATTAAGTCCATATTTGTTATATTTCTTTGGTTGTATTGTTCTTAATGTTGTATTTTTGTCATAATATTATATGTACTTCATACTAATTTTACCCATTTTTTTCCTCTTATTTTTGCATATAGGCTGATTTTGTTTTGGTCTGCATATCCAAGAAGTACTTAGAAGATATCTCATCTGCAAGCACCTCTTTCTTCTCCCAAACCAACGAGCGCCAGCTTCACACACGAGAGATTTACGAGCTGATGAACTCAGAGTTCCTCAACGGTTACAGTGGCGAGAACAACAGCATCAACACTGCTGCCCGGCGTTTTGTCCCCCTTCTCTTCCCTGAAATGTCACACAAGCATGTGCCTCCATGGATGATGAATGGCTCAGCCTACACTTGGCCAAAACAATACAAGGATCTGGTCTGGATGTTGTCAAAACCTCAAGACAGGTTCTTTGACAGGAGGAAGGCCCAGTTAGATCATCAGGAGAGAGAGAGAAATGGCAGCGATCTGGATGTGGACTCTGGCATGGATATGACAAACTTAATGACCAGTGTTCTGTGCAGTTCTTGAATTATAAATTTGATATAGTGTATATGTTGGGTAGTGCCCAGAGAGAATAAGCCACTGTAACCTTCCAATCAAACATAATCTTTTCAGCTCCCTCTGGAGCATAGATCTTCAACAAATACATGCCAAGTTATCAAATGTTGATCTGTCAATATCTGTCCAAGTTTGTGAAGCTTAAAGTTTCTTCAGAATCGGGTAGACAGCCCCATGCTGTAACCTCCCAAGCAAGTTGCTAAAAGAGGGTACTGCATGGGGGCTAGCAACCTCAGAAAAAAAACTAATTTGCTATAGAAATGTCCACAGCAAGTGCACATGTAAAAACTATGCCACTGATTCTTGTAGTGGTTCCTCTATGCTTCCTGTAGAACAAAAGGAGACAAGAAGGTGTATACTATGTAGGCTATACCATGGACAGTTATGAGATCATATGAACATTTGTTAAGAAAATAGCATTCAATGATCGCAGCTTAATAAAAATAAAATGAAGGCAAACAGAATTCATTGGACACATACTGTGAAAGGAGGGTCTGGTAAATTTTGTCCAACCCTCATCATTGGTTGCTTCTTACTTGGGAGGTAAACTCTGTAACTAGTCGTTGATTCCCTTTCAAGTCTCGGTGACACTTAGGCCAGTACATGAACCCCCTACTCCCAATTTGCGTCTTTCAGTCCGGGGCAAGAGACAAGAATTAAAACATTGTATGTCAAATAATTATTTTAATCAAAATCGAATCAAATTAATTAATATTAAACAAATTGAGCTCAAATTATGATAAGACACATAATCAAACTATCTATGACATGAAGTATTTATAATAAAAATATATAAAGTCATTAATGTGGAGGAAAACAATATGGTGTACACAAATTGTTGGTCAGGTGTATTTTTGTGCTAATCCATCAATGCCATTAACACAGTCCCTTTCTTCTGTGTCCCAGCCAAAATCTGAAACATGCTTTCGGTGAATATCCACATGTAATCCAGATCTGTGATTATTGGTTTGATCTAATAATAAATCATTTCTCGGGTCTTGGCATCTAGTTTTCCACAGAAAGGACAAGTTTAAACTTGCTGTCTTTTAAATGTCAACCTAACGGAAATAACTCTACATTAAACAACAGCTGCGAATCATCTGCAATCTTTTAAGTTATTTCAAAACCTGAAATTCCACAAGCTAAATGACAGAATGTAAAGTATGTTTTAAAAGTCAGCGTTGGTCAACTTGAACGGAAAATGAAGTTTTGCACACAGGCACAACTGGTTGAATAATGCTGTAAAGAGTTCACGAAATGTTCAGAGATTGGTACTGGCATTTCTGACCACTATCTCTGGTCAGTCTGTATGTGATATTCTCAGTTACATAGTATGTTTCTGAACCATACAGTAAAACTGATTATAAATTGATGTCTGCGACCTAGTCTTATTTTATGAGTTACGTCTGACATTTTATGAATTTTTTGCATCGTGTAATATATTTATGCACCACCTTTATATGTTTGGGGTGTTTTTTGTGTGTGTTCTTTCTCCTTCCAGCATTCTTCTGTTTTGCACTACATACGTTTCCATTTTTCTTTTAGAAAAAACAATATTGTATAAATTTTGTTAGGAAAATCAAAGAGCGTTTCAGTGGACATCTTTTGACAATACCTAGACATGATACAAAAATGTTTACTTTTATAAACAACTACTGTTACTGTTTTAGTTGTTTGCAAGCATTTTGTAGCTTTAGCCGACAACTAATTACTGAGGCAGGCTAGATGATATCGGGTGTAAATATGAAAAGATTTGTCAATATAACCTTTTTTACATTTTTATTAATCTTTATCTTGAGAACTTGGCAGGGTTCAAGCAGAAAGAAGTCACTGAACTGGTCTGTGAGTCACCAGTTGCTGGTCCATGTATCACATGTATATTTTGCTCTGTCACATGTCTGTCCTTGTCTTAGAAATTGATATAATTCAAGGTCACGCTAGGAGAAGAGCAGGTCTACCATTAAAGATATCTAACCCTAAAGTTTTGTGTGAGTCTTTTAACATGATATAGGCCAGTCCACCAGGAATATTCAAATGTTGAGGGTAAATGAGCCTCAAAGAAGTCAGCCATTTGGATACTGACCAAGAGGACGTCAGATAAAAACCATAGTACAGCATAGGCTTTTATTATATAGAAGACTAAATTTTTAAAAACAGCCAGCACACTGCATGGTGACTGCACATGCAAGCAGCCTTTATTCCTCAGCCCTATAAATCCCACGAGCAATGGGAATCACTACCATAATAATTTATTTTTGATTTGGCGGCACTGGCTGTGATATTTTCTTTATTACATAAAAGTTATTTAGTCAGCGTTTTGCAGTATATATGCATGCAAATTGTTGTATTTGTTTTGTATTTTTCGTTTAATTTATTTTAAGATGGTAAACCACTATAAGCCATATTTCACAAACCAAAAGCACATCTGCGTAAATGCACTGCACATTTTTTTAAAATAATAATAATAGTATGCTTAGGCAACCAAGGTGTGCCACGTCAATCATCTGATCATGATTGATGGCCAAAGTCCATGATTCGTAAAATCTGATGATGTGGGGACGGTTTGTTGCAGCCAGGTGTTGTGCGAGGTAACCTGGGGGCAGGTGCAGGATCTGGCGGTCTGGGATAGGCAGGTTACATGACCAAAGATAGAGAGGCAATTTCGGTCAATCATAGAAACAATACTCTCGAGATGTGTTTGTTGGATGGCTTCAGTGTTGGTAACCAGGTCATACCAGTGGATTCGGGGACGGTGTGGGCTAGTGGTTAAGTGACACGGCTCACAACCAGAAAGTGCTGGGTTCGATCCCCATCACAGCACCGGCCATTACCCCGGGGAAGCCAAACCCTTAGAAAATGCAGGAGGAAGCAGACCCTTACATAAAATGCATGCTGAAGTCGGATGCACTGAGCCGACAGGCGCAAAATAAAAACCACAGTGCAACACATCACCTTGGGGATTAGACAAATAAGGCCAATGCACACAACAACAAAAAAATACCAGTGAATTCCAAGGATGGGCTTCTGACTGCACATATGGGAAGCTTCAAGGCTCTTCTGATCTTTTTGCAAGACTGTCCAAGTTTCTGGGCCATACAGAAGGATTGGAATAATGCATGATTTGTAAAGATGCCATTTGGTCATGAAAGTCATACTTCATTTGTATTGTAATCATTGTTTGTTATCAAACTATCACATTTATTGCTATGTTCTATCTCAGACTCTCTTATTGCTTTCTATACAGTTTATTTTAAATTAGAACTGCATGCTACCAAAGCAAGAACCACTATTTAGCAAGAACCATCAGACTTTAACATCACAAAACACAACAAACAGCAAGCTATATACAAGAAGGAAAAACTCGCGTGTGTCAGAAAAGGTTGGCAGGACAAAACTACATCCCTCAACATGGAGAAAGACACCACAAAACTTTTGAGTCTGGTGAAGAGCCTAAATGAGAACACCATCAGCCATGCAAAAACGGTACTTGAAGAGAGTGGCAAGACATATACAGGAAAACTTGTAGAGAGTGGCGAGACATATACAGGAAAACTTGAAGAGAGTGGCGAGACATATACAGGAAAACTTGTAGAGAGTGGCGAGACATATACAGGAAAACTTGAAGAGAGTGGCGAGACATATACAGGAAAACTTGTAGAGAGTGGCGAGACATATACAGGAAAACTTGAAGAGAGTGGCGAGACATATACAGGAAAACTTGAAGAGAGTGGCGAGACATATACAGGAAAACTTGAAGAGAGTGGCGAGACATATACAGGAAAACTTGTAGAGAGTGGCGAGACATATACAGGAAAACTTGAAGAGAGTGGCGAGACATATACAGGAAAACTTGAAGAGAGTGGCGAGACATATACAGGAAAACTTGAAGAGAGTGGCAAGACATATACAGGAAAACTTGAAGAGAGTGGCGAGACATATACAGGAAAACTTGAAGAGAGTGGCGAGACATATACAGGAAAACTTGAAGAGAGTGGCAAGACATATACAGGAAAACTTGAAGAGAGTGGCGAGACATATACAGGAAAACTTGAAGAGAGTGGCGAGACATATACAGGAAAACTTGAAGAGAGTGGCAAGACATATACAGGAAAACTTGAAGAGAGTGGCGAGACATATACAGGAAAACTTGAAGAGAGTGGCGAGACATATACAGGAAAACTTGAAGAGAGTGGCGAGACATATACAGGAAAACTTGAAGAGAGTGGCGAGACATGTACAGGAAAACTTGAAGAGAGTGGCGAGACATATACAGGAAAACTTGAAGAGAGTGGCGAGACATATACAGGAAAACTTTAAGAGAGTGGCGAGACATATACAGGAAAACTTGTAGAGAGTGGCGAGACATATACAGGAAAACTTGAAGAGAGTGGCGAGACATGTACAGGAAAACTTGAAGAGAGTGGCGAGACATATACAGGAAAACTTGAAGAGAGTGGCGAGACATGTACAGGAAAACTTGAAGAGAGTGGCGAGACATATACCGGAAAACAAGCAGCCAATCTTCTTGCCACGGGTTTGGCAGAAGACACCAAAATAAACATGCCCAAGGTAAGAGTTAGAGAGGTGGAAAATGAACTAAAAAAGAGAAGGAAAAGGAAAGAAAACAATGAGGAGGAAATAAACAAGCCTTTCAGCATCCAAGAATTGAATTGTGCAATAGGAAAACTTAAGATGAAAAACGGACCTGGGCCCGACGCAGTAACAAATGAAATGATTTCACACTTGGGACCATTAGGCAGACAGCGATTCCTGGACCTGATAAACCAATCGTGGACTCAAGGATTGTTCCCAAAAGAATGGAAGGAGGCAGAAATAATCACAATACTCAAGAAGGGAAAACCAAAAGAAAACAAAACAAGCTACCGTCCAATCAGCCTCCTTAGCTGTCTGGGAAAGACAATGGAAAGGCTAGTGAACAATAGGATGCTAACTTTCCTTCAGAAAAACCTGGACGAGTGCCAGTCTGGCTATAGAAAATACAGGAGTACCGACGACCAGACCGCTTATCTGACCCAGGAAATGCAAACTATTGGCCACCTTCTTTGACCTGACTAAAGCTTTTGACAAAGTCTGGAAGAAACGACCAATGCTAAAATTAGCAGGCTGCGGAATAAGGGGGAAAATGCTTGACTGGATCAAAGACTACCTCCACTCACGATGTGCGAGAGTCAGGCTGGAAGAACACAGGAGCAAAATGGTCAAACTGCATGAAGGGGTTCCCCAGTGAGGATCACTATCCCCTACTTTGTTTATCCTCTTCATTAATGATCTGCCAAAACAGTTCAGACCACACATCCACAAGGCACTCCATGCGGATGATCTGGCCATATGGACCCAGGTAGAAAACATTGGAACCGCAAAAGCAATAATGCAGGAAGCAATTAATGCAGTAAAGAAATGGGCAGACTCATGGGGTGTCACAATAAACAAAAGCAAGACCCTCTCAACACTCTTCTCGCTCTCTACAAAGCCAGAGCAGGTCGACCTATATTTAGAAAATAGCCTACTTCCTGGAGAAAACAATCCTACATACCTAGGAATGAGATATGACAAAATATTAACATGGGGCCCACACATAGAGGATACTCAAAAAAAGGCCACACTCAGACTAAGGCTGATGAAAAAACTGGCAGGGACAAACTGGGGCGCAGATGCAAACACAGTCAGACAGGTCTACACTGGATACGTACGGCCAACACTGGAATATGGCATTGGTGCCTATGCAACCGCGGCAAAGACCAACCTACAGAAACTAGACAAGACACAGAATACCGGACCCAGAATTATTACCGGAGGTCTGTGAAGCACCCCAATTAGAGAACTCGAAGCGGTAGCAGGCCTCCAGAGCCTCGGTGAGCGCAGAGAAGGAAAAATACTAAACCTGACAGATAAATACAAGCGTATGAATAAACATCCAATGCAGGGAAAAGTCAATGAATTAACAAAAAACCGCATAAAAAGAACAAGCTTCAATCATCTATCAAAAGCCCTTACAGCCAGGAACAGTGACATCATATCAAAATGTCCAACGACATGGGAAATGATACAAGTATATGAAAATACAGACCAACAGCCCAACTTCATGGTGGAAGCGAAAATACCAGATATCGATAGAAAGGTGGAAGAATCAGACCATGCATTGAGAAAAAAAAACCTAAAGCATATTGGAGACGCCTATCCTCAACCCATGTGGACGTACGTCTTACACCGATGGATCATCAGAGGAAGCATTGAGGAAAGGGGGGGGGGGGAGACTCGTCGTCATATTTCTACCGTTGGAACCGTTATAGAACAAGCAAGTGCTGCCGGGGATCCCTTGACAAATCTAAGAACAGAGCAACAGGCAATAATTGAAGCAGTCAAACTATTGGATGAAAAGGGGTTAAAGGATAACAAAATAGTGTTTTTGTGCGACTGCATGAAAATTTTGCAGGCCACACAAAGAGAACCACGAAATAGTATGGAAAGGGAACTGATATGCCAGCTAAACAAACTCTCAGACCACAATAAAATCACCCTCCAGTGGATTCCAGCTCACTGCGCCATACCTGGGAATGAATGGGCGGACAGGCTAGCCAGGGAGGGAAGACAAAGAGAACAATTCACCCACCCAGTGTCACTGCCAGAAGTCAAGGCAAAAATTAAAAAAATATAAACAACAGTGGATAGTTGAGAACAAACAGTAAATACCCACAGGACCCAATCAATAGACTGAATAGGAAACAGTATACCACAATTTTTCGCCTCAGAACAGGTCATTGTAGACTAAATGCACACATGCATAAAATGAAAACAGCACAGACTGCACAATGTACATGACAGAGAGGACCCCAGACTCCAGAACACATCCTGCAAACATGTCCACTGCATCAAGACTCCCATGAGAAGACCTGGCCCGAGGAGAGAAACATACAAGACAAACTGGGGAACCATTGAGGACCTGCGACTGACGTGTCACTTCATGGAGGCAGCCCATCTAGTGGCATAAAACGAGCATACGAAACCGAATGCAAAGAAGAAGAAGATTTTAAATTGGTAGCATTCAGACTCTGATCTCTACACAGTTTATCTTAAATTGATATCTGACCACCATAAACCACAGCTTTTTCCTCTTGTGCCTTGGACAAGAGCCATTTTTGACACTGGTAACAGAGAGCTGGTAAAGAAATGCCCTCTAAATTCTCTACTGAATATTGTATATGATGTAGTTGAAGTGTCATTCTGTTCAGTTGTGCTCTGTTCCACCCAGGTCCATTTTAGGTTAAAAAAGGTCAGTCACCCCATAGGGTTTAAGTGTTAGAGACAACTTTGTACAAAATCTCAGCTGTTAGGGGCCTCAAATAGTAGGAAAGAATGGCAGCCTGTTGTTAGAGACAACTTTGTACAAGATCTCAGCTGTTAGGGGCCTCAAATAGTAGGAAAGAATGGCAGCCTGTTGTTAGAGACAACTTTGTACAAGATCTCAGCTGTTAGGGACCTCAAATAGTAGGAAAGAATGGCAGCCTGTTGTTAGAGACAACTAAGGAGTGTTGGGCATGGGGCAGCTATGTCATCTTATAGAAACTAAGCCACAAGAAAAATGTAAGATTTCTACACTCCTTGGTAGAAGAGGAGCAACTAAGTTATTGAAAAGGTTCCCTTTTTGCTATCTTCTCTAACTTTAGCATAGTCTGCTACCAATTTACAGCAGCCTGGACTGCACAACGACTGGAAAACATACCCTTCCAGCTGTGCTTTATAAACCAAAAAGTCCATCCACACTGCATGAACAATATTGTCTTCTTAATTTATCTTTTTTTTTCTTTAGGATATTAACCTTGATGTAAGTAAAGTTTTGGGAATGAAGACATTTGTTTTCTTATTTTGTGTTCTGTGATGTATTTGTGTTTGTTCAGTCAATCAAAACCTTTCAGCTCCCTGCTGGGAACAGGTCTTCAAGAATTACGCACCATCAACAAATGCACACCAAGTCCTACCTTTTCTGTGTCAACCTGTCTTCACTGATTTCTTTATGTTTGTCACAACCTCTCTTTTTCCATGTGTGGTTTGATCCACATCTATGCCTTTTTCTCTTGTGATTTGGATTGGCTTCGTTCGTTCTCAATCTCCCGCTACCAAACCCTGAAAGGGCTTAAGTAGCAGAATGTATTCCAGAGAACAGAATGCGTTGTGTCGTAGTTTACAGCTATACTGCAATATTTGCACCTTTCAGTCCAACACATCCAACTTCAGCAAGCATTTTTTGAGTACCGGGTTAGCATTTCCTCTTCGATTCCGTCTCCTTAGCCAGTCTGCCCTGTTGCAGCCTGTTATCCAGGATCACCGCGTGGAGGTGTAGAAAGGTCTTGGTAGCTCTGGTTCGCTGGCCCTGACGCTAGCAGTCAGCTATGGGTCGCTGACCACTGCAGCTCTTGCGCTGCTCAGCATCTTGATCCCATTTTATTCATATAAGTGGCAAAGAGGTCTGTCACGCTTATATCACGTAGGATGATCCCGGGACAGCTCACTTCCAAGTCTGAAAGTATCCAATTCATCAGAACAGCACTATTTTAAAGTCTGAGACAGTTGAAGAACTGGTCCTAACATAATGTTATTCCCACAGCAGTTGATTATGGATGTTGTTATTGGTCATATCACTCATACTCGACGACTTTCTTTAGTGGTATGTTACGGTGGCTCTCCTCACATTGCTGGTCGGAAGATGACGTGTAAGCAGTGTTGGATTTTCCAATAGGCTGCAGCTTAAGAAAACTTAACAAAAAGAAAAGACCTCCACTTTACTTCCAGCATAGGGCCACATGAAGGGTTAAGTTCGTACTTATGCGTTATATATTTATTATGTACCAAGTCACATCTTATTTATAAGATGGGATGGTCAGTTTCCGTATCAGCTGGCTTTCCCTCTCTAACCGTAAGTCTGGTAGCAGTTTACAGCTGTGTCGACTGGAATGTAAGATGAGCCCTGTACTTTCAATGTGAAAGGCAAGTACTCTACCGTAACGCTAATCTGACGTTATGGAGTGCAGCAAATATTGAGCAACATGAGGCATTTCACATCTCACATGTTCCTACAGTCCATAAGCCTGCTGAGTCTGGAGTAGACATCTTGGATTGGAAGAGAACAATCTATGGAGGCAAATATCGCCCTCAAAGCCACCACGGCGAAATACAAATACACTCTAAACCAAATAACAAGACAGCTGGGAAAACAAAACAGAAAGCCTCAATTTAGACAAAGACGGGAACAAACTATGAAAGTTAGTCAGAGCCATGAACGACGAAACTCCATCAAACAAACAAATTACCATCAAGCAGGGTGACAACATGCTCACTGGGAAAAAAGCTGCAAACGCTTTTATAGCCAGAGCAAACCACATTGATGTTCCTACAAATAGGCAAACAGACATAAATGAAGAACAAGAGATGCACGACAACATCAAAATGGCACCAGAGGAGCACATGATGGCAAAACTAACAATGAATGAAATGGAAGAGGCCATGAGAACTTTAAAGAAAAAGAAATCACCCGGAAAAGATGGCGTAACAAACGAAATGCTGATGGGGTTGGGCCAAACAGCAAAGATAAAGTTACTATCAGTCCTGAACCAAAGCTGGAAAGGGGTATTGTACCGCAGGCATGGAAAGATGCTGTAATTATACCAGTACCAAAGAAAGAAAAAGATAGAACTGATCCAAATGGATACAGGCCTATCAGCCTACTGAGCTGTATAGGAAAACTGATGGAGCGTATGATAAACACCAGACTGATGTGGCATCTGGAAGAAAAACACATACTAATTCCACAGCAAGCAGGTTTTAGACAGCACAGATCCACCGAGGATCAGATCACCCTCAGCCCAAGAAATAGAGGATGCTTACTAGGAGCAAAAACACACAGTAGCGGTTTGGGTGGATCTAGAAAAGGCATTTGACAAGGTCTGGAAAGAGGGACAAAGTCAAGCTACGACGAAATGAAGTTTGTGGAAAAATGTACAGATGGATCAGCCACTACCTCAAAAATAGAACAGTCAGAGTTAAAGTACAAGGGCAGATGAGCAAAAAAGGTGACACTGGAGCAGGGAGTACCCCAAGGGGGAATACTGTCAGCCACACTCTTCCTAGTGTATATAAATAACATCACAGAGAATATACCAAGAAGAGTCCACAGCTCCATGTTTGCAGACGATCTGGCTATGTGGACCTCTGAAAAGAATCTCACCATAGCAAGTAATCGGATGCAGCAGGCCCTAACATCGCTGGAAGAGTGGGCGAACTCATGGCTGGTCAAAATAAATGAGGAAAAAACAACATGTACGATATTCTCGCTTTCAAACAAACCCCAAAACACCAAAATAAGTCTTAACGGCAAATATCTGCGGCCAAACGCCAAACCAAACTACCTGGGAGTTACATTTGATCGGCGCATGACATGGAACGTCAGAAATTGGAAACTAAAACGAAGAAACTTTGCAGAAATAGCCAAAGCAAAGATGAACGAAGACCCTATGAACGCACTAACAACACCAAAGCCCATCCCTACTGTACGCAAACCTACCTGGAGGCAGCATATATTTTTAGAGGTGGTAGAAGATATACCAGGTATTGGAAACAAGAACAGCCAGACTGAAAAAGAAAGAAGAGACATAACCCTGAGGTACATAACGAAAAACTACCCAAGCATGGACTGGACCCATGCATATATTCCGACGGCTCTGTAACAAACACAACACAGAACGGAGGGGCAGGGGTATTCCTGAGCCTACCAAATGGTAGAAAATTAACACTGGCAGTGGCAACTGGAAAATACACGAGCAATTTCAGAGCGGATGCAGAGGCACTGAGGGCTGCAGTAGAAGAAATGGTGACATGCAAAAGAAATGAAAGCCATATAGTCTTGCTTACAGATGCCCTGACCGTAGTCACAGCACTAAAAAGCCAGAAAAATACTGAACTTAATGATTTAAGAGCAGTACTCTGTCAACTATGCCAGCAGCCCGCACCAAAAAGAGTAGTGGTACAGTGGGTTCCATCCCACTGTAACATCCAAGGCAACGAGGAGGCAGACAGACTGGCAAAAGAAGATGCAAGACTACCACAGCCAGATACTAGTGTGACATACGAAGAGTCAAAAAGGCTTATTAGAACTAGATACATGACATGCATACGCCTGGACTGAGTGTGGACGCGTGCTGTCAATATATTAGCACGTTAAAGTGGGTCTTCTTTTTCGTTCGTTCTCAATCTTCCGCTACCAAACCATGAAAAGGGCTTTGCAAGTAGCAGGATGGTGTACGGTGAACGCAATGCGTTGTATGTTAGTATAGGAGGGTCCCATATACACTGCCGTCATGGATGGAGTGTCAGAAACCTCATTGAACTATGTCTCAGCTATTTTAAAGGTAAGGTGACCGATACCGTTTATCGCTGCCTTGACTTTCCTCATCATGTAGCATGTCCTTTGTAGAACGTCGCTCCCATCATAGTCTGTCTGAAAGAAACTCGTTCCCTTGCCAAAACACCAGCTTCCGCCACTGTCATACTCAGGCACTCCTGGATATCTTGGTGCCATCGTCTTCTTGGTCTACCCCTTCCTCTTTTGCCTGGCACCATACCTTCCATCACCGTTCTCTCAAGACCTTTGTGTCTCTTGATGTGACCAAAGTATTTGCATTTTCTAGCCAAAATGGAATTTATAAACCAGTTCTCCTCTATGCTCAACTCTTGCCGAATGTCTACATTTGTTCTTTTCTCTGTCCATGGTATTCTGAGGATCTTTCTGTAACATTTTGACTCGAAGGATTCGATTCTTTGTCTAGAAGTTTTGGTAATCGTCCATGCTTCACAGCCATAAGCTGCCACAGGAAAAACACAGGTTCTCAAGACTTTTAATTTTATCGTTTTGTTGGTGCCCTGCCATAATTTCTTCAGGCTGTTCAGTCTCTGCATTGCCATAGCTAGTCTTGTTCTGATTTCTTTCGAGCAGTCACCATTTTTATCGATTCTGGAGCCCAGATATTCATAATGTGTAACCTGATCTATTTCCTCACAACCCACTGTCAATTTATGCTGACCTTGTGTCTTATCGGTGGTCATTATCTTTGTTTTGTTTATGTTTATGAACAGATTTTGATCTTTACTATGTCCATTAACGGCTGAAAGTAGGTGCTCTAGCCCTTCCGCACTTCTTGATAGTATCACTGTGTCATCTGCGTATCGTAACTCTGGAATCTCGTACCCCCCAATCGTAAATGGGTCGAAACTTTCAATGTTCTCATCTTCTCGTACATTTCTCATTATACATTCCGCATATATGTTGTACAGATAAGGTGAGAGGATACATCCCTGTCCGACTCCCTTTTGTACTGCAAACCAATCTGATGTTAGCCCAGATACTCGGACAGTGGCTTGTTGATCTTGGTATAATGTTTCAATGAGATGGACTATATGCAAAGGAAACCCCATTTCCTTCATGATTCTCCACATATTTTGATGTTTTACCGTGTCGAAGGCCTTAGTGTAATCAATGAAACATGTGTACAGGTCTACATTAAACTCTCTACATTTTTCATAGATATTCCTTAAATTGAATATGTGGTCCCGGGTCCCTCTGTCTTTCCTAAAACCTGCCTGGACTACGTGAATTTCAGATTCAAACCTTTTCTCTATCCTTCTTAATAGGATTCGCAAGAGTATCTTGCTAGCATGGCTGATCAGTGCGATAGTTCGTGCACAGCTTCAGGTTGCCTTTTTTGGGGACGGGAATATAAATTGATTTCTTCCATGCTTCTGACCACTCTGCACTCTGCCATATCTGTTTACACAGCTTGTGATAGACTGGAGCACATGCCTCTCCTCCTGCTTGTATTAGCTCTGCTGGGATATCATCGCATCCTGGGGACTTTCCCTTTTTCAGGCTTTTAATTGCAGAGCGTACTTCTTCCAATGTTGGTTCAAGTTCTTTCTCATCCTTTGGTAGGATTGTAACTGAGCGCTTTGTGCTGTCTCCATACATGGTTCTGCAGTACTCTCTCCATCTATTCAGTATGTCTTTGGTTTCTGTTAATGTGTTATCCTCTTCGTCATTTATGACACGTGGAACCGGACGGAATTATCTTGTCAGTGTTCTTATTGCTTTGAATGCATCTCTTTCTTTGCCTTGTTGTTGTAGGTTTTCTATATCCTTACATGTTTCTACTATGTATCTTCTTTTATCTTTTCTTATTTCTCTTCTAACTTTTCTTGCGCAGTTTTTATATGCTGTGTTGGTCCCCTTACTTTCCATTTGTTTTAATTGTTGCCTTTCTGCAATGAGTTTCTGTGTTTCCTCTGTTCGTTATATAGCTCTGTGTCTTGTGCAATATCTTTGAAATCATTCCTTTTGCTGTCGAGATCAAAATCCTTTCCTACCAGTCAGAAATGTACCCATTCACAGCTGGGTAAGCTGGGAATTGTCGAGATTGGAGATTGAACCCGGCGTATTGTCGCCCTGCCTTCCCTGCGTGCAAAAATACACGATTATAAAATAAAATGGCTGTCTAGGTGTATCAAAATGTGAAATATCTTGAGCCTATTATTTCGTGTCACGTTTGGGAACTTACGTGGGACGAGCTATATCCAGCAAACTAAATTACGACGCGGTTTCCTTCCCCCAAAATCTTGAAACTGGCGCACTTTCATTTGCATTACCAGACTAAAATTGCAAGAAATGTAAAACACAGTCACTAAAGAGCCAAGAAAAGACCAAATAATGTTCACCGCTTACAAAAACAACAAAATAATACATTTTTATAAACACTAAATTTAACACTACTTCCTAAAAGAGAATGGCAAACAGTATACAGACAAATATTTTTAAAAAACCAGAAAAATTAAAGCAGTTTGAAATTCATTCTCGTACTAACTCGTAAATAACAAAACACACATCAAAATCTAGGTATCAGTCAGCACCTTTATTCCCTCTAAAGCTTGTACCACACATAGACTTTATCAGCAGTAAAGATCGAATATTTGTGATGAATAAAAGTTTTTAAAACGTTTAATCGGAAACAAAAGTTGTCTCTTATTCTGATTATGTCGTTAAACGTTTGCTTTAGATTCATCGAAACAAAATTTCCTTTTCTGATAATGTGCGAGTCGAAGAGTAGATGATACTTTTTCAAAGCAGAGAGGGATAATCGAGCAAACCTAGGTTCTTTAGTGTGTTCTGCACTCTACAAAATTATTTGTATAACTTTTGACTAGTCTCAATATGGCAAATGAAAACAAGAAATTACTTACAGTAAAGGCAACAATTTACGTAATTTGATTTTCAAAGAAAATTCCAAGCTGGCATACCTGCTACACGAAATTACGAAAGCTAAAAACGCGACTTCCCATAAACTCGAATACGCAACCTAGAAAACACGACAGCCAGTTCAGAGTTAGAAGTGAACCTATTTCCTCTGTAATTTTGCTTGCTAGCGAAATAAGAATGATTCACCTTACCGTACTCTTCCGTTCGGAGTACAGGGGTTACCTCTGCCGTTGTGTGCTCTTCTAACCAGTGGCGCATACTCCATGAATACAAGTGATGCATTGCGTGCCTTACTTGAGATCTTAATTGCTTGGAATATGATTTTTAAATATTTTAATACAAAAATGAGTTATGACTGGTATAATAACTGCAAATCACAAAGTGACATACATTTAATCATTGTTGTCGAACAATTTTCAAAGATAAATTGAAAATGAAAGCATGCAATTTAAACTTTGAATGCAAGATAGTTCCAAACTCAGTAATATATTTTGAGTTTGTATACAATTACAACTACTTTAACCTTACGATGGGCATTACCGCTTAATAAGGGGGAATCAGAAAGTGATATTATTGTGAATCTGCTTACCGACGCGTAATCGTCTGTTCGGTGAAGTGGCTCCCGCCACATACAGCTTCAACATTGCAGTCAGCACACAGTGTGCAGTTTAATAGCGGAATAATACATTTAGGTTTTCTTTGCATCTACTTTAACTTACGGTTGAGAGAAAAGACACCTCAGTTATTTCGAAATATGGGTTCAATTGGTTATTGTTTATTTAAATATACGAATTGGTACGTCCCCAGTTACAATTCCGATGTGATTCATTACCAGGCTTGTCCTTCGTCGACATCTTGGACTGCCAGAAGTTTTTACCTTTTCTAAATATTCCAGAAAAATACAGTTTTCCTTACTGATGGAATTGAATGGAAAACATTTCGGTTTGGTGAGAATGGAATCTAAATTGGTGATGGCTGTTTGTATCCCCACACTTTAAAGTAATGTAATTCGGCCCGTATTTCTTGCTATTCCACGATCACTTATGTTTGCATTCCCTCCTTCAGAATCCAGGACACGCCACTGTAGCATCAATTTCTACGTGAAGCACTTTAACGTGACGTCATGAATCGCTTACACGTCACCCCCTCCCGCCCCCTCTCTCTCTCCCCCCCCCCTTCCTCTCCATGTGCGTGAATGGGAAATGAACATCATTTTTAAAATGATAGGAAGGCGATTTTTATCAAGTTCTGTTCTCCTCTGAATCGATGTCCCTTACACATTGGTGCCCCAATGAGCTTAGTCAAATGACGAAGAGTGATTATACTAATGGTTTCAGTAACCTGATACCCACCATTGATTTCAACATTTTCCAGTATGCAAATTGCCAGTTCATTGATTGCGATGTCAACGTTCAAGGGACGTTATTTGAGCAACTACAGAATGCCAACCATATGCATTAGGTAGGTAGTCCGCTATAAGTAGGTAGGTAGTCCGTTGTAAGTAGGTAGGTAGTCCGTTGTAAGTAGGTAGGTAGCTCGCTATAAGTAGGTAGGTAGCCCGCTATAAGTAGGTAGGTAGCCCGCTATAAGTATGTAGGTAGCCCGCTATAAGTAGGTAGGTAGTCCGCTATAAGTAGGTAGGTAGTCCGCTATAAGTAGGTAGGTAGTCCGCTATAAGTAGGTAGGCAGTCCGCTATAAGTAGGAAGTTGTCCGCTATAAGTATTTAGGTAGTCCGCTATAAGTAGGGAGGTAGCCCACTGTAAGTAGGTAGGTAGCCCGCTATAAGTAGGTAGGTAGTCCGCTATAAGTAGGTAGATAGTCCGCTAAAAGTAGGTAGGTAGTCCGCTATAAGTATTTAGGTAGTCCGCTGTAAGTAGGGATGTAGTCCGCTATAAGTAGGTAGGTAGCCCACTGTAAGTAGGTAGGCAGCCCGTAGTAAGTAGGGAGTTAGCCCGCTGTAAGTATTTAGGTAGCCCGCTTTAAGTAGGTAGGTAGCCCGCTGTAAGTAGGTAGGTAGCCCGCTGTAAGTAGGTAGGTAGCCCGCTGTAAGTAGGTAGGTAGCCCACTATAAGTAGGAAGGTAGGCTTCAAGAACTAGTCGCACCGACCACCCATGAGCACAATTAGTGTTTAAGTCTCAGATCCCGTAGAATGAAGATGACGTATTTCTGATTTGACCAAGCCAGGTTCTACGTGGATGACCACGGGGGCGAGACTATGACAGAGAGGGTAGCTTCACATCCTTGATGTCTATAGCCTGATTTAAGAGCTGGTAAGCGGGGACGTCCCTAACAAGGCGAGTCATATGTTCAAATAGGGTCAAACGGCGACGGTTTAGTATTGGCAGTGTGCTCTCGAGTCCTGTCCGTACGGTGACTTTGTCGTTCGAGATAGACCAGTGGATCGCAAGAATTCGTCTTTGACTGCACAAATGGAAAGTTCTTATGCGGTTCTGTTCGTACTGAAGAATAGTCCAGATTTCGGAATTGTACATCAGGATGGACCCAACACAGGTTATCTAAATGCATAGCTTGGGTTTTAATGAAAGCCTCTGCCTGCTCCATACCCATATATGGTGACCCATATTCACA
Organism: Ariolimax columbianus; assembly: GCA_036924085.1. NCBI lineage: Eukaryota > Metazoa > Mollusca > Gastropoda > Stylommatophora > Arionidae > Ariolimax > Ariolimax columbianus. Next base: position 46,094,208 of record JAVGWX010000004.1, read on the forward strand.
TCCAAAGTACACATTGCGGAGGGCGTCAGTTTGTTCAGGGCCATGAACGCATGTGTGAGTTTGTGTGTATTGTTAATTTGAATTATTGTATCGTGAGAGAGTGGATAATGAAAACTATAATTTACTTCATGGACTCCAAGATCTAAAAAGGGTTTGGAACCTTTATCTGAAACAACAAAGAATGGCATTCTTATTGTTGCCTGCTGACCATGGTTTTGCAGATGACATCGACGGGTTGACGAGCACAGAAGCAGAACTCCAGGAATGGGTCAGAAGGCTCGATGGAACAGCTCTTGACTATGGTATGGAGCTTAACGCTGGAAATACAAAATTAATTACCAACAACACCGAGGGCCTCATCAGTAGGATAAAAGCTAATAGCCAGGAACTCGAAGTGGTCGGCCGTTTTAAATAAATGGGTTCCGTTGTCAGAGATGAAAGATCAAAATATGAAGTGTTGGCCGTAATATCACAGACAATAGTGGCGCTTGCACGTTTAGCAAAATCTGGCAAGATAAACGGTTAGGACTCTGCACGAAAATCAGATTAATGCGTGCATTGGTCCTGTCAATATTCCTCTACGCTTGTGAGACATGGACAGTTACAGCTGACCTGCAGCTAAGAGGACCCAAATACAGACAATTCATCGAGGGCGAAGAATGCTTCTCGAGAAATTTCGAATAATGACAACAGTGTCAAATTTTCAGTCTCACTTAATCGCATATAAGCTTCAGTGGTTCTATCATTTATTATGCATGAGTACATCAGGGGGGTTGAAGATTGATTGACTTTTCACGTTTTTCTGTTCTTTTCATCATTTTCTCTCAAATCAACATCATCAGTTTGGGATGTCCTTCTTTCTCTTAGATGTGAAACAAGTACATGTTTTAAGTTAAACACTGCCTTCAGGGACTTCATTGTATTGTTTCAAGTTAAACACTGCCTTCAGGGACTTCATTGTATTGTTTCAAGTTAAACACTGCCTTCAGGGACTTCATTGTATTGTTTTAAGTTAAACACTGCCTTCAGGGACTTCATTGTATTGTTTTAAGTTAAACACTGCCTTCAGGGACTTCATTGTATTGTTTCAAGTTAAACACTGCCTTCAGGGACTTCATTGTATTGTTTCAAGTTAAACACTGCCTTCAGGGACTTCATTGTATTGTTTCAAGTTTTTTGCCTTCAGGGACTTCATTGTATTGTTTCAAGTGTTTTTTTTAAAAGGAATGGTGACCAATTCGCTTCCTAGTTGCTTTATCTTCCATGTATCGACAACCTATTTACAACTGAGTAGACTAGAGCTTGTGGCGACATGGGAGATATGAGAATGAAGATGTTCTATTACTTATTCCACAATAAGGGAAGCTGGTATCCACAAGATTTGGAAGAATGGATAAAGTTTCCAATTTTGTAGGGGTCTTTTTGAAGAAGAAGAAGACATCGCGGACCTAAAAAAGAGAATGAAGTGAGTGTTAAAAAACAGGGAAGCCTGCTAAAGTCGGATGTATCGGACCGAAAGGTGCAAATAGAGCTGTAAACTACGACACAGTGCATTCGTTCTCCAGACAACATTCTGCTACTTGCAAAGCCCTTTTCAGTGCTTGTTAGCGGAGATTGAGAACGAATAATAATAATAAGATGAAGAAGAAGAAAGAAGAAGGAGAAAGAAGAAGAAGAAGAAAGAAGAAGTGGAAGAAGAAGAAGAAGAAGAAGAAGAAGAAGAAGAAGAAGAAGAAAACAAGGAAGAAAATCCAAAAGCTGGCAAAGTGGAAATTTTGAAAAACCGAAGACTTTTTTTTTAGAAGGTGACCTCGTTTTACAGATCCTGTTTACGTTGTGAACGAGCCTAGGAAAGTCAACACTTCGCGTTAGTTATGCATCCGCAAACCGAATCTGAGCTATACCTGACTGACTAACTCATCGCTGAGGGCGGAGCGACGGTGGTTCAAGAGGTATTAGGAAAGGCTCTGTGTGTGGCAGATTAGAGTAGCACAGGCCCACGCTACACTTCTTTTTCATCGGTGTTTGCTCTTAAACATAAATTTGGTGAAGTCTCTTCTTCTTCTCGGGGAACTGGACAACATACTGATCAGGACGTCGCGTAAGGGTCAGGCACAATATACTGACCAAGCCCACTATCTCTCTTCCATGTAGCGTTCCTTGGAAACAGACTGTTTTCAAGGCAGTCTGGCTGACAAAGTGTGGATCGATGGGATTCCCGAAGTAGTGCATGTCACGCAGATGAAGCCAAGCATAGCACAGCCGCTTGGAAGACCACGGCCCACCTTCACTAGCACGCTCGAGGAGTAAGGAAAGCCACTACAACCTGTCACTTAACGTTCTTTTCAGGGCACACAAAAAGTAAACTTACGCATTGTCGCCATTAAACAACTTCTTCTGTATCATCATTATCATAATCATCATCATCTTTTTCTGCTTCTGCTAGTCAGCATGCCTGAGCGATTAGCTATTAAGGTTTCTAGATATAAGTGAAGGGGATCCCGTGTCTGCCCCACCCATGTCAGGCGGAAACCAGAAGTGTATCTGACTTCCTTCCCGCCAATACAACGAAACCTTCCTTTGGGTCTAAGAGGGATAGTTGTCTCGTTGAGCAAACGCAATTGGAGAACTTGTATGCAGGTCGTAAGTGGCTTGGCTTCGCTCGTTCTCAATCTCCCGCTACCAAACCCTGAAAAGGGCTTACGTAGCAGAATTTAGTACAGAGAAGGGAATGCATTGTATAGTAGTTTACACCTTGACTGCAATATTTGCACCTTTCGGTTAAACACATCCGACTTCAGCAAGCATTTTTTAGTACTGGATTAGCATTCCCTCTTCGTTCCCTTCTCTTTAGCCAGTCTGCCCAGATGCAGCCTGTTATCCAGGATCACCGCGTGGACGTGAAGAAGGGTCTTGGCAGCTCTGGATCGTTGGCCCTGACGCTAGCAGTCAGCTATGGGTCGTTAACCACTGCAGCTCAGGTCGTAAGTGACAACTAACGATGCAGTCTAATCTCTTTAGGGTTGAAAGCTCTCCAACACATGGTTGTGCATACCGGCACCCTGACATTCACACAGGATAAAGGTTGCTAAGTGCGGCGCAGTGATTATTGTAAAGTTAGTTGTCCAGTGCAACATCATCAGACGTTTTTTGTTTTGTTGTGATAACGTAACTTGTGCTGTATTTGGATTATAAGGAGTGATATTCGCTGGTCATCAACCTCACTCTCTGGTCCCTAGCTGCCTTGGAATAAAGGCAAGACTGTCAGCAGAGACGGCTGAACGTAACTTCACAGACAATCGCACAGAAAAGGAAAGGATGACGTCATATGGATAATATTAAGATAGTTCCCTCCCCACTTCCGACCACACTCCCCCAGGCCTCAAGCAGACGCTGCTGTCAGGGATGACGTCTTCATTTTATTCGTCCTTCGTTTTCAAACTCCCGCTATCAATCCCTGAAAATGTCTTTAAAAGTAGCAGGATGTAGTCAAGAGAACGGAATGCCTTCTCTTCTGTCGTAGTTTACAGATTGACTGCGATATTTGCACATTTGGGTTCGATAATCCGACTTTATTTTGGCATTTTTTAGTACTGGTTTTAGCCTTCCCTCTTCGACTCCTCCTCTTCAGCCAGTCTATCCTGTTACAGTCTGTTTATTCAGGATCACTACGTGGAGGTGTAGAAGAGCTCTAGTTCGCTGGCCCTGACGCAGTCAGTTATGGCTCGCTGACCGCTACAGCTCATGCACTGTTCAGCATCTTGATCCCAGGGATGGAGTGTTAATGCCTTGTGCTAGACCACTGTTTTATTTTGACGTTGGGTAGCAAGTGGTGTCTGCTTGGAATGCATTGCCAGGGGAGGTAGTTGAGGCGGGGACAGTTAATGCATTTAAGAATAAACTTGTTGCGCATAGGTTTTAGAGCAAGGTGATGTAAATGTAACTGGTTGTATACAGACTCTGCAGGGTCTTCTAAACCAGTATTAAGACATTAAGTTAAGTTAAGTTTCCTGCTGATCTGCCTTTCGTTCCTTAACAGTAGGCCAGGTAATCATTAACCACTTAGCTATCAGCTGGTTCGATTTAAACAGATCGATATCGGGGATCGAACTTGATGTACCAGAAATAAATAGTTTGTTTTCTGGGAATTAGGAAAAGGCGACCAGGTTGGCTTTTGAGTGTTTTAATAGCACCCCCCTCGCGCCTAGCAAGCAGCACAGAGTGAATCGACGTCTCTCGCTACCTGGACTACAATTGACTACCTGGCATAGTGCAGTTACTGTGCCTGAATAAATGTCAGGATTATAGTATTATAATTCAGAAAAAGGCGCTACAGGTAGACATGCGTATGTTATAAATAGTGTGACTGCGACTTCTTTTATCGTCCATTTAAAAAACTCCTGCTTACGAGATCTTCCAGCTCAACTCCACAAACAAATTTGTTATAATTTTTTCAACAAATACCTCCGTATGTTTACACCATTGCCATAGCAACTGCGGTCAACGATGATAAACAATTTAAATCGATTAGTTAGTCTCCTCTCTAAATCAATCAGTGCTTTTAGATCTCCACAGATGATTGTAGAGGTCTGTGTACGCTTTTATGTATGAATGTATGTGCATGTATGTGTGTGAGTGTGTGTGTGTGTGTGCGTATTTAATTGTGTATATACATATGTGTATGCATGCATGTGTGTATGCATGTGAGCATATATGTGTAAGTGAGTGAGTGTGTACACATTTGTGTATGTGTGTGAGCATGTATGTGTAAGTGAGCGTGTGTACGCATGTGTGTATGTATGCGAGCATGTATGTGTAAGTGAGTGAGTGTGTACGCATGTGTGTATGCATGTTGCATATCTCGACATGTAAGTAAGTGGGTGTGCGTATATACTTGTGTGTAGGTGAAAGTAAGTGAATGCATAAGTGGTTATGCATATACGGGTGTGTAAATATGTGCACGTAAGCATGCGTGTATGCGTGTAAGTATGTATACATGGCTGTGTTTTTGGGTATCTATACATGTGTGTGTGTAAGAATGTATGCACGTGTGCATGCTTATCTCTGTTTGTGTGTATGCATGCATATGTGTGTGAGCATGTGGGTTTGTATACACGTGCGTGTGTAAGTATGTGTATGTATGCATGCGTGTGCATATAGTTGTGTGCGTGTGTGTGTGTGTATGTGAATGTGTGTGTGAGTAAGTGCAATAAACTAATTTCTCCAGATAATCTCTTCTTGAGCTCTGTGTACCGTCTCCTGCATTGAGCCTTGTTCCATCAATTGTGTCTCCTTATGCGCATGTGTGCGCTTGTGTGTGTGTGTGTGTATATATATATATATATACACACACAACCACACATACGAATATATACATAGGAGGTCTTCTTTTTCTTCCTCTCCCTTTTCTTCTTCTTCTTCTTCTTCTTCTTCTTCTTCTTCTTCTTCTTCGATCAACGAATATTACGCTTCTATCAATGTAAGGTTCACTGATTAGACTAGGCTTTTCAAGTCTTCGAAGGTCCCCCACAGCTTTCCGAGCATGGTCGCTTCCCCGGGCCAGACTGCCTCTTTGGTCTGTATAAGCAGGGCAGTCCTGCAGGATACATTCTGGTGTCTGTCCATCTCTGCCAAGTTTGTCTATGCTGTCATTTTCTGTCTTGTACTGTTTGTGCTGGTCTCTCCATTCCGTCCTCATGAATGGTTTGGTGAGTGTCGTTGCTTCTTTATAGCTCTGTTGATGTCGAGTCCGTGTGTCGCCACTTCCGGCTTTTACGAGCGCATATGTCTTCTCGTTTCTAAGGATCCCGCAGTAGACCGGAATCCGCTGTAGAACTAGAACTGTGTTTTGGACAGCAGCCTGTTGTTGTGTTTTATTTCGTGCAAGAGTCTTAACTTGTTTGGGCCTTGGGATAGCTTAGAGTACGACCCTGGAGTCTGTCAGAATGATCGGTTTCCTTTACATAAGCAATCAACATCGTATCCTTGGAGTTCCCTAGCAGGACCTAATAACTAACATCGAGGTTTCTTGCTGGATCGGCGACGCTTCCCTTTCTTCGGCTATATTGCCATCTCTCTCAGGACGTCCATTCTCGACACCTTCTACACCTGTCCATGGAAATAATGGGCAGGAAAAGAGCGTACCTCTCGTATTGTCGTTCCAAGGCCGACAGAGCAACACCTTGCCGAGACCAATAGCCTTCACTCTATTTGCCCCTGCCTGCTGCCTGGGACTGCCATCAACATGGGTCATTGATGATCAGTGCTACATGACCTGGTCACCTAGGAGGATTAATTGACTTGACATCATAAGACTTGTGCTATTGTATGCACTCATATGACTGTAAAGGCCGATCCTGGCTCATCAGAAATTTAGGACATAATGGAAGGAGTCGGCTGTCGGGTCGTCGTACGTTCTTTTATTTCGTGCAACTCGTTTTGTCCAATGCTAGGTGTTGACTTTTCCCTCGGCGATCTGAGCACCTTTTGTGATGCTATCAGAAGAGTTTTGTGATATCATCGTCCAGGAGGTAACATCAATAATGAAACTTTACAGAGACATTTTAATGATGTCTCTCTTGCGTTTAAAAAACAATTTACACAAAGTACTAGGTATGGCCTTCAAGAGAAGGTTTATGGTAGCCAGAACTGTTAGCCGTGAGAGCACATTAATTTAATGTCTGTGTACTGGTTTAGATGACTCTGCAGAGTCTGTACACAAACCGTTTCATTGAGTTGTCCTTGCTCTAAAAATTATGCTTTCTTCTTCTTCTCTTTCTCCTTCTTCTTCCTCTTCTTCCTCCTATTCTTCTTTTTCTTCTTCTTCAACATCATAATCATCATCAAGAAACGCACCTCAACAAAAACCAGAGATTCTCAATCAGAGGATACCAGACCTTCCGCCTTGATAGAGAAGGTCACGAAAGGAGGTGTGCTGATACTGACACGAAACTGCATACCAAGTAGCGCAGTATCTGTAAATCACACGGGACAAGCAGAAATTGTAGGAGTCGACATAATGACACAGGAAACGAAAACCCATATATTCAACCTGTATGGCCCACCCAACAAAGACCTGTCACTCTCGAGTATGGAAATCAAGGACTCCAGCTGCCTAGTGGTTGGAGACTTCAACAGTCACTCGGAGAGATGGGGATATTCGGACACAGACAGCAGAGGTGATGAAGTGAAAGACTGGGAGATAGACACAAATCTCTATCTTATCAATAGGCCGGACGACAGCCATAGCTTCTATTCTAGAACATGGCATACCACTTCCACTCCAGACTTGGCCTTCTCCACGGGGGATATTCACCACAAAATAGATCGCCAGGTGCTTGACCAATTGGCAGGTAGCGACTACAGGCCAATTAAGCTAGAAATTGATATGGAAGTAGGCCCATGGGAAATAAAACCGCTCCCACATTGGAACTATAAACGAGCCGACTGGGACGTATTTGCAATGCTGACAGATAGACTGTGTGAAACTATCAACACACGAAATAACAATATGAAACCTATGGTGGAAAGCCTAAGCAAAGCAATACTGCAAGCATCCACCGAAACCATCCCAAGAGGGGCAAGGAAAAACTACAAGCCATATTGGAATCATGAACTGCAGAAAGCGGAGGATGAAGTCTCAAATGCTAGGAACATGGCAGAGAGAGAGCAATCTATGGAAGCAAATATCGCCTTCAAGGCCATCACTGCAAAATACAAAAAAACACTAAACCAAATAACAAGAGACAGCTGAAAAAATAAAACATTAAGCCTCAATCTAGATAAAGAAGGGAACAAACTATGGAATTTAGTCAGAGCCATGAATGACGAAATACCATCAAATAAACAAATTACCATCAAGCAGGGCGACAACATGCTTACCAGGAAAAAAAACCAGGAAACGCCTTTATAGAACATTATGCCAAAGCAAACCCCATTGATGTACCCCACTTATACCAGTACCGAAGAAAGAAAAAGATAGAACAGATCCAAATGGATACAGGCCCATCAGGCTACTGAGCTGTGTAGGTAAGCTGATGTTGCATATGGTAAAGACCAGACTGATGTGGCACCTGGTAGAAAAACACATATTAATTCCACAGCAAGCAGGATTTAGAACACAGATCCAATGAGGACCAGATAGCTCTCATAGACCAGGAAATAGAGAATGATTACCAAGAGAAATGGCGTACAGTAGCGGTTTGGGTGGATCTAGAGAAGGCATTCGACAAGGTGTGGAAAGAGGGACTTAAAGTCAAGCTACGAAGAAGTGAACTATCTGGAAAAAATGTATAGATGGATCAGCCACTAACTCGAAAACAGAACAGCCAGAGTCCAAGTACAAGGGCAGATGAGCAAAAAGGTTACACTGGAGCAAGGAGTACCCCAAGGGGGGGTACTGTCACCCACACTTTTTCTGGTGTATATAAACAACATCACAGAGAATATACCAAGAAGAGTCTACAGCTCCATGTTTGCAGACGATCTCGCTATGTGGACCTCTGAAAAGAATCTCACCGTAGCAAACAATCAGATGCAGCAGACCCTAACATCGTTGGAGGAGTGGGCGAACTCATGGCTGGTCAAAATAAATGAGGAAAAAACAACATGTACTATATTCTCGCTTTCAAACAAACCCCAAAACACCAAAATAAGTCTTAACGGCAAATATCTGCGGCCAAACGACAACCCAAACTACTTGGGAGTTACATTGGATAGGTGCATGCCATGGAAAAGTCAGATTGAGAGAAACCGAATGAGAGCCAGACAAAGAATGGCAATCTTGAGGAAACTTGCTGGCACAAGCTGGGGAGCAGACGAAAGAATACTAAAGAAACTGTACACTGGAAGAGTGAGACCAGTTCTCGAGTATGGCATTGCGGCATGGACAACAGCAGCAAAGGCGAACTTTGATAAAATTAGCAAATTTCAAAACCAAGCCATGAGAGTTAAAACAGGAGGCATGAAGTCAACGCCAATTGTAGAACTTCAAAAGATTACAAATCTGCAATCCATGACCGACAGAAGAAACTGCAGAGCCCAGCAGCAAGCAGAGAAACTCAGAAGAATGACAGATCATCCAATACATCAGCGACTAAACAGATTTGGAAATGGGAAACTAAAGCGGAGAAACTTTGCAGAAATAGCCAAAGCAAAAATGAGCGAAGACCCTATGAACACCGTAACAGCACCAAAGCCCATCCCTACTGTACGCAAACCCACATGGAAGTATCATATCATTCCGGAGGTGGTAGAAAATATGCCAGGTATTGGAAACAAGAACAGACAGACTGAAATAGAAAGAAGAGACATAACCTTGAGGTACATAGCGGAAAACTACTCAAGCATGGACTGGACCCATGCATACACCGACGGTTCTGTAACAAACACAACACAGAATGGAGGGGCAGGGGTATTCCTGAGACTACCAAATGGTAGAAAAATAACACTGTCAGTGGCAACTGGAAAATTCTCAAGCAATTTCAGAGCTAAGGCAGAGGCACTGAAGGCTGCAGTAGAAGCAATGCTCACAGGCGAAAGCAATGAAAGCCAGATAGTCCTGTTCACAGATGCCCTGGCCGTGGTCACAGCACAAAAAGCCAGAAAAATACTGAACTTAATGAATTAAGAGCAGTACTCTGTCAACTATGCCAGCAGTCCGCACCAGAAAAGAGTAGTGGTACAGTGGGTTCCATCTCACTGTAACATCCAAGGCAACGAGGAGGCAGACAGACTAGCAAAAGAAGGTGCAAGACTACCACAACTAGATTCTAGTGTGACCTTCGAAGAGTCCAAAAGGCTTATTAGGGCCAGATACATGGCCAAATGGGAAACAGAACATACTGGCTACACAAAAAATGATGCCTACTACCAGCTGAGCAGAAAAGAGCAGGTCGTGGTCTTCAGACTCCGCACAGGTCACACCATACTGAGGTACCATCTATTCAATAAATTGAAGATAGGTGGTACTGACGAATGCTCGTGTGGCACATGGAAAATTATCGCTGAACATCTGCTGCAAAATTCCCCAACATACGAGGACCAGAGAAAGCACGTGTGGCCATCACCAGTGGCAACACTAGTCGAACTCTATGGTAGTGTCGACAGCCTCAGGATGACAGCTGCTTTCTTCGAACAAATACAAGTTGACGTCTGACAGCGTACGAAGAAGAAGAAGAAGATAGTCGTCATCATCTGTGATGCTGGCTACCAAATTCTACTTTACGTTTATTTGCAAATTGTCACCAGTTATATCGTCCTGTGTGCCATTTCCTATCGTGGTTGGCAAAGTTTACATTAAGACATGCAGTATTACATTAAGACATGCAGTATTACATTAAGACATGCAGTATTACATTAAGACATGCAGTATTACATTAAGACATGCAGCATTACATTAAGACATACTGTATTATATTAAGACATACAACATACAGTGTTGCATTAAGACATGCAGTATTACATTAAGACATTCAGTAGTACATTTCAGTTAGTTTTAACTACATCTCTTTACCTTTATAGAGAGCATTTACACGTTTTCCATTAGGCCAGAGGCCTCAGACTCAAACATGCCCAAGAGCCTCATGAAAGATAACTTACATGTTCGACAAACGGGACATGGGTAAATCATGTATTTTCCTTCTTTCTTTTCATCGTAGCAGGGGGAGAGGAGATTAACTTCTTGAAACAAGATACTAGGTGTTTTTTTTCCCGAGGAAACAATTGAAGCTTAGATGTTGTCATTCGGCAGAAAGGTGAAGGGGACCAACATGTGCCTGCGTGAATGTTTTTCCCCGCCGGCTGATTGTCAGCAGGTAGTCAGCCTTTCAGTGCTGAGTGTAAGAAGCACCTGTCGTGTTTTCATTCACCAGGTGCGAAGCAATGTCAAAGTCATGCTGACCGTTTTCTTTGACTCTCTTTGGTTTGTGCATCACAAGAACGCACCACAAGGTCAGACCATTACCAACGAGTACTACCTGGAGGTCACCCGTCGCCTTCGTGATGCTGTTCAACGCAAACGATCGGGCCTGTGAACAACGGGAACTTGGCAGCTCCATCATGGCAGCACTCCAGCCTATTCTTCGCATCTGATTTAGACTTTTTTTTTTTGCCAAACACAATATTCCTCTGGTTCGCCAGGTTCCCTATTCTCCAGAAGTGGTTTCTTGCAATGTTTGACTGTTTCTCAAGCTGAAAATTTACCCCGAAAGGGACCTAATTTGAGTTTCTAGAAGACATTTTGGGGAATGCGACATGTACTTCTTTCCCAAAAATACTTTCCTTAAATGTTCCAAACAACGGCAGGACCGCTGGTAGAAGTGTGTGTGGAGTCCCAGGGGCCGCTGGGAGAAGTGTGTGTGGAGTCCCAGGGGCCGCTGGGAGAAGTGTGTGTGGAGTCCCAGGGCCCGCTGGGAGAAGTGTGTTTGGAGTCCCAGGGCCCGCTGGGAGAAGTGTGTGTGGAGTCCCAGGGCCCGCTGGGAGAAGTGTGTGGAGTTCCAATGAGAGTACTTTGAAGTAGATTAGGGTTTTAAACCTCCAGGTGAGTAATTGTAATTTTCCTGCCCATAGGTCAGATATATTTTTCAATACACCTCGTATACTGATCAGTCTTTGTTAATCAGGCTCAGACAAGATAGACTGATAAAAACGTGTTAGTTTCAGGCAAGACATACTGATCAAACTATGTTAGTGAGCAGCGCATGAGCTGCAGTGGTCTGCGACCCATAGCTGACTGCTAGCGTCAGGGCCAACGAACCATAGCTGCCAAGACCCTTCTACACCTCCACGCGGTGATCCTGGATAACAGGCTGCAGCAGGGCAGACTGGCTAAGGAGAAGGGATCGAAGAGGGAATGCTAACCCGGTACTCAAAAAATGTTTGCTGAAGTCGGATGTATTGGACCAAAAGGTGCAAATATCGCAGTCAAGCTGTAAACTGCGACACAACGCATTACGTTCTCTGGACTACACTCTGCTACTTAAGCCCTTTCAGGGTTTGGTAGCGGGAAATTGAGAACGAACGAAGCCAAGTCAAGCCAAGCCAAGCCAAACTATGTTAGTCAGGGTGAGGCGGGCTATGCTGATCAGACTATGTTAGTCAGGGTCATGCAAAACATACTGGTCAGTCTATGATAGTCAGGTGCAGATGAAACACGCTGATCAAGACCATACCTCACTTCCATAAAGTTGTCCCTGGAAATTGGCCTCTTTGTGGCAGTCTGGCTAACGAGGTGTTCCTCTACTGGTGTGCATCATGCAGATGAAACCAAACATAGCACAACAGCCTGGAGAACCGCTTTCCACCTTCATCAGCACGCTTGGGATGTCAGGAAAGCTACTGTAACCCGCCACTTAACCTCCTATTCAGGACGGTTCTAAAATTAACATACTCATCATGGACAACGACATAAACCCCAAAAACCTCTTAACATTTAGGATGCCATTTGGGACACGGGGGTGACTTTGGGGGGGGGGGGGGATGCATGAACATCCCAATCGTCGGCTGGTCCGCGGGGGTGACTTCTGGGGGCATGAACATCCCAATCGTCGGCTGGTCCACGGGGGTGACTTCTGGGGGTAGGAACATCCCAATCGTCGGCTGGTCCACGGGGGTGACTTGGGGGGCGGGGGGTATGAACATCCCAATCGTCCGCTGGTCCCTTTTGTGACGTAACTACACGGCTGGAAGGTAATTCTGGTTGTCTACAGATTCTACAAAGTCTTCTGGGGGTTGCTGAGTTGAGGCACTCGCCTGCCAAAGCGATGAACGGAAACCGTGGACTATCGAATTCCACAAGCTTTAAAGTGACTGCTGGTCTCACAGGATGAGGCACCAAAGTGTCTATATCCTGAGTTGCCTCCAGTCGTCTTGGCTTATGTCTTGCCACTGGTCCAAGGTAGCTGGGGATCAGGGAGTGAGGTCGAGGACAAGCGCAGTGTCTTGCTCACTTTGAACGATATACAGCGCAAGTTACATCATCAAGAGGAAACCGTCTATTGGTTTTGCCATCAGCGCTTGGGATGGGCAACTAATAATAATCACTGCGTTCCATCCTACTGAATGACTTTAACAAAATTAAACTCTTTAGTTAAATTGTCATTGATCTGTCCCAATTCTATCCTTTTCACTTCTTCCCTGTTTGGCTACATTATCTGCCAGTGCATTGTCTTCTGATCCTACACGTTCTGGCTTTTACATAATTATGACTTTAGATTTAAGTAGTAGTGTGTTCTGTTCAGCTTTACATTTCTATTTTTACTTTGTATTGCATTTGTGGGTATCGGATTTGCCTTCCCGCTACAACTTTTATCACTGGGTTAGATTACACTAGTGACTAGTGCAGCCTGTTGCTAGGGCCACCTCGTGGAGGTGGAATATGGACTTGGTCCGCTATGATTCGCTGACTATGCTGCAAGCAACCAAGTATGTATCGCTGGCTGCTGTCAGCTCGTGCACTGATGCATCTTGGGTCCGAAAGAGAATCTATTAGCTGTGCATCGTTTGGGGGGAGGGTTATTGGTTTTTGCCACTATTTCTTGTGTCTTTGATATTGCTGCTTATCATCATCATGATGTGCCGTCTCCGCAGCGAATTTTGGCGGCAATGGATCTCCAGCTGTCTCTGTCCCGCGCTAGATCTCTACAATTAACAAAATCGTCTCCTGACCACATCATGAAGTTGTCTGTCCATCTATACATCTGCCGCCCTCTGGATCTCCTGCCCTCAAGTCTTCCCACCATTATAACCTTGAACAGATTGTACTGTCTCCCGAGAAGACCAACATATTGCTGCCAGCTCTGAAGTAGATAGGGTTACTTTGTCTGTGACCCTGTGTCAATGTATCTCCTTTTGTGATGTTATCATTCCTGCACGTACATTACTGCATCCTGAGTTACCTCTAGTCGTCTCGACCCAAAGGCTTGTCACTGATCCAAGGTAACTTGGGATAAGAGTGAGATTGATGACCAGCGCATATTCTTCAGTGTTGCTCTCTACTTGTGTGAAGTCCACATTGTATGATATTCTCTACAAACGTGTCCCACAATGTATGATGTTCTCTACTTGCGTGAAGCCCACAATGTATGATGGGGTCGCTGTAATCAAGAAGTTAAGGCACTCGCCTCTCACAGTGATGAACGGAAACGGTGGGCGATCGAATCCCGCTAGTTTCAAGCAACCCCAAGTCTCACGGGAGGTAATACCATAGTGCCTGCATCCCGAGTTACATCTAGTCGTCTCGACCAATAGTCTTGCCACTGATCCAAGGTAACTTGGGATAAGAGTGAGATTGATAACCAGCGCATATTCTTCCTCACTATAATCCTCATACAGCGCACATCACATTATTAAGATAAGAGTGAGATTGATAACCAGCGCATATTCTTCCTCACTATAATCCTCATACAGCGCACATCACATTATTAAGACGAAATCATCTGATGTTGTGGCCATCATCGCTTCCCGATGGGCAGTAACATTGTTTTTTTTTGGGTTTTTTTTTACATACTGTTCTGTCCTGTTTTTTTTAATCCACTTGTGTAACTAGTTTGGTTATTTTCTTTGGATATTTTAACGTTTTTTTCCCCTTTCCTGTATCTGGAATAATTCTGTATTTTTTCTCTGAGGAGTTTGCGTATGTGTATTTCTTTTATCGTTTTCCTTAATGTTGGACATTGGTTAGGTCCCACCAACGTCCGTCCTACCTGACTGTGGTATATATCAAAGGATTTAACGGCTGGCTAAGTGTTGTCCTTTGAAATGTGTGTCCAGTAACTAAGTCAGTTCCTTCTTTCCGAGCTCCAGTGCCATTACTTCGAATCATCATCATCAAGTCATTCGGTCCAGGGACTGGTATCCAAGCTCGGGATTCTGTCTTTCTATTTCTGCATATCATCTGCGGTCGTCTTCAACTCAGCATACGTGTTCACCGCCACGTCTCTACACTCGAGTCACGAAGGTATTTTCTCATCTGTCCTTTCTCTCCTTCCGTGTGTTCTGTCTTCCAAGACATTCTTTACTGTGTTTTCGTGGCGTAAGTTCTGGCCTAGCCAGACCAGTCGTTGCTTTTTGTATCTTTCAAAGCAGCTTTCTTTCCTCTCCCACTTCCACCAAAATCCTTTCGTTTGATTTTCTGTCTGTCCAGCTGTCCTTATTCATCTCTGGGTACCATTTATTTATTGTCCATGTTTCAGAACAGATCAGACATATGTGGCCAGGAAACTTTCACGTAGTGCCATAACAATACTACCTGATATTAGGACTTCATATTTCTCTCTAAACTTGTTATTTACTAACGCAACTCTGGTTCTTATTTCTCTATGGCATCGGGCATCTTATGATATGATTTGACCCAGGTATGGGAATTTTTTTCACATCGATGGTTACCTTTACTTCCGTTGTTTGGTTTTTTTGTTTATTGATACGATCATTGTTTTGATATTTTCTATATTTATATCCATGTCGCAGACATTTGCTGTTTTGCCGATTTTTTAATTGAGCAGCGTTTGTTTATCATCCGCTACCTCTGCCAGAGTTTATAAATAAATGCATGGAAGCTGCCGTCTTTAGCTATGCATGTTTTTATCGAAATTACTAGTAGTCAGGTCAGGTCAGATCATCCCGTAACCGGTGAGGTCGTTGGGGCACACATTAAGACATGCTCACAACACCACGCCATCCTTCTTTGTCAGCGACCGCTGTCTGTGCTTTTTCTGGTCGTAGATTGGTCCATTCTTTTATATTGTTCTCCCATCTCTTTTTGGGCCGGCCTCTTCGTCGTCTGCCTTGCACCTTTCCGTGGAGGATCGTATTTGCAAGACCATTTGATCTCGATATGTGACCGTACCAAGCGAGTTTATTATACTAGTAGTACAACCGAAAATACTTCTCTTGATGTTCTCTTTTATAATCCTGCTCTTATCAAGAGTGCCTGAATTTGAGTACTGTCTAGCTTTTATTTGTTACTATGGGCCGATGAGTCATATACTAACTAGACTTGCAGAGTTCAATTGTTCTCTTTTGTTATGAATTATTTGCGTCATAGTCCATCTTTTACAATTCAGTTCTTTGCTTTGTCTAGAGCAGTGGTTCCCAAACTGTCTCGGTCCACGGCATCCTAAGTGTAGCAACATTTTTCCACGGTACCCCAAGTCAGAAAATAAGTCTACTTAACAGCTGAAGTGCACAGTTGATACAAATATTGGAATGTTTCGTGACACCTCTGTGAACGAGCCACGTCTCCCCGGGTAGCAGCGACACACAGTTTGAGAAGCACTGGTCCAGAGTCATGTCTAGAATTAGAAACGCTGTATTGCTGAACGTTTTAACGTTTTGGATGTTGATCTTTGTGTCACTTATATATATATCTTTGTGTCACTTATATATATATATATCTTTGTGTCACTTATATATATATCTTTGTGTCACTTATATATATATCTTTGTGTCACTTATATATATATATATATATCTTTGTGTCACTTATATATATATATATCTTTGTGTCACTTATATATATATATATATCTTTGTGTCACTTATATATATATATCTTTGTGTCACTTATATATATATCTTTGTGTCACTTATATATACATCTTTGTGTCACTTATATATATATATATCTTTGTGTCACTTATATATATATCTTTGTGTCACTTATATATATATATATCTTTGTGCCACTTATATATATATATCTTTGTGTCACTTATATATATATATCTTTGTGTCACTTATATATATATCTTTGTGTCACTTATATATATATCTTTGTGTCACTTATATATATATCTTTGTGTCACTTATATATATATATATATCTTTGTGTCACTTATATATATATCTTTGTGTCACTTATATATATATATATCTTTGTGTCACTTATATATATATCTTTGTGTCACTTATATATATATCTTTGTGTCACTTATATATATATATATATATCTTTGTGTCACTTATATATATATATCTTTGTGTCACTTATATATATATCTTTGTGTCACTTATATATATATCTTTGTGTCACTTATATATATATATCTTTGTGTCACTTATATATATATCTTTGTGTCACTTATATATATATATATCTTTGTGTCACTTATATATATATCTTTGTGTCACTTAAATATTTTGTGGGACCTTTTCTGAAAAGCATTCCTACAATTTGTTTAATATTTAGTTTACACCCCCATGGGGGTGGGGGGGGGGGGGGAGATGGCGCGGGGTGGGGGGAAGGGGGTCGGAGTGTGCAGTGGCACGACTGTTGAAGTAAAAATACCTTTTGGGTTATATATCTCAGGGGCTCAGTAATCTCGAGGTAAGGTGTCAGCCGCAGGTGCCGCATGTCGAGGGTTCGAATCACCGCGGAGACCGATATTTGTTCACGTGGATCTTCTGGTAAAAATTCCCTTGATCTCTGGTTAGTGAGATCGGACTCCCGTGTTCAGTGTCGAGCACGTCAACAATCCATTCACATTAAATCGAAAAGAGTGGGCTTAACGGTCGCTGCCCGGTCAAAATTCTAGTTAAAACTCTACCCAAGTTAGTTCTACCTTACCCCAGGCCTAGTAAGCCGTAGGAAGTTCTAAAATACCTACTACTCATAGCCGAAGCCTTCA
Organism: Ariolimax columbianus; assembly: GCA_036924085.1. NCBI lineage: Eukaryota > Metazoa > Mollusca > Gastropoda > Stylommatophora > Arionidae > Ariolimax > Ariolimax columbianus. Next base: position 46,111,832 of record JAVGWX010000004.1, read on the forward strand.
ACCTAACAACAGATATCAGATAGTGTCTATTTTAATACTAATATTCCAAGTATTCAAAGTATCTCCATTATTTGTTGTCATGGATATGCCCTCTAGGCGTTCTGTTGATAACTTGTTTCTAATCAAATACGAGAAGTATTTCGAACTCCCTGCACTATGAAGACTTGACGTCCTCCATTTCCGCTCTCTATGTCATTTAGAATGGTCGTGTAACCTGTGGTTCGTTCTGGAGTGCGTTTCCTGTAGTAACAAATTATTTGGGAATCAAGGTACTGTATGACTTGAGCAGGAAGCTTCTCTGTGCATACCTCTAGCGTTCCATTGTACAGCTGAAATGTGTTTGCTTTCGTCATTTTTAGTTGGGCACAATTATTAATAGTGTTTATCAATTTTCGATTAGAATTTTCGCCAGATACATGTCCAAATGGGAAACCGAACATACTGGTTACACCAAAAACGATGCCTATTACCAGTTGAACCGAAGAGAGCAGGTCGTTGTCTTCAGACTTCGCACTGGCCACAACAGACTGAGGTACCACCTATTCAACAAACTGAAGATAGGGTGTACCGACGAATGCCCGTGCGGTACTGGTAAAATGACCACTGAACATCTGCTGCAGAACTGCCCGACATACGAGGATCAGAGAGAGCAGATGTGGCCATTGCCAGTGGAACTGCAAGACAAGCTGTATGGTAGTGGCGAGAGTCTCAGGATGACCGCCGCTTTTTTCGAGAAAATAATGGTTACTGTCTGACTGTGTACGCAGAAGAAGAAGAAGAAGATTAGAATTTTCTCTTTTTGTAGCATGTTTCCCCAGTCATTGTTTGATACTTCGCTTACTCTTCTTATTTGTTGAAGTTGTTCTTTGTTTTTGGTGCTAATTTATATTTATGTCTACATGTTTTGACCGGTTTGTTTCATTTTCTTTCTATTTAATGTTGCCGATATTGTTTATGAAGTTGTTCCTCTTTTATGTTGTCTGCCTCCGTTTTGTCTTTATTAATTGTTATTTGTTTTCTGTTGTTCTAAGTATTTCTTCGTTTTCCTTTTAATAAAGTTAATATTTAACTTGACATGACAGTTGTCTAGGTGTTATGTAAGGTTACGCAGTTTTTAACATCTGTGTGACTTGGAAACCTACACTGTGTATTCCAATCATTCCGATGTCCAGATTTGAGTACATCTGTACTGACTAGCTTCATTAGTTTTAATTCTATCAGAAACAACTGATGGATACTGACTGTCAATGCTCCCATCCTTTCTAACGTGTATAAAACATGTCTTCTTCTTCTCTTCTTCGTTCGTTCTCAATCTCCAGCTACCAAGCCTTAGTAGTTGGATGTAGTCCAGAGAACGTAATGTGTTGTGTCGCTAGTTTACAGCTTGACTGCGATATTTGCAGTCGGTACGACACATCCGTCTTCGGCAGCTAAACATGTATAAAATGCTATCCCTAATAAAATCTACACAGCTAAGATCTGTTACATGTGTAATGGAACATTCTTCCCGCATAAATAGAGTACTGTTTAGTTTGAGATGAATGTGTCCCAAAATGATCTGAAACAGGAAAGCAGAGATTTAAAACGTAATTACTTTGATCTTCGTAAAAACGTTCGTGGATTTGGATTAACAGAAGATAAAAAAAAAGGTGGATACAAAAATGCAGATGCCAGTTTTAGTTGAATAGTGTCTTGAATTTACTTTCCACGTTTCCTAATAATTATCCAGTGCCCTTTGAACGTGTTTTACAATCTCAATATTAAACAATAAGTAAACTGACATTAAATCGATGTTATCTATTTGGCTAAACCATGTTTCTGTTCTGAAAAAAAGATACTCATGATTTATAACAATATTCCGATATTCTTGTCTAAACAATAAAGCCCGAATCATGTCTCGAACCGCAGACAACTGCAACGCAGGAAGTTTAATGTAAGTGGACCGCGAGTTTGAAATCCCATCACAAGACGCTAATTTTCATTATATATTTCAACGAGAAAGCTTAGTAATACAATTTCACTCTCGCGCTCTCCCTCTCACTCTCTCTCTCACTCTCTCTCTCTCTCACTCTCTCTCTCTCTCTCTCTCTCTATATATATATATTTCACCCGAGTGGCACGATGGGAAGAAATCACCCTGTCCATTTTAAAATACCAATTAAAAAAAGGATATTCTACCACTACCGCCGCTGGGGATGAAGAGTCGGGTAATTAATTGTTCGCTGTTTTGGCGACAAGAAGTCATTATTATTAAATGAGATAATAAGTTCACTTTCATGATATTGTGCCTTCACTGGGACCAGCAGGCTCTTTATGTAAAACGAATTGTCACACAAACCACTTCTGCAAATAGAAAGCTTTTAAAAAATATTGGAGTATCACAATACGAGCCCATAGACTAGTCAAAGGTATCAAGATATGTCATCTGATTAGTCACGTCAATGATTCCAGGTATGTCATATGACAAGCCAGTGTTCTCGAGATATGTTATTTGGTTTGTCAATGTTCCGAGGTATGTCGCGTGACTCACCAGTGTTCTCGAAATATGTCATATGACTTGTTAATGGTCCGAGGTATGTCACGTGACTCACCAGTGTTCTTGAGATATCTCATTAGACTCGTCAACGTTCTGAGGTATGATTTCCGGTTTGTCAACTTCCCCGAGGTATGTCACCTGGCTGGTCAATGTTCCGAGGTATGATTTCCGGTTTGTCAACTTCCCCGAGGTATGTCACCTGGCGGGTCAATGTTCCGAGGTATGATTTCCGGTTTGTCAACTTCCTCGACGTATGTCACCTGGCTGGTCAATGTTCAGAGGTATGATTTTTTGTTTGTCAACTTCCCCGAGGTATGTCACCTGGCTGGTCAATGTTCGGAGGTATGATTTCAGGTTTGTCAACTTCCCCGAGGTATGTCACCTGGCTGGTCAATGTTCCGAGGTATGGTTTCAGGTTTGTCAACTTCCCAGAGGTATGTCACCTGGCTGGTCAATGTTCCGAGGTATGATTTCCGGTTTGTCAACTTCCCCGAGGTATGTCATATGGCTGGTCAATGTTCGGAGGTATGATTTCTGGTTTGTCAACTTCCCCGAGGTATGTCATCTGACTGGTCAATCAACCCAAAGGATGTTATCTAGCCGGCCAATATATCCGAGGTAACCCATCTAACGCGTATATGGGCCCAAGATTTATCATCGGGCTCTTCAATTTTCTAGTGCTACGTCATCTGCCTGGTCATTGAACCAAAAGGATGTCACGTGGCCTGCCAAAATCTTCTCAGGTATCTTCCTTTTCAGCTTTCGTCCTGAAAAGAACAATGTATCGTAGTTTACAGTAATACTGCGACATCTACCACTTTCGGCCCGACACATCATATTTCAGTATGACTTATTTTAGTACCAGCAGATACCTCTTCTTCTCGTTCGCCGTGTTTTTGTTATGCATACACCGAAAGTACAATTCTTTGAGTAAAAGTTGTTTGGTGTAGAGTTCTTCAATGCTCCCAAATAGCTTTGTGTGAATGTTCGTCTCCGTTGGCCAGTACTCTTCTTCTTCTTCGTTCATCCTCAGATCAAGGTTCCGGTTTCTCTTTCAAAGAACACCGTTGTTTGTAAGGCTGTTTCGTCTCCATACAACTTTTGTCTCATACCTGTCTCACGAGGTCAGTATTGTTCTCTCTTTTCCACGGTCATGATATGCTCCCCACATGGGCACCTCACACCTGTCCCAATCCTCATTTTGTTGTAAAGATGACCCTTCAGTCTGTTATGCCCAGTTCTCAGTCTGAAGATGATGACTTACTCTTCTCTGGTTAAGTTATAGTAACTGTCTTCTTTTCGGAAGTCGGGGTGTTGATCAGCCCATTTTACCCTGAAGTTGGCTTTAATTATAGTCTTGGCCTCATTATATGAGATACTCAGGTCTGTTTGTGGGGATGCTCCTCCGGCCAGTACTCAATACAGAGTAGTCTAAGCATATCACAGTTCTGTAGGATTTGTTCAGCTGTCTCTGGTGCTGTTCCGCGCGTACACATGTGTGATGACGCCAATATATAATGTGTATGGTTACTCAATCTGTTATGTCCTGTTCTCTTGTGGAACAGGATCACTTGTCCGACTCGATTAGGATAGAGATAGTTGCCACTTTTATGGTCGACTTTCTCTATGGCTCGAAGAAGGGTTTTCTGGAAGGTGATTATTTGTTATTAGCTTCCGTGTTGATTCCTCGCTTGTTAACTTGTCTGGTCTCACGTTTTCTGGTAAGTCACAGTTGGATCGTGTCCACTGCAGCATTACCTTCTTTTGGCGTTTAGTTCGATTCAAGCTTTTTTAGACTCTGATAGTTAATGATTCGCGAGGACTTGCAGAACTGATACTGCATCTGTAAGGAATACAACTTGCTGATATTGGCTTGTTGTGTTTGTTATTATTTCTGCAGCAATGATTAGTGGCGGTAATTTAGTGAAGCAGTTTGAATGTAATTGTCTAGTGCGCGAACAAGTTGTTTCCTTTTTTACAAGTTTTTATTCACTTGACATGACCGTTGTGTGTTGGTGTGGACATCTATTTCTTCTATTTTAGTCAACTTCCCATAATCTAGAAGGCTGAAATTGTGTAATACGACCTGTTAATCTATCAAATTTTGCTCGACAGCAAAAAAGAAAACCAAATTGCGTTCATGTAGCGAAAACAACACTAATTCCTGCGCCTCCATTCTTCATTGCTCTGGTTGCTCATCCATCAGTATAGACCGATATCCATGCTTCTCTGGTGTCAATTTATGCGATCATGTCGCATGCTGCTGTTCACCTATGGATAATATTTTACTATGCAGTTGGCAGTTATGAATGTTTAAATACTCAGATATTGATTTGTTTCATGGGGTATGAAGGGGTATTGGATTTACTACCTTATTTGTGTATGGTAACTCATTATTTTATGTTCTAATTAGTTTCATTTATTTTAACCAATGTATAAAGCTGCTTCTCTGAAATCTTCTACTGGCTATATCTTCTAATCAGATTTTCATTGCGCGAGATGTCATGGTCCATGGTCTTGTGTTTATCTTCTTTTACCATGGTCTTGGTCTTGCGGCTCCCCCCCCCCCCCCCCATGTGATGTTTTTCAGTTTAATTTATTGGAGCTGTCTAAATTCCTCCAATAATTACCCAAATGGCTTGGTTGCGTACCTTATCTAAGGTGTGATTTATCCGCCGTGGGACATCCATCCATCGTCTACTATTTGTCTTATACTTTCCTAAGCGCCGCTTACCTCATTTCCCAATTTGATCCAGCTATTTCCTTCAGTAATAAGAGTTTGTTCTTGCTTTGGACTATGTCTTTTATATGTGTGGCCTCCGTGTCATTCTCTTATTTAATGTGGTGCCCTTTGCGAGGTTTTCATCTGACTTATAAATGTTCCTGATGTATGCCATCTGACCCACCAATGTTTTCAAGGTATGCCATCTGACACACCAATGTTTTCAAGGTATGCCATCTGACCCACAAATGTTTTCAAGCAATGTCCTTTGAACCACCGATGTTTTCAAGGTATGTCATCTGACCCACCAATGTTCTCAAGTTATGCCTGTCATCTGACCAACCAATGTTTTTAAGGTATGTCATCTGACCAACCAATGTTTTCAAGGTATGTCTGCCATCTGACCCACCAATGTTTTCAAGGTATGTCATCAGATCCACCAATGTTTTCAAGGTATGGTATGCCATCTGACTAACCAATGTTTTCAAGGTTTGCCATCTGACCACCAATGTTTTCAAGGTACGGTATGCCATCTGACTAACCAATGTTTTCAAGTTATGCCATCTGACAACCAATGTTTTCAATGCACGCCATCTGACTCACACATGTTTTCAATGTATGCCATCTGACCACCAATGTTTTCAAGTTATGCCATCTGGCCGCCAATGTTTTCAAGGTTTGCCAGCTGACCCACACATGTTTTCAAGGTTTGTCAATTGACCCACATACGTTTTCAAGGTTTGCCATCTGACTCACTCTTGTTTTCAAGGTTTGCCACCGGACTCACTAATGTTTCAAGGTTTGCCACCGGACTCACTCATGTTCTGAAGGTTTGCCACCTGACTTACTCATATTTTCAAGGTTTGCCAGCTGACCCACAAATGTTCTGAAGGTTTGCCACCTGACCCACCAATGTTATCAAGGTTTGCCATCTGCCTACACCTCTCTCTCCCCCTCCCTCACTCTTTCCGCAATCAGAACCAAACTAGTTGCCGACCGACCACCTGACTATTATTCCAACCTCTACAAAAGAACCATCTGTAACCAAATCGTGAACAGGCGTGCATGCCCTGATGTCAGTGCGTGCAGTTCATTTTACCTGTGCGCCTGTTGAGGTCTTGTCCTCTTTGGCAGGGCTGACAGGCCGTGTTCTAAACTTAGTTATCCCCCTACCTCCTGCTTGAGCTATGCAGAATACCCCCCTTGACAGGAAAATAAACACGTGCACGCCGGCATACTACGCCTGTGAGAGTTTGGTGCATGATGTAAAATATAGAAGTTGCGACGAACAAAGAAATGGCCTCTTTTTGCTCTCGTTTGCGCAGGTTACAATATTTTTTTTTTAAATTAAAAAAAATAGTAGCACCATAGTAAACACTGCTATTGGGGATGAAGTGTTAAAGGGGTTTCACCTTTTTGGTGAGTCTGGGTAACTAATTTGTTCCTCGATGTCTTGTGTATCCTGGGCGTACAGCAGGTTATCATTTTCAACTGCGCATATTGGAGCGTGTTGAGACTCGGACTGAATGGTCTCTTTGTCATGTTTCTGACATTTTCGTTCCAACCCGTAGAGAACATCATACACTGTGGGCTACGTGCAAGTAGAGAATATCATACATTGTGGCTCCACCCAAGCAGAGAACATGATACATTGTTTGAAAAAAAATAATTTTTAAGTTATTGCCCATCGCGAAGTGATGATGGTTTTGTCTTAATAATGTGATGTGCGCTGTATGAGGATTATAGTGAGGAAGAATATGCGCTGGTTATCAATCTCACTCTTATCCCAAGTTACCTTGGATCAGTGGCAAGACTATTGGTCGAGACGACTAGAGGTAACTCGGGATGCAGGCACTATGGTATTACCTCCCGTGAGACTTGGGGGTTGCTTGAAACTAGCGGGATTCGATCGCCCACCGTTTCCGTTCATCACTGTGAGAGGCGAGTGCCTTAACCTCTTGATTACAGCGACCCCATCATACATTGTGGGCTTCACGCAAGTAGAGAACATCATACATTGTGGGACACGTTTGTAGAGAATATCATACACTGTGGACTTCACACAAGTAGAGAGCATCATATATTATGACTCAATGCTCGTAGAGAACCTCATTCATCGAGGACCACACACACGCACTGAATCTCATACATTGTGGGCCACACGCATGCACCTAATCTCACCTGATTAGCACCTGATGTCCAAACATTGGGTGTCTTTGGTCGTGTTCATGTAATGAGGTCAGTTGTAATGGTGGCACACATTACTTGGAGCAAGAAGACGATACATATGTACAAAGTAGAAGCAGTGTACTCACACACACAAAAAATTCCAGGATCGACTCTCTGGAAGATCTGTTAAGTATTTCGTGACAGCGTTTAAGGATATTAACGCTTGCGCTGTTAACTACCAACTACATCCAATTAAAACAAATAATTACATCACTGGCAGATCCCCAAAAAAAATTCGGCACATATCTTCCGCCAAAGATAATTGGGACCTTACCTGCTTGAATCTGCGATAAAAGAAAGACAAAACACGTGTTCTTCTTGTTGGTAATACATCAGGCATCACTTCACTTATTTTTTAAATGCATTTGAGTTCCCCTTTATTCTTAAGTATGTGCTCGTTGTACTATGTTATGTGCCTGATAGTCTAGTGCATCCGACGTCATGACACATTTTTAAATGGACGTACTTCCCGTAGGAGTATCGAACAAGACACATTATGGTTGTAAGCCCTTCCACTAACAACTTCGACAACAATTTTTTAAGAAAACAGTGGTCAGTCCAATAGTTTTGTTATTTCCATAGCTAGAGCCGGGGCTATGATTAGGTCAACTGGGCAGTCGCTGGCACAAACTTCAAATGGATGCAGTGGGATCAAGATGCTGATCAGCGCATGAGCTGCAGCGGTCAGCGACCCATAGCTGATTGCAAGCGTCAGGGCCAGCGAGCCAGAGCTGCCAAGACCCTTCTACACCTCCACGCGGTGATCCTGGATAACAGGCTGCAACCTGGCAGACTGGCTAAGGAGAAGGGATCGAAGAGGGAATGCTAACCCGGTACTAAAAAAATGATTGCTGAAGTCGGATATGTTGGACCGAAAGGTGTCAAGCTAAGAAGAAGTGATGTTTGTGGGAAGATGTACAAGTGGATCAACCACTACCTCAAACAAAGAATGGCCAGAGTCCAAGTACAAGGGCAGATGAGCAAAAAGGTGACACTCGAGCAGGGAGTACCCCAAGGGGGAGTACTGTCACCCACACTCTTCCTGGTATATATAAACGATATTACAGAGAATATACAAGAAGAGTCCATAGCTCAATGTTTGCAGACGATCTGGCTATGTGGACCTCTGAAAAGAATCTCACCATAGCAAGAAATCGGATGCAGACGGCCCTAACATCGCTGGAAGAGTGGGCGAACTCATGGCTGGTCAAAATAAACGAGGAGAAAACCACATGCACAATATTCTCGCTTTCATTAAAACCCCAAAGTAACAAATTAAGTCTAAATGGCAAATTCCTGCAGCCAAACGACAACCCAACCTATCTGGGAGTCACATTTGATCGGCGCATGACATGGAAAAGTCAGATTGAGAGAAACCGAATGAAAGCCAGAGAAAGAATGGCAATCATGAGGAAACTTGCTGGCACAAGCTGGGGAGCAGACGAAGGCATACTAAAGAAACTGTACACTGGAAGAGTGAGACCAGTTCTCGAGTATGGCATTGCGGCATGGACAACTGCAGCGAAGGCGAACTTCGATAAAGTTAACAAACTTCAAAACCAAGCCATGAGAATTATAACAGGTGGCATGAAGTCAACGCCAATTGTAGAACTTGAAAAGATTACAAAACTGCAATCCATGACCGATAGAAGAGACTGCAGAGCCCAGCTGCAGTCAGAGAAACTCCGAAGACTGACCGACCATCCAATGCACCAGAGACTAAACAATTTGGGAAATGGGAACCTAAAGCGGAGAAACTTTGCAGAAATAGCCAAAGCAAAGATGCACGAAGATCCCATAAACGCACTAACAACACCAAAACCCATCACTACTGGAGGCAGGATATATTTCCAGAGGTGGTAGAAAATATACCAGGTATTGCAAACAAAAACTGCCAGACTGAAAAAGAAAGGAGAGATACTACCCTAAGCTTCATAACGAAAAGCTACCCAAGCATGGACTGGACCCATGCATACACCGACGGTTCTGTAACAAACACAACACAGAACGGAGGGGCAGGAGCATTCCTGAACCTACCAAATGGCAGAAAAATAACACTGTCATTCGCTACTGGTAAGTACACAAGCAATTTCAGAGCGGAGGCAGAGGCACTGAGGGCGGCAGTGGAAGAAATGGTGACACACAGTGAAAATGAGAGCCATTTAGTCCTGCTGACAGATGCTCTCGCCGTAGTCACAGCGCTAAAAAGCCAGAAAAACACTGAGCTTAATGACTTAAGAGCAGCACTCTGCAAACTGTGCCAGCAGTCCACACCAAAAAGGGTAGTGGTACAGTGGGTCCCGTCACACTGTAACATCCAAGGCAACGAGGAGGCAGACAGACTGGCAAAAGAAGGTTCAAGACTACCACAAACAGATACCAGTATGACGTACGAAGAGTCAAAACGGCTTATCAAAGCCAGATACATGACCAAACGGGAAACCGAACATACTGGTTACACCAAAAACGATGCCTATTACCAGTTGAACCGAAGAGAGCAGGTCGTAGTCTTCAGACTTCGCACTGGCCACAATAGACTGAGGTACCACCTATTCAACAAATTGAAGATAGGGTGTACCGACGAATGCCCGTGCGGTACTGGTAAAATGACCGCTGAACATCTGCTGCAGAACTGCCCGACATACGAGGATCAGAGAGAGCAGATGTGGCCATCACCAGTGGAACTGCAAGACAAGCTCTATGGCAGTGGCGACAGCCTCAGGATGACCGCCGCTTTTTTCGAAAAAATAATGGTTACTGTCTGACTGCGTACGCAGAAGAAGAAGAAGAAGAAGAAGAAGGACCGAAAGGTGCAAATATCACAAATATCACTTCATTTCTACAACATTTGTAAAATTACTCGTCTGTAGCCTTGTTATTTTGCGCATTGTGGCTTCTACTTCATCTCTGGGACAGGGACGGAGTGGGCTAGTGATTAAGTGACACGACTCACCATCCGAAGGTGCTGGGTTTGCTCCCCAATCACATCACCGGTCGTTAGGAGGAAGCAGACCCTTACATAAAATTGCATACGGAAGTCGGATGCACTGGGCCGACATGCGCAAAATAAAATCATAGTACGTTGGGGAACAGAGAAATAAGGCGAACGCGATCAGCGACCAGGACTGGTATTGTAAATCTCCATTGGCTGAAGGATGTGGCCATCGGTCAGGATGTTAGTCCTACATGAGGATTCAATTCTTTGAAATATCTGGAACAATAGAGGTGACTTAATAATTTGAAGGGCGAAAGTGTATGTCTTGTTTTGTTCTAAGAAGCTGTGATCTGTTTTGTTCTAGGAAACTATGACCTGTTTTGTTCTAGGAATCTATGACTTGTTTTGGTCTAGGAAGCTATGACTTGTTTTGGTCTAGGAAGCTAGGACTTGTTTTGGTCTAGGCAGCTATGACTTGTTTTGGTCTAGGAAGCTATGACTTGTTTTGGTCTAGGAAGCTAGGACTTGTTTTGGTCTAGGAGACTATGATTTGTTTTGTTTTAGGAAGCTATGATTTGTTTTGTTTTAGGAAGCTATGGTTTATTTTGGCCTAGGAAGCTATAACTTGCTTTGGTTTAGGATTCTATGACTTGCTTTGAGCTAAGAACTTCATGAATTATGTCAGATCTGCGGTTTCTATTCTTCTTCTTATTCCTTGTTCGTCCTCAAAAAGACAATTTTGTTTACGATGTACCATAATTGTCAGTGACACTCCTGTATCTGCATATTTCAGCCCGACTCAACCAATTCAACACAACGCATTTTTAGAACTGGGTTTTCTTTCCTTATTCGATGTCTATTCTCTCAGTCAGCCTGCGGGACTGAAGCCTGTATTTGGAGGTGGAATATGGTCATGGGCAGCTCTGGATACCTGGAGGACAACTGTTATTCGCTGACTTTCATCTTACTCCCTGCGTTTTCAAAACCGGTTGTCTTCATAATTGTGTTCCTGCAGAATAACATATACTGATTATAAATGTTTCTCAATTGCGGGTATTTTTTCTAGAGCTTAAAGTAAAAGTAAATAGCACTTGCGTCTTAATTTACCCCAAACAAAAGAAATATCTACATTTAGCATCGAATTGGGGATAGTTACGTCACAGAAAAGTCTACTATGAAATGTTGCAGGTGTCAAACATTACGCGAAAATTCAAGAAAATTTCTGCTATCGCTTGTTTCTGCCTTATAAGCAATGAATTTCTTGAATCTGTCAAAGTTGGTCTATGATAAGGAGAGCAGCATCTAGTTTCTACAGCAGCATGCCATTTTTATGTAAGTCTTTACTTATTTTTTGTTAAACATTATTTAAAACCTGCCCTCCCTCAAACCTAAAAAGGAATGTCCCATTACGTAAGATGCTAACCTATGTAACTCTGTTTTGGGGGAATCAAGACACAAGTACCAACCAAATCAGCTACTCCACACTCAGCACGCGTTCGGACTAAGATAACGACGAGGTGGGGAACTCATGACTTGCAGAGCATTCTACCCTTAAGTTAAGACGATACAGACGAGCATATCGTTCCAGGCCTAGAAACACACAACATGGGATGAGAACTATCTGCGCTTGATATTATCTGCGCAGTTTCTAAATATAGCTTCTATGACATTTAACTGCTCCTAGAGTTGCATATACCGCGCGTGCGTAGGTACACCTGTATTAAAGGCAGAACGTCTAATACCAGCCGAGAAAACTTTCCGCGAGAACGATAAATGATATTAATCCATTCATCCAACTATCAGTCTATCAGTCTATCCCACATCATCCATTAATCCATCTATCGAACCCTCGCTCTATCTATCTATCTATCTATCTATCTATCTATCTATCTATCTATCTATCTATCTATCTATCTATCTATCTATCTATCTATCTATCTATCTATCTATCTATCTGTCTGTCTGTCTGCCTGCCTGTCTGTCTGTCTGGCTGTCTGTATGTCTGCCTGTCTGTCTGGCTGTCTGTATGTCTGCCTGTCTGTCTGTCCGTCTGTCCGTCTATCCGTATGTCCGCCCGTCGATCTATACATCCATCCATCTATCCATCTATTCGTCCATCCATCCTATCTTCCGTCTGTCCGTCAGTCTAGGTTTGTCTTTGTCTGTTTGCCTGTCTATCTGTCTATTTGTCTGTCTGATTGTGTCTATATGTATGGCCCGATATATGTCTATATATATGTCTGTCTGCTTGCGTGTATGTCTATTTATCTACATACTTGGCTGTCTAACTGATTGTCTGCCGGTAGTCAGCTGTACTGATTATAACATAATGTTCCTGCCACACTGTTTTACCACCACCCAAACACAAACTTGATACATGAAGTTTTCGCAACCAGATTCTAACTCATATTTTTTTAAATGTAACATTCACTTTAATCAGATCTGAACAACCCAATCGATTCTCCAGTAATCCTAACACCAACCACCCTGGCATAGATAATGACCTCCAATTGAAACACAACCACTTTAATAATCACGTTTGGGGAGGAAGACTATCGTCTGGTCAGACAAAATGTATTGTTCAGACATATTAGTCAGGGTCAGGCAAAATATACTGATCAGACATGTTAGTCAGGGTCAGGCAAAATATACTGATCAGACATGTTTGTCAGGGTCAGGCAAAATATACTGATCAGACATGTTAGTCAGGGTCAGACAAAATGTATTGTTCAGACATGTTTGTCAGGGTCAGGCAAAATATACTGATCAGACATGTTAGTCAGGGTCAGACAAAATATACTGATCAGACATGTTAGTTAGGGTCAGGCAAAATATACTGATCAGACATGTTAGTCAGGGCCAAGCAAAATATACTGATCAAGACCCTCACCGGTGCTTCCTAGTAGCCCTTCCTGGAAAGAGGCTGTTTTCATGGCAGCCTGGCTAACGAGGTGAGGGATCGACGCGATCCCTGTAGTAGTGGGTGTGACGCAGATGAAGACAAGCATAACAGAACCGCCTGGAGGTCCCTCCATTAGCACGCTCGGCATGTGAGAAAAGCTACTGCAACCCGCCACTTAACGTCCTTTGTCCTTTTCAGATCGCATAAAAGAGTAAACCCACTCATCGTGGACACTGCATAGCATCTGCGTGACATTCACTACTACAGGGATCACGTCAATCCACATCTCGTCAGCCAGACTGCCTTGAAAACAGTCAGTTTCCCTTGAATGCTACATGGAAGAGAAATAGAGGTACTGGTCTGATCTTGCGTCGACGTCCTTGTCGATATGTTTTGCTTGACCTGACTATCGTCTCAGTTCCCACTACAATCTGCTGGGTATTCTTCCTCTTTTTCTGCGTTCAATCTCAATCTCCCGCTACCAAGTCTTGAACAGGGCTTTGCAAGTAGCAGGATATAGTCCGGAGAACAGATTTGCGTTGTGTCGCTAGTTTACAGTTTGACTGCGATATTCGCACCTTTCGGTCCGACACATCCGTCTTCGGCAGGGCTGGGTATTCTAAATGACAACAAGCAAAAGCCACGAGGTTGGAAACCACCAGAGTCGCACCTTCCCAATACCAAAATACATTGTAACAAGAAAACCACCTAGAAACGTACTACTAATAGCCAAGTGCAAGTCTGAAACGGAAACCATTGAAGGCACGCGCGGTACCTTATAAGGGGCCACCAGACGGATTTGCAGAACAGAAGGATAACTTAGGTTCTCTGACATTGCACACTGATCTGTCGGATCGAACACCATGATCGAGTTTCGGCTCTAGTCTAACCGGGTCATGGAAATAGTAACACCTGCCAGGCATGTCGTAAGAGGCGGCTAAGGAGGTTTGGTCAATCCTGGAAATACTAGAAGCCGTAAAATCTTCAACATTCTTGAACAGGTCAACTAATGGAGGATGTGGGATGTTATTGTTGAAGACATGTGCTCCTCTCGGAGCTGTAAGATTTTATTAAGAAGAAAATGTAAACCAATGTAACATTTTCAGTATAACGTAGCCATGCACATAGATAGCTATATAATACCAGTACAGCAAGGCGGACTTCCAAAGTTCTATGCACAGGTTCCCAACCTATTTCGAGTCGTGACCCCATTTTATAGAGCAAAATGACCCGCGACCCCGATACATTGAAAAGAAAAGGTTTTTGAATAAGATAATATAACACACATCGAAAATCGACTTTTCAGTATAATATTATTCAATATAATTTTAACTTACAACAAATTTCTGAATTACGCAATCGACTCTTGTGATAGTTGGCAGAAACTTACAATTTATTATATTTCGCGGAATTCGCTTACGTAAACAAATCTCTGTGAAGGACGCAGTTTTTGTTATTTCCCTAAAACCCGCGTATGTAAACACTAAGGGGTCCGCGCGTTGATGTATGTGACCATGGGTCGCTTCAGTGTATTTACTATGAAATTAAAATATTAAAATTGTTATGGGTTATATTCCCAATTTACAAATTATGATATTATTCTAACTTCAAGACACCGATTAAAAATGAATAAATCAAAATACTGTTTCCGCTGGCGACCTTACAAAAAATCCTGCGCAACCCCAGTTCGCGACCAATGGGTTTGTAACCCGTGCTCTGCTGCATTGCACATTTAAATTCATAAACATGATGTGAAAGCAACAAGTATGGCCTGTTGTTTTCTATATTTAGAGTTGACCCAATTAAATGTGTGCTAACTTACTTTTTCATTTACTTGTGTTGTTAAGTGCTGTTGGGGAGTTAGGTCGCCTTTCTTGGGCCAAGTGTGTTGTGTCGGTGGTTGTAATCTCGTGTGTTGTTGCAGGATTTCTCTTATCATCCATCCATCTACCGCCCGGCCTTCCTCGTGCCTTG
This sequence comes from Ariolimax columbianus, assembly GCA_036924085.1. Classification (NCBI taxonomy): domain Eukaryota; kingdom Metazoa; phylum Mollusca; class Gastropoda; order Stylommatophora; family Arionidae; genus Ariolimax; species Ariolimax columbianus. The sequence goes on from JAVGWX010000004.1 coordinate 46,127,130, forward strand.
TAGCCATTTATTCTTGCGCAGTACGCGTGTAGTGATAGTTGGTCAGGCGGTATTCCCATAACCGAACCATGGTATTTTATGTTTTGAAATGTGTTTTTTCAGCACAAGGGGTGGGTCATAAATGCTTGTCGTAGCCGGGAGTGGAGTCGAGGACCATCTCTCTAACTCCAATCAAATACTTCCACGGCATGCGTCTCATGTAGCCTCTGAAAGCATATGCCAAACTCATGGCCTTCCTGTGGCACACCTGTTTATTCTAATTAGAAGGGACAACGGGAGAGTTTCTGGCGCCTTAAAACTAGATAGATGCTTCTGGTAGATAAGACTCTCGAGGCGTAGAAGGTAGTTAGTATAGGAGAAGGCGGCATTCTGATTTCAAAACCACCTGCTATTGCACTAAAAAAAACACACCAACAAATAAATAAATAAAAAAGATTATTATGCTGAAAGCCGATGTCCCGGGCCGAGAAGAGCAGATAAAATGCGGGCAAAACGTAACTCAACACATGCACCAATAATTGCACATATTTACCAAAGATGTAGCGTTCCAATCAGGATGACGAATGTCGGACCCCGAACCTCGAAGTGGCGCACCCAAGACTATTAATGGCCGCCTCTGTCCCGAGGAGCCAGGAGACAGAAACCAGGAGAAAATACTGCTGATGAAAAATCCCAGCAAAGTGAAACTGATAAATATCCTTCAGTGGATGCAGAAGGAGTCATGAATAAGAAGCAAGCCCTGGCAGAAAGACTCCATGTTGGGAGAACCGATAAAGCTTGCATTCAAGAGACATGCCTTAACAAACAGCACATGTTCCAAATGAGAGGATACCAAACCATAATACTGGATAGGGACGACCACAACAGAGGTGTCCTGAACCTAATAAACAACCTGCTACCAGCTACAACAGATGGGTCCTGAACCTAATAAACAACCTGCTACCAGCCACAACAGAGGGGTCCTGAACCTAATAAACAACCTGCTACCAGCTACAACAGAGGGGTCCTGAACCTAATAAACAACCTGCTACCAGTTACAACAGAGGGGTCCTGAGCATGATGGACAATTCATAAATAATGTTGGGAATGCACCAGAACAAAGCATTGCTTTTTTTCCTGGGAACTGTAAGTACATTCTATCATCGCGTGTCACAGAATCAATTTTCATAACTTTTGATGGATGGAAATATTTCTCACACACAACATTGTTATCTGTAATTTCACAATTATCACGAGATATTACTTTTCGCAGTTTTGCCTTCTGACCTTCATTTTTGGAAAGGTAAATGATGTTACATGCTCTCATGAATAGTAATTTGATTTACAGTTCAGGACACAACACGATCTAGGAATTTTGAACACTTAATTAATTAAACCTATGAAACAAATGTAGAGAGGTTGTTGTAAAAACGTATTCGTATTTCCAGTATATCCAAGTCAGAAAAACTACACACCGACCAGACACAGTCGTGTTAAAATGTTCCCCCACCCCCTCGATTTGTGACGTCACAGGAATTTACGTCAGCTGAAGCATGGCCTTATTATCAAGATGGCCGTGGCTGCATATCCGGAAGACCCATGAAATTGGAAACAGACAAAGTACCAGAGAGTCAATGTATTATAATCGGAGACTTTAACAGTTGTTCAGACATGTGGATGTACATAAAGACAGATACTAGAGGAGAGGACGTTGATAATAGATACCAACTTGTAGCTAATAAACCAGGCTGAATATCAACAAAACTTTTATTCAAGACGTTGGAAAATAGCATCTGCTTCAGACCTAGCCTTCACAACAGATCTAACATATCAAATACACAGAACAGTCCAAGATCAACTGGGAGGAAGTGACCACAGACCAATTAAATTTACTGTTGATCTCAATTATACCTCAATACAGCAGAAGTCTCTGCCACGATGTAACGATAACAAGGCAAACTAGGAACAATTGACAGAACTAACGCAGAAGTATTGCAAGAATATCAGAACATAAACAAAAGTGGAAGAAATAGTATACAAGTTTAACAGAGCAGTACTAAACGCAGCAATGGAATCAATTCAAAGAAGAGCTAGAAAGAACTACATACCTTGCTGGTCAGAAGGCCTACGGAAACTTCAGGACGAAATATCATCTGCCAAATAATTAGGAGAAGTGTACCAAAGCCCCAAAAGTAATATCCAACTAAAGAAAGCCGCATTGGACTGACCTTTACCTTTTATCCATTGCCAGTTTATAACCTACTTACTGACGTATCCTCGAATATTTTGTAGTCTTTGTGGTTTTTCGTGCTCGTTTCAGGCACACATGTATCATATAAGAGGCATAGGCGCTGAAGCATGATCCAAGTTAGCCTTGCCAAAGGGAAAGAGATGACAGCGGTCAGCAACTCAGAGCTGGCTGCTTGCTTCAGGGCCAGAAAACCATAGCTCTGCAAGACCTTACACTGCATCCTAGAGGTCGCCCTGGAATCAGATTGCACACCTTTTAGTTTAGCTGAGAGAATACTGATTGAAGAGAGGAGGTCGAACTGGTTCCATAAATGGCGTGCTGAAATCAGATGTCTCGGGTTGGAAGGCGCATATATCTCAACCTCGCTGTTAATTACGATACAACGTAACAAACCGTCATTTTCAGGACATACGCAGAAGTGAAAGAAGAAGAGGAGGAATAAGAGGAAGAAGAAGGCGACGACGATGAAGAAGAAGATAAAGAAAAAGACGAAGGAAAAGAAGAAAAAGAAGAAGAAGAAGAAGAAGAAACATTGGTCGAGATCAGATGGGCGCCTGAAAGGAGGAAGTACAAGTGTGTATAATCAGTCGGCTACATTAGCTATAACGATATCCGTTGCATCAGTCATTAACTGAGAGAGAAGGCGAAAGCGAGAAGGAAAGATAAAGACTGAGCCCCTATGGGTCTGCCAGCAGTGCAGTTATGTCGAACCTGTATAACATATCATGTTATTTGTTAATACTGCTCATTCTATGGCCTTCGTGTATGGCAATGCTTCTTTGGTAGCAGGTTACAGTGACTTCTCTAATATCCCGAGACATACTGAAGGTGGTGGATCTGGGTCTTCTGTAGTGCAATGCGAGACTTATCTATGGAGCTGGCAGTGTCAATCCCTACCTCGTGGGACCAAAGAGTACTGATAAAGACGGAACTCACGTTCTTTTTGGTGCTCTTGAAATAGATTGTATTACCGAAACGAAGTGGGGATTGGTATTGTAATCCACACAGTGGTGAGCTTACTGATATATTTTGCATTGCACTACAGCCAGGCGGACCCCGGTTCACTTGTTTCAATTACGTTTCAGAATGTAAGAACAGTAAATCTGCTGCCGATGACATGTTGTCAAGAGATAACTCAGAATGTTAACATAAGATTCAGTTAACAAAGGGGAAGAATGGGTCCACACTGGTGAAAGAATGATAGAGTACCAGAGAGTCATCATAACCTTTGGCAAGGCATGTAGAGAACAGAGCAGCGAGAGAGCAGAGCATGAGGTAAATCAGCTGATAACTGAGAACACACAGGAGAGTAACGCTGTCATATACGCCGACGGTTAAGTCGTGCGCAGTCGGACATCAGGCTGGGGTTTCTCGTCTAGAGTGAGAGGAGAGGTCGTTGCTGAGCGCAGTAGGGCATACATGTCAACAACCTCCAGTACGAGAATGGAGACGGAAGCAGTGACCTCAGCACTGAAATGGATAGCTGAGACTTCTATAACAAAGTCAGTCATCGTGACAGACGCGCCTGCCGTACTTCCAGAAAGCTGCTGTCGATGATCTACTTTCCTGCTCATGCCGGGGTTCAGGGCAATGAAAGAGCTGACATCTTGGCTTCACAAGCTCCCAAAATGGGCACATTGGTGATGGATAGAGGTGACATTTTGAAATCAATGACCGCCTGCTGGATGAGGACACCACAATAGATGAAGCTGCAATTGACAGACTGCAAAGTTTCGACATTAAACGAGGTTCGAGCGGATTTGGGCGCATGAGAGGACGGCGCAGGAGAGTGTACAACCAGCGAGCTGCAGGGATCATCAGCATCCATACCTTACGCCATTTGATGAGAGAGACTGAGCACCTATGGGTATGCCGGAAAGCAGTGACGTCGATTTTTAAAAACAAAAACAGAAACTCAGGATGACTAGCTTCCAATAACCCCATCTCTACCTCGTTGGCCAGGCTGCAGTCACACAGTTTTCAGGAGCACGGAGAGGATGTGGGGTGGTGTCGTGTTCAGATGTTTCAATTGGCTGACCTAGTTTTGGTCTCTTGTTTAACTTAGCATATCTTCTTTATCCTGGTCTAGAATGATCTGTAGAGTCTATATACAACTAGTTTCTTCCACTGAACTTGATCTAAAAATAGCTATAGACGTCCAATCTATTTTTGAATACATTAACGCACTAATTCTTGTGTCAATGCATTCTAAGTATTCACCACTCTCTGACTAAAATATGTATAATATCTAATCTGGGGCTGTCTTTAAATAATTTGAAACTGTGTGCTCTCTATTTCTTGCAGTCGGTTGTACTTTGAAAAACTTGGTATGGTCTCATTTATCCTTTCCATTGATCATCTTATAAACTTGTATAAAGTCACTTGAATTCTGCTCTGTTCGAGACACCGTAGACCAGTTTTTCTCAGTCTTTCTCCATAACTATAATTCTGGAATCCCACTATCACTTTAGTAACTCTCATTTGTATCTTTCTAGCGTGTTTATATCCACTCTATGATAAGGACCCCACACCTAAACACAATACTTCAATGTAGGAGTTAATTACCATTTACGAATTTGGTCTTGGTTAGTTATGGATCACTGACCCCGATGCAACCAGCCAGCTATGAGTCGATAAATGTTGCCAGCTCACTCCCTCTTGTTGTTGCTCCCTGCTGGCTGCATCTTTGCTCCCTCTCATAAGGTCAACCTTCTTTCAATGAGTAGCTGATCAGCCTAGTGACAGAAAGCTCGCTTCTCATTGCAATAGTATCGAGTTCGACATTTGATGTCGAAACGCTCCAGTCAACCCAGCTGTAAATAAGCATATGGGTTATTGTTATAGACGGGAAGGTGGCGAGGACTTGAACTGACCACCCCTCATTTAAAAGTTGGGGCCTGGTTTAATGAAGCCTCTAACACTTCATCCCTGACCTATACCTCAACCTCTTCTACATGCCTTGATGAAGCTATGATAATATAGTGTGTCCGCCGGCACACTATCAACAACTACAATAGAATAGTTTAGGATGAACGTGAGAGAAAACAAAAGAGAATATCATTTCATCGATCGTTCTATAATAAGCACTATCGCGTGAAATCACAGATCGAATCACCTAGGCAATCATTGATTTTCTATCGATCTTAAGCTTGGTCAAAATTGTAGAACAAACCACTCATCTTGGGGTGGAAGCGTTAATATACAGAATTTAGCATGTATTTGTTCTCAGGACATCGGCACCGGTGTGTTCTGTGTGTGTGTGCGTGCGGGCGGGCGCGCTCGCGTGCTTGCGCGCGCGTGTGTGTGTGTGTCTGTGTGTGTGAATGTCCCATAGATCAGTATCATCTTCTTTTCAAACCACATCTCTTAGGCCTGTGCTGATCTAAATTGCTTCTTATTGCTTCTCGATGATTCGCTTCCATAGGTCAGGATGGGCTTTATTTGAAAGCAGAAAAAAGTGTCTTAATTACGTTGGCAAAGACGTGTTGCATAAGATTATTGGATAGAGAAGTAAAAAGTGAAAATGTTTGATGGAAAATACTTATGAAAAGACCATTTTCTTAATGAATGAAGCCATAGTAAAGAAGTTTAAATATTTTGGCCAAATACACAGACAGAAAAACAACTCGCTGAAAATCATTTTAGAAGGAATTTATACAGGAAACGAGCAAAGAAAAGAACCATTTTGATTTTCATTCTTAATTTTGTAAAAATTATTTATATTTTGTGATGAGGTGTAGGAAGGGTTGTTGCGGGGTTTATTCATCGTTTGGGCTCAGGAGCAAGCACACGGGAAGTTAATTCAAATAGTAGTGCTGAAACGCACACAGACATTCAAGGAAGTCATAGATACTGCGTTGGTAATAAAAACAGATTGGCCGGGCATTCCCGAGGTATTATGCACGCCTGGCAATAGATGGGCAAGACAAGTGACGTTCCGGTTGTTTGTCCATACAAGTCCCTAGGAGAGACAGGATGCGCAATGAAAGTGTGAGAAGAATAGTTGAAGCAAGGCCATGCACTGAATACATTGTTGAGAAGATAATTAAATGATCCCGCCATCTAATGAGATTACAACTTGACTAAATACCTATCTGCGCCTATAGCGCGAGGCGTTAAGGTTTTCGCAACCGTGGCAGACCGGGAACTAGATGGATAGGAAATGTTGCGGACATTCCTGACAACAACAATATTAGAAAGATAGATAAGGAAAGGGACCTAAGGGTTATAATAGATCATACAGGTAAGGTGAGTGAGCAAGTTCAGCTAGCAGTGAAAAAAGCAAATGCAATGTTAGGTATGATAAAAAGAAATATTAAACATAGGAGCAAGGAAGTGATAGTCTAACTGTATAAAGCATTAGTTAGGCCTTCTTCTTCGTTGCGTTCAGGATCTCTTGACCATGCTATATCTGTAGGTCAGTCGCCATGATGAAGTCTGTAGTCTTCACCAGGTCGGAGCGGCTGCCCCACAGCTTTTGTCTCAGCTCCGCACCCTCTGGCTAGGTCTCGCATCTCATTTCCCTATAAATTGGGCATTCCTGAGGAATATTTTCAGGGTTCTGGCATCCTATTCCACATGGGCACTCATCGGTGTGCGAGAACTTCAGTCGGTAAAGATGTTCTAGTAGTCTGCAGTGTCCAGTTCTCAGGCGAAATAAGGTAGTTTGTTGACTTCTTTTGAGTTGGTGAATTGGGTCTGGTGTACTGCTTATGTTTCTGTCTTCTCTCCATTGGTGTATATACTTATTTCTGATGATGTTCTTGATTTCTCTGTATGGTACTCGATGATTAAATTGTGCCTTTTTGCTGCTTTCTTTTGCCAAAGCATCAGCTCTCTCGTTTTCCATGATTCCGCAATGGGTGGGTAGCCACTGGGGCGCTATTGTTGAGGATCTCTGGAATTTTCCCAGTTCTGCTCTGATCTCTGATAACAGTGGTTCGTGTTTTTGTTTGTTTGCTTGTATTGTCTCTGTAATAGTACTCTGCAGTCAGTGAATACAGCTATTTTTGTTGGAGGTTGCCTTTCTGTTTGAAGTATTCTCAGTGCTCGCAGGAGGGCCATCGATTCTGCTCTGAGGTTTGTGGACAACTTTCCTGTTGGGTGGGCCTCTTCTGTTATATTTCCACTTTTGTGTCTTATGAATATTCCTCCTCCCCCGTTTCGGCCTGCCCCCTCTGTTGAATCATCTGTGTACACCTGTGTCCATTCCTTAGTATTTTATTTCTCCTCAATCATTTTTTGTGCTAGAATTTTCAGCTCGTGACACTGTGTTGGTTTTTTCTTCTGATTCCTGGGATCTCTGTACTTATTTCGATGTTGTTTATGTTGCAGCTTGGCTCTTCATAGTTAATAAGCATTTCTATTTCTGTAGGTTGGTTGGGAATTAGTTCTCTATATTTTTGGTGTAGGTGGTTGGATATATGAATGAAGCTGGTTCTTTTTAGCCTATTTTTAACTGGGTGTTTTAGTTTGATATGCATGGGATGATCAGGCATGCGTAGCATATTTTCACTATGTGTCAGCACTCTTTCCTCTCGTCTAGTATTTAGGGGTCTTATGTTGTATATGTTTCCATTTTCTGGATTGGTGTAGTCTTCATTCCTCCTGTTATTATCATTAAGCCTGAGTTATGAATTTTGGTTAGGCGTTCCGTGTTTGTTTTTGATGCTGTGGTCCAGACTGCCATGCCGTATTCAAGTACTGGCCTGACTGTGCCAGTGTATACATTTTTGAGGATGTTGCTATTTGAACCCCAGCTTGTTCTGGCCAGCTTCTTCATTAGGGATAGTTTTCTGGTTGCTTTTTGTTCTATCACCTGTATGTGTTTATCCATGTAAGTCTCTTGTCCATTTTAACTCCGAGATACACAGGGGTATTTTCTTGTACAAGTTCTTCGCCATTAAAAATACGTTTTGTTACTTCCTTGGTGTTGGACAGTGAGAAGCATTTTGTAACTGTCTTTGAGATGTTAATCTGCAATCCCCAATCTGTAACCCATTTTCCAACAGTGTCCAGTGCTGTCTGCATTCTATTTTCAGCTGTTGGTAGTTTTTCTGCAGCACTCCACAATGCAAAGTCGTCAGCGTGTAGGGCACTGGACACTTTCTTTGGGACTTTTCCCGCTATGTCGTTTATGAACAGGATAAAGAGGGTAGGAGACATGACTCCTCTCTGGGGTACGCCTTGTTGGAGAGTTATTCTATGGCTCAGTGATACATCTAATTTGGCTCTTGCTGTTCTGTATCGGAGGAAGTCTTGTATCCAGCTGTACATTCTCCCTTCCATTTTGTTGTTTAATAGTTTTAGTAGAAGTCTTTCTCTCCATACCTTGTCAAAAGCTTTTGCCATATCCACAAAGACCGCAAGTTCTTTTTCCTTACCTTGGAATGCATTTTCAATTTCTTGGGTTAGGTACACTAGTTGGTCTTCTGTGTTGCGGTTTTTTCTAAAGGCTGACTGTGAATTGAGTAGGAGATGGGTTTTTCCAGATGTCTTATTAGTCTTGCGTTTACCATTTTTTCCATGACTTTTCCAACATGGCTGAGCAGGCTTATTGGCCTATAACTTTCCTTGGTTTTCTGATGGGGATAATGATAGCCTCCCGTCACTGGTCTGGGATCTTACCCTTGCTCCATTATTGAATGAGTATTTTCAGGAGTTTTCTTCTTGACCCTTGGTCTAGGGTTTTTAATCATTTCATTTGTGATGCCATCTTTTCCTGGAGCTTTCTTGTTTTTCAGTTTCTGAATAGCAGTGTTTAACTCTATCATTTTGAATGATGACTTCATGCAGGCATCCGCATTCTGTGTCTTCAGGTTCTCTTTTATCTCTTTTTTTACTTCTAGTTTGCGTTCTCGTGTCAATGTTGTGGTACTCTCATCTCTGAAAAATTCAGCCAGGATGTTTGCTGCCATTTTCCCTGTATGATGTTTCTCCTTTTCCTTAATGACCGTCTTCCCATGGCTCCCTCTGGTTTCCTCATTTAAGGCTCTTGTCAGGTTCCAGTTTACTTGTATCCCTGTCTAGGTTGAGGCTTTCAGTCTTTTCATGCCAACTTCTTTGAATCTCATCCTTCTTTTTCTCCATGAATGAGTTTTTAATTTTGCTGTGTTTCCCTATGTTTTCTGGTGAAGGATTTGTTTCCATGGTATCTCTTGCCTCACTTAGTTCCTTGTGCATTTTCTCTAGTTTATTGCTCCAATAAGGTTTATAATTTTTCAATTTTCCACGTCGAATTGATTTCTTTGCTGCCTGGATGACAGCCTCCGTCATGATGGTAACATTATTGTTAAAATTTTTGGCATGGGATATATTTTGACAGAGCTTATTTACAGTTTCTCTAAATAAAGTCAAGTTTTTAAAAATTCCAGCTTGGGTGCATATCTGTTATCTCTGTTTGTCCCATGTTACATATTTCTAAAGTTATTGGGACATGGTTCTCCCACCCAGTTGACTGTTGACTGTTCTTGCTATTAGTCGGTGAAGGTCGTCCGTTGCCATCGCAAGGTATGGAGTACTCATTTTTTTCCATATTCTAGAGTAATATGTATGCCTATCGGCTGGCCTATTTATTACGATGAGTTTGTTTTCTATCATCCAATCGTCTACCTCCTCACCTCTCTGGTCTATTGTTTCGTAGCCCCAGCTTGGGGAGTGACTGTTAAAATCTCCCACTATGAGGTGTCTCGATTCTTCAATTTTGACTTTGTGTATTGCCAGAGCTGTGGCTGGTGGACTATAGCAGTTTGTTATCATTGAGTCTCCACTGGGTAGGATGATCTTTATTGTGATGTATTCTAATTCATCTGGTCCAGATCTATTTGTTTCTACTGATGGTATAGAATTTTTTACTAGTATTATTATTCCTTCTTTGGATCTTTTTTCCTTATCTTGGCGGAAACATTCATATCCTCTGATGGAAAAGTTTTGAGTTTCTTTTAGGTGTATTTCTTGAATTCAAATGATGTCTATATCGTTTTCCTTGAGAAGTTAGACATATGTTGGAGTATTGTGTACAGGTGTGGAGTCCTTATCAAAGAGGGGATATAAACATACTGGACCGAATACAAAAAAGAGCGACAAAGCTGATAGTGGGATTCCAGAATTACAGTTATGAGGAAAATTCGGCCTACAGTATCTAAACGAGAGGAATTCGCGGTGACTTGAAACAGGTTTATAAGATGATCAGAGGAATGGAAAAATTAGACTATAACAAATTGTTTTTTAAATACAGCCACCCACAAGAACAAGAGCGATTAGCTACAAATTAACTAAAGAGAGGTCCAGATTAGATATTAGGAAATATTTTTTTAGTCAGAGAGTGGGGAATGCTTGGAATGCATTGTCACAGGAGGTAGTGGAGGCAGGGACAGTTAATGCATTTAAGAATAAATTGGAAACGCATAGCTTTTAGAGCAAAGTGATGTAAATAAACCTGGTTGTATACAGACTGCACAGTTTAGTTAAGTTAAGACGGATGTGTCGGACCGAACGGTGCAAATATCACAGCCAAGCTGTAAACTAGCGAGACAACGTATTCCGTTCTCCGGACAACATCTTGCTACTTGCAAATCCCTATTCAGAGTTTGGTAGCGAGAGATTGAGAACGAGCGCAGAACAAGAAGTTGCGGATATTCTAAGTCGTCATGGAACGACGACTACTTCAGCGACATGTCTGTTCTTGGATAGAAAACTACGGCTCCCCACGTGGCCTCACGGCACAAGACCCATTCATTTACACATGAGATGAATAGGGAGACGGGATAAAGTCATTGGTTGTTATTATTGCTAATGCCAATGGTATTTTTTTTTTTTCTTCTTTTTTTCTTTGGTGTTCGCCTTATTTTTCTAATCCTCAAAGGCATTGCACTATAGTTTTTATTTTGCGTCTGTCGGCACAGTGCATCCGACTTCAGCATGCATTTTATATAATGGCCTGCTTCCTCCTGCATTTTCTAAGGGTTTGCTTGCTGGGGTAACGGCCTCTGCTGGGATGAGGATCGAACCCAGCACCTTCTGTTAGTGAGCCGTGTCACTTAACCACTAGCCCACGCCGTCCCACACTCGTAATTTGAGTTAAATACTCTTGATGACCTTCTCTGATGGCACATTACAGTGGCTCGTCCCATCCGGAAACGCAATTGAGAACGTGAACCCAGGTCCTTATGGCTGTAGTGCAATTCGAGGCTCCACGGTAGGCTGACTACCACGGGTATCAAAGTGCAGATCCCCACCTCGTTAATCAGATTGCCATGAAACAGCCTGTATCGAGGGAGACCAGTAAATATGAATAAATTTAAAAAGCGTTTGACCACCTAGCATCATTGACAAGATATGCACGATTTATGTTCAGAACCAGGATTAGAGAAAGTGACATAGTCTTTATCAGTGCAGTGTTCGAGCAGAGTGGCTAGACATTACTTTGTGCTGTATCCACTTTGTTCAGTCAAATATAGACGACAAACAGTTTCTGTTCGTAGCTAAACGTGCTGACTCTTTACTCTTGGCGATGTTTCTTACGTAGCTGGTTACATCCAACCTTTGATTCTTTGCGCCACAGGCAAGATTAGCTACTTGCATAACAACCACCTCTTCCCTATTATTATCAGAATGTCATGATCCCATCTGTTGAATCAAACTGCAATTAGCACAAGTCACTAACTTGGAAGAATAATAACAGATTTAAAAATAAACATCACTAATTTAAAAATGAGAAATATAGTACTGGAAATAGTGAAATTATGATATTGAATCAGACAAATCAGTGTCTGAAGGTAGCAAACAAAGCTATACCTGTGTTCTGCCACGTCATCTGGTTAACCCTTAATAGGTGATTTCGCGAGTCCTGTCGAGTTTGATTTAGGACTTTACTTTAGTTATTTTTAGTAACTTCGTGGGCGGTTTTCTTCCTTCTAGCAGATTACTTGACCTGGTGGTAGGGGTTGAGGGGGGGGGGGGGGGAGAGAAGGGATTCGAGGGTTAGAGAAGGGGAAATCTTAAAATGATAAATAAAAAATAAAAGAAAATGTGCATTTGTAATAGGACTTTATAATTCAGTCTATTGCATACAATTATTTGGTTATTTATCTTAAAATTTAAAATATAATTTGACCTCTATAATGTTTGGGGTCAAAGGTAAAAAAATATGTGTAAAACTGCGCCTTTGAAACCTTCATTACGGCCACTCTGTAAGGTCTGCGTCTGCGTATTAAACAGCTGCCTAGTTGGCTTAATGAAAGCACCAGCCGTGACTACAGTTACTCCCTTATATCCCGCGCGTACTGAGGCGGGAGGCCCAGTCGCCTCAATGCTGTAGTGCAATGAGAGTCTACTCAGTTATCTCTTAACCGTAGTGTAGCTCACACTAACTCGTAAGCTTATGTAAATGTGCGTACCGCGTAAGGAGGAGCTTTGCATGTTTGTTGGCAATGGATACAGATGACATTTTGAAGGTAATCAACGATTGCCTTTAAGATGAAGACACTACAGTCGATGAAACAGTGCTGCAGCACAGATTGCAAGATTTTGAAATAAAACGCTGGTCCAGCAGAGAAATGTGACTGAGATGACGGAGCAGAGCAGTAGTGTGTACAACCAGTGAGCTACAGGAACCATAAGTATTTACACGCTGCCCCATTTGCTGGGTTGGACTAAACACCTATGAGTCTGTCCGGGGTGCAATGACATCGATTCTTAGCAGAGCAAATGTACTAAACGCTACCAATAGTTTCATCATATCGATTAATAATATGCGTATTTACTAATTCGTACAGTCTGACAGCTGGGCTGTATCTAGGGCTGCTACTAGCTATGGGAAGTAATATTAACCGTAATTCTATATTAACCATAACCTTGACATGTTCGTTTTATCATACGCCTCTAAAGTCCTTGTGTGAAGGAACGGAAACACCTACCATGCGCGTCAGCAGGGTGGTGGGAAATGGATTGGCCTCTATTTGGAATTTAGACGCTAATATCTAATAAACAGCAATGATCCAAAAACGGTGGCCTGTGTGGAGGCCAGAAACGATTCAGCTCCTCCACCATGGAACGATAGAACAGCATGTTTGTCTACGCACCCGATTACAACTCTACACACAAAGAAAACCTGACGGAAACTTGATAGATTAGCTCGAATCGTGGAATATGATTTTATTTTTTTAAACATGAAATATCGAAAGTATAAACGGAAAGGAGAATGCACTCATAAAAGAATTGAAGAAATCGAAATCGAAATTGGAAATCTTAGCTCTAGCAGAAAGTGAGAAAACATGGAATACGGGTGGGGGCGAGATATTATCTACCGCGAATTTCCGACTATGGATAGTGCCGAAAGGGGAGCGAGGAATAACAATAACAACATCAAGAGATGGAAACTGATTTCTCAACGCATTAGGATACTGCACTTCACATCAAAGAAAAAGGCAAGTTAGTCAACACTGTCATCGTTTATGTACCGAATGAAGGAGAGGGAGTAGATGTCAAATAATACTCCATTGGGATACTTGAAAAGTCAGTGGACGACTGGCATGGCGAAATTCTTCTTGCAGATTTAAACGTCAGAGGGAGAAGGGAATGAGAGGGGGGGGGGGGGGGGAATTGTAGGATAGGGTGACGACGTTTTGGATGATAATAGAAGGCAACTCCTGAAATCTGCAGCGAGCACAACCTGATCATCACAAATACAAAGTTCGTCACAAGAACATTCACATTTACACTTAATGTGAACCGACACGGAAGAAGAAAACCATCACTGATTATGCCATCGTGAGGAAAAATTCATTTTAGAATGTGTGAGATGTCAAAGCCTGGAGATATCCAGAATTTGGAAGTGACAACTGCCTTGTGGCAATAAAGAGAATACTGAAAACAACGCTCAGAATCAAGTAAGAAACCAAACACCGGAGAAGAAGCGGGAATCATGGCCCAAAAGCTAAGAGTGCCAGACGTTTCAAAAAGATATCAGCGGCTCGTATCACAGCAGTGAGAAATACTGACGAAACACTAAATAATCTAGGAGCTCACAAATTACAATTATAGACTACCCTCAAGGTAGCTGCAGCAGAACAGCGTCTAGAAGGACAAAGAAAACAAAATGATAATAAGGGAAAATACAAATGCACAAATGCATTCATTAACATAGATCACTACATTTAATAGCATGCATCGTTACATTTATTAACACAGATCACTACATTTAATAACATAGATCGTTATATTAATTAACATAGATCACTACATTTAATAGTATAGATCGTTATATTAATTAACACAGATCACTACATTTAATAGCATAGATCGTTATATTAATTAACACAGATCACTACATTTAATAGCATATATCGTTATATTAATTAACATAGATCACTATGTTTAATAACATAGATCGTTACATTAATTAACATAGATCACTATATTTATAAACATTGATCGTTACATTAATTAACATAGATCACTACATTTATTAACATAGATCACTATCTTTATAAACATTGATCATTACATTTATTATTATTGATTTTTGGCACGTAGAAGATCATAATTCCAAAACTGGGTTTTAATATATTTAGTCCAAATATATTTTTTAATTATGAAAACAATTAAACTTTCACAAAGCTTTCAAACGTTGAATAGTGGTATGTTGCTAATATATTTGTGTTTTCTTATAGTTCGTTCTTTTCATTGTTGGCCATCCTCACTTTTTTGTGTGCAAACTCTGTCCATTGTAGGTTTTCTGTGGCCAAAGATGCATGAGCTGATAGCAGCCAGATACTCTTAGCTGACCGCTTGCATCAGGATCAGTTAATCAAAGCTGACCAAGACCCTATTCTGCCTCCAAACAGCCGTCCTGGAAACAGGCTGCACTAGTGTAGTCTGGCTAAGTGAATAGAGATCGTAGTGAGAAGGCAAACCCGGTCCTAAAAAAAGTGCATCTGAAATCTAACGTATCGGTCCGAAAGGCGCAAATAACGCATCCTCGCTGTAAACACAACGTCATTTTCTGGATGAGCGCCAAAGAAGAGGAAATGCCGTTATGGCATTCTGAAACGCACTGGCAAAAGATGGCAGCAAAAAGGCACAATTTAATCGAGTACCATACAAAGAGATCAAGAGCATCATCAAAAATATGCATATGCAACAATGGAGAGAAGATATAAACATAAGCAGTACACCAGACTCAATTCACCAGCTCAAAAGAAACGAACAAACTACCTTATTTCACCTGAGAACTGGTCACTGCAGACTACTAGAACATTTATACCAACTAAAGATAGGGACGATGGGGCTAACGTCTGGTCAGGCAACACATACTGATCAGACAATGTTAGCCAGGGTCAGGCAAAACACACTGATCAGACAATGTTAGCCAGGGTCAGGCAAAACACACTGATCAGACAATGTTAGCCAGGGTCAGGCAAAACACACTGATCAGACAATGTTAGCCAGGGTCAGGCAAAACACACTGATCAGACAATGTTAGCCAGGGTCAGGCAAAACACACTGATCAGACAATGTTAGCCAGGGTCAGGCAAAACACACTGATCAGACAATGTTAGCCAGGGTCAGGAGAAATATACTGGCCAAGACTCTCACCTGACCTCCTCGTTGGTCGTCCTGGAAACGGGCTGTTGTCGGGCCAACAGTCTGGCTAACAAGGTGAGGGTTGATCTGATCTCCGTAGTAGTGAGCGACACGCAGATGAAGCAAAGCATAGCACAACTGCCTGGAGGACCACGGTCTACCTTCTTTAGAATGCTCGGGATGTGAGGAAAGCTACTACAACTCCCACTAAACGTCTTTTTCAGGGCGCACAAAATAGTAACCTACTCATTGTGGACATTCGCAAACAACAACAGACGCCTTGTCTGGGAGGATAGAGTTCGCCTATCCTTTTTACCCCGGGGTAGTACTCTGGTGGTCGATGTAGGAGGGTGTGGTGGTGGTGGGTGAAGGGAGAATGTAGATGTGCAATGCCTGAGATAGACAGCCAAGTTAGTACATGTAAGAGTAAAGTAATGTGATTGTTTCAGAGCGACATAAAAAGATGGAGCAGACGACTGCAAACGAGTTTAAAGATAGTAGTAACAGAAGTGTCAATTACAATCTAACCCTAGGCTTGAACAAACACCACTAGCAAGCAGCGGAGAGAACTGAAAATACACCATTCTGATCTGCATTCCAACTTTCACCAGCGACACACGCAAACACCGGCAAGCGGATGACACAAAGAAAAACTCGAAGAAAGACATTTATGGATATCCTGGCTTGCCAATTTGGTGTTTTAAATACTAAACTGCACAAATTTAGCTTAGATGGTTATAAATGTCGTTCTGGTGTCATGGTAGACATCTATCATATAGTGAATCATGCAGAGAATTTTCTGAGTGGCAAAAACTTTATAGAATTCTAACCTACTCAAGGAACTCTTTTCTCGTTTGAAAAACGAACATCTACTACAAGTGTTAGCCTCCTATATCAAGGATTGAAGTTCGTGGTTTGGTGGCAGTCTGAAAAACTTCAACACCATGTAATTTTTTTCTTTTGTATACTGTCTTAGCGTTCTCTCGTGCGTGCGTGTGGTTGTGCGTGCGTGTGACTGCGTGTGTGTGTGTGTGTGTGACTGATTGTGTGTGACTGATTGTGTGTGTGCCTGCGTGTGTGACTGCGCGTGTGTGTATGTGACTGAGTGTGTGTGTGACTGCGTGTGTGTGTGACTGATTGTGTGTGTGTGTGACTGCGTGTGTGTCTGACTGCGCGTGTGTGTATGTGACTGTGTGTGTGTGTGTTTGTGTGTGTGTGACTGCGTGTGTGTGTGACTGCGTGTGTGTATGTGACTGCCTGTGTATGTGTGACTGCGTGTGTGTGCGTGTATGTGACTGCGTGTGTGTGTGTGATTGCGTGTGTGACTGCGTGTGTGTGTGACTGCGTGTGTGTGTGACTGCGTGTATGACTGCGTGTGTGTGTGACTACGTGTGTGACTGCGTGTGTGTGATGCGTGTGTGTGACTGCGTGTATGTGTGACTGCGTGTGTGTTTGTGACTGTGTGTGTGACTGCGTGTGTGTGACTGTGTGTGTGTCTGGGTGTGTGGGACTACGTATGTGTGACTGCTCGTGTGTGTGTGACTGGGTGTGTGTGTGTGTGTGACTGAGTGTGTGTGACTGAGTGTGTGTGTGTGTGACTGGGTGTTTGTGTGACTGGGTATGTGTGTGTGTGTGTGTGTGTGTATGTGTGTGTATTTGGCTTGATGTGGCCTTTCAGATTACAACCAGGTTCGAAATCACGCCGTGTCCAGTTTGACAGGACATGACGGAAATATTTCTCGGTATGACTACTTCTCCACGTACAGGAAATATTGGCTAACATATTGTGCTGCAAAACTGCCATAGTGAAACACATTACAAACAGATACATGCACGCCTCCATACACTGGCCTATACGTCCACATTACAAACAGATACACACACACATCCTTACACTGGTCAATACGTCCACATTACAAACAGATACATCCACGCATGCTTACACTGGCCAATACGTCCACATTACAAACAGATACATCCACACATCCTTACACTGGCCAATACGTCCACATTACAAACAGATACATCCACGCATGCTTACACTGGCCAATGCGTCCACATTACAAACAGATACACACACACATCCGTACACTTGCCCATACGTCCACATTTAAAACAGATACACACAGGCATATAAACACTGGCCAATACGTCCACATTACAAAGAGATACGCACTGGCCAATACGTCCACATTGCAAAGTGATACGCACTGGCCAATACGTCCACATTACAAAGAGATACGCACTGGCAAACACGCCCTGATATCGTCCAAAAGACTATGGTATGAGTTACGAAGAGACATCGTTTCGACCGCAGAATACGGAACGATAAACCCTTAATAAAACCAACAGAAATAAAGTTTTGTTTTTGGCTTTAAAAATAAAGAATATCTGGCAGTCATGCTCGACACTTGCCAGCCCAGCCTATATTCCGTCAGTTGGGGACAGTACAAGACCTGCCATTCTTTTAAGAACCGAACAAACAAACACTGTGTACAAGCAGAGATGTGGCTAGTCACTATTATTTTCTTCATTCGCTATCTCCAGGTGGGCGTGAAAGTGGGGTCTCGTCGGCATGTCGCAGCCAGAGCCTGGTGCCAGACTATTTCGGGTCATGGATAAAGCTAAGTACTTGCACCAGCCCCCCCCCCCCAATTAGCTATTCTCTCCCCCCCCCCCCCCCCCCCCCCCCCCCCCAAGGAAAAAGGTTTATCAACAACACATTTTTGATTCTCTTTCTCATTACAAAATAACAAAAGGTGTTGGTACACAAATAATTTGTGAACGATTTGAGACTTTGTTAGTATTTATTTTTGGCGTTCGTCATGGAAAAGTCGGTTTGTGGTAGTTTTAGAGCAGGCTGTGTTACCTGCGTCTTTCGACTCCGACACGCCATTTTGTATGTGTACCGAGTTTCCCTTTACACTGCGATCTATCGTCGTCCGCCGGGGTCTTTGTGTTTGACAAGGACAAGATTAGCCCCCCTGCCCCCACAGAGAGCATGTCGTAGAAGACGATTAACTGTGTGATATGGCAAAACACCGGATATGGTTAGGTGGTTTGCTATGAGCAGCATAGATGGCGCCTAACAGGCTGCAGGTTTACTTTCTTCAAGTGTTTGATTCTGTTTAGACAGACTTGCACATCGGTTAACCACCTTCCGCGGCATTTGTTCCAAAGCAGCATTCATACGCTTCTGCAAAACGCCTAAATAAGATGAACGGGACGTGTTGTTAACGTGCCAAATGAGCATCTCTTAAAGCAGCATCTATACAGTGAGCTCAGAACATCCATACGTTATAGATACTACTTTAAAAGTCTTTACCGTTGATGCTTCCTCCTGGGAGATGATTGCATACTATTCCGCGCTAGTATCACATTTGGCGCTCAGATCGCAGAGCGAAACTTCATTGCCAAGCCTCAGAGAAGGCGTCCCGCTCGAAGAACAGAGCATGACGACCCCAGAGCCTACTAATCACTTGTGGGCCCAGTTAGCATATCCTGCCGTACCAGGATTGGACTTACAGCCACATAAGAACACATAATCCATCTTCACATGGGATGGCACCTATTATTTACCTAGATTAACCTGAAGCTAATTATTATAGCACCAGAGTGTTGCAGATGCCCTAAGCAAAGAACAGTAACCTGTCAACCACGTTGCAAAAGCAACAACAAAAATAAATTTGGAATGGCGCTGGCTACCTCATCCAGTAGAAACAGTTAACCACAAAAGCTTAAACAAAAATGGACAACTCAATCTTCTTCTTCTTCTTCTTCTTCTTCTTCTTCTTCTTCTTCTTCTTCTTCTTCTTCTTCTTCTTCTTCTTCTTCGTACACTGTCAGACGTCAACTTGTATTTTTTGGAAAAAAGCAGCGGTAATCCTGAGGCTGTCGACACTGCCATAGAGCTTGTCTAGTGTTGCCACTGGTGATGGCCGCATGTGCTTTCTCTGGTCCTCGTATGTCGGGCAGTTTTGCAGCAGATGTTCAGCGGTCATTTTCCCTGTACCACAAGTGCATTCGTCAGTGCCACTTATCTTCAGTTTATTGAATAGGTGGTACCTCGGTCTGTTGTGGCATGTGCGGAGTCTGAAGACCACGACCTGCTCTCTTCTGTTCAACTGGTAATGGGCATCATTTTTTGTGTAGCCAGTATGTTCTGTTTCCCATTTGGCCATGTATCTGGCTCTAATAAGCCTTTTGGACTCTTCGTAGGTCACACTATAATTCTGGTTGTGGTAGTCTTGCACCTTCTTTTGCCAGTCTGTCTGCCTCCTCGTTGCCTTAGATGTTACAGTAGGACGGAACCCACTGTATCACTACTCTTTTTGGTGCGGACTGCTGGCATAGTTGACAGAGTACTGCTCTTAAATCATCAAGTTCAGTATTTTTCTGGCGGACAACTCAATCAAAAACAACAACAAATCAATCAAAAGCAACAACAACTCAATCAAAAGCAACAACAACTCAATCAATAGCAACAACAACTCAATCAAAAGCAACAACAACTCAATCAAAAGCAACAACAACCAAATCAAAAGCAACAACAAATCAATCAAAAGTAACAACAACTCAACCATCCAAGACAGAGTTGGGGCTCAGGGCAGAATATTAGTAAATATTTTTTTTAGTCAGTGAGTGGTGAATGCCTGTAATGCATTGCCACTGGAGGTAGTGGAGGCAGGGACAGTTAATGCATTTAAGAATAAATTGGATGCGCATAGCTTTTAGAGCAAGGTGATGTAAATGAAACTGGTTGTATACAAACTCTGCAGAGTCTTCTAAACCAGTATAAAAACATTAATTTAAGTTATGAAGGACTTGTACTTGCTAAAGACTGGTTGTGGAGCTGACAAGGTTTTCATTGATTTGTATTATTATAGCAAATGCCAAACACGACGAAGCTCATTTTCTTATTCAGCCAGTTGAGCTGAAAGCAAGTACTATCACCACATCTAATGCCGGATTACGATTGTGTAGTCCATTGGCCCGAGATACGTTGATGCTTCCAGTAATATCTTCAACACCAAATACAAAGATGAAATTGTAGAGGACATGAATTCATTTATCTGTGGAAATGATCTAGCTTTTTTTACATGTTGTTGTCCCTCTTCTTCTTCTTCTTCTTCTTCTTCTTCTTCTTCTTCTTCTTCTTCTTCTTCTTCTTCTTCTTCTTCTTCTTCTTTTTCTTCTTCTTCTTCTTCTTCTTCTTCATCATCTTCTTGTTCATCTTATTCTTCTTTGTTTGATCGCATATTTTGTTTTTACTTCATCAAACGAGTTCCTATTCTGAACTCGACCGTTGTTTGTAGGTCCTCTTTAGTTTCGTGCAGTTTTAATTCAGTGTTGGAGTCGTTGAGCCTTAATTGGGACAATATTGTAAATACAAGCTAAGCTGGGTGGACTAGGGGTTTAAATTTCTAACGCATCTGGTTCGAATCACGCTTGTGTCCAATCTGGCAAAGATGGCGCCATAACTGGCTGCGAGTCTACATTTCTCTACTGTTTTGGATCATTATGGATGCCGCCAGACCACGGATTTGCCTGGAATTCACACTAGTCGACGACTTACACTTGTGTTCACGGAAACGTGGTGTTGTTTTCCGTCGGGACTTGTTATTTCGTTCTTTTTGTGGGATTTTTTCCATCCGTTTATCCTGGTCTGGACGCCGGCTGAATGGCACTACGCTTATACCTGTGTCGTATTTCACGGGTTAGTTCTGCCGGTTCACCTTCACGAATTTGGCGTGTGAGAATTTTAGGTGCTACTATGATGAGCTGAATACAGCTGGGGAGAGATGCCAGACTCACTCACACGCTGAGTGTTGTCCATATGACCTCTTGTGGTTATCGAAAAGGCACGACAAACTGCGTTAGATGCCATCCCACCTTTCTACCCTGCGGGTTACATGTTCACGGAAAGGCTTCGGTGGTAACCCTGAGACAAAATCTGCATCCTATGCTATCTCCAGTCGTCTCGATGAATGTCTTGCCACTGGCAAAAGGTAGCTTACGCTCTGTGAGTGAGGTTGACAAAAGGCGCAGTTTCTTCCTCACTTTAATCCAAATCACCGCGCAAGTCTCCCATTTCAGCGGACACAGCAAGAGATACGACTGTCCACACGGCTGAACAAAGAGAGTGGTTTTCATCACTTGTGATGGACAACTATTATTAGTGGGGTGTTTTATTTTGGTGCTCCTCAAAGTAAGGAAAGTAATGGCAACCGATCGTACTGCACACTTGCCATGAAACGTATAACAGCCAAATAGGTTGGCGGTTGTAAGAAGCGACGTTTTGCACAGGGAATGCTACTGACTTACTGTTTGATCGCTTAGTCTACATGTGCAAAATTAGTGATGGAGATATTCGGAGCATGAACATGTGTTATTCAATCTGGTATGTCCTGTTCTGAGACGAAGAATGGTGATATGTCCCTGTCGGTCAATGGTGTGATACTTGTCCTAGGTTTAGTTCTAGCAGGCTTAATAGCTCTCTTTTTGTGAGATTTCAATGGCTTCTTGACCAAAATCTCCTCTTATATTCACGTCTATCTACCTTTCTTTCTTCGGTACACCATAATGGGGCAATGGCCACTGATTCGTTTCTGTCACCTACCTTGCTCAGCTCATTCGGCAGACAAGGAAGTGAACCACCATTGAGAGACGTAGTACAGATAGATAACGCATCTGTAACGATAGTTGTCCGCTGGCAGTCTCAATTGTTAGTTTATTTGGAGTTATCCCGTTAAGATTCCATGGTGAAGTGGTTAAGCTGTCGGTCTCGTGATCAGGTGCTGTGGGTTCGACTCCGGACTCCGCCGTCTTTTTCACGGTGGTTGATGCGGAGTCCCCTGCATCTCGTAGTCGCCCCATAGTCGTCTTGTCCTTGACTTGCCACTGGAGTCGGGCGGTTCGATACGAGAGAGTGAGGATAAAAAGTATCGCAGTTAATCCTTACTAAACATAGCGCTAGCAAAATTAATTATGCCATCATCGTCTACGATGGACGATGGCCTTTGCCTTTGCCTTATTCCGTAAAGCTCAAGTCGTCTGCCCTGTGCTAAGCGCGTTGCGTCGGTCAATGTGAGCAAATGTCTTTGTACAATCACTCTAATGTCATCTATCCACATGCTTCGCTGTCGTCTTCTTGCCCTGTAGCCAGATTTACCGGAATTATAAGCCATCAGTGAAAGTTAATGAGGGTTCATTCACATGAGATTATAGAACTAACGTATTTTGTGCCTAGAAATGTACTCTGTACAAGAAGTAGTGCCGTCGAATTGTTATTATAAATCTTATTTGCAGCACTTGAACCTCAGCTTTATAGTTAGAGCAGAAGCTACCAGTGGCTACCTAGATAAAAGAGTCTCCTGGACTGCAGCTCATAGATACAGTGCATCAATATCAAATATGACTGTCCAGGTCATAAGATTATCGGGAGCAGCGCTCTCTCACTACCAAGCCCTGACCGTTCTCTCACTCCCACTACCAAGCCCTGACCGTTCTCTCACTCCCACTACCAAGCCCTGACCGTTCTCTCACTCCCTCTACCAAACCCCGACCGTTCTCTCACTCCCACTACCAAGCCCTGACCGTTCTCTCACTCCCACTACCAAGCCCCGACCGTTCTCTCACTCCCTCTACCAAGCCCCGACCGTTCTCTCACTCCCAATACCAAGCCCCGACCGTTCTCTCACTCCCTCTACCAAGCCCCGACCGTTCTCTCACTCCCACTACCAAGCCCTGACCGTTCTCTCACTCCCACTACCAAGCCCCGACCGTTCTCTCACTCCCTCTACCAAGCCCCGACCGTTCTCTCACTCCCACTACCAAGCCCTGACCGTTCTCTCACTCCCACTACCAAGCCCTGACCGTTCTCTCACTCCCACTACCAAGCCCTGACCGTTCTCTCACTCCCTCTACCAAACCCCGACCGTTCTCTCACTCCCACTACCAAGCCCTGACCGTTCTCTCACTCCCACTACCAAGCCCCGACCGTTCTCTCACTCCCTCTACCAAGCCCCGACCGTTCTCTCACTCCCAATACCAAGCCCCGACCGTTCTCTCACTCCCTCTACCAAGCCCCGACCGTTCTCTCACTCCCACTACCAAGCCCTGACCGTTCTCTCACTCCCACTACCAAGCCCCGACCGTTCTCTCACTCCCTCTACCAAGCCCCGACCGTTCTCTCACTCCCACTACCAAGCCCTGACCGTTCTCTCACTCCCACTACCAAGCCCTGACCGTTCTCTCACTCCCACTACCAAGCCCCGACCGTTCTCTCACTCCCACTACCAAGCCCTGACCGTTCTCTCACTCCCACTACCAAGCCCCGACCGTTCTCTCACTCCCTCTACCAAGCCCCGACCGTTCTCTCACTCCCACTACCAAGCCCTGACCGTTCTCAATCTCCCTCTACCAAGCCCCGACCGTTCTCTCACTCCCTCTACCAAGCCCTGACCGTTCTCAATCTCCCTCTACCAAGCCCTGAAAAGAGCTTTGAAGCTAGCAGGATGCAGTCCGAACGTGTTGTTGTAGTTTACAGCTAGACTACGATATTTGCACCCTTCGCCCAACACATCCGACTTCAACTGACATTTGTTATTCCCTCTTCGATCCCTTCTCCTTAGCCAGTCTGCTCTGTTGCAATCATGTTATCCAGGATCACCACGTGGAGGTGCAGAAGGAACCTGCCAGGTCTGGTTCATTGTCCTTGGCGCTAGCATTCGGCTTTGGGTCGCTAATAGCAGAAGCTCATAAACTGCGTCTCTCATATAACAGCAGGGGACGGTGTGGGCTAGTGGTTAAGTGACACGGCTCACAATCAGAAGGTTCTGGCTTCGATCCCCAACACAGCACCGGCCGTTACTCCGAGGAAGCAAACCCTTAGAAAATGCAGGAGGAAGCAGGTACTTACATAAAATGCATGCTGAAGTCGGATGCACTGGGCCGACAGGCGCAAAATAAAAACTACAGTGCCTTGGGGATTAATGGAAAAAAAGGCGAACGCAACCCCCCCCCCCCCCTCCCCCCCCAAAAAAAAAAATATATAACGGCAGATCTATAATACGATCAATAATAATCTAACCAGCTCTCACGCCTTTGTCATCGTCCTCAGCAGACCATCATAAATGTCCTGTGTTCTTCTTCACCTTGGTCTGCGTCGCTTGTCAGGTACCATACACCCCCCACCCCAGCAAAGATTGTTTTCTTCTGTACATTTAGTGTGTTTTATGTGGCCAAAAGTATTTTAGTTTCCTAGACGCAAATTGTTTACTTGTCAGTTTTGTTAAATATCCAGCTCCTTTATATTTTACGTGTTCTTCTTTTTAAGGTGGAACTCAAATTTACTAAATTAGGTTAGTTTAGTTATTAGTTTTTCAACAAAGTATTTCATTATAATGTTCACGTAGGCGTCAAAGGCCCGTTGCGTCGATCGACCACTACCATGTCCAACTGCTGAGGTTGTGTTCATGCATAGCGTGTTGACCGAAATGCATACAGCCTCCCCAGGTGAAGACGAGTACTCCGCTGTCTTGGGATAAAACGCGAGGAGTGTGTTAAACCAATGTTTGCTTCAGGCTTTAGTATTTAGTAAACAGTATTTAGCATACAGAATTTCTGTTCTTGCCTTGGATAGAAGTATTTAGTATACAGAATTTCCGTTCTTGCCTTGAATAAAAGTATTTAACATACATAAATTCTGTTCTTGCCTTGGATAAAAGTATTTAGCATACATAAATTCTGTTCTTGCCTTGGATAAAAGTATTTAGCATACATAATTTCCGTTCTTGCCTTAGATAAAAGCATTTGGCATACAGAATTGCCGTTCTTGCCTTGGATATTCAGACAACACCGTTGTAAATTAGATTAGACTGTAAAACATAATACAGTTTGATCTTGACAAATGCAGTTTTTATAATATTCCCTTATCCTTGCACGTAACACAAGTATCTAACCAAAAGGACGAATTGAATCCATTCCTTATACAAAGAAATAGTATTATACATTCTACTATGCACACCGTAAAGATCGACAACGGAGGGGTGTGCACATGTTTGGCAAAGCCAGGAGCAACATAGTAACACAGAAACGCAATCCCGCCCCTCCCCCACACACACTCTCTCTCTCCCTCTCTCGCTATCTATTCTCCTAGTGCCCATTAATGCTTTGTTGTATGCATCCTGTCATGAGGTCACATTCAGTAATGTCCCATGCTCATTGTTGAGCCAATGAAAGGAAGAATAATATCGATTATGAACAGGAAGTTGTTGGGGAGACTTTACCTTCTGCTCGATTCGTCCTAGTGCACTTGATGAAAGCCGGGGTATATATTTGACATCTGGGTACACCAGTGTTGACAGTTCCAAATTATATATATTTGACATCTGGGTACACCAGTGTTGACAGTTCCAAATTATATATATTTGACATCTGGGTGCACCAGTGTTGACAGTTCCAAATTATATATATTTGACATCTGGGTGCACCAGTGTTGACAGTTCCAAATTATATATATTTGACATCTGGGTGCACCAGTGTTGATAGTTCCAAATTATATATATTTGACATCTGGGTGCACCAGTGTTGATAGTTCAAAATTATATATATTTGACATCTGGGTGCACCAGTGTTGATAGTTCCAAATTATATATATTTGACATCTGGGTGCACCAGTGTTGATAGTTCCAAATTATATATATTTGACATCTGGGTGCACCAGTGTTGATAGTTCCAAATTATATATATTTGACATCTGGGTGCACCAGTGCTGATAGTTCCAAATTATATATATTTGACATCTGGGTGCACCAGTGTTGATAGTTCCAAATTATATATATTTGACATCTGGGTGCACCAGTGTTGACAGTTCCACATTTTGCCGGTCTTTAATTTTTTACTTGATTTTTTAAGTAGGTCATGTTGTAAGGGGAGATTATCAGGGCAGTCTAACCCGCTATATTAGAAGACTCCCCAACTCATGGGGTTTGCACCCCTAGCCACTGACACAGGTAAAACTAAAGTTGAGTATAGAGTCGCCATTTGGATTTGATAAAAAGATCGGCATAAAATGTATTTTAAAATGGAATGAAGGATAGACAGAGGGGATAACTAGTTTGTCTTTGGATCTGTAGATGAAGAAGATTCCTTTAATTAGCACTTTCTTCTGCCTTGTTGCCCGTCCTGAAAATGACGGTATAGGGTTTTGGTCATTCCTGGTTAGTTGACCCTGATGCAAACTGCCAGCTATGGTTCGTTGACCCTGATGCAAACTGCCAGCTATGGTTCATTGACCCTGATGCAAACTGTCAGCTATGGTTCATTGATCCTGATGCAAACTGTCAGCTATGGTTCATTGACCCTGATGCAAACTGTCAACTATGAGTTGCTGACTGTTGTAAGTTCATTTACTGCTGTATCTTTGTCCCCGTCTGACAACAACAAGAAGTTTGCTTTTCATTTATGGCGAAATCATGCTTGTTCAACTTAAGACAACAAGCTATAGGTGTTATCTGCATTGCGCCGGCCACTGCATTGATGTGTGTGTGTGTGTGTGTGTTTGTGTGTGTGTATATATTTCATTAATAGGCGTCTCAGTCCTTGCAGACCATGTGCGTGGCCCCCTGTGAGTAGCCTCTCATGGCTCAAGCCTGGGGGTTGAATATGGACTCTGGGTTGCCAAAACTGCAGGACCCCCCTCTCGGCCTTGCATCGAGTGACCATGTCTATGACCACGTCTGATGGCCGCGTCCCAGGTGGCATGCAGTTCTGTTGGGGATGGCGATCTGTTTTAGCCAGGTGTTGCGAGAGCTGCCCCGATACGTCTCCAGGATGAGCGCGACTTCTTTCCGTAACTATCCTCCCACTGCCTGTTGGAACATCTCGTGGGCTGGGACTTCACGAAGAAAATCGAGCAACGTGATCGAAGAGGGAGAGACGACGGCGATCAATCGTTGAGACAATGCCTGCAAGTTGAATACGTCGAACTACTTTGTTGTTGGAAATCATGTCATGTCAGACGATTCTATGGATGTGCCTCTGGTTCCGCTGGTGGAAGACCTCAAGACGCTAGCGGTCCTGCTATAGTAGTGTCCAGGACTCGGAGCCGTACAGGAGAATGGGGCCAATGCAGGAGGAGTAAATACGAAGCCTGTTCTCCAGTGAGAGCCTTCGTTGGGACCAGACTCTGCGGAGCGAGTGCATGAATGAAACTGCTAAGCCCATCCTACGGGTGATGTCCTCGCTGCTGCGTGTGTCAGAGGACTGTCTGCTGCCGAGGTACACTAAGGCCTCGGTGGCTGTAACAGGGTTATACTCGCAGAGAGGCCCCTGCAGAGATTTTGTATTTTCGTCTTCGTCCAGAAAATGTGCAAGCCTAGGTCGGTAGCCGAACGATCTAGTGCCTCTAGGGGGCCTACAAGGACCCGGTATGACGAGGTCTTCAGCGTAGACGAGATCGATTACCCGGGAGTCGCCGACGAGGACCTCTGGGTTGTGTGCAGAAGACTGTGCGAGGATCCAGTCCATGGCGTGGCAGAAAAGTGCAGGGGCGAAGACGCAGCCCTGTCAGACACCGGATGATGTAGAGAACGGCTCTGTGATATCCCGCCCGAGCCGAACTTGGTGCTGGTGTTACTGTGAAGTTTCTCAATTAGGGTCAGCAGGATGCCTGGGATACCCACGCATTGTAGGGCCTTCCACAGGGCGTCTGTCCACAAAATCTAAAGCAGCCCGCAGGACAACGTAGTCGACGTAGAGAGAGTGGTTATCTTCGCGGTGCAGTTCTGTGAGGAGGTGGAGGGGGAGAATAGCTTCAATGGTAGAGCGAGAAGCTGATTGTTGGGGTCGACGATACCTCATTAAAAGGGGCTGCAGTCTGGAGAGGAGCTCATGTGTGAAGACCTTACCGGGGTGGATAGTAGGGTAATAGGCATGTAATTGCTGTATTCCAGACGGGATCCCTTTTCCCTTGTACAAGTAAATCATTATTCCGTCGCGCCATGCCACAGGCACTTGGCCAGTGTTCCACACCATTGAGAAGAGTTGGTGCAGGGTGATGGTCATCGGGTCCAGGGTGGTGGTCAATGAGTCCAGAGTGGATGTCATCGGGTCCAGGGTGGATGTCATCGGGTCCAGGGTGGATGTCATCGGGTCCAGGTGGATGTCATCGGGTCCAGGGTGGATGTCATCGGGTCCAGGGTGGATGTCATCGTGTCCAGGGTGGTGGTCATCGTGTCCAGGGTGGTGGTCATCGTGTCCAGGGTGGTGGTCATCATGCCCAGGGTGGATGTCATCGTGTCCAGGGTGGATGTCATCGGGTCCAGGGTGGTGGTCATCGGGTCCAGGGTGGTGGTCATCGGGTCCAGGGTGGTGGCCATCGGGTCCAATGCGTACTTTAAAAGCTCATGGAGAATATTGTCGGGGCCGGGGCTCTGCCGTCTTTCATTTTTTATATCGCTGTCTTAACCTCAGGAATGGTAAAAGGGGGGGGGGGGTGTCAGGGCTGGTGTCAGCGTCAGGAGCTGCTGTGAGAGTAGATATGGCGAGGAGGTGGCGGTAGGGGGAGGGGGGTTTAAGGCTGCGTTGTAATGTTAGACCCACCTGCTAGCTATTTCCTCTCTTGAGGTACACGGGGATCCATTGTATATATTCCGGCATTGCGGGTGCCGGACGGACGTTGGGAGGGATCGGAACTGAAAGCCTTTATTACGCGGTATGTCCCTTTCATGTCGTTGCGCCCTAGTCCTTCCTCGGTGATGGAGTTGTAATGGTATTTAAGGTCCTTTTTGGCGGCAGCTCGGAATTTGTTTTGTAGGCCTTGGCGTTCCGGGTGGTTGCCCCTGGCCTAGCTGAACTCTTTTTCTCTAGGATTGTTAGGCTGGATACTGTCAGCCAGGGTTTCTGAATGTTCTTCCTATGACCCAGAACTATGTCGGCAATTTCGTGGATGGCCTGGGCAACGACAGGCCAGGCAGATCTAGTATCATCAGGAAGGGTATCCAGAGCGGCACAATTGCTGTCTATGGATGCGGTATATTGGGCTGCCAGACTAGGGTTGGTACGCAGGGATTCCGTGTCGTATCTGGCAACTAATGCAGCCTTTTTGTGGTATATTGGCATGACGGCCACTAGCCACAGGGAGAGGATGATCAGTGCTGGCAGATGCCTCGGCTCCACCCTAGCCACGAGGTGAAGATGATCAATTCTGGCAAAGCCTCGGCTCCCCAGTGAACCCTGTATGATCTGACGAGACCTGGGTTTCTAGACAGGATATGATCCAGCTCCTTTCTGGTCTTATGATCATTTGAGATCCATGTGAACCGGTGGGATGCCTTCCGACTGAACCAGGTGCAGCTATCCTGATGCCAAAAGAGGCACCGCCGGGGAGGAATCTGAACGTGTTGTCGTTCGGCGTTACACTATCGTATGGGCCCACGATGGACTCCAGGCGGTTCCGGCCAGTTCCGGGGTGGCGTCACCGAGGACAACAAGCTCGTCGTCAGGGGGAACTGTCTGGGTGGAGGCGTGTAGTTGGGAGTACAACATGTCGTTTTGTCGGAAGGAAATATTGTTGGTAAATAGAATGGAGAACATCAAATATTGTTGGTAAATAGAATTGAGAACAGCAAATATTGTTGGTAAATAGAATTGAGAACAGCAAATATTGTTGGTAAATAGAATTGAGAACAGCAAATCTTGTTGGTAAATAGAATTGAGAACAGCAAATATTGTTGGTAAATAGAATTGAGAACAGCAAATATTGTTGGTAAATAGAATTGAGAACAGCAAATATTGTTGGTAAATAGAATTGAGAACAGCAAATATTGTTGGTAAATAGAATTGAGAACAGCAAATATTGTTGGTAAATAGAATTGAGAACAGCAAATATTGTTGGTAAATAGAATTGAGAACAGCAAATATTGATGGTAATTAAAATGGAGAACATCAAATATTGTTGGTAAATAAAATTGAGAACAGCAAATATTGTTGGTAAATAGAATTGAGAACAGCAAATATTGTTGGTAAATAGAATTGAGAACAACAAATATTGTTGGTAAATAGAATTGAGAACAGCAAATATTGTTGGTAAATAGAATTGAGAACAGCAAATATTGTTGGTAAATAGAATTGAGAACAGCAAATATTGTTGGTAAATAGAATTGAGAACAGCAAATATTGATGGTAATTAAAATGGAGAACATCAAATATTGTTGGTAAATAAAATTGAGAACAGCAAATATTGTTGGTAAATAGAATTGAGAACAGCAAATATTGTTGGTAAATAGAATTGAGAACAGCAAATCTTGTTGGTAAATAGAATTGAGAACAGCAAATATTGTTGGTAAATAGAATTGAGAACAGCAAATATTGTTGGTAAATAGAATTGAGAACAGCAAATATTGTTGGTAAATAGAATTGAGAACAGCAAATATTGTTGGTAAATAGAATTGAGAACAGCAAATATTGTTGGTAAATAGAATTGAGAACAGCAAATATTGTTGGTAAATAGAATTGAGAACAGCAAATATTGTTGGTAAATAGAATTGAGAACAGCAAATATTGTTGGTAAATAGAATTGAGAACAGCAAATATTGTTGGTAAATAAAATTGAGAACAGCAAATATTGTTGGTAAATAGAATTGAGAACAGCAAATATTGTTGGTAAATAGAATTGAGAACAGCAAATATTGTTGGTAAATAGAATTGAGAACAGCAAATATTGTTGGTAAATATAATTGAGAACAGCAAATATTGATGGTAATTAAAATGGAGAACATCAAATATTGTTGGTAAATAAAATTGAGAACAGCAAATATTGTTGGTAAATAGAATTGAGAACAGCAAATATTGTTGGTAAATAGAATTGAGAACAGCAAATATTGTTGGTAAATAGAATTGAGAACAGCAAATATTGTTGGTAAATAGAATTGAGAACAGCAAATATTGTTGGTAAATAGAATTGAGAACAGCAAATATTGTTGGTAAATAGAATTGAGAACAGCAAATATTGTTGGTAAATAGAATTGAGAACAGCAAATATTGATGGTAATTAAAATGGAGAACATCAAATATTGTTGGTAAATAAAATTGAGAACAGCAAATATTGTTGGTAAATAGAATTGAGAACAGCAAATATTGTTGGTAAATAGAATTGAGAACAGCAAATCTTGTTGGTAAATAGAATTGAGAACAGCAAATATTGTTGGTAAATAGAATTGAGAACAGCAAATATTGTTGGTAAATAGAATTGAGAACAGCAAATATTGTTGGTAAATAGAATTGAGAACAGCAAATATTGTTGGTAAATAGAATTGAGAACAGCAAATATTGTTGGTAAATAGAATTGAGAACAGCAAATATTGTTGGTAAATAGAATTGAGAACAGCAAATATTGTTGGTAAATAGAATTGAGAACAGCAAATATTGTTGGTAAATAGAATTGAGAACAGCAAATATTGTTGGTAAATAAAATTGAGAACAGCAAATATTGTTGGTAAATAGAATTGAGAACAGCAAATATTGTTGGTAAATAGAATTGAGAACAGCAAATATTGTTGGTAAATAGAATTGAGAACAGCAAATATTGTTGGTAAATAGAATTGAGAACAGCAAATATTGATGGTAATTAAAATGGAGAACATCAAATATTGTTGGTAAATAAAATTGAGAACAGCAAATATTGTTGGTAAATAGAATTGAGAACAGCAAATATTGTTGGTAAATAGAATTGAGAACAGCAAATCTTGTTGGTAAATAGAATTGAGAACAGCAAATATTGTTGGTAAATAGAATTGAGAACAGCAAATATTGTTGGTAAATAGAATTGAGAACAGCAAATATTGATGGTAATTAGAATTGAGAACAGCAAATATTGTTGGTAAATAGAATTGAGAACAGCAAATATTGTTGGTAATTAAAATGGAGAACATCAAATATTGTTGGTAAATAGAATTGAGAACAGCAAATATTGTTGGTAAATAGAATTGAGAACAGCAAATATTGATGGTAAATAGAATTGAGAACAGCAAATATTGTTGGTAAATAGAATTGAGAACAGCAAATATTGTTGGTAAATAAAATTGAGAACAGCAAATATTGTTGGTAAATAGAATTGAGAACAGCAAATATTGTTGGTAAATAGAATTGAAAACAGCAAATATTGTTGGTAAATAAAATTGAGAACAGCAAATATTGTTGGTAAATAGAATTGAGAACAGCAAATATTGATGGTAAATAGAATTGAGAACATCAAATATTGTTGGTAAATAGAATTGAGAACAGCAAATATTGTTGGTAAATAAAATTGAGAACAGCAAATATTGTTGGTAAATAGAATTGAGAACAGCAAATATTGTTGGTAAATAAAATTGAGAACAGCAAATATTGTTGGTAAATAAAATTGAGAACAGCAAATATTGTTGGTAAATAGAATTGAGAACAGCAAATATTGTTGGTAAATAAAATTGAGAACAGAAAATATTGTTGGTAAATAGAATTGAGAACAGCAAATCTTGTTGGTAAATAGAATGGAGAACATCAAATAGTATTGGTAAATAGAATGGAGAACAGCAAATCTTGTTGGTAAATAGAATGAAAGCGTTCCTTTTATTATAAAAATCGATCTGGTCATCTCTTAGAAGTTCCTATGTCTTTACTGGGATCAAGATGTTGAGCGGTGTATGAGCTGCAGCGGCTAGCAACCCAAAGCTGACAGTTAGCGTCAGGGCCAGCGAACCAGAGCTGACAAGAGCCTTCTCTATCTCGACGTTGTTATTCTGGAGAACAGGCTGCAACAGGACAGGCTGGCTATGGAGAAGGGATCGAAGGCTAACCCGGTTCGAAAAATACCATACTGAAGTCGGATGTGTCGGACCGAAAGGGGCAAATATCGCAGTCAAGCTATAAACTTAGAAACAACGCATTCTGCTCTATCGGCAACATTGCAAAGATCTTTCCAAGACTTGGTAGCGGGAGTTTGAGAGCAAACGAAGAAGAAGGTTTGGAAGCCCATTTATATTGTTAGTAACTATACGCTCGTATCTAACCAACAGGATTATGTTATTCTATTGTGTTTTTTTCTGTCAAGAATCGACGTCACTGCATTTTGGGTAAACCCATGGGTAATTAGTCTTTTTCAGCAAATGGCAAAAAGTGGGTTCTGCAGGTTCCTGTAACCCGCTGATTGTACATACAGCTGCTCCGTCTTCTCAGACATCCCTTCCCAGACTCCACTTACGAATGGTTTGCAAATGATGTCAACAATCAAGAAGTGATCATTGATTGGTCTAAGAATGTAACCTCTTTTCGTATTCAATTTACACACCTAGCAAGTGCATTTGAGACGAGGAAGTCAGTTCATTGTCACGAAACACAGCATTACTAGGACAGTAGATTCACACAGGCCCACTTAGGCTTGATGCGACCATGACAGTAGATTCACATAGGCCCACTTAGGCTTGATGCGACCATGACAGTAGATTCACACAGGCCCACTTAGGCTTAATGCGACCATGACAGTAGATTCACACAGGCCCGCTTTGGCTTGATGCGACCATGACAGTAGATTCACACACGCCCACTTAGGCTTGATGCGACCATGACAGTAGATTCACACAGGCCCACTTAGGCTTGATGCGACCATGACAGTAGATCCACACAGGCCCACGTAGACTTAATACGACCAGGATAGTAGATCCACACAGGCCCACTTAGGCTTGATACGACCAGGACTGTAGATCCACGCAGGCCCACATATTCTTGATACTTCTTCTTCTTCTTCTTCATCGTACGCAGTCAGACAGTAACCATTATTTTTTCGAAAAAAGCGGCGGTCATCCTGAGGCTGTCGACACTGCCATATAGCTTGTCTTATGTTGCCACTGATGATGGCCACATCTGCTCTCTCTGATCCTCGTATGTCGGGCAGTTCTGCAGCAGATGCTCAGCGGTCATTTTCCCGGTACCACACGGGCATTCGTCGGTACCACCTATCTTCAATTTGTTGAATAGGTGGTACCTCAGTCTATTGTGGCCAGTGCGAAGTCTGAAGACAACGACCTGCTCTCTTCTGTTCAACTGGTAATAGGCATAGTTTTTGGTGTAGCCGGTATGTTCAGTTTCCCATTTGGTCATGTATCTGGCTTTAATAAGCCGTTTTGACTCTTCGTACGTCATACTAGTATCTGTTTGTTGTAGTCTTGCACCTTCTTTTGCCAGTCTGTCTGCCTCCTCGTTGCCTTGGATGTTGCAGTGTGATGGGACCCACTGTACCACTACCATTTTTGGTGCGGACTGCTGGCATAGTTGACATAGTACTGCTCTTAAGTCATTAAGCTCAGTGTTTTTTTTGGCTTTTTAGCGCTGTGACTACGGCCAGAGCATCTGTAAGCAGGACTGTATGGCTTTCATTTTCTTTATGTGTCACCATTTCTTCCACTGCCGCCCTCGGGGCCTCTGCCTCCGCTCTGAAATTGCTTGTGTACTTACCAGTAGCGAATGACAGTGTTATTTTTCTGCCATTTGGTAGGTTCAGGAATGCTCCTGCCCCTCCGTTCTGTGTAGTGTTTATTACAGAACCGTCGGTGTATGCATGGGTCCAGTCCATGCTTGGTACAACCAGGACAGAAGATCTACACAGGCCCACGTAGGCTTGACATGACCAGGATATTCACATTGGCATACCAAGGTTTGATGCATCTGTGTCCACAATCCACTCAAGCTGAAACAAGCGTTTCTTACGAATCATGATGTAAGACTTCAGTTCCTCAATAAGTTTCAATAACCACTTCTCAACTGAAGTTAACCCCTCCAAAAAGTTTCAAAAACCACTTCTCAACTAAAGTTTATCCCTCCAAAAAGTTTCAATAACCACTTCTCAACTGAAGTTAACCCCTCAAATAGTTTCAATAACCACTTTTCAAATGAAGTTAACCCCTCAAAAAGTTTCAATAACCACTTCTCAACTGAAGTTAACCCCTCAACAAGTTTCAATAACCACTTTTCAAATGAAGTTAACCCCTCAAAAAGTTTCAATAACCACTTCTCAACTGAAGTTAACCCCTCCAAAAAGTTTTAATAACCACATCTCAACGGAAGTTTATCCCTCCAAAAAGTTTCAATAACCAACTGAAGTTAACCCCTCAAAAAAGTTTCAATAACCACTTTTCAAATGAAGTTAACACCTCAAAAAGTTTCAATAACCACTTCTCAACTGAAGTTAACCCCTCCAAAAAGTTTCAATAACCACTTCTCAACTGAAGTTTATCCCTCCAAA
Organism: Ariolimax columbianus; assembly: GCA_036924085.1. NCBI lineage: Eukaryota > Metazoa > Mollusca > Gastropoda > Stylommatophora > Arionidae > Ariolimax > Ariolimax columbianus. The sequence continues at coordinate 46,163,222 of JAVGWX010000004.1, forward strand.
AAGTTTCAATAACCACTTCTCAACTGAAGTTAACCCATCCATCGTCATTCTCATGCTGGAGATGTTTATTTCTGAAAGACCACATCTTCGACAAGAAGAAGGTTTCACTTTCCTCATCATCATCACAACTCTCAAAGACTGTCAGTGTGAAGATAATCCCCGTCGTCCCCCCTGACATCAGATCTGGTACATTTTCATCGATTACCATGTGCGGAGGAAGGTAAATATTTGAAAATCACTAACTCGGAAGTGAATTTTAAGAGCACCAACCTCCATCTGTTGAAACTTGGTGTGATCTATATTGAAGAATTGACATTACTGCACTCTGGGCAGTCCCAATGTGCTCATTCATTCAAGCGAATATGCCTTAACATATGTACACAAAATTTGTTATCGTTTAAGCGAATACCTTCCATGCAACGAATTGGAGGGCTGTATGGGGCTAGCAGCCTTGCAATACAGAAGAAATGGACACATGAGTCACACCTTCTTTCTTTCTTTGCGTTCAGGATCTTTTGGTCATGCTATATCTGCAGGCCAGTCGCAATGATGAAGTCTGTAGTCTTCACCAGGTCGGAGCGGCTGCCCCACAGCTTTAGTCTCAGCCCTGCACCCTCTGGTCAGGTCTGGCATCGTATTTCGCTATAGATTGGGCATTCCTGTAGAATATGCTCAGGGTTCTAGGAGCCACAACTACTAGAGCGTGCAAGGTGATTTGGCAAAGATTTCTGTAAAGGGTCAGGAACTGAAGAATCAATGTGATTCAGAGAGAGAGAGGGGAGAGAGAGAGGGGGAGAGAGAGAGAGGGAGGGAGAGAGAGAGGGAGAGAGAGAGAGGGATGGAGAGGAAGGGAGAGAGAGGGAGAGAGAGAGAGGGAGAGGGAGGGAGAGAGAGAGAGAGGGAGAGAGAGGGAGGGAGGGAGGGAGAGAGAGAGTGAGAGAGAGATGAGGACAAGAACAAGACGTACCAGTCAACTTTACTACAAAGAGAAGACGAAAGCGAGGTTAATCTGAGAGAACTTGTCGAAGAACCTAGAAATGGTAAGAACGATCTTTACCCAGAAATGGACCACAGTGCGAGAGATGGACGTAGATCAGATGCAGCTGTGGGAGTTTGTTGCTGCACTGAAAGACGCCAGCAGGAGTGATGGTCCTAAAGCGCTATGCCACACACTTATTTGCTTCATTTTGGAGGTTTTTTTTCTTTTGTTTATCCTTTTTCTTCTTCTTTTTCTTCGTCTTCCCCCTCTTCTTCCTCCTCCTTCTACTTCCTCTTCGTTGTTGTCGTTCGTCATGAAAAGGATGTTTTGTGACGATGTGTCGGAGTTTACAGCATGCCTGAGATATCTGCTCGCCACTTTCACTTTTGGCACAGTAAATTTTTCATACCAGATATCCCTTCCATCTTCGATCCCGATTCTCTCAGCCAAACTTCATGGTTGCAGCCTGTTTCTGGATCATCATCTGCCTACTCTGGATCCACACCTGAATCCACACCTGAGTCCCCACTGAATCCACACATGAGTCACACCTGAATCCACACCTGAGTCACTCCTGAATCCACAAGTCACCCCTGAATCCACAAGTCAACCCCTAAATCCACACATGAGACGCCTCTGGATCATTACCTGCCTACTCTGGATCCACACCTGAATCCACACCTGAGTCACTCCTGAATCCACAAGTCACCTCTGAATCCACAAGTCACCTCTAAATCCACACCTGAGACGCCTCTTGATCATCACCTGCCTACTCTGGATCCACACCTGAATTCACACATGAGTCACCACTGAATCCACACATGAGTCACACCTGAATCCACACCTGAGACACTCCTGAATTCACAAGTCACCCCTGAATCCACAAGTCACCCCTAAATCCACACATGAGACGCATCTGGATCATTACCTGCCTACTCTGGATCCACACCTGAATCCACACCTGAGTCACTCCTGAATCCACAAGTCACCCCTGAATCCACAAGTCACCTCTAAATCCACACCTGAGACGCCTCTTGATCATCACCTGCCTACTCGGGATCCACACCTGAATTCACACCTGAGTCACTCCTGAATCCACACATGAGTCACACCTGAATCCACACCTGAGTCACTCCTGAATCCACAAGTCACCCCTGAATCCACAAGTCACCCCGAAATCCACACCTGAGACGCCTCTGGATCATTACCTGCCTACTCTGGATCCACACCTGAATCCACACCTGAGTCACTCCTGAATCCACAAGTCACCCCTGAATCCACAAGTCACCCCTAGATCCACACCTGAGACGCCTCTGGATCATCACCTGCCTAATCTAGATCCACACCTGAATTCACACCTGAGTCACTCCTGAATCCACACCTGAGTCACACCTGAATCCACACCTGAGACGTCTCTGGATCATCACCTGCCTAATCTGGATCCACACCTGAATCCACACCTGAGTCACACCTGAATCCACACCTGAGTCACTCCTGAATCCACAAGTCACCCCTGAATCCACAAGTCAACCCTAAATCCACACCTGAGACGCCTCTGGATCATCACCTGCCTAATCTGGATCCACACCTGAATCCACACCTGAGTCACACCTGAATCCACACCCGAGCCGCGTAGCTCTGGTTTCCCATAAATGCGTCTTCTTTCATCACTCGTTCTTTCTGGTCGTTACCTCTATTTCGGCTCTAGTCCTTTCAGTTCGCTCTTAATCTTGTTCTTTTAATTCCTTATCGGGGTTCTCTCTCTCTCTCTCTCTCTCTCTGTCTCTCTCTCTGTCTCAGCTCACATCTCAGATTGTGTTGTTTCCTGATTTATTTCCGTCTTCTCGTTAAATACATCTCAGAGATTTGATGTGTGTTTTTGTTGCATTCGCCTTATTTCTCTATTCCCCAATGCGGTGTGACTTGCACTATGTTTTCAATTTGTGCCTGACGGCCCAGTGCATCCGACTTCGGCATTCATTTTATGTAAGGGTCTGTTATTCCAGCATTTTCTAAGGGCTAGCTTCCCCGGTGTAACGGCTGGTACTGTTATTGAGGAGCGAACCCAGCACTTTCGGGTTGTGAGCCATGTCACTTAACCACTAGCCCATAAAACTCTTTCATTCTTATTTGTCTATCGGACTTTCTCCGCCCGAAAATGTATGTGTCAGTCAATCAGTTTCTCGGTGTCGTCACATTCGCCCTTCCTACATCTAATTGCAAATACAGTCGTCCCTCCCTGAAAACTCGTTGGTCAAACATCCCTCCCCTAGGCTTGACCGGTACTTTCGACCACCTGCCATACCAAATCACTTCTCATCCACAGAACAACCTGTATTTTTCAAGCGGGATTAAAGGGAAAAGTGTTTTCTCCGCAATTTGTCATTTGCTCCGCCAACCTGTCCACTGATTCTATTTCTTTGTATACTTTACCCTTACGTATCTCATATATCTATTTGTAGCGAGTATTCCTCGAAACACGATCCTTTTTTAATAGTTGAAATTCAATTGCTTCTGAACGCATCCAAATATCCCTAGATGTCAACCAACTTTTCACATCCCATGAAGTCAGAATAGTTGTGCAATAGAGTCCTGGTCACTCAAATACACCTGGCAGTGACAAGGTAGACAGACTGGCTAAGAAGGCATCAAGTCAAGAACAACAATACACACCAACAACACAGTCAAACAACTGCCAAAGACTGCGAACAAAGAGGCTTGGCTTAATAGATCGTCAATAGGGAATACTGGGAGAGAAATCTACAAATTGATGACCGTCCCAAATCCGAAAGACAACGTCAACCTCCTGAAAGGAGAGATCAAAGCACAATTTTTCGACTTCGCACTAAACACATACAACTTAAGTCACTTGAACAGAATCCAACCAGAACATACTCCAGAGTGCCGGCTGTGCACACATCCCTATAAAACTGTTGAACAGAATCCAACCAGAACATACTCCAGAGTGCCGGCTGTGCACACATCCCTATAAAACTGTTGAACAGAATCCAACCAGAACATACTCCAGAGTGCCGGCTGTGCACACATCCCTATAAAACTGTTGAACAGAATCCAACCAGAACATACTCCAGAGTGCCGGCTGTGCACACATCCCTATAAAACTGTTGAACAGAATCCAACCAGAACATACTCCAGAGTGCCGGCTGTGCACACATTCCTATAAAACTGCGTATCCCCATCTTTTTAAATGTCCAGTGGTTGTTGGTGTAAATAAAAAGCTTTTTTCTCTGAGGCCAGACCAATAGAACAATTTGTATGGAACTAAATAACAGCTGACAAAGCCTTGCAGATACCACTTTATGGCATTGGGCCAAAGGGCAGGAGCACACATGCAGCTGAATCAATAACCAACCTTCCCATCTAGCTTCTGTCATTAGAAAAGTAGTCTTTGGCTCTTGTTATTGATCTGTCTTACTTTCCAACTAAACTGCCGCTTTTGATCTGAGAAAACCTGCGGCCTGATATCTGGCCTAAGTAAATTAACCCTCTTTCCAGAGATAATCACAACAAGTAGAAATACAAGTTCGAAATTCTCAATTTTTGAAAAAGGAAGGGACCAGGACACTGGAATGTACACTATACGGTGACGGTCACAATATTTCTTCTAGAACAAGCCAATGTAGACTGAAATGTCATCTGTTTGCCTTTTTTTTTTTTTTTTTTAAATCAGACATACAGACATTTGCCAGTGTGGCGTGGACACCATACAGTAGAACGTGCTCTGGCAGCCAGTCGACTCTACGACTCAAAGAAGGAATACACTGTACTGTGACGTTAGAGGTCTGAGACAGACCATCAAGTGTCTGAATGAAGTATATCATCTGAGAGCGAGCGACAAGGAAGAAAAAGAATACACATCATTTCTAAACCCTTTCTTTCACTCCCACTGGTACAAGCTTAATTGATAATGTCTATTTATTTTTATTTGGAGACACGAACGGGGTCTCTAAGTACAAAGTAATTGTATAAAACACAGCAATCGAGTGTCCCAAGGAAATAACTTTTAAGTCGCTCAATCCTTTCACTACCGAAGTACCGGGGATGATAAAACAGCCCTCCAGTTGATTTCAGTCAACATTGATAGGCTCTCTAACTACAAAGAAACACACGCAACATGATGTCTGACGTGGGTGTATTATTGGAAGCATGTACAGGTAAGTATGTTCCCCCCCCCCCCCCCCATAATGTTCGTTCTGTGATGCACTATCGAAGCGGGAGCGATGTTAATGATATGACAATGTCTACATTTCAGTACACATTTGAATACAAAATACCCACTGCCGGAGTGATAACCAGAACAAGAGTAATATTCATTAGAATTGAAGACCTTTATCTTGATCCAATTAGTTATGAGTTGGTAGTTTGAATGACCCTACACGAACATGATTGAATAAGACAACCGGACACTTATGAAATTGTACACATTATTTTGTTCATTGTTTAGAACTTTTCGGCGCTGATCAAGAGTTCAAGCTTAGTTTCTGATTATTTGTATGTGAAATACACTCATATAACCAAAATCGGACTTTAAGGTTGGAAAAGGGACCAAACAATATAGATAAAAATGTCTTATGAAAAGGGAGCACGTGTAGAGGAAGAAAGCAATTCTCTTATTAGGTAATCTCAGATTTGAAGGTCATTAGGTTACAGTCAATTGTCTTTTATATTCGCCAAATTACATTTTTTTAAACCCAGAGGAAATATCAAATTCTGTGAAATTAGATAGAAATATGATTGTAAAATGTGTGGGACGTTTAAACTATAACAATTAATCTAAAACGGATCTGGGTAACGATTTATTCCACTTTACGTTTCGGATGCCCAGTCTAGGGAAAAAAGTTCATAATTTCGAATTTATGCCGAGTACGAATACGCGTAGGTGCAAGAGACCCTTATTGGAATTTACATACCATGAAATAAACGAAATTCTTATGTGATAGCCAAAATATAAACAAATATAACTATTGATCAATTGCACTAAAATATAATTACGTAAACAAAACTTTGAGTTGTTTTAGTTCTTAAATTACGATACTTATCACTTTAAATCGTCCCGATCACATATATTCCGGAATAGTGCAAACATGAACGCAAGCGTGCTCTCTCGAGTGGGCTGGTAGTGAGATGGATAGACCAATGGGATTTGTTATCGTAGCCACGTGACTGAATGCGGAAAGAGAAATTGGGCGCGAACCGAAATCTGTAATCGTCCGCTGGCAGCTGTCGTCGTTTGGTGGATCTTATCAGACGCTTTTCTAGTCGTCCATTACACGTCAAGGATCATTTATCATCTACAATCATGCCTGGAACTAAGTAAGTAATCTCTTATTTTCAAAACTAATGTGGAAGATTGAGATTGAAGTTGTATTATTTAAATATAGGTTGTTCTATTATTGAGTATAAAACGATTTAGATTGTATGGATAATAACGCGCGCCTTCAAAAATTGACGGACCTAGCTAGTTCGCTTCAGCAGTACCAAGCTCCATTACTTCCCCGCATGTCCTCAACTCTCACTCGCATTTTCTGCGCTGTGTCCTGGCGTTGAAATTGTATTGATTTCTCTGCACACTATTCGTGCTTTTGAAATGTTTCTAATTCTTCCACTAGTCACTTATCTTCAGTAAACGTTGTCTTTCATTCTTTGCTTATTTCGCGCAGCGCGTAATCGAGACGGTATAGTCTAACTATTGGAAATGATTTTTAAAAACTGTGATTCAAAATTATGGTCTTTTGCTAGCAAATTTGTTACGCTAGTACGGAAACACTAAGTGGCCTTCACTTCTTGAAATGGAAATCAATATTACCTCGGAGTTGAACGTTAATTTAATAGGAAAAACACACAAACAAAACGAAGTGTGTGCTACTGTTGTAATAATAATCCCGCACTGTCTAGCCCTGCCTTGCGGCTACTTGCCAGTGAGTAATCTGGTCTGCCGTGGGCGTGGCGCGTCAATAAATCTTTATATTGTTTAATTGCCTTTGCATTTGGGTGTATTAAATAAGACATTAACTGATTATGAGTGGGAGTGCACAACAGTGAACCTGTCTAATGAACTTATCAAGCCTAATCTATTACTACTCACCAACTCAAATGCCAGATACTCAGGTAGTCTATACTAAATATTATAACCACAATCAACGCCCGAGAAGGTAGACCTCTGGCTTGGAACATTAATGTAGCATATTATGATTAGACTACACAATAACTTATTGTCTAGACCTGTTGTACTTGTTTGTCACCATATAATATAGATTAGGATAGATTAGATATTAAGAAATATTTTTTTAGTCACAGAGTGATGAATGCTGGAATGCATTGCCAGGGGAGGTAGTGGAGGCAGGGACAGTTAATGCATTTAAGAATAAACTGGATGCGCATAGTTTTTAAAGCAAGGTGATGTAAATGCAACTGGTTGTATACAGACTTGAGACTGCAGAGTCTTCTAAACTAGTATAAACACGTTAAGTCAAGTATTAAGCATAGTGGCTTTATATGAATTTAAAAAATAATGATCTTGAGTTCGTAATTAATTTGCATATTTATAATGGTTTCCGCGGTCCTTTGTCACAAATGCGTTTGACAGGGGATGATTACCATGGAAGCTGGTGGTGGACTATCGTGTGTCTCCAACTTTCACTAAACTATTTAGTTAAAAAATTCGAAAGACCTACTATGATGATATACAATGTTAGTGGAGTGCTGCATGTTGGACAGCTATCGATGATATTTGAAATTATAACTGGGGTGTCTACTGTCATCATTTCTCTTTCCGTTGGCTATGGCAGGCTGGATTTTTAGAAAAACAAATCCAGCCGCTGATTGTGAGTGGATTCCCACGAAAAAGAAGAGACTAACGTTTACTCAGGCAGAACAAACTGATCGGGCAATGTTTGTCCGGGTCAGGTAAAAATGTCACCTCACTTCTATGCAGTTCTCGCTGGAAACATGCTGTTTTATGACAGTCTGTCAATGTGTGGGGATTGACGCGATCCCTGTAGTAGTGAACGACACTATCCCTATGGTAGTGAACGACACGATCCCCGTAGTAGTGAGCGACACGCAGATGAAGCCCAGCATATCCAGCCTAGCATATCCCAACTGCCGCAGAACCTCGGTCTACCTTCACTTCACCAGCACGCTCGGGATGGGAGGAAAGCTACTGCAACCCGCCACCTAACGCTCTTTTCAGGGCGCGCAAAAAAAGAAACTCATGATGAGCATTCAACATCTTACCATCCTCCAGCGGTGGTAGCAACGTTGCCCCAACTTCTTTTCTGACGGTCACGGGCCACGATGGATAAGTCGCCCGTCTGTAGCATAGTGAATGTTGTGGAATGCAAGGGAGTCGGACCAGCTAGCTGATGGTCGTCCCCGTGGTCCCTACTTGTCCCTGGGTTACCAGGATTCCAGTATTCCAAAACTATATCGACCTGTCCTCCGCTTAATCCGAAATGGAATGTTCCACTACAGTCATCAGCTGTCAAATACATAGCTGGGAACTGGGGTGAATTAAGACAAGTGCCGGTGCTTTTATTAACAGTTTTATTGAATTGGACAAATTGTGGAGCTGCAAGACAAACACTACCCTGGAACCCAAACTTAAAAAAAGAAGGGGCAGACCAAAATAAACCTGAAGAAAACTAGATTTTAAAATGGGATGCAGGTGGCCTGTGTTCATACATAATTAATAATAATCTAGTCTGTACATACAGTACAGAGCGTTGTGACGACGTGGGAAAACTACCTAAAGATCTATTCATCACCCCTATAAATCCTCACAGTGGACCCAAGCAAAAGGAATAAACACTAACGTGTTTTTAAAATAAATTTAGTAAATAGTTTAGGACAGGGAGTGAAAATCAATCAAAGACCGTTTCTCGCCTCGGACCATAGGTCATTGACATCTCGCCAGCATACACGGTCCTGGTCTGCGCTTTCTGCCTCTCCAGATGTAATAATTTAATCTTAGTTCCTTATCACACTCTCTTCTCCATGAATTTTTGTTTTACCTCTCTCTTCCCATGTAGGAGCCTGTTGGACGGTGCCTTTTGTAGCGTATATCATATCCAGTCCCAATTTCTTAGCTTAATAAATTATGTTGTTCCAGTGACTGTTGTTAGTTCCTTTTCCATAGGTCCTCATTAGTCATCATTTCCTGTCACTTTATGTACATTATCATTCGAAGGCATCTGTTAATGGACATGTTTTGTATGGCCTTTGTCGTTATTCATGTCTCCGCTACATACAGCAGTATCGTTTTGACATTGCCGTTGAATATTCTAACTGATGTGAATCTTGATTTAACTGGATCTCCCTCCATATGTTGTTTAGTGTCCGAATTCATCCCTTGCTATTCCAATTCTGGTCCTTACATCTGGTATCTCCCAATGTGTCAATCGTGTCGCCCTAACAGGTAAAGGTATGTACTTCTTCCAATGGTTTTCCCTCTAGCATGGCTGGTTTAACAATGTTGAGCTTGGTGTTATTCATGCTGATATGCAGTCCCAATTTGGTTGATTCTTCTTTCAACCTATCAAGTTTTTCTTGCATTTGAATATGACTGACAAACGTAACAGTTCATTTGCGTAGTCTAGGTTCTCATTGAATACCAGTTAACTTTTCCCCTAGATTGCTGTTTTCATTATCCAATCTATAGCCAGCATGAACGGGAAGGGCGAGAGGACTTCTCAATCCTCTTTGCACCACGAAGCAGTCAGTCAGTACTCCTTCATGTACCACTCTAGTAATTATATCTTTGTACAATTTGGGGGGGGGAGGGGGTGAAGAGATGCAGCCCAATAAATGATCTGTGGGCAGCCTGCTACTCATAGTTGACTACTTGCATCAGGGTCAGCAATTATTCCTCATTTAAGTGGTAGCCCAGGAAACACTACATTAGTGTAGTCTTTCTAAGAGAATTAAGGATCGCAGTGAGAAGGCAAACCCGGAAACCGCAAATGGCAGCTGAAATCGGATGTGTCAGACCTAAAGGCTCAGAAACCACAACCTCGATGTAAACTATGACACCTTTTAAGGACCAACTCCAAAGAATTTGGGACAGAGAGGAAAACTCTAAGGCAATTAACAGTTGATCCATACCCGAAGAAACCTCATTTAATAAGACCCTACGATAATTGTATACTTAATATGTGCTGTGATGTTAGATCTCTGGTAGCATTTTCTTTGAAGAAAAGGTGCGACGGCGTAAGTAGTAATTGATTCAATCATCGTTAATGTAGAGCCAGAACAAAACATGGGTCATGTCTAAGGCACAAGAGTGCAAAATATCTACCTGCCACAGATGTCTGCTAATGGCCAACAGTGTCTCAAAGAGACAGATTGAGGAACGAGGACATTACAAAAAGGGCGGTACCGTCCCATGTTCAGAATACATGTCCAGACAGAAGATGCGCTGGTTCGGTCATCTCATAACAATGTCCCATTGTCAGCTTCCCCTGCAGGCTTACAATGCCTGGTCTGACTTCTGAGCGAGAGGGCGACCAAGGAGCAGGTGGATATATGACTATCTAGCGTTAAGGCGACTATCTAGCGCCATGTGTTGACCAGATTGATGTCTTAGCAGGGGCCAGACACAATGCATCTGGCCCTGGTCACACTCTGGCACAGTAAAGGTTACGTAGGCTCCCCTCGGCGCGCCACTCGGGTAAAAGTGGACTGGTATCTCCCTTTATTGTTTCTGATGACACACACACACATATATACACACGCACGTGCACATATATTTGATACAGGAATAGTGAAGGAATTTCAATACCCATTTTGACATTTTCTGTCTGCGTATAGCACCCTCACTAATCTTCATAAAACTCTTGCTGTACCTATTATACAAGCCCTTATAACATTTATCGTGCCAAGTAGGGTGATGTTGACCGTAAATGCTTTTCCACAACCGTTTGTTGTTCTATATATATATATATCCTCAGCTTCCCACACTACCTTTCCATCTGAGACAAGTTTTTCTTGCCTGAGTATGTCAAATTAAAAACGTGCTTGTTTTTTTATTAGCGTTGATCTTATGTATTATTTTGCTAACACTTTCTGGTGTATATAAACATTGGTATTAGGAACAATATTTACGTTGTCACCAGTGATTTTATTATTCATTGTCATTGTGTCTGTCCAGTGTTCACTCACATAAAGCAATATTGATTGTATATAACACTTCAAGACTTTTTCATTGACCAAGGACCTGTTTATTCATTGTCAGTAATCACAGCATCTATTTTTCACATAAATTAGTTTTTCTAATGTTTCCATCATCACCACAATTTTCCTCTGCTTCTTTCATGGGGGCAATAATATTAGGAGAACATGCTCTGCTGCTTGACTTTTCTCGCTATGTGGTGCAAGTTTGTATATAAGATTTTTTATTTGTTGAACCTATGATATCCACATAACTGCTGGTTTGCATTGTATGTGTTGTTACTTGGTATTTTCTTGGTAAGTACTAAGGAAGGGGTTCTGGGTGTTTGTCATCTGTTGCTGAGGCTGTTTCTCAGTCAGTCTATGACTATCACCACTCTCACAACCATCTCAACAAGCTCTCCATTGTTTTTATTATTTTTCTTGTATATCTACACCACTGCTTGTAACAAATGTTGTGCTGCGTATTCTGCCCAATGCCTCTAAATTTATTTCAGCATTGAATGTAGTTTTGTCCTTTATATAAAAATTTGTTTGTTTATATGCTTCCAATTATTTTGAGTAATGTAATTGGCCACTCTGCAGTTCTAGGTTTTGTGTATTCAATTTTCTTTTAACAAAATTTATATTCTTCTGCTAATGTGGGATATGTTCAGTTCAGTTCAAAGTGCCATCTCCGCATTAAAGGTCGACTGCAATGGATCTCAAGTGTACTCTATCTCATGCCGTTATGGTGCAATCTGGCAGGCTTTTTCCAATTCATCTCCTTATATTATCCATCCTCTTAAAACATCTGCTTCTTTAGCAACAGTATCTGCCTCTAGAATGGTCTTCAACAAGGAGGTATGTCTTGTCATACAACCAAAATAACGTAACTGTCTAACCCTGATTTCAGTCATTGATTATCTTTTCACCTCCAACCTTTTCAATACTTCCACATTTGTTTTCTTCTCTTTTCAAGAAATGTGGAATATGTTAAGGAGTTACTATTTGGTGGGGAAATCTGTTTGTCATTGATCATTAGAATTGAAGGGTTAAAGCTCATCAGGTAGCATAATCATACTATATTGAATTCACACTAGGGCTTCACTCAATGGCAGTTTACTTTCCAGGTGAACCAACGACCACATAACTCCCAACCCACCCTGAGTGGTGTGAAGCCTTTTTTCACTTGCAGTTAGCTGTTGCCTTTCTTAACACTTATACACCAGTGAGGTCGAACCCCTTCTCTCTATTGATGAAAGTCCTAAGTCCTGTCAGTTTGACTACATTTAAAATCATGCCAAGCATCCTTTGTTGTGGAGATAACTTTGTTCCTTAAACCTGCTAAACCAGCCTCTGCTAGTTAAAAGTTTTACTTCAGTGAGTTCTTGCCCCTCTAATCCTTTATAACATTGAGAAGACTTGGTACCTTGCCCACAATGATGACTTTTTCTCCCATTTTCACTCCAGCTGGAGTATAGGCAGCTGCTATAGTTGGCCTCCTTTGGGATGCCTATGCTAAAGCACTTGGCATTTGCAGTAGTGTCTGTAGCCATTTGTTTTACATGATGAGGTTGCTAGCCTCATGCAAAGCTCTCTTTATTCTTTTGTGACATGTATGGAGAGGCAGTGGTCATTTTCTTTCTTTCTTGGTGCCAGGTGCCTGGGATCTATTTCAGGAATGGTGATGGCTCAGCTCAATGGAATGTTTTAGCTGGTTTGATTATCAATCCACACAGTAAAAACATTAAATTTTAACTGCTTACTGATGTGACACTTTTATCTTCCTTTAGTACTTTTTCCTTTATGTTCATAATTGTAAACTACTATCTACATGAAATACTAATGTAAACTTTTCTGTTTTATAATCAACCAATCACATATTAAACTGTCAACCATTTTGCATGAAGTGGTATTGCAATTATTTCACGACTTTGTTGTTTGACTTTCAGAGATGAAGTTGCTGTTCAAACTGCTGAAACCACAGTACCAATTGTGACAAAGACAGTGGAAGATGTAAAAGGAAAAACCACAGAAGATGTAAGAATATTAAATGAGACAACAGATGTATTGTAATAATTTCAAATTAAATGTGTGGTAGTGTGCTTTGGGGGTTTAAAAAATGTTGTTTCTTCTCATCAAAGATAAAATAGTTGTTGTTATTGAGGATGTTGTATTATAGAGACATTGTGTGAGATTTCTGAATGTGTATGGTGGGCATGACTATTTCCATTGCTTGCCAAAATATAACTGCAATAATTTACAGCGAGCACAGCACAACTTGCATCGTACTTGCAGTGATAGGAAAATAAGTAAATTCATTAGCGGTGGGGAGTATCTCACCTCAAATGTACTGTATACCACTGTTAAAAAGAAGGTATCACTGCAAGGACCCTTAAAGAACTCTCTGCTACAGTAACCTTTATCCAAAGAAATAGCCTGCACATATAGACATAACAGGAAAAACATGGCGAACGAGAAGAAGTAGAATGCAAGGACCAGATTTCATAAGTGACCACTACCCCATAACAATAAAGGGAAGACTAAAAAATAAAATCTCACCAAAACAGCATAGACAATCAAGTAAGAAAATAAACACCAGAGGAGAAGCTAGAATAAAGACATACAAGATGAGAGAGCTATAAATTATATAAAATATCAGAGGTTTATATTGACAGCATTGAAAAATGTGAAACAATCACTGTCGTATCTTAAAGCTCTCTAATTAATATTCAAAACTCAAGGCAGAAAAGAGAAAAGTAATAAAGGAAAAGAAAACAGCATATAAACAATACTGTGAAGCCAATAATACAGGAAGAAAACCATAAATTTTAGAATATGTAATACTCAGAATGGAAACCATAAACACAGTGCTAATAGCAAAACAAAAATCATGGTAGTACTTTGGAGAAAGACTAGAAAAGATTGCCAGAAAAAACAAGTAGCTGTTCTACAATACCCTGAAGAAAACAATGAAGAAAGATAGTTCCCACTGAAATTTGTAAATGACAAACAAGGTGCTATCCTTACCACTCAAGGAAATAATGGGTAGATAGAACAACTATTTCTCAGAGCTTTTCTACAGAGGAAGTTCCAGGTAATTGGGCTCTAAATACAGAAGGGGAAATCATTGATGGAGAAAACATCACTGCAGAAGAGCTGAAGGTAGCATTGGAGACAAGGTTGGCAAAGCAGCTGGACATAATGGTATTACACGAGAAAAGGTCAAATGCAAGGGAATTACACATGAACTGTTATTCCTGAAGGTTTAACCAGGCAGCCTGGGGTCACAAACCTATACCAAAGAACTGGGAGATAACCATCATTATACCAATCTTAAAAGGGTGACAACTGGCAGTGCGAAAACCTAAGAGTAATATCCCTCCTTAGTGTCACAGACAAATCCTATTCTATGATACTTGAGCAGAGATATCTGTCTAAATCACAAATGAACAACGCCCAATGCAGTTTCAGGTCAAACTGAATGACATCAACCCTTAAATTCACACTCGGCTAATGAGGGAAAAAGCTCTTCAGCATTATGATGTAACTAGAAAATGCAATTCATATGATTTCCTGATCATCAAATGACATGAAACACTTTTGCATCACAGAAACGCTAGGTTAGGTACATACAGATAAATACATGCATCAAAGCACTGGTTTATGCGTCTTAATATTGCCCAATTGACTACAGTCTGGGGTGGAGTAGGTGTGCCTGAACCTGTAAGAACTAGTGAGGCAAACATTTAAAGTAAAAAAAAATATATATTTATGATTTCATAGAGCATGGCAAGGAAAAACACCCCATCACCCTTGATCTGCACTATGCATAGTTTCTATTAGAATAGCAGAAGCAACATTAAGACAGGAAACAAAAAGTTATTAGGTCAATGCAACCAGTGGCAATGAAATGGCAATATTAAATACCTTTCTACTAATGGATGATGTCATCAGTCTGTAATGAGAGGACCAAAACGTGTTCAGTGGGGTACTGGAAGAGACCAGTCTATGTATCAGAGCTGATGTGGCCGTGATTACCAAATCAGTGGCACATGTCCAAGCCAACCTTCAAATCTTGAAAGAGGAGCTGGGGAAAAGGGATTACCATCAACAGTTGCAAAACAATAACCGTGGTAGTCTTGAGCGTAGGGACATCACACTATTATGGGTGAACTGCCCATGGAACAGGTCAAGCAGTTCAAATACATTCAGCAGTAATAGACCATAAGGGAGGAATCAAAGAAGAGTTGGTTACTCAAATAGCAGCAACTGACTATAGAATAGTATAGTGCTCTTTCTAGTAAACCTCTACACCCCAGGGTGGAAGAAGAACGATTAAGGAAGTAAGTACATAACATTTGCTTATATTAAAATTAATTGGTTTTATTTATAATTAAAATGACAAATTTATTGGTTTTAGTTATAATTAAAATGACAAATTTATTCAAATTGGTTTTATTTATAATTAAAATGACAAATTTATTCAAATTAATTGGTTTTATTTATAATTAAAATGACAAATTTATAAGTGTTACTGTAACTTGCACAGAAGGGACAGAACACATTCATTAAGTTTTCAAATGTTTATCCAGTGAGTGCTGTTTGTTTTGGTAGCAATGTGACATTTTTTGCACAACCTCATTGTTTTCTTTCACAAAAACACATTTACCTTATTTAAACTTCATCACTACTGTCAATAATTAGCTCATTAGTCATTTTGAAATCAGTCACCGATTTTTGAAAAACGTATCTGAAATATGGTTGAGTCTGTGTTTTTATAGAATATATCACAAATTTATAATGTAAATCAGTGCTTTTCAACTTATATACTTGGCAATAACTTTCGTGATGGTAAATTGTCAGCACCGCTCACCTGAAAGCTGATAGCGACCAGGTTGAAGAGCACTAATGTAAATGAACGTTGTTTTTAAAACTTTTCCTTCTCTCTCTCTCTCTCTCTGTTATAGTTATGTGTTGAAACTGTTATACATTAGCTGCTGATCTAAAATGTAATGCTTTTTATTTCTCAGGTTGAAGATAACACCACAGAAGAAAAATCTGAAGATGCTGGTGAAGAAGAAAGTACAAATGATAATGCCAGTTCAGAAGCAGCAGAGTCAAACACAGGTTTGTTGAGCTGATAGATAACTATGTGTGCCTTTGACTCAACTTCTATTTGTCTTTGTGTGTACCTTCGACAAAAATTTTGTCTTCTAACTTTGTGTACTTTTGACACAGCCTGCAAATGCATCTTACTTGTGTGTGTACATTTGACACAACTATTGTGCACCTGTAACTTTGTGAGTCCCTTTGGCACAGCTTTTATGTGGCTGCAAGTCAACTCTACATCTTTATTTACCTTGTAATTTTCTTACTATTTTTCTCCAGATGTTGATTTGCCCGACTCGTTATCCTTTCCTGCTTGTTTCAATCATACTGGTATCTAGTTATATTGTTAGGTTTCTTGTTGAAGCATGGTCAATCTCTTCTTGATCTTTCAATTGGTTGTTGCGATGTTCTC
The DNA here is from genome assembly GCA_036924085.1 of Ariolimax columbianus. Classification (NCBI taxonomy): domain Eukaryota; kingdom Metazoa; phylum Mollusca; class Gastropoda; order Stylommatophora; family Arionidae; genus Ariolimax; species Ariolimax columbianus. The sequence continues at coordinate 46,179,895 of JAVGWX010000004.1, forward strand.
TGCCACATCTGAATAGGACAACCAGGCCAGGCTTCATCAGCAAGTTTTGCGTGTCCGTGATAAAATGTATTTACCCATCTGTGCACCCCTATTTATGTGACAAATAATTGTCACCATATACAACAATCATTTCTTGATAAATATCCTCCACAGTGTGTTGTTCTCTTTCTCCCCCCATGCGCCGCGGTGGGGCACACACACACACACACCACCACACGCTGTTCTTTGTACACTGATCACAGACGCCATTTTGTATCTAAACTGCGCACATGCATGAGACACCTAGAGTCTGCTACCTACAGTAATCACAAAGCTGGATGCTGCTGCCACCTAATGACATCAACTACATTTTTTAACTCTCGTATCAGTTTGTGACATACTGACTTATCCTCATTAAAACTCTTTGTCTTGTTCTTATTTACTACTGTCAGAACATAGAACCACAACTACAGTTTACCTTTAGGAAGCCGGCACGACAGCACTTTTGCAATGATGGTTTATGTAGAAATGTGTTTGAGATGGCAAAGCTGCTAACACAATGCATCACTTTCTTTAGTCACATTTTACATAATCTTTCCTCTCCAGAATCCACTTGGGGGATTATATTTGTACATGCCCTGCTATAAATGATCAAACCCATTGGATTATTGTACTTCCATAATAGTCTTATGCATTTCTATTGCCTACCTCACATGCACATACACCACCAAGATATGACATTTAAGATTAAGTCGCCTTCAATTCAGCAATGTCTACGGCGATTTTAACATACTATTTTCGCATGCACATTACAACTCCAAAAAAAAAACAAATTGTATCATAGGGTAATATTTCTCTATGTTGTCTTTGTAAGTTTTTTGAAAAATCATATACAAGTTTTCTTTTCTATCTTTTTGGAACCTAAATAACCAGTATTGTCCTAGAAAGTAACTTGGAAATTTAATTCCTTTAACAGTTTAGAATTGTATAAGAAATAAACAAACCTGCAGATTTCCAATGTTATATACATATAGATTTTGTCTTAATTTTCAGATTCTGAGGGCACAGCAGAAAAAAGATCTGCCGATGACCAAGAAGATGAAGAAGCAGAGGAGAAAAGTCCGAAAAAAAAAGCAAAAACAGATTCCAAAGATGCCGAGTCATCAAATGGTGCAGATGAAACAGAGGAACCTGCTGATTCTGATTAGCTTTTCCTCCCAGATGTTTAATAGACACTTCTTATTTGGTCTTGATCACAAACTTGTATAAATGTGTGTATCATTGTGTTCACAAGGAACAGGCAATTTTATTTATAGTCAGGTTGTAAACTTATCATGGTTCTCATCACCTTATGGTTTATGTAATAAAATGTTTGTGTCTAGCTTTGATGAATTTGAGGTTATTTGACTTTTTGTAGTGATGGTTTCTGTAGTAATCGTTTTATATCATAAGGTTGCGTGATGAAGCAGTGGGCTGTTGTTGTTGCTTAGATGTTTGCCTCACTAGTTTATACTGCCGGAGGCGCTTCCATCCCAGACCGTAGTCCATTGGGCGATATCAGGACTCATAAACCAGTGCATGTGTGCGTCTGTATGTACCTATGCTAGGTGCACCCTCAGAAGCTAGCCCAACCAAAGTGCAATGGAAGGGCCTCACCACAAGGGCACGAATGAAAGTTGTGCAAGAGTGTGACTGTAGGACAGAGTCAAATGAAACAGAGTGAGGTAAGAAGAGAGCAGGGGAAGAGTTGCCCCCAGGGTGAGCAGATGATGGATGCAGTGGGCTGGTCCTTCCTCCCCACTAAGATGGATCTTACCATTACCCATTTTAACATTGAAATAAATATTTAAGAGTAGGGGCAAGTGTGGCAGATCCCACTTTTTGCCCTAGTGTTATACTAACTCAGAATATTATCACATCATCATGACCACACACAGCAAATAATATAGCACACAGCAGATGGCATATTTATTATATAATACTCATATCAGAAAAATGAGTAGTGAAATTACAAACACAATTTAATACATATGATCTTAACTAAATGTTCCTATATTATATATATGTTAATATACATATTAACTAAAGCATAAATTTTAAGCATTATCTTTTGGTGTAATTCCCAACTATCATTACCCAGTTCTATTGCCACCCATAGCACACACACACACACACATCTCTTTAACTGCATCCTCAACACACCTTATCAAAAACTTCCTCACTCAAATCCCCTCAGGTGGGTGATCTGGACATACCTCGTTCACAATGTGTCCTGTTTACAACACACATTCAGATTATCTATTAATACAAAACTCACCTATTTGAGCGATCCTGTTCTATCACTAACATTCGTACAACAGTTTATCAATCGCTCCTCTATCTAAGTTGGTGAGCTAAACCAGACTCCTATTTACATTCACTCTCCTCTCCATCCAGCCTGCTGAGCTAAACTTTGTCTCGAGTTATATACACTCAAGCAGAATCAGAGCTGACCAATGGATCTAGGGGGATGGCTCTTCTCAGTCGCCATTGGAACGAAATACTTTGCACACCTGTCACTCATCTATAGCAGCAAGCTACGCTACCATCTCGTCTGTCACTCATTCTCCACCTACCCAAATCGGAACGCCAGTGGTCAGCTCCCACTGAGAGTGTTGAGACGGTGAGTGACCTTGACACGCATTCAGGTAGCTTTGTTATCAGCAACCACATCACCCCTGTCCTAAACTCTTTTGCTCCGGCGGGAACTGTTACACAAGAATAATTTGCTGAAAAGTTTATATCTTTAATTAGTCATTGTTACTTACCTGGGTTGAATATAGGAGGAAGAAGTATCAATAATACAGATGAACGAATCCAAAACCATGTACACAATCTTCTCTCTATCTCTTAAGCCCCAAGAAGTGATCCTGAAAGTAAATGGCCAGGTTCTCCCCCTTGACATAAGTCCAACTTATCTGGGAAATAACAATGTACCCAAGGTTGACATGGAAAAACCAGATGATAAAAAAAGCCTCCAACGAAGCTAAGAACAGAATGACGATAATGAGGAAGATATCAGGCTCAACATGGGGAGCAGACACGGGCACCCTAAAGAAATTGTGCGCAGGTTATGTGAGACCAGTGGTAGAATACGGGATAGCAGCATGGTCCACAACGACAAAGAATAACTTTCACAAAATAAATACAACCCAAAACCAAGGTATACGTATCATCACTGGAGCTATGAGAACAACAGCAATAAATGCAATGGAGAACATCACACGAATCGAAAGTAAGGAGACCAAAAAACACTCCATCAGGGGGAGAAGTTCAAACGAATGCCTGATCACCCAATATATGACATAATAAATCGTATGGGAAGAGGGAGATTAAAGAGAAACCACTTCATATAAAAAATAAAAGAACTTGCAAGAGCAGACCAAATCATAAGCCAGGCAGTGGTTAGAGATCTTAAACAAACATCCCAAATCCCACCATGGAAAAAAGTCCCCTGAGATGGTAGAAACCATAGAGGGAAAAAGGGAACTCAGATTCAGATAGGAAATTTATCACAGAAGAATATCTTAGGAGAGTATACCCACCAAAAACATGGAGATACATATATACAGATGGCTCATCTAACAAAGCCACATCCAATGGTCTATTACAGACTAAGGAATGGAGAAGAAAAAACTTGAGTATTAACAACAGGAACATATTCCAATAATTTCCGTGCAGAGGCACTGAAGGCCACAGCTGAGCTTGTAATCCAAGATAAATATATCCACCAAGAAAACATAGTATTCCTGACTGATGCCGCGTTAGTATTAGCAGCGCTAAAACAACACAAAGATGAAGATCTTGAGCAATGTATGTTCTCCCTGACACAGCTCTCAGCAGAACACCCAAGGTTGGTCATACAGTGGATTCCATCCCACTGCAGTATTGAAAGGCAATGAAGCTGTAGATAAACTAGCAAAGAGTGGAGGAGCATCCCCACAAACAGACCTGAGTATCACATATAATGAGGCCAAGACCATAATTAAAGCCAACTTCAGGGTAAAATGGGCTGATCAAAACCCCGGCTTCTGAAAAGAAGACAGCTACTTTAACTTAACTAGAGAAGAGCAAGTCATCATCTTCAGACTGAGAACTGGGCATAACAGACTCAAAGGTCATCTTTACAACAAAATGAGGATTTGGACAGATGACAGGTGCCCATGTGGGGAGCATTTCATGACCGTGGAACACATCTTACAAGCTGCACGCTCACGCAGGAAAAGAGAACAATGCTGGCCTCGTGAGACAAAAGCTGTATGGAGACGAAACAGCCTTACAAACAATGGTGTCCTTTGTATGAGAATCCGTAACCTTGATCTGAGGATGAACGAAGAAGATATCAGATGTGCGGATGATACAGTGTTAATGGCAGAGGATGGAGTACATCTGCAGAATCTAATAGATAGGTAAACAGCAAGAGCCAGTAATGTGGGCTGGAAATCAATATTTAAAAAAAAAAAATAAAGTTATGGTGTTCACCAAAAAGAAAGAAAGTACAAAGTTGACGTCCACATAAATGGAGAAAATCTGGAACAAGTGTCAATCTATTTATACCTGAGCCATCTAGGGGACGGCGTGGTCTTGTGGTTAAGTGACACGGCTCACAACCAGAAGGTGCTGGGTTCGATCCCCATCACAGCATCGGCCGTTACCCAGGGGAAGCAAACCCTTATAAAATGCAGGAGGAAGCAGGTCCTTACATAAAATGTATGCTGAAGTCGGATGCACTGGGCCGACAGGCGTAAAATAAAAACCACAGTGCAATGCACACTCTCTTGGGTATTAGAGAAATAAGGCGAACGCAAAAAAAATAATAAACACCTGAGCCATCTAAATAACTGGATAGCACATGCGAAAGGGAGATCATTAAGAGAATTAACTTTACTTAACGTCTTTATACTGGTTTAGAAGACTCTGCAGAGTCTGTATACAACCAGTTCCATTTACATCACCTTCCTCTAGAAGCTGTACGCATCCAATCTGTTCTTAAATGCATTGACCGTCCCAGCCTCCACCACCTCACTTGACAATGCATTCCAGTTGCAATGGTAAAAATTACAATTAGCAGCAAGAGACATACACTTCTGTCCAAGTGCATATCTCAGATCTTGAAAATGAGAATCATTAAATATGTGCATTCTGTTTTCTTGTATGGAGTAGAAACCTGAACCCTGACCAAGAAAACGGAGAAGAGTATTGTATATAAGCGCTGCAGTGGCTAATTATAAGTGTTTTTTTTTTTTTAACGCTTAGTAAGGTTCCTTGTCTTGTGCCTAACTCTCCTAAGTTGCCTTTTATTAGATGCTTGGAAGGTTACAGTGGCTGTCTTCACATCCCCAGCTACCACTCATACCTTTACATTATTAACCAGGATTAGGTCTGACAGGGAAGCGCCAAACGGAAATGTTAAAGTATGGTGAAAGAAAAGAGATGTTCCAAATTATGAAACTGTTGTAGATGGAGATCTTCTGGGTACTTGCGTCTTAATTCACCCCAAACAGAGTTCTCTGGGTTCCCATCGTATGTACAAGAACATTTCAGATTAAGGGGAGGACAGGTTGATATAATTTTATTTTAAATAAATAATTAAAGACAAAGATAGAAGTGTAGAAAAGATGGTTATATTCAGTAGTGTGAAGGGTTAGATAACATGTTTATTACAGCTTCTAATAGCATGACCAATGTCATACTACAGTAGAAACTGAATGATACTCTTCATATCATAGACCAACGTTGACAGATTCATGAAATTCATCGTAAGAGAACAGTAAAAAACCGTAGCAGAAATTCTCAACTATTCTCGCAGAATGATTGACACACCAAAACTTTATAAAGGGTACTATTCTGTTAAATCACCATCTAAAATTCGGTGATAAAAATATTTCCTATGTTTGGGGTGAATTTAGACAAAAGTGCTATCTGTTGTGACCTTATGCTCAAAGTAAAATAAGCTGGCTTAACTATTATGATTCCCATATCCATGTGTAGGGCTGCCTTGCCGAGGTTGGAGAGATTGCCTGCGACAATTATCCTGGGCGCTATTCCGGCAGGAGTATTACTCCTGGCAGGGTCACCCACACGTGCCATTGCTCATAGTCAAGGTTGAAGGACGTGTGTATTAATTTGTCCATAAGGACATGCGCGCGCACACACAAATCCCTGTAGTCATATCTACGAGCAGGGTCTCCCAAGCCTGGCAGGTGAAAAGATCAGACCAAGCGGAGTTGCAAACCAAGACTGGGGACAGCCAAGGGCTAGGGAAGACAAAATGACCAAAACACCTGTTTAAAACAGATGCACAGGTCTATTGGAACGGGGCAACAACTTAATTTGTATACAAAATAGTTGTGCTGATACTTACGCGAAACTTAATAGTTAAGCAGTGAGTTGAAATAACCAGCCAGAAATAAAACAAACATCCCCTATTTGGTCCACCACTACTTTCTGGAATGGAAATAAACACCTCCAACTGCATAATGGTTGGAGACTTCAGTAACCACCAGAAAGACATGAAGTAGAGGACTTAGAAATTGATACAAATCTCCACCTGATTAATTAGGCAGGATGATGAACCAAGCTTATATTCCAGAAGGTAGCAAACGATGTCCATTCCAGATCTAACCTTCTCTATAGGAAATATCCATCTTACAATTACTAGAGAAGTTCGCTTTCAACTATCATGCAGTGACCACAGGCCTATAAGGTTGACAAAAAATATGGAATATGTTACCTAACACAAAAACCTTTGCCTTGCTGGAACTTCAAGAGATGACTTGGACAGATTTGCCATGTTCATAGACTTTGTGAGATAAAAACACACAAGGCTGCAGCATGAAAACAATGCTTGGAAACCTAAATAAAGCTGTAATGCCATGTTATCATTCTCAGAGTAGCATGGAAGAGCTACAAAACCTACTGGATGAAGAAGACATTCAAATCGACGTCTGAGAGCATAAGAATAAGAGACATGTTACAGAAAAGAGACCCCACCTAGGGACTGTGGAACCTTATAGGTATTATAGTAGGCATAAATAAGGAGTACTCTGAGTGGTGTGAAGTGGAGTGCCACAGGGCTCGGTTTTGGGACCAATTTTGTTCTTGATATATATAAACAATTTGGACATTGATTCATGATTGCAAAATACGCAAATGACACATGACTATGCAGTAGTGTCTCATCTAAGTGGGTATTATAAGGTTGGATTTAGATACAATTTGAGAATGGTCTGTAAGCTCGTAAATGGAGTTTAATGTAGATAAATGTACAGTCATCTACATGGGTAGATCCAATATGGAACATAATTACAGAATGGGCGAGAACAATATTAGAAAAATAGAAAACGAAAGAGACCTAGGGATTATAATAGATCATACAGGTAAGGTGAGTGACCAAGTTCAGGTAGCAGTAAAAAAGGCAAATGCAATGTTAGGTATGATAAAAAGAAATATAGAGCAAGGAAGTGATAGTCAAACTGTATGAAGCATTGTTTAGACCTAGATAGGAATACTGTGTACCGTACAAGTGTGGAGTCCTTATCATAGAAGGGATATAAACATGCTGGAAAGGATACAAAAAAAAGAACGACAAAGCTGATAGTGGGATTCCAAAATTACAGTTATGAGGAAAGACTCAGAAAAACTGGCCTACAGTGTCTAGAAAATAGAACAATTCGAGGTCACTTAATACAGGTTTATAAGATAATCAATGGAACTGATAAATAAGACTATAACAAGTTTTTCAAAATACAACTACCTACAAGAATAAGAGGGCATAGCTACAAATTAACTAAAGAAAGGTCCAGATTAGATAGGAAATATTTTTTGTAGTCAGAGAGTGGTGAATGCTTGGAATGCATTGCACAGCAAGTAGTGTAGGTAGGGCCAATTAATGCATTTAAGAATATATTGTATACTCATAGCTCTTAGAGCAAGGTAATGTAAATGAAACTGGTTGTGTACAGACTGCAGTCTTCTAAACCAGTATAAAGAAGTTAAGTGTTGTAGAATCCACTGGCGAGGAGTATATGCTCTGGGCTGCACCACCGATTCCTACTCCATCAATTATCTCCATATAGGATTAAGAGGTGCAATTCAGAGGACATTGCTACTTTGTATCGATCTCCCAGGTGACGCGAATGCCAGACGTGCCATTACTACAGATGAGATAACCAACATGAGGTGTGTGCTGAGTCCGTTGCAGAACGTAACGATCCTGGGGGAACCTTTTTCTACGTCTGTACTCAACTCCCGCTACCAAGCCCTGAACAAGGCTTTGCAAGTAGCAGGATGTAGTCCGGAGAACGGAATGCGTTGTGTCGTTAGTTTACAGATTGACTGCGATATCTGTACCATTCGGTCCGACACATTCGTCTTCGGCATGCCTAGGAGACCGATACGCTGGACTGTCACTCCTCTGAGAGACTCGAGGGATGCGTCGATACTCTTCCCTTCGATATCATGATTTCTCTAAGACAACATGTTTTACACATTCTTTAAACTGAGAAAGATGTACTTTGGTATGGGAGACCTTGGGCAGTCAAGAACTACCAGCTCACAGCTGAAAGGATTATATCATCAATATGATTCCTGACCGAGAAATTGAAACAAGAAACATTTTTTAAATGTCGGTTAAAACTACTTTCGGTCAATTATGTAGTTGGTTACAAAGTAAACATTTTGGGCAATAAGCCTCTATTAAAAACGCTAATAAAACTAAGTCAATATGTTGAGCGCGTGTGCGTGGATTTTGGCTTGATTTCGAAAATAGAAAAATAGACCGCCTTCTTGCTCATTCCATTGTTACGCCACTACATCCCATGTCCGTGCCATGAACGTATAAACAGACTGGGTTACAGCAGCTTGACCAAAGAGATGTTAATCAGCACTGAGATCCTTGTAGTTGTGCTGACATCACACGTCTAGCATTGGCCTTCTACTTAAAAAGTCCTTACTCACCTTAATTGTACATCATGTGGAATAACAGTAGCTACTCCAGGAGACAGTTCGTCAAGAGGGACTAACTCGGCAACATAAACAATGTGAACGGATTTATGTTACAAACGGAGCCAGCTGGGAGAAAAGGTTTGGACTGCATATTTCAGCGATGTACTTAATACATCATGTGCGCATTTGCTAAGACTATCTAATTATTTCTCTAATGTATTTATATCTGTCTGTTTATCCCGCGTCTGCGCCTGAGATTTGATTGGCTTAGCAAATCACATTATTTTATCATAAGTGGGCTACAATGCAAGTGGCTGCCCTATATGCATCAAAACAAAATGGAACCACTATTATACCTAGTACTTCCCGGTATAATTATGATAGTACGGTAGGTAATTTTAAAGCCAATCTTAAACAAACATGGGCGAGTTAAGATTGGAGGAAATGATTGAGGGGGAGAAGGGATGGACGGTTAGAGAAGGAATGACCGGCAGGTTGAAGAAGGAATAGATGGTTGGGTTGAGAGTAAGGGGGCACAGGAGGTGGGCAAAAAGTACAATTACGATGTAAGACGGAAAATAGAGAACATATTGTTAAAATTTTTTTTTTGTCTGTCATGCAGTTCGATTGCCAGTAATGCTTTCGGCACAGGTCTGTTAGAATAATTGTTAATGTACTGGTACTCTAATTTAGTTAATAAGGTAATGACTGAACGTTTTGTGCATGGCTGCAATAGTGATTTTAAAACGAAAAAAAAAATGTAGAGGTTAATTAGCACCTCAATGGAGCTGACAATATGAGACTACGTCGCGTCTATCAAAGGGAGGTCACTGCAATCACTAGCTTGGTACGGTAATTGTGTTGTTTACAGGTTGTTGTGTAAGCCACTCATTCGAGATGATTTCAACTCCTGTCAACGTTTCTTTAGTGGCAGGTTACAGTGGTTTTTCTTACATCCAGAAACATACTTGTGAAGATGAACTGGCTATAGTACAAATAGAAGAAACTAGTTGTATACATACTCTACAGAGTCTTCTAAACTAGTATACAGAAATTAACTGGACGTTCCTCAGTAAACTCAAAAATGGGGGTCAAAGTCACGATCCCCACCATGTTGGCCAAGCTGCTGTGACACAGGATGTTTCCAGGAACTACGACCAGATCGATATGAGGAGTTCTGATCAGTGTGTTTTATCTAACCCTATCGCTAGTTCATGAGGGGTTCTGATTAGTGTGTTTCATCTAACCCTATCGCTAGTTCATGAGGGGTTCTGATCAGTGTGTTTCTTGCCCCTGGCTCTAGTTTTGGTTGTCGTTGTGGACTGGCAAAAGTGAACATCTCCAGTACCCGCCCTTAGATTTATCAAGGGAAGTCACTAACATTCTTCTTCATCGTATCTTTTTATTAAGGGTTATCTTTACTGGAGTGGAATCAAAAAGGTATAGAACTATCTTCATAATGGCCTATTTCAGTGGTCTATTGTAAGAATACCTTTTCCTAACCTCCTCAGGTACCAATTTACAGCGCCTGGACTGTTTTTGTTCTAGTTATACCTGGATGGGTTATAGCGTGCTGGAACTACTATCATTAGTTAGGGACACTTGTGTTCTATTACCGCTAGGTGGCCCACTTGCCACGTGTCAGTCACGTGACAGATAAATAAAAATAGCGGACAACACTGTTAGCGGTTGCATGGTACAACATGTTGTGATGAAGTTCCTTGTAAAAGAAGGCGAAAATGTTCTACTCCGTGGTACCACTATCAACAGTGAACAGTACATGCGCATTTTGAGTGATATGCATAACGGTTTGCGGAAAAAAACGACCTGGTTTGATCACAAAGGGCGTCCTGCTCCTGCAAGATAACGCTCGACCTCATACTTTGTATGACACTTTGTAACATCTGCAGCAACTCGGCTGTGCCACATCCACCTTACAAACCAGACCTCGCTCCAGGCGATTTCCATTTGTTTGGACACCTAAAATAATTCCTGGGAGGTCAGCATTTCAGCCCTGATGACGAATAGACTGTCCTGGATTGGTTCAGACATACTGACAAATCCTTGAACGCTGAAGCTTTTCAAGCATTACTTAAACGCTTGGATAAGTGCATAAACGTTGCAGGTTATTATATGGAAAAAAAAATGGCATTTTGACTACTTGAAAAAAAACACTACATTTTTCCTTACAAAAATGTCCCAGTTTGACTTGAACGCCCCTCGTGTATATCATATCATTTATACGAGGCGTGTTCAAGTGAAACCGGACCTAACTGCACCAAGTAAACATACGTACGATGCGCATGATGACGCCACTTCTGCTGTAAACTCTAGAACTACACGGTGTGGTAGTATTCCGTACGTTATATTTCTTCTCCCCCCCCCCTCCGACTATGGCGCAACATCGTGCGTTAGCGCTGGTTTTTGTTGTCTACGCCATTGGATGATGTAGTCCACTGTGATTTCTTCAACTATCTCCTTGTCGTCAATATTACTAGCAATTTTTATATACAGCCCGTTGTCATGGAGATATCCTGCAGAAAACTACGTTTCAGCATCCTCAATAGTGCACTCCTTAAAGGGCAGCCAATGTACAAGTAGATATCGGAGGAAGCAGTGCGGCAGCTGACAGAAGTAGTGAAACCAACAAACCTGACCTGAAATGGCTCTCTGATCAGGAAAGAGACGGCCAATGCCAACCCCAGCTCCACCAGCCCAGACCCCAACAGCGACAGTAAGACTCCAGTGGGCATGGGTCATCACTCGTCCACTAGTCACTTCTTAACGACTGGAGACGGGATGAGACCAGTGAAAGATTGACTATCAGTTCGAGGACCGGGTCAACTATGAGCTTTTAAACTATGCACATAATTTAGTTATGAAACACTTGGTTGTTTCTGGTTGTGTTATGTAGTAGAAACAGAGTCTTATAAACCAGTATAAATAAGTTGAGTCACAGAGTTTTGGGTTTTCTTTCTCCTTGGGGGTTGTCGTTTCACTTCTCCGTGTTGCAACTGCTGCTTCGTCTTCCAAGGATGTGAGACTCATCTCCAGTGCTTTCATATCACATTTACACCCATCTGTGAACCTCAGCAGACTGATTTTTTGTGTGCCTTTCGTCAACTGTCCATAGTAGAAATCTTTGGGGATTCGATCATCTTCCTTGTGACAAATATGATCAATCCATCGTAGTCGTAGTTGCCTAGGGAGAGAGGACACGTTTAATAAATATCTCTTTAAAACAATAATATTTGCCGTGATAAAAAGTAAATACACATATATTACCTAAAGTAATATACGCATCAATATGTCCGTCACACAGAACACTAACAGAATTACACAGACTAATCTGAAAATTAATTTTTGAGTCAATCGAATGAAGCACAAAAACAAATACTCTAATACAGGATAAGAAAAAAGGATGAATCTCATTACAGGACATTCAAACAAAAACTAAAACATTGCGCATAAAGTACTTATGAAAATAAATGGTCTTCGCAAGACAAATGAACGCAACTTGATGTATTCTAACCTTCACTTTTTTGGCGAATTACTAACCTTCTACAATGAATGCATTAGACATATTCAAGCTCACAAATATTTACTTAATTTAAAACCAAATACTGTTTATAAAAACCTAGTTGTTTTAAAGAAACCCAATCACTTAAATACATAATTAAGTGGGGATACAATGTTTTATTACAAACTATCTTTACAGTATTGTTGAAAGTACGTATACATATATGTGGATACATATTAGTTATATTAGTTATATATATATATATATATATAATATATATATATATATATATATATATATATATATATATAAATATATATAAATATATATATATATATATATATATATATTTATATATTTATATATATATATATATATATATATATATATATATATATATATATATATATATACGGGAAGGAAGACTAACGTCTGGTCAGGCACACCCTGCTGATCAGACATGTAAGTCAGGGTGAGGCAAAATATACTGGCCAAGACCCTCAGCATGGCTTCCTCGCAACCCTTCCTGGAAACGGACTGTTCTTCTTGGCAGTCTGCCTAACGAGGTGGGGGATCTACGTGTTCTCGTAGTAGTGAGCGACACGCAGATGAGGTCAAGCATAGCACAACTGCCTGGAGTACCCAGGTCCACCTTCATCAACACGCTCAGGATGTGAGGAAAGCTACTGCAACACGCCACATCGTTTTTTTAAGGGTGTACAAAAGAGTAAACCTGCTAATTGTGGGCATTCGAAACAACGTAACAATATATATATATATATATATATATATATATATATATATATATATATATATATATATATATATATATATATATATATATATATATATATCTCATAACGGATACCCACACTGAACAGATCAATGGAGACAATCACCTAGATCTATAAAAACAAAGCTGGTTACAGAACTATTGACAACCAAACAAAAGCAAACTGTTTTGGGAAAGGACCTCAGAATATGAGAAGTGTGACGCAGTGGCGTGAAAGCCGCTAGGAAGTCACAGTGCTGATTACCATTTTGAGTACAGTGAGACAGGTGGCGGGGAAAGCTGTGAACTGAGGAAATGAATATGAAATATCTTTAAAATGAACTTCGGTCCCTGGACCTGCGCTGTAGAGAGGCAGAAAGGCAGCTTTAGATCGAACCGACGAGCATTGATTGATTGATTGAATGGATGCACTGATTTGAACTTCTTAATTGTGGACTACATTAGCGCGTACCTTTGATCTCTAGTTTTCGCAACGTTGCACAAACATTAATTTCTGCATTCATAGCTTGATGTGTGCTTGTTTGTCTATCTGTTAAACAAACAAACAAAAAACAAAAAACAAACTGTAACCTGTGAGGCATGCCCTGGTCAACCACAATCTATAATCTATGTGTTATATTCGTGTGTATTAACTATTTAAAAACCAGTGATACATTATAAATGTTTGCTTAGCCGATTAGTTCTAAACCCTTCCTAGCCACAGGTCATCTACTAGAAAAATGTCAGTAAATACATTTGGAAAATGTTTACCTTTAAAGTTTACCTTTAAAAAAAACTGTCTGTTTTTTTGTTTGTTGTTGTTGTTGTTTTTGTTTACCTTTAATGTAATTAAATTTAATTTATATACTAGATTTCCATGGCCTCTGCATTTAATTAATGCTATACAAATAAATAATTCAAATAAATAATTCAAATAAATAATTCAAATAAAAAATCAAAATAAATAATTCAAATAAATAATTCAAAGCAATGTACATCAATTCTCCGACTAACATTTCTCTTCATACATTTGAGGAATTTGAAGTGGACACTGACTACACTTGTATCCAAGCTCCCTTCTAGTGATGATGAGGAGCAAGCTCCTCCTGTACCCTTCAGTAATCATGAGAAAAAATCATATGCCCTCTACCCTTCAGTAATCATGAGAAGAAACCAGATTCTTCCCCTTCAGTAATTATGACAAGAAACCAGATTCCCTATTACCATTTTGTAAACATGTGAAAAAAAATAAGAATCTTCTCTACCCTTTAAAAATCATGAGAATAAATCAGATTCTCCTCCTTCAGTAATCGTAAGAAGAGCCCAGGTTCTTATCTCCTATTCTGTGACCATAAGGAACCAGATTCTTCTCTCCTATTTTGTGACCATAAGAACCCAGATTCTCTCTCCTATTCTGTGACCACAAGAATCCAGATTCTCCTCTCCTATTCTGTGACCAAAAGGAACCAAAATCTCCTCTCCTATTCTGTGACCATAAGAACCCAGATTCTTCTCTCCTATTCTGTGACCATAAGGAACCAAATTCTTCTCTCCTATTCTGTGACCATAACAACCCAGATTCTCCTCTCCTATTCTGTGACCATAAGAACCCAGATTCTCCTCTCATATTCTGTGACCATAAGAACCCAGATTATCCTCTCCTATTCTGTGACCATAAGGAACCAAATTCTCCTCTCCTATTCTGTGACCATAAGAACCCAGATTCTCCTCTCCTATTCTGTGACCATAAGAACCCAGATTCTCCTCTCCTATTCTGTGACCATAAGGAACCAAATTCTCCTCTCCTATTCTGTGACCAAAAGGAACCAAATTCTCCTCTCCTATTCTGTGACCATAAGAACCCAGATTCTCCTCTCCTATTCTGTGACCATAAGGAACCAAATTCTCCTCTCCTATTCTGTGACCATAAGAACCCAGATTATCCTCTCCTATTCTGTGACCATAAGAACCCAGATTCTCCTCTCCTATTCTGTGACCATAAGAACCCAGATTCTCCTCTCCTATTCTGTGACCATAAGGAACCACATTCTCCTCTCCTATCCTTGACCATAAGGAACCAAATTCTCCTCTCCTAATCTGTGACCATAAGAACCCAGATTCTTCTCTCCTATTCTGTGACCATAAGGAACCAAATTCTCCTCTCCTATTCTGTGACCAAAACAACCCAGATTCTCCTCTCCTATTCTGTGACCATAAGAACCCAGATTATCCTCTCCTATTCTGTGACCATAAGGAACCAAATTCTCCTCTCCTATTCTGTGACCATAAGAACCCAGATTCTCCTCTCCTATTCTGTGACCATAAGAACCCAGATTATCCTCTCCTATTCTGTGACCATAAGAACCCAGATTCTCCTCTCCTATTCTGTGACCATAAGGAACCACATTCTCCTCTCCTATCCTTGACCATAAGGAACCAAATTCTCCTCTCCTAATCTGTGACCATAAGAACCCAGATTCTTCTCTCCTATTCTGTGACCATAAGGAACCAAATTCTCCTCTCCTAATCTGTGACCATAACAACCCAGATTCTCCTCTCCTATTATTCTGTGACCATAAGAACCCAGATTCTCCTCTCCTATTCTGTGACCATAAGGAACCAAATTCTCCTCTCCTATTCTGTGACCATAAGAACCCAGATTCTCCTCTCCTATTCTGTGACCATAAGAACCCAGATTCTCCTCTCCTATTCTGTGACCATAAGGAACCACATTCTTCTCTCCTATCCTTGACCATAAGGAACCAAATTCTCCTCTCCTAATCTGTGACCATAAGAACCCAGATTCTTCTCTCCTATTCTGTGACCATAAGGAACCAAATTCTCCTCTCCTATTCTGTGACCATAACAACCCAGATTCTCCTCTCCTATTCTGTGACCATAAGAACCCCGATTCTCCTCTACCCGTCAGTGATGAAAAAGAGGAAGGAGAACCCCAAATGACCTCCCTTCCTTTCTACAAATCACTAATGTATCAACCACCAAGATAATATTTGATTTGTATTTATTTATCGTATGTGTACATGTAGAACACACTCATTTCTGTTTACAATTTGGAAGTGTTGTTTTTAGTATTCATTCAGTAACTGTGTGAGACGAATTTAGTCAGAAATGTACCAAAATATTATAACCCAAATGTGTGTGTATGTGTACGCGTGCGTATGTGTGTGTACAGTGTGTGTGCGTGTGTGTGCAGTGTGTGTGTGTGTGTATGTGTTTGTGGTGTAAAAGTAAAGTAAAAAGTAAAGTATCCCATAGCATTACTGCCGTCAGGTATTAGCGATCTCACATTTCAAAGGCTCGGCTATATGAGGGCGGTAGCCCTCTCCTCTCCCTCGCCGCTTTTACTTCCCGGACTGAACCGGTACCCATTTAAGGCTGGGTCGATCCGGGGGCCATTGCGGTCTGAAAAAAACATTACTGCCTCAACTGGGGAATGAATCCAGGACCCCTCAGATGCGAAGCCAGCGCGCTAACCACGAGAGAACGTCATTAAGTAACAGCAATTTTATTAGTGCATGGAAGAGTTTGTACAGCTGACAATCTTAATGTACACAAATTGGCTCTTTAGCAGTACTACATGTAGGCATTATTATTATCAAGCAGCATACACATGCGCAGTAAGTCGTACACCATACCGCCCTACTATCGACTTGGAATTGTGGAAAATGAACGGCTGGCCAGAAAAGTGTACAAGGTGAATTAGCGGTAGACTAGAAAAGTGTACGGAGTGAATTAGTGGCGGGCCAGAAAAGTGTACGAAATAAATTAGTGGCGGGCCAGAAAAGTGTACAAAGTGAGCTAGTGGTGGCCAGAAAAGTGTATGAAGTGAGTTAGTGGTGGGCTAAAACAGTGTACAAAGTGAGTTAGTGGGAGACCAGAAAAGTGTTCAAAGTGAATTAGGGGCAGACTAGAAAAGTGTACAAAGTGAGTTAGTGAGTTATACATACATATTTACATACATACACACATACATACATACATACATGCACACATACATACAAACATACATACATACAAACATACATACATACACACATACTTACACATACATACACACATACACACATATACACGCACATACACACATACACACACGTACACTCACATACATACATACACAACCATACACACAGATACACAAACATAAACACATAACACACATGTACACACACATACACTCACATACACACATGCACATATACACACACACATATACATATATACACACACATACACACATCCACCATACGAATATGAAAACAAGTACACGGAAGGCAAATAGAGGAAGGGAGGAAAGATGAGAGGAAATAAGGCCTAGATAAATGTAGGGAAAATGTTGATACCGTCCGGCTGAATGCAGGAATCGAGGGAGGTCAGTCTATTTTCTGACTAAAATCGATACCGACGATCATCCGAAGGGCGGTTACGATGCCTGCGACTGCAACATCGACCTTTCCCTGGAGCCCAGGACCTTTCAAGTGGCGTTCGACGTGGGATTGGAGTTATTATATATGTCATTAACGTGTTGCCGTAAGCTAGACCGATTTACAAACAGGTCTCGAGTATATTTGGCTGGAGGAGTTACAGGTGAATCCCTCTTTGGTGTCAAATACTGCTTTAGCGAAAGCTATCGGGAGTGTCTGGATGGCATATGAGCATGTAACATAGCCAAACTCGCTCTTACAGATCATGGTACCCAGGTGGGTATAGGGCCCTAGGTGTTACAGGTCCGTCATGTTTTTTTTCCCCTGTGTAAGCGATAAAGTGAGGATCAGGAAATACATGGAGTGTGGAAGGACTAGAATAAGAGATAGGGAGATGGTGGAATAATATATCACAGTGCGTGGGTGGTAAGGCCAAGTTTCAAGTATGTGAGGGAGATAGGGAGATGGTGGAATAAGATATCACAGTGCGTGAGTGGTAAGGCCAAGTTTCAAGTATGTGAGGGAGATAGGGAGATGGTGGAATAAGATATCACAGTGCGTGAGTGGTAAGGCCAAGTTTCAAGTATGTGAGGGAGATAGGGAGATGGTGGAATAATATATCACAGTGCGTGGGTGGTAAGGCCAAGTTTCAAGTATGTGAGGGAGATAGGGAGATGGTGGAATAAGATATCACAGTGCGTGAGTGGTAAGGCCAAGTTTCAAGTATGTGAGGGAGATAGGGAGATGGTTGAATAGGATATCACAGTGCGTGGGTGGTAAGGCCAAGTTTCAAGTATGTGAAGGAGATAGGGAGATGGTGGAATAATATACCACAGTGCGTGGGTGGTAAGGCAAAGTTTCAAGTATGTGAGGGAAATAGGGAGATGGTGGAATAAGATATCATGGTGTGTGGGTGGTAAGGGCAAGTTTCAAGTATGTGAGGGAGATAGGGAGATGGTGGAATAAGATATCATGGTGTGTGGGTGGTAAGTAAAGACATGTTGATAACATATTGATCAAGGAGGGGACGGCGTGGCCTAGTGGTTAAGTGGCACGGCTCACAACCAGAAGGTGCTGGGTTCGATCCCCATCACAGCACCGGCCGTTACCCCGGGGAAGCAAACCCTTAGAAAATGCAGGAGGAAGCAGACCCTTACATAAAATGCATGCTGAAGTCGGATGCACTGGGCCGACAGACGCAAAAAAAAAACCCACAGTGTAACGCACACACGCCTTGGGGAATAGATAAATAAGGCGAACGCAAAAAAAAAAAAATATATTGATCAAGGACAAAAACTGACTGTCCCCGCTCTAGCGTGAAGTCCATTGTCTCTCGAGACTGACAGGATGCCATTCAATACATATTAATAGTTTGAAGTGTGGTTATTGTGAAATATAGTTGCTTTTTTCAAAACCTACATTGATATCAATTTCAAAATGAGTTTGAAGTGTACATTTATAACAATGCAAAAGCTTACCGTTATACTATGTTCTTCCGCAGGGAATCTAAGATGGGTTATTTATATTGCGATATTAATCACCAGAGAAACAAACGCAATTGGCGTTTTGGCTGGTTAGATCATCCCTTTACCGTTGGATTTAACATGACTCATTGTGCGCTGATATCAAGCAAGGAAGGAAAAGGAAATTTGACGATTTCGACAGAGATGTCATAAAACGGGAGATATTGAAACTGTTGACGAAAAATCAACTTGTTACTCTCCGGAAACTAAAATTAACATTAGAGCTTGTGTGGGCTAAAGTCAAAGGACACGTTGACGAACAGAATAGGACATTAAAAATGTGCGATGTTGTAGTGTTGACACGTGAGTACCTTTCAAAAATAGACATTCAATTCTGAAAGAACTTTGTTGAACATGTGCTCCGGGAAGAAGAACAGTACTGGCAGTGAGATATATTACAATTTGTCCAGCCAGTATCAATTATCAACCTCTTTGAATCGACAGATTCGGTAGATTAATCTAATCTTTTGAAGACATACTGATTAGCAGACTTGGATGAATTAGACTATGTTTATCAAAACAATTAAGTGTACATACACTAGCAACAAATACATTGCAATATTCAAATGCGTTATACAAGATATAATTAGCTGCGCGGTTGATACAACCTTGCGGGTCTAAGGGTGGCCGGAGGGCTCACTAACTAATGAATATTGGTGCCATTTTTACCATTGAACATAAAGGGCAACACAAACAATCAAGGGGCATGGCTTCGTTCGTTCTCAATCTCCCACTACCAAACCCTGAAAGGGCTTAAGTAGCAGAATGTAGTCCAGAGAACGAAATGTGTTGTGTCGTAGTTTACAGCTTGATTGGGATATTAGCACTTTTCAGTCCAACACATCCGACTTCAGCAATCATTTTTTGAGAACCGGGTTAGCATTCCCTCTTCGATCCCTTCTCCTTAGCAAGTCTGCCCTGCTGCAGCCTATCCAGAATCACCGTGTGGAGGTGTAAAGGGTCTAGGCAACTCTGGTTCGCTGGCCCTGACGCTAGCAGTCAGCTATGAGTCGCTGACCGCTGCAGCTCATGTGCTGCTCAGCGTCTTGATCCCAAACAATCAATTGATCTATCAAGACATTTAAGAGATACGACTATAAACAAATTGCTAAGAACTTCAGCGGCGTACTATACACATCTTAAATTTAATGTCATTTCTTTGCAAAAGATCAAAAGAATTCATTCATGTACAAATGTCTTAACATTTATGGACTAGGGATCAAGATGCTAAGCAGCGCATGAGCTGCAGTGGTCAGCGACCCATAGCTGACTGCTAGCGTCAGGGCCAGCAAACCAAAGCTGCCAAGACCGTTCTACATCTACACGCGGTGATCCTGGATAACAGGCTGCATCAGGGCAGACTGGCTAAGGAGAAGGGATCGGAGAGGGAATGCTAACCCGCTACTCAAAAAATACTTGCTGAAGTCGGATGTGTTGGACCGAAAGGTGCAAATATCGCAGTCAAGCTGTAAACTACGACACAACGCATTCCGTTCTCTGGACTACATTCTGCTACTTAAGCCCTCTCAGGGTTTGGTAGCGGAAAATTGAGAACGAACGAAGCCAAGCCATTTATGGACTAAATAATTTCAATGCTTTAGCGTCATGAATATTCTATGGCTGCATGCGATAAATCATTTGGATCTGACATTCAGTTTCGTAGATCATTCATCGGACCTTGTTCATGAAGTAAAAGACGGACTATACCAAATTTTTTAGGCTAGTGGACTCCGGAATTCTTTCTGCCTTGGAGAAAAAAACAATCCCCCACCAACTGGGGACCGAACCCAGAACGGATCGGATAGGAAGCCGGTGGACTAACCATTTGGCTACATCGGCATTTATTAGTTTGTAAGAAACAAATTTTCCGATGAACAAAAACAGATATTGTGACTAAAAGGGTAGATGGAGACCCCTGGAGTGATGTACCAACAGTAACCTGCTGGCTGATCTTGGCCAATATATGTTTTAATTGGATGTCAGTGTCTCTTCTTGTGTGATGGGAGATTTGTATCTCCAGGCCAGGACAATCAATGTAATTAATATATTAGGCTGTACTGTCTGTGGGGAAAGGAGGTCAATGTAGTGTGCAGGTAATGGATAACGGATTGGCCGACATGCTGATGGATACGAACAAACATTTTTGTGTGACATGGAAGAAATATATAATTGACAATTCTTAAAACTTTCTTCACTAGATTCACGTATTATGGATCGATATGTGTTTCTTCGCTTCAATTAGATCGGTGTAACTGTCTAGTTGTGTAATAGATAGATAGAAACGCTAATGGATCCCGCGGCCATTACTAGGGAGGAAAGAACAGAACCACTGCACTTGCATGCATGTCCTAAATACGAATAATGGGTACTGTGATTGGGACTAGTAATATAATCGGGTAAATCAAATTACTACGCAAACCATTACTACACATTGGTGCAAAATGCATTCACGCAGGTGTTTTTTTAAAATAGAAGAACAGATGCAGTGGTGACTTTATACTTCAACTGAAATAGAAAATAGAAAGAATAAAAGAAGAATTTAGATATATATTTATACTTCATTCTTCTTGCGCAACTAGATCATACAACGACAGATGTGCAAAAGTGAGATTGATACCTTTTCTTGTTCATACGCGTCAGTTGTATATATAAATAAATATATATATATATATATATATATATATATATATTATCATCAAGATCTGGTTGATCAGTTCTAAGACTGATTGTAAGCTTGTCCGAGCATTTCTCTCTGATTGACCTTATCATCTAGTTAATTAGTCCTAAGAGTGACTGTAAGATTGTCTGAGCTTGTCTCTCCATTCGACCATATTCTCTGCAACTCTCTTCGTTTCAGCGTATATTCAAACTTTCATGTCTCTGCATGTCTGAGGCGTAAAGATGTGCTTAGGTCGCCGCTTTCTCTTTTCGATAGAACCGCATTTAAAAGTCTTTCAAGTTGTTGAAATCCTTCTTTGCTAGTCCATTCAGTGAAAATAGCCAAATATGAGGAGTGACTAGTTTTTCATTAATTGTATCCTGAAATTCTTTGAGATTAGCAGTTTCTGTTTTTCTGTGAAGCCTTTTTTGTCAATGCTATCTTTGTCTTAATTTCTGTTTCATTGCGGGTATCTTCTGTTACGATTTGCCCTAAGTATGTAAACCTCTGCATTTGTTAAATTATTTCTCCATTGATGCTTACAGACATGTGCCTATTGTTTTTTGTCGATTATTATAATCTCTAATTTGCCTTCAATTCACTCCTTAATTATTTTAAATATAATTTTTGATGTATGTGTTTTTAACTTAACGGTCGGAATTTACCGCACTCTATTGCATTCGAATTATTTTTTTGCAGATGCATTTTTATGGAGGTTGTGTGATCTTTTGGTAAATTCTGTTGTTGTAAATGTCATAAACATGCTTAGGAAGTACATTTTGTAAAGCTAATTCCTCTACTTTGAGAAGGTCGATAGTTGCCTCATCTATTTCTGGTGCTTTGCTTTTTTCGGAATTTAGTAAAACACCTTACAAATTCTTTTATGATAACAGGTAATCTCTCTTCTGGTAAAGGCATATCATTTAATGGTTTGTTATCCTCATACAAGTGCACATACTCGCACACTTCTTTTATAATAATCTCTCCTTCTTGCTCTTTTGCTCTCCGGGTCTATTATTGAGTTCTCATTCTTATAACTAATCATCCGTGATTGTATGTTCTTACTTTTAGTAAAAAATTGTTTTACTTCCTTATGTACGTTATCACATTTCCATGTTATCTTTAGATTGTCAATCCCATCGCATTGGTCTTTCCACTCTTTGTCTCGTTCCATCTGACATTCTCAATCTAATTCATTCTTGATATATAGCAAATATCTTCCTATGTATTACTGTTCTTCCTTTTGCTTATGGTATCTTGTTTTCTGCTTTCTTAATGTTATCTCTGCTGCTTCTTTTACGGCATCTTTTGCATTATATAAATAGCATCAGCAATAGTATTAGTAATAGTAGTAGGAGCCGTAGTAGTAACAATAGTAGTAGTAGTAGTAGTAGTGGTAGTGGTAGTAGTAGTAGTAGTAGTAGTAGTGGTAGTAGTGGTAGTGGTAGTAGTAGTAGTAGTAGTAGTAGTAGTAGTGGTGGTGGTGGTGATGGTGGTAATAGTAGTAGTAGTAGTAGTAGTAGTAGTAGTAGTAGTAGTAGTAGTGGTGGTGGTGGTGATGGTGGTAATAGTAGTAGTAGTAGTAGTAGTAGTAGTAGTAGTGGTAGTAGTAGTAGTAGTAGTAGTAGTAGTGGTGGTGGTGGTGGTGATGGTGGTAATAGTAGTAGTAGTAGTAGTAGTAGTAGTAGTAGTAGTAGTGGTAGTAGTGGTGGTGGTGGTGATGGTGGTAATAGTAGTAGTAGTAGTAGTAGTGGTAGAAGTGGTAGTAGTAGTGGTAGTAGTGGTAGTAGTAGTAGTAGTATTAGTAGTAGTGATAATAGTAGTAGTAGTGGTAGTAGTGGTAGTAGTAGTAGTAGTAGTAGTAGTAGTAGTAGTGGTGGTGGTGGTGGTGATGGTGGTAATAGTAGTATAAGCAACAATGAAGATCCCAAAAAGGGGGGAGGGGAGAAGAATGGCAATGGCACTACAGAAGTTGATTAAAATGAAAGAACCTGTGATAGACCACTAACACAATGGCAAAAATAAAGGTCAGGACATTTGCATCTTCCGGGTGGCAATGTACGGATACGAGACAGGGTTAACCAGGCAAATCCTGCGGAAGAAGATTGAACCTTTCTAGCTAAATGGTTACACTAGATGGGACTCAGAATACCAAGGACAACCGGGAAAAAAGGCAGAAATCTTACAGGAGCTGGGTATAGAACAAAGCTGCCTAATAAATACCATTACAAAACATACTTTGGTCACATCAAACGTCAGATTGACCTAGAAAGATTGATACTAGAAGTTTTGGTACCTGACAAAAGAGGCAGAGGCAGACCATAGAAAAGTTTGGCAGGGATTGATGGTGGCAGAGACGGGAGAGCTGGACAGGGATCGAGTGACTTGAAGATCGGGTGTCATGAAAGCGACGTTCTGCAAAGGGCATGCTACGAGATGGTGATGACGAGGATGAGCGGAAGTAGACCCTTCCAGACATAACTGACTATAGGATGATGCGACCTTAGAATGACAACTCTCTACTGAGTTTTAGGTTTTCTTTGCGGAGTTATCGTTCACGGCTCCGTGTTGCAGAAGCTTCCCCTCCCCACCCCACCCCCCACCCCGTAACATAAGATGGCTCTTCAGGGTACAGCATTAATCATTGTGCCATGCTTACGCACATCTTCGAACCTCAAACCTGATCGACCGACTGTTTCCTCCCTATTTGCCAACTGTCGATAGAGGCTATCTTTGGAAAAGTGAACGTCTTCGACGGAACGAACGTGGCCAATCCATCTTAGTCTTTGCTGCATAAGGAGAGTGTACAAGATTCGGAAACAAGAGCAAGAGCGCACCTCTACATTTGTTACTCTGTCCCTCCATGCTATTCCAAGAATGAATAGCATGTGCCGTTGCTTACATCGAGGCTGCTATATCTCCACATTTCGTACCCATACATCCGCTTTCAGCACGGCATTTTTGAATCTGGAATTTCCTTCCCTCCCGATCTCTACTTTCTCAGCCAGGCTGCATGCATGCAGTATGTTTCCAGGGATACCAGTTGGAGGTGGAATAAGGTCCTGTGAGCCATGCTTCGTTGACCCTAACGCAAACAGCCATCAATGTGTCGCTGGCTGCTGTCAGCCTATTTACCGCTGCCACTCCGGTCTCATTTATTTGTTTAGAAGTTCTCGTTTTTGTTTCGTTTTCAATCGGTTCCCAATTTTGTTATTCTTCTTGCCGCTTGCTCGACAACCTCCTCCATAATTAAGTGAAGCTGCGCCGGTTTGTATACATTTGTATCGACTATCGACCTTCAGAACCGTCGAAGCTTCTATTTATGTACTTGTATATAGTCCAGCTCACCACTGTTACTCATTTTTTGTATCACTGCCTCAACATTATATTTTGTATCATGTCCTGGTTTTTGTTGTGATATGTTCGTTAATTTCGTGTGTTCTTTGTCCTTGACGAAAATCGTATAGGATTGATTTTGTTTTTGACCAGGTGCGATACCTGAGCCTTGACGCGTTTCTATCGACCTCCACGATTTACAACTTCGCATGAGGGGGGAAAAATAACAACAAAATAGCAGTCAAAGCAACCAGGTCTTCGTGGACCTAAAAAAATAAAGAAAGACAGAAATATAACCAACTCGTGACAATCAACAGTTAAATAATCTCTCTCTCTCTCTCACTCTCTCTGTGTATGTGTGTCATATTATCTCATCTTTCCAGGATGAGACCCCCCCCCCCCCCACCGCCCCACCCTCCTCCAAATTTCCACCGCTAAAATTTGTACCGCTTCATACACCTCGGTACTCAACTGGCACCAAACACTGTCACGTGGCCTAAACCTGGTAATGGTATTCTAGAATTTCTACGCCCCAGGCCAAACTCTGAAAATTCTATAAGACTACCCGGCAATTTATTTAAACTGCTTACACATTTACCGCCCCATTGAACACAAACACAGTGATACATGTATAAACGGAAAATTGGAAACTGCATAATGTGGTTCTCAAACGATTCAACAATTAAGACCTCTTCAAACTTCCAGTTCATTTCACAAATTATCTAATGTATGTGAACAAATTTAGGTTTAAAAAAAGTAAAGACGTTTAACTGGGTCACTCTGCAGAGCGGATATATCGACTAGCAAACTTTCTTATAATGCTACATAACCGATATATTGGCTTGAGATATTACTATACTGACATTTAAAAGTTTCTCAATAACAACTCTTCCTTACTTTATAAATGTATCTATACTTTATACCGGGAGTTTTACATTTCAAAAATTGTGTTTGCTCAGAAGCCCAAATTATGCTGTGTGGATGAGCTAAAGCGAGGCGAGATTCTTCCACATAAATAAACCATAATTGTAAGCAGACCTGCCTTGTTCTTTCTTTTACCATATCGCCTCTTGCACCACTGCTTCAGATGCCCTTTTTATATTTAGCCTGTATCAGAGCACTTGAATAGTAAAAGTTTGACGTGTGAACTTGCTAGAACCATAGACCCCCATCTTTAGTTGCTCTTTGAGACGAGTATATACATTTGACAGTTTCCATATTCTTTCCACATCTAGAAACACTCGGGCCTCGTCTTTTCTTATTAAAGATAACTCCGTCTTAGTACTGTTACATTCTCCTCACCACTTTACGCAAATTCTCCTTTCCAATTTACGCAAATACTCCTTTCCACTTTACGCAAATTCTCCTTTCCACTTTACGCAAATTCTCCTTTCCAATTTACGTACATTCTCCTCTCAACTTTATGTACAATCTTCTCACTACGTTACGCACACTCTCCTCTCTCATTTACTCACATTCTCCTTTCCACTTTATGCACATTCTCCTTTTCACTCTACGCATATTCTCCCATCCACTTTATACATATTCTCCCATCCACTTTATACATATTCTCCCATCCACTTTATACACATTTTCCTCTCCACTTTATACATACTCTCCTTTCCATTTTACGCACATTCTCCTTTCCACTTTACGCTCATTTTCCTCTCCACTTCACACACAACCTCAACTCCATTTTACGCCAATTCTCCTCTCCACTGTACGCACATTCTCCTTTCCACTGTACGCACATTCTCTTCTCCCCTTTACGCAAATTTTCCTCACCACTTTACGTCCATTATCCTTTCTACTTTACGCATATCCTCCTCTACACTTTACATCAATCTCCTCTCCACTTTACGCACATTCTCCTCTCCTTACAACGTGATTCAACCGACCCTGTTCTACCATTGTTCTTCTTGCCTCCATTGTTCTCACGGTTTATAGTTTCTACAGTCTTGCTTTGCCATCGACATGACAATTTCAATTTTGGAGCATCTTGCGACATGGCTGGCAGGTTATAGTGAGAACGTTCTTTACTCCCCTCTTGGGTACTGGTAACAAACAATGCCCTCCTTTTAACGACCCTTCGGAGACAAAGTTATCACGTTTAGGCGAAACACAGTGATCAAGATTATCATCTCTCGTCCATGTTCGAGCTCCTGGAAACATGCGGTGGTAAGTGGACTGGCCAACTAGGTGGGTATCAACGTTATTATCTTCATAAATCAGCTTACTGAGTAGCCTCGCGTTGAACTACAGCCAGAAAGACGCTGGTCCACCTTCTCAGGTACACCTGTGATGTACAAAGAGCCACTGTAACCTTCTACCAAAGAAAAGACAAGAGTTAACTCAGCTTTGACTAACAACAACAACAAGAACAATAAGAACAACAACAAGAAAAACAGCAACAAGAACAACAGCAACAAGAACAACAAGAATAATAAGAACAGCAACAAGAACAACAACAAGAACAATAAGAACAACAACAAGAACAATAAGAACAACAGCAACAAGAACAACAACAAGAATAATAAGAACAACAACAAGAACAATAAAAATTGCAACAAGAACAACAGCAACAAGAACAAAAGCAACAAGAACAATAAGAACAGCAACAAGAACAACAACAACAAGAACAATAAGAATTGCAACAAGAACAACAGCAACAAGAACAAAAGCAACAAGAACAATAAGAACAGCAACAAGAACAACAACAACAAGAACAATAAGAATTGCAACAAGAACAACAGCAACAAGTACAAAAGCAACAAGAACAATAAGAACAGCAACAAGAACAACAACAACAAGAACAATAAGAACAGCAACAAGAACGCCAGCAACAAGAACAATAAGAACAGCAACAAGAACAACAACAACAAGAACAATAAGAACAGCAACAAGAACAACAACAACAAGAAAAATAAGAATTGCAACAAGAACAACAGCAACAAGAACAATAAGAACAGCAACAAGAACAACAACAAGAACAATAATAACAGCAACAAAAACATAAACAGGAACAATAAGAAAAGCAACAAGATTAACAACAAGAACAATAAGAACAACAACAAGAACAACAGCAACAAGAACAAAAGCAACAAGAACAATAAGAACAGCAACAAGAACGCCAGCAACAAGAACAATAAGAACAGCAACAAGAACAACAACAACAAGAACAATAAGAACAGCAACAAGAACAACAACAACAAGAAAAATAAGAATTGCAACAAGAACAACAGCAACAAGAACAATAAGAACAGCAACAAGAACAACAACAAGAACAATAATAACAGCAACAAAAACATAAACAGGAACAATAAGAACAGCAACAAGATTAACAACAAGAACAATAAGAACAACAACAAGAACAACAGCAACAAGAACAATAAGAATTGCAACAAGAACAACAGCAACAAGAACAATAATAACAGCAACAAAAACAAGAACAGGAACAATAAGAACAGCAACAAGAACAACAACAAGAACAATAAGAACAACAACAAGAACAACAGCAACAAGAACAACAAGAACAATACGAACAACAACAAGAACAACAGCAACAACAGCAAAAACAGCAACAACAACAAGAAAAAGAACAATAAGAGCAGCAACAAGAACAACAACAGTAATAACAACATCAACAAGAACAATAAGAACTGCAACACGAACAAGGACTACAGCAACAAGAACAAGGACAACAGCAACACGAACAAGGACAACAGCAACACGAACAAGGACTACAGCAACAAGAACAAAAAGAACTGCAACAAGAACAAGGACTACAGCAACAAGAACAACAACAAGAACTATAAAAACAGCAACAAGAACAAGAACAAGAACAATAAGAACAACAACAAGAACAAGAACAACAACATCAACAAGAACAATTAGAACTGCAACAAGAACAAGGACAACAGCAACAAGAACAACAACAAGAACAATAAGAAAAGCAACAAGAACAAGGACAACAACAACAAGAACAATAAGAACAACAACAAGAACAAGGACTACAGCAACAAGAACAACAACAAAAACAATAAGAACAGCAACAAGAACAAGGACGACAGCAACAAGAACAAGGACGACAGCAACAAGAACAAGGACGACAGCAACAAGAACAACAACAAGAACAGTAAGAACAGAAAAGAACAAGAACAACAACAAGAACAAGAACAAGGACGACAGCAACAAAAACAACAACAAGAACAATAAGAACAGCAACCAGAACAAGAACAACAACAACAAGAACAAGAACAAGGACAACAGCAACAAGAACAAGAACAAGGACGAAAGCAACAAGAACAACAACAAAAACAATAAGAACAGCAACAAGAACAAGGACGACAGCAACAAGAAAAACAACAAGAACAATAAGAACAGCAACAAGAACAAGGACAAGGACGACAGCAACAAGAACAACAACAAGAACAATGACAAGGAAGACAGCAACAAGAACAATAAGAACAGCAACAAGAACAAGAACAACAACAAGAACAAGGACGACAGCAACAAGAAAAAGGACAAGGACGACAGCAACAAGAACAATATGATCAAGAACAAGAACAAGGACAACAGCAACAAGAACAAGAACAAGGACAACAGCAACAAGAACAAGGACAACAGCAAGAAGAACAAGAACAAGGACGGCAGCAACAAGAACAATAAGAACAGCAACAAGAACAAGAACAAGGACGACAGCAACAAGAACAACAACAAAAACAATAAGAACAGCAACAAGAACAAGGACAAGGACGACAGCAACAAGAACAACAACAAGAACAAGGACAAGGAAGACAGCAACAAGAACAATAAGAACAGCAACAAGAACAAGAACAACAACAAGAACAAGGACGACAGCAACAAGAAAAAGGACAAGGACGACAGCAACAAGAACAATATGATCAAGAACAAGAACAAGGACAACAGCAACAAGAACAAGAACAAGGACAACAGCAACAAGAACAAGAACAAGGACAACAGCAACAAGAACAAGGACAACAGCAACAAGAACAAGAACAAGGATAACAGCAACAAGAACAACAACAAGAACAATCAGAACAGCAACAAGAACAAGGACGACAGCAACAAGAACAAGAACAAGGACAACAGCAACAAGAACAAGAACAAGGACAATAAGAACAGCAACAAGAACAAGAACAAGGACGACAGCAACAAGAACAATATGAACAAGAACAAGAACAAGGACAACAGCAACAAGAACAATATGAACAAGAACAAGAACAAGAACAAGGACGACAGCAACAAGAACAATATGAACAGCAACAAGAACAAGGACAACAGCAACAAGAACATGAACAAGGACGACAGCAACAAGAACAATATGAACAGCAACAAGAACAAGGACGACAGCAACAAGAACAATATGAACAAGAACAAGAACAAGGACAACAGCAACAAGAACAATATGAACAAGAACAAGAACAAGGACGACAGCAACAAGAACAATATGAACAGCAACAAGAACAAGGACAACAGCAACAAGAACATGAACAAGGACGACAGCAACAAGAACAATATGAACAGCAACAAGAACAAGGACGACAGCAACAAGAACAAGAACAAGGACGACAGCAACAAGAACAATATGAACAAGGACAACAGCAACAAGAACAATATGAACAAGGACAACAGCAACAAGAACAAGAACAAGGACGACAGCAACAAGAACAAGGACGACAGCAACAAGAACAAGAACAAGGACGACAGCAACAAGAACAATATGAACAAGGACGACAGCAACAAGAACAATATGAACAAGGACAACAGCAACAAGAACAATATGAACAAGGACAACAGCAACAAGAACAAGAACAAGGACGACAGCAACAAGAACAAGAACAAGGACGACAGCAACAAGAACAACAACAAAAACAATAAGAACAGCAACAAGAACAAGAACAAGGACGACAGCAACAAGAACAACAACAAAAACAATAAGAACAGCAACAAGGACAAGGACGACAGCAACAAGAACAGCAACAAGAACAAGGACAAGGACGACAGCAACAAGAACAAGGACAAGGACGACAGCAACAAGAAAAAGGACAAGGACGACAGCAACAAGAACAATATGATCAAGAACAAGAACAAGGACAACAGCAACAAGAACAAGAACAAGGACAAGGACAACAGCAACAAGAACAAGAACAAGGATAACAGCAACAAGAACAACAACAAGAACAATAAGAACAGCAACATGAACAACAACAAGAACAATCAGAACAGCAACAAGAACAAGGACGACAGCAACAAGAACAAGAACAAGGACAACAGCAACAAGAACAATATGAACAAGAACAAAAACAAGGACGACAGCAACAAGAACAATATGAACAAGAACAAGGACAACAGCAACAAGAACAATATGAACAAGAACAAGAACAAGGACGATAGCAACAAGAACAATATGAACAGGAACAAGAACAAGGACAACAGCAACAAGAACATGAACAAGGACGACAGCAACAAGAACAATATGAACAGCAACAAGAACAAGGACGACAGCAACAAGAACAAGAACAAGGACGACAGCAACAAGAACAAGAACAAGGACGACAGCAACAAGAACAAGAACAAGGACGACAGCAACAAGAACAAGAACAAGGACGACAGCAACAAGAACAATATGAACAAGGACAACAGCAACAAGAACAATATGAACAAGGACAACAGCAACAAGAACAATATGAACAAGGACAACAGCAACAAGAACAATATGAACAAGGACAACAGCAACAAGAACAAGGACGACAGCAACAAGAACAAGAACAAGGACGGCAGCAACAAGAACAAGAACAAGGACGACAGCAACAAGAACAAGAACAAGGACGACAGCAACAAGAACAAGAACAAGGACGACAGCAACAAGAACAAGAACAAGGACAACAGCAACAAGAACAATATGAAGAAGAACAACAGCAACAAGAACAAAAACAAGGACGACAGCAACAAGAACAAGAACAAGGACGACAGCAACAAGAACAAGAATAAGGACGACAGCAACAAGAACAAGAACAAGGACGACAGCAACAAGAACAAGAACAAGGACAACAGCAACAAGAACAATATGAAGAAGAACAACAGCAACAAGAACAAGAACAAGGACGACAGCAACAAGAACAATATGAACAAGGACAACAGCAACAAGAACAAGAACAAGGACGACAGCAACAAGAACAAGAACAAGGACAACAGCAACAAGAACAATATGAACAAGAACAAGAACAAGGACAACAGCAACAAGAACAAGGACAACAGCAACAAGAACAAGGACAACAGCAACAAGAACAACAACAAGGACAACAGCAACAAGAACAAGAACAAGGACGACAGCAACAAGAACAATATGAACAAGGACAACAGCAACAAGAACAAGGACGACAGCAACAAGAAAAACAACAAGAACAATAAGAACAGCAACAAGAACAAGGACAAGGACGACAGCAACAAGAACAACAACAAGAACAAGGACAAGGAAGACAGCAACAAGAACAATAAGAACAGCAACAAGAACAAGAACAACAACAAGAACAAGGACGACAGCAACAAGAAAAAGGACAAGGACGACAGCAACAAGAACAATATGATCAAGAACAAGAACAAGGACAACAGCAACAAGAACAAGAACAAGGACAACAGCAACAAGAACAAGGACAACAGCAACAAGAACAATATGAACAAGAACAAGAACAAGGACGACAGCAACAAGAACAATATGAACAGCAACAAGAACAAGGACAACAGCAACAAGAACATGAACAAGGACGACAGCAACAAGAACAATATGAACAGCAACAAGAACAAGGACAACAGCAACAAGAACAAGAACAAGGACGACAGCAACAAGAACAATATGAACAAGGACAACAGCAACAAGAACAATATGAACAGCAACAAGAACAAGAACAAGGACGACAGCAACAAGAACAATATGAACAAGGACAACAGCAACAAGAACAATATGAACAAGGACAACAGCAACAAGAACAAGAACAAGGACGACAGCAACAAGAACAAGGACAACAGCAACAAGAACAAGAACAAGGACGACAGCAACAAGAACAATATGAACAAGGACAACAGCAACAAGAACAATATGAACAAGGACAACAGCAACAAGAACAAGAACAAGGACGACAGCAACAAGAACAATATGAACAAGGACAACAGCAACAAGAACAAGAACAAGGACGACAGCAACAAGAACAATATGAACAAGGACAACAGCAACAAGAACAATATGAACAAAGACAACAGCAACAAGAACAAGAACAAGGACGACAGCAACAAGAACAAGAACAAGGACGACAGCAACAAGAACAACAACAAAAACAATAAGAACAGCAACAAGAACAAGAACAAGGACGACAGCAACAAGAACAACAACAAAAACAATAAGAACAGCAACAAGAACAAGGACGACAGCAACAAGAAAAACAACAAGAACAATAAGAACAGCAACAAGAACAAGGACAAGGACGACAGCAACAAGAACAGCAACAAGAACAAGGACAAGGACGACAGCAACAAGAACAAGGACAAGGACGACAGCAACAAGAAAAAGGACAAGGACGACAGCAACAAGAACAATATGATCAAGAACAAGAACAAGGACAACAGCAACAAGAACAAGAACAAGGACAACAGCAACAAGAACAAGAACAAGGATAACAGCAACAAGAACAACAACAAGAACAATAAGAACAGCAACAAGAACAACAACAAGAACAATCAGAACAGCAACAAGAACAAGAACAAGGACAACAGCAACACGAACAAGAACAAGGACAACAGCAACAAGAACAATATGAACAAGAACAAAAACAAGGACGACAGCAACAAGAACAATATGAACAAGAACAAGGACAACAGCAACAAGAACAATATGAACAAGAACAAGAACAAGGACGACAGCAACAAGAACAATATGAACAGCAACAAGAACAAGGACAACAGCAACAAGAACATGAACAAGGATGACAGCAACAAGAACAATATGAACAGCAACAAGAACAAGGACGACAGCAACAAGAACAAGAACAAGGACGACAGCAACAAGAACAATATGAACAAGGACAACAGCAACAAGAACAATATGAACAAGGACAACAGCAACAAGAACAAGAACAAGGACGACAGCAACAAGAACAAGAACAAGGACGACAGCAACAAGAACAAGAACAAGGACGACAGCAACAAGAACAATATGAACAAGAACAACAGCAACAAGAACAATATGAACAAGGACAACAGCAACAAGAACAATATGAACAAGGACGACAGCAACAAGAACAAGAACAAGGACGACAGCAACAAGAACAATATGAACAAGGACAACAGCAACAAGAACAAGAACAAGGACGACAGCAACAAGAACAATATGAACAAGGACAACAGCAACAAGAACAAGAACAAGGACAACAGCAACAAGAACAAGAACAAGGACGACAGCAACAAGAACAAGAACAAGGACGACAGCAACAAGAACAATATGAACAAGAACAACAGCAACAAGAACAAGAACAAGGACGACAGCAACAAGAACAATATGAACAAGGACAACAGCAACAAGAACAAGAACAAGGACGACAGCAACAAGAACAATATGAACAAGGACAACAGCAACAAGAACAAGAACAAGGACGACAGCAACAAGAACAATATGAACAAGGACAACAGCAACAAGAACAAGAACAAGGACGACAGCAACAAGAACAAGAACAAGGACAACAGCAACAAGAACAATATGAACAAGGACAACAGCAACAAGAACAATATGAACAAGGACAACAGCAACAAGAACAAGGACGACAGCAACAAGAACAATATGAACAAGAACAACAGCAACAAGAACAAGAACAAGGACGACAGCAACAAGAACAATATGAACAAGGACAACAGCAACAAGAACAAGAACAAGGACAACAGCAACAAGAACAAGGACAACAGCAACAAGAACAAGGACAACAGCAACAAGAACAAGAACAAGGACGACAGCAACAAGAACAAGAACAAGGACAACAGCAACAAGAACAATATGAACAAGAACAAGAACAAGGACAACAGCAACAAGAACAAGGACAACAGCAACAAGAACAAGGACAACAGCAACAAGAACAAGGACAACAGCAACAAGAACAAGGACAACAGCAACAAGAACAAGGACGACAGCAACAAGAACAAGAACAAGGACAACAGCAACAAGAACAAGGACAACAGCAACAAGAACAAGGACAACAGCAACAAGAACAAGGACAACAGCAACAAGAACAAGGACAACAGCAACAAGAACAAGGACAACAGCAACAAGAACAAGGACGACAGCAACAAGAACAAGAACAAGGACGACAGCAACAAGAACAATATGAACAAGGACAACAGCAACAAGAACAAGGACGACAGCAACAAGAACAATATGAACAAGGACAACAGCAACAAGAACAAGGACGACAGCAACAAGAACAAGGACGACAGCAACAAGAACAAGAACAAGGACGACAGCAACAAGAACAATATGAACAAGGACAACAGCAACAAGAACAAGGACGACAGCAACAAGAACAAGGACGACAGCAACAAGAACAAGAACAAGGACGACAGCAACAAGAACAATATGAACAAGGACAACAGCAACAAGAACAAGGACAACAGCAACAAGAACAAGGACAACAGCAACAAGAACAAGGACAACAGCAACAAGAACAAGGACGACAGCAACAAGAACAAGGACGACAGCAACAAGAACAATATGAACAAGGACAACAGCAACAAGAACAAGGACGACAGCAACAAGAACAATATGAACAAGGACAACAGCAACAAGAACAAGGACGACAGCAACAAGAACAATATGAACAAGGACAACAGCAACAAGAACAAGGACGACAGCAACAACTTACTTCATCTTCTAATCTTCTTTTAATGCATAATTTCATTCAACGCAAATTTAACCTGAGAAGTAGATGTCAGAAAACGCGGGAAGTAGAGAATGAAACCCATCATTTACATTACCATCTCAACTGACGTGAAAAAAATGACATTCTAAATGGTT
Organism: Ariolimax columbianus; assembly: GCA_036924085.1. Taxonomy (NCBI): domain Eukaryota; kingdom Metazoa; phylum Mollusca; class Gastropoda; order Stylommatophora; family Arionidae; genus Ariolimax; species Ariolimax columbianus. The sequence continues at coordinate 46,216,188 of JAVGWX010000004.1, forward strand.
TGACCAATCAGAAACCGACTGACATACAATCTACTTAATAACAATTAAGATAAAAACTACTGATGGAGGTTACCTGGTTATTGATTAAATAACTAGCTAGGATCCAAAACCGTTGTCGTATAATAGCTCCGACTGACTCGGAAAGCATTGGAACGATTCGTGCTAAAGTTCTCGATAAGGAATGAGGACTGGTATATGTGAATACGAGTGTGTAGTGGTTGGTGTATGGGGTATTTGTGTGTAGGGATTGGTATATGGGGTATTTGTGTGTAGTCATTGATATAGGGGGTATTTGTGTGTAGGGATTGGTATATGGGGTATTTGTGTGTAGGGATTGGTATATGGGGTATTTGTGTGTAGGGATTGGTATATGGGGTATTTGTGTGTAGGGATTGGTATATGGGGCATTTGTGTGTAGGGATTGGTATATGGGGTATTTCTGTGTAGGGATTGATATAGGGGGTATTTGTGTGTAGTGGTTTATATATGGAAGTACTGTTGTGTAGTGGTTGGTATATGAGGTATTAGTGTGTAGTCGCATGTTATTTAGAGTACTGGTAACATTTTCCGATCAGTATGTTTTGCCTGACTCTGCTTAACATTGTCTGATCAGTATGTTTTGCCTGACCTTGACTAACATGTTCAATTAGTAATTTTTGTTTGACCCTGACTAACATTGTCTGATCAGTATGTTTTTGCCTGACCCTGACTAACATTGTCTGACCAGTATGTTTCTCCTGATCCTGACTAACATTGTCTGACTAGTATGTTTTGCCGGACCGTGACTAACATTGACCGATCAGTATGTTTTTCCTGACCAGACGTTAGTCGCCTTTCTCCAACGTCACAAATTACTTAAACTAATTATTAAATCATTTTTCACAAAACAAATAACCAACACTTGTGCCGTCTCCTAGCTACGCCCATCTCCTACTTGGAACCAGGGTCTGATTATGCGGAGTCATGTCAATAGCATGATTGGTCTTTGACACACCCCCACCCCCCCCCCCCCCAACCCCCCGACCCCTCCCCGGCCCACCTTTTCTTCCACTCTTTTCAGCTTAATCATTTTTCTCGAACAATCATTGTAGTAATATTCTTGTATGCAATTTGCTAGCGTTTCTTTGTACTTAGTAGTTATTATTTTCATGACAAATGCAATAAAACACATTTTTTAAGGAAAATGGGTTGTTTTCTATCAACAAATTGTTAAAAACCTGACAATACATCTGTGTTATTGTTTTTTCTGAGAATTGCAGCTTCGATGAGCATGTGTGTCAAATTGTTAAGCATATCTTCTTTTTCTTCTTCTTCTTCTTCTTCTTCTTTCGTCCTCAATCTCCCACTACCAAACCCTGAAAGGGTAAGTAGCAGAATGTAGTCCAGAGAACGGAATGCGTTGTGTTGCAGTTTACAGCTTGGCTGCGATATTTACACCTTTCGGTTAAACACGTCCGACTTCAGCAAGCATTTTTGGAGTACCGGGTTAGCATTCCCTCTTCGATCCCTTCTCCTTAGCCAGTCTGCCCTGCTGCAGCCTGTTATCCAGGATCACCGCGTGGAGGTGTAGAAGGGTCTTGGCAGCTTTAGTTCGCTGGTCCTGACGCTGGCAGTCAGCTATGAGTCGCTGACCACTGCAGCTCAAGCGCTGTTCATCATCTTGAACCCATCTTGAATATGAGCCATCAGCCTGGTACACAATTGCAAACTCTACACTAAAAGAGGTGGAGAAGGTACAAAACTTGGCGTTGATGGTCATTACGGGAAGCTATGGAATCAACACCTAGTGTGAAGGTGGAAATAATTGGGCGGACAACAGCACTAAGAGAATGCAGAGACATCAAAATACTAACACAGGCAAAAAAGTTCTACCCTGAGCCATGCAAATAAAGATCAGATTCCAAAATTTAGCAAGGAACGACTGAAAATAGGCAGTCTTATACACTATGCCAAACGACTTCTTAGACAAACTGCAGATCTACCTGAAATTGATATACCCTTTAATCCGTGTCAAAACAAGCCAATTGGAGAGAGAAGCATGAACTACCAGTTTCTAGAAGTAAAAAGAATGCTAGACAAGGATGAGTATACCAGTGTGTAACGAAGAATAGTTGCTCTCACAGAGAAACGACACTGAAAGAGCAAGTTTATGGACCTATATCTTTACTACAAAAGACGGTGAAGTTTATTTATACAAAAAAACGGTGAAGTGTATTTATACAAAAGACGGTGAACTTTATTTATACAAAAGAAAGACATTGCAGATATAGATATTATATTTTCCAGTGAACGGAAGAAAGAGAACAAGAAGAATACATTTGAAAAACCTTCTGTCGGCCATTGTGTACACGGATTCTAAACACGGGCAGAATAATTGCAGATTTACTAGTCACATTATCCAATTTAGTTAACTCTATCGATCCTGCAATATATTCTCTAAGATGAATGAGTTCCGCACCAAAAATGCCGCCAAAGCCATGTTTGTAAATACGAGATGTTTGAACGCAGGCTTGAGCTCTTCATTATCAATGGAAAAATGATCGTCAAGGAATACAAACTTTGTGATTACTCAAGTATAAGCTTACATCCTCTTTTGCAAGACAATTGTTAAGTGGTCAGTGATTTACAACGCGCGTTCTAAATTTTTGCTTGCGGAAATATCTGTGGATTCTTCCTCAAGCATAACATTTTTATCATTCATAGGAAGTTTAAAACTTTTTATTCTCTTTCTCTGATGTTCGCTGATGTAATCTCAATGGCCGACTCTGCTATTGTTCGTTCAAAATCCTCAGTTTTTTCCTTAATGTGGAAAATGTGATTACCTAATTACTTCACGATTGAGATAAATGCATACGCCTGGCAGTATTAAGCTTATTTGGTGAAATCTCTCTCAGTTGTTGATGATCAAACCACCAAGAATATCCAATTCTGTAGATTAGTTAACTTCAACATGCCACCTTTTGCTTCCTGTCTCTGTGGATTTCTCTTTAGAATCGTTAGCAAATTGTGTCTAGCGCTTCCTTTATTGCACCTTTGTGACATTACTGTGAGCAGATTAGTGCGTATCACTGAGTCGCTTTACAACAGGTAAACTAATAAAGAAACAGTATATACTGTTAAATAATTCACACACCAAACAAACAAGAAAACTAACAAATTTAACTACCTGCAGTGATGTTGCCTATATCAGAATGACTCATCACGCAGGGTACTCATATGGCAGAGCTTAGCTCTAACGTCGAGGCTCAGAGAAAGCGTGCCACTTGAAAAAAAACAGAACACTTCCGACACTTCCATGGGGGACACTTGACATGAGTGGTCCGAGTGCGGCAAAGTGTACTGTGCCGGGATTGATATAATCATCCATTTGAGAACACATCTCACAGCAAAAAACTGACGCTGTCGCCATCTTCTCTTGTGATGATCAAATATTATCAAAATGACCAAAGATATGTAATGTGTGTACAATAGCAAGTTATGTACTAAGCAAAATAGTTTTTCTCACGATTGCTGGCTTGTGATCCTTTATACTTATGTTCATATTTGATAAGTTTTCTTATAACTGTCCTCTAAATTGGCTATCTCTATGCCATGCTTTTCCACACACACACAATCACACACACATACACAAACACATACATACGCATCTACACACATATACACACACACACACTAGTTTGTGGAAGCTGTGCTGTACTTTGACCTGTTATCTCAATGGACTTTCTACATTTTCAACGGCATCACTACCCAGTGAAATGTGCAGCATACTTTATCTACAGGGCTAATGTTTGGTGCAGACTCCACAAACGATCTACAAAGATAATGTTTGATGTAGAGTCTACAACTTGACTTAGTCTAGGCGGCCTGTACATGTGCAAGGGCGATTACCCTTGTGCAGGTCTCAACTCTTGTGCAGGTCCCAACTCTTGTGCAGGTCTCAACTCTTGTGCACGTCTCAACTCTTGTGCAGGTCTCAACTCTTGTACAGGTCCCAACTCTTGTGCAGGTCTCAATTCCTCTGCAGGTCTCAACTCTTGTGCAGGTCTCAACTCTTGTGCACGTCTAAACTCTTGTACAGGTCTCAACTCTTGTGCAGGTCCCAACTCTCGTGCAGGTCTCAACTCTTGTGCAGGTCCCAACTCTTGTGCAGGTCTCAACTCTTGTGCACATCTCAACTCTTGTGCAGGTCTCAACTCTTGTGCAGGTCCCAACTTTTGTGCAGGTATCAACTCTTGTGCACGTCTCAACTCTTGTGCAGGTCTCAACTCTTCTGCAGGTCTCAACTCTTGTGCAGGTCTCAACTCTTGTGCACGTCTCAACTCTTGTACAGGTCTCAACTCTTGTGCAGGTCCCAACTCTCGTGCAGGTCTCAACTCTTGTGCAGATCCCAACTCTTGTGCAGGTCTCAACTCTTGTGCAGGTCTCAACTCTTGGTCGAATTGGTGGTAGCCGGTTAAGCACATTTCTCGTCTTAGAGGGCGGGGCTAAAGCAGTACTGGTTTTTTTTTGGGTCTTATGCAGGTCCCAACTCTTGTGCCAGTTGGTGGTAGCCGGTTAAGTTCATTTCTCGTCTTAGAGGGCCGGGCTAAAGCAGTACTGGTTTTTGTTTTGTTTTGTGCGGGTCCCAGTTCAGTTTCCAGTCGATTATGACTCGTGCACGGGTTGTCCAGGAGAAGGCTACCTTGTTTGTTTCAGGATCGCGAGTGTTGTACAGTTTGAGCGAATTTTGCCACCAGATGAAGAGTCTTCTAGGTCTCTTTTTGCTGCTCGGGTACCACAGAATGGTTGCTGTGCTTTAGCGTTCATATTTCCTTCTGACTACATAGTCAGCCCAGCGGTGCTCGGAAGTTGTCCACACGCTTCAGCACATGATTAACAGGAGACAATGCCCCAGTGTCACTGTTGTGTAGACTCATCTGACGCTGTTGCCTAAGGGATAGGTCCAGGAGACGGAGCTCGAGTGAGGCATGTCTTAACTTAACTTAACGACTTTATACTGGTTTAGAAGAATCTGCAGTCTGCAAAAGAACCAGTTTAATTTACATTTCCTTGCTCTAAAAGCTATGTGCATCCAATATATTCTTAAATGCATTAATTGTCCTTGCCTCCACTACTTCGTGTGGCAATGCATTCCAAGCATTCATCACTCTCTTTAAAAAAAAATGGTTGAGACATGGCTAATGTCTAGTGTAGAGTCCACATCGTGTCTACCTGACTAAAGTCTAGTGTAGAGTCCACATCGTGTCTACCTGCCTAAAGTCTAGTGTAGAGCCCACATCGTGTCTACCTGACTAAAAGTCTAGTGTAGAGTCCACAACTCTGCCTGGCTAATGTCTAGTGTAGAGTCCACATCGTGTCTACCTGACTAACGTCTAGTGTAGAGTCCACAACTCTGCCTGGCTAATGTCTAGTGTAGAGTCCACATCGTATCTACCTGACTAAAGTCTAGTGTAGAGTCCACATCGTGTCTACCTGACTAAAGTCTAGTGTAGAGCCCACATCGTGTCTACCTGACTAAAGTCTAGTGTAGAGTCCACAACTCTGCCTGGCTAATGTCTAGTGTAGAGCCCACATTGCGTCCATCTTACTAAAGTCTAGTGTACAGCCCACATCGTGTCTACTTGACTAAAGTCTAGTGTAGAGCCCACATCGTGTCTACCTGACTAAAGTCTAGTGTAGAGCCCACATCGTGTCTACCTGACTAAAGTCTAGTGTAGAGCTCACATCGTGTCTACCTGACTAAAGTCTAGTGTAGAGTCCACAAATGTGCCTGGCTAATGTCTAGTGTAGAGTCCACATCTTGTCTACCTGACTAAAGTCTAGTGTAGAGTCCACAACTCTGTCTGGCTAATGTCTAGTGTAGAGTCCACATCGAATCTACCTGACTAAAGTCTAGTGTAGAGTCCACATCGTGTCTACCTGATTAAAGTCTAGTGTAGAGCCCCCATCGTGTCTACCTGACTAAAGTCTAGTGTAGAGTCCACAACTCTGTCTGGCTAATGTCTAGTGTAGAGTTCATATCGTGTCTACCTGACTAAAGTCTAGTGCAGAGTCCACATCGTGTCTACCTGACTAAAGTCTAGTGTAGAGTCCTCATCTCTGCCTGATTAATGTCTAGTGTAAAGCCCACAACTCTACCTGGCTAATGTCTAGTGTAGAGCCCACATTGCGTCCATCTTACTAAAGTCTAGTGTACAGCCCACATCGTGTCTACCTGACTAAAGTCTAGTGTAGAGCCCACATCGTGTCTACCTGACTAAAGTCTAGTGTAGAGCCCACATCGTGTCTACCTGACTAAAGTCTAGTGTATAGTCCACACAAAGAAACTGAATACATAGCTGGTATAATTTCTTCAATGACAGAAAGCCTCTACACTTTCTCCTTTAATATCTATGAGCGTGTCTCAAATGGTGGATAAAAGGCCAGTAACAGTACATACTCCCCGTTGCCATATATTTCTATATTTGCAGCTAAGACTGGGTCAAAATGATCCAATAACTATAGAATGTCTCTAAAGCGTTGCCATCGTTTGGGGACCAAAGGACCTCGTCATTGCCTTTGAAAGCTAACCCACTCTCAGCTAAGAATGTTACATGAGCAACGATACCTTCTAGAACCAATTTTGCATAACCACGTTCGGCTTGTTGTTCCATAACAGATTGTTCCCACAACCAGTAGGAGTTGTCTTTTACCAAATATGGATGCTTGCTTCTCTATGTGATCTGCTGCTTTCGTGAGCTGATATAAATTGGTTTGAATTTTTCCAATCGCAGTGTCCAAATGTTGCAAATGCGTTTTTATTTGTTGAAAATGTTTATAGGGACGACTCTCAATTGCGTCACTCGGAGGTGAGACAGTGTTTTTGTCAGCTCTGGTACGATGATGCAAGCAGTGAGCTGTGAGTTGGTAGTTGGGACCAGCTCATTCACTGCCCCAATCTTTGGTCCCATTATATTCAGTAACTTAATCTCGACCTGTATCGTGTTCTGGTTTACTGAAGTAACAGGAACACCCAGCTGTAACATGCCCACCCAGCTGTAACATAAACACCTAGCTGTAACATAAACACCCAGCTGGAACATGCCCACCCAGCTGTAGCATAAACACCCAGCTGTAACATAAACACCCAGCTGTAATATTCCCACCCAGCTGTAACATAAACACCCAGCTGTAACATAAACACCCAGCTGTAACATAAACACCCAGCTGGAACATGCCCACCCAGCTGTAGCATAAACACCCAGCTGTAACATAAACACCCAGCTGTAATATTCCCACCCAGCTGTAACATAAACACCCAGCTGTAACATAAACACCTAGCTGTAACATGAACACCCAGCTGTAACATAAACACCCAAATGTAACATGAACACCCAGCTGTAACATAAACACCCAGCTGTAACATGTCCACCCAGCTGTAATATTCCCACCCAGCTGTAACATAAACACTCAGCTGTAACATGAACACCCAGCTGTAACATGTTCACCGACTGATGTCCTCTGCTTTCCCTGAAAACCTTGATCTACCTTAGGTTTTAGAAGCCTTATTCTTCTCCTTATTATTAATTATGCTTTCCTGAGCAATTAACTCTTGACAATGCCAGTTTATAATCATTGGAATCCCGCGGTTTTCCTTTCGACCAGTGAGCCTAGATTTTTAGCTTGTACATTACACATGATTGTACTTTGTATCTATTTGTAGCTCTATACAAACTGTAAGCTTGTTCGCCGCTAACTACGAAGATTACAAGCATCGATGATACATATCAGCGCAGTGCGCAAGGGCAGTAAAGTTATTTTAATAAACAAAGTGGACCATTGTTGTGTGTATTATTGTTAATAAAGACATAGAGGTCTTTTTAAAACGTTATAAATGAGATTGCAAAATGCAACCATTTTCTATTTGTGAAAGGAATAATTCCATTGTTTACCTTCGGGGCTTTAGGAGTCTACTAAAAGATGAAACGATCCCGTTAAGTCGCCAGTGTGCTATATGTATGGTGTTAGGACATGACCTACTTTAAACAGTAGACTGTTATTAGGCCCATATTTTTCTTGACCCAAGGCACACTAAGGGAGACGTCATGACAGCCGCCTTTTCTGTCCCAGATTAGTCTGGTACCTATTTCGGAGCGTGCGCCATTTGCTTTTTCAAGTCAAATTTCTATTGAGATAATTAATAATGCACATAAGCACCCAAAAAAAACAACAACAAAAACAGACAAACAAGCACACATGTATGCAGATACAAATAACAGATCAACTTCTGGAACAGGTACATAGTTTCTCCTGTCTTCTCTTCTTCTTCTTTTTCGTTCATCCTCGGAACAATGTCCCGGTTTGTCTTACAGAGGACACCTTTGTTTGCAAGGCTGTTTTTAAAAATCTCCATACAGCTTTTGTCTCATTTCCGTCTCGCGAGGCTAGTATTATTCTCTCTCTTTCTTCGTGAGCATGCAGCTTTGTAGGATGTGTTCCCTACGTGGACACTTCTCATCTGTCCCAATCCTCATAGCGTTGTAAAGATGACCCTTGTGTCGGTTATGCCTAGTTCTCAATATACAGATGATTACTTGCTCTTTTCTTGTTAAATTAAAGTAAAAGTAAGTAGCATATCCTTTACCGAACGTCGCTTCTTACAACCGCCACATATTTGGCTGTTATAAGTTTCTTGGCAAGTGTGCAGTACGGTAGATTGACATTACTTTCCGTACGTTGCGGAGCAATCGTCCGAGAAAAATACTCCGTGCCTGCCAAAATGAACACATTGAGAATCGAAGCTGGTGAGTTTGGATTGTGTTACTGTCTTATTTTAGGAAGTCGGGGTGTTTATGAGCCCATTTTCCCCTGAAACTGGCTTTAATTATGGTCTAAGCCTTATAATATGCCAGGTCTTTCACACTTTGCAGCTTCATTGCCTTCAATATTGCAATACTTACTTACTTCCCCTGTCCAAACACCATGTCACACAGCATCCGTCCAGTATTCAGCAACTTGAACTGCCTTGTCGTTCGCCTCCATCATGTCGTTCATGTCACAGGTTTCAGGGAGGTTGGGGCAGGTCATCAGATGATCTTGGTCCTGAACTGTGCCGCATTCACATGTGTCGACATCTGAGTATCCCCATTTCTTCAAGTTCGCTCTGGATCTTGAGACACCAGTTCGAAGTCTGTTCATTGCCTTCCACACAGCGTAGGGCAGGTGGTGTGCAGACGCAGCCTCTTCCTTGAGCTCTACCCATGGATCCTGCATTGTTTCGCGCCACCTTTCGATGCGTTTACCTTCCGGGCTTGTCTGGATGATCTCTGTCGATTTTAAGAAACTGTGTCTTGATTTAAGTCTTGTCGCTTGTTCCTGATGGCCAAACATCGGGTGTCTAGGGTCGTTTTCCTGTTTCCCTCGTTCGATTTCCGCAGCTACACCTCTTCTTAAATCAGGTGGTGCAATGCCAATTAAGGGATATATTTTGTTTGTGGGGGTGGGTTTAAGGCACCCCGAAACTATCCTGCCCATCTCGTTCACTGCGATATTAACTTGCTTTGCATGGGCGGAGTTTTTCCAGACTGGGGCTGCATATTCCGCTGCGGAAAGGCACAGGACAATCGCTGATGTGCGTAAGACTGATGGCTGAGCACCCCATGTTGTGCCAGTCAATTTTCGGATAATGTTGTTTCTCGCATGTACCTTACGCCTTGTCTCCTGACAGTGTGTCATATAGGATAATGTGCGATCCAACTTTACACCCAGGTATTTGGAAGCCGGGCAGTGTTCAAGATCCTGTCCTTGCCATCTGATCCGAAGTTCTCTGTTTGCCTCTCTGTTCTTGAGATGATAGGCGCATACCTGAGTTTTTCTAGGGTTGAGTTTTAGGTAGTTTTCCCGATAATACTCTGCGAGGTCATTCAGAGAGCGTGTTAGTTTACCTTCTACCTCATCGAAGCCATTAGCCTGAGCAGCGACTGCTGTGTCATCGGCGTATTTAACCTTACGCACTCCACATTATTTTTGAAAAAAATTTGACCTAATTAATTTTCTTAATTAGTCGCTGTGGTAGTCGTCTTTCAAAATTTGTAACTTTTATGTTTGTTTGTCAATAAATATGATTTTCTGGTGTGTAGATACACAATAGCATAACGAACATGTGGGTGTTATTGTTTTTGTTGTATGTTTGTTAGTTTTTGAGATTTAAAAAGATGAAGTTGAAAATTTATGAAAATCTCGGGAAAAATTTGGACTCGACCACTAGGCCTAGTCGCTTCGATAGAAAACCATGGAAACCACAACAACGTATCGATACTGTGTTTACAATATCGCCACAACTGTTAGTTTCCAATTCAAACGTAGTTCTTTCATTTAAACAAACAAAATAAACAGATCTACGCGATAAAAATCTTTCTCAACAACCTACTTCCCCTTTCGCAAAAAGTCGGCTTGCTCCAAACGGCGTATACAAAATTAAAACTGTTCAAAAGCCATTTGTAATCGAACACACGATACTTTAACCGGCAAAATATCGTGTATATATGGAGGGCGTAGTCAGCAGTAAAAAATGGCTGTCAGGAGTGACTCCGTTCAACAACAAAAAATGTTTTTCCGCACACCGTTTTTGCAGGCCGAGCTGGTTAGAAGGGATCGGACAAGGGCGTGCTTAAGGATAAATTTCCTTGTGTCTGTATCCATAGGTTGGTCATTGGTATAGATGTTGTATAGCATGGGAGCGAGAACACTTCCTTGAGCCAGGCCGTTGGTTTGATTTCGCCATCTGCTCTCTTTATTCCCCAAGGTTACATAGAATCGCCTGTTTTGAAGTAAGCATTTGATTATGTTAGACAGTCTTTCGTCGTGTTGTATACCTTTGCCTGCAACCTACGATGATTTACTGTCGTAGGCAGCGCTTAGGTCTATATATGCCACTCTAGTCACCTGGTTGCGCTCGAAACCATCCTCTATTAGTTGTGTCAAATTGAGGATTTGACTACTGCAAGATCTGCCAGGTCTGAATCCAGCTTGATCAGCCTCGAGTCTATCCCGGGAGAGATGCGGTTCAGGATCATCCTTTCAAATACCTTGTATAATACACTCTAAATCAAACAGCAAGAGAAAGCTGGAAAAACAAAACAGAAAGCCTCAACTTAGACAATGAAGGGAACAAACTATGGAAGCTAGTCAGAGCAATGAACGACGAAACTCCATCAAACAAACAAATTACCATCAAGCAAGGCGAAAACCTGCTCACTGGAAAAAAGGCAGCAAACGCCTTTGTTGAACACTATGCCAGAGCAAACCACATTGAAGTCCCTGCAGATAGGCATACAGACATTAGTGAAGAGCAAAAGGGGCACGACAACATCAATATGGCACCAGAAGAGCATATGATGGCAAAATTAACAATGAACGAAATGGAAGAGACCATGAGAACATTAAAGAAAAGGAAATCTCTCGGAAAAGACGGAATAACAAACGAAATGCTGATGGGGCTGGGCCAAACAGCAAAGAGGAAACTACTATCAGTCCTGAACTAAAGCTGGAAAAGGGGTATTGTACCTCAGGCATGGAAAGACGCAGTACTTGTACCAGTACCAAAGAAAGGAAAAGACAAAACAGATCCAAATGGATACAGGCCTATCAGCCTACTGAGCTGTGTCGGCAAACTGATGGAACGTATGATAAACACCAGACTAATTTGGCATCTGGAAGAAAAACACATACTAATTCCACAGCAAGCAGGCTTTAGACAGCACAGATCCACTGAGGATCAGGTTATCCTTATAGCCCAGAAAATAGAAGATGCCTACCAGGAGCAAAAATTCACAGTAGCGGTTTGGGTGGACCTGGAAAAGGCATTTGACAAAGTCTGGAAAGAGGGACAGAGTTAAGCTAAGAAGAAGTGAAGTTTGTGGGAAAATGTACAAATGGATCAGTCGCTACCTCAAAAACAGAACGGCCAGAGTTCAAGTACAAGGGCAGATGAGCAAAAAAGGTGACACTTGAGCAGGGAGTACCCATAGGGGGAGGACTGTCACCCACACTCTTCCTGGTGTTTATAAATAATATAACTGAGAATATACCAAGAAGAGTCCATAGCTCAATGTTTGCAGACGATCTGGCTATGTGGACCTCTGAAAAGAATCTCACCATAGCAAGAAATTGGATGCAGCAGGCCCTAACATCGCTGGAAGAGTGGGCGAACTCATGGCTGGTCAAAATAGACGAGGAAAAAACGACATGTACAATATTCTCGCTATCAAACAAACCCCAAAACACCAAATTAAGTCTTAACGGCAAATACATGCAGCCAAACGGCAACCCAAACTACCTGGGAGTCACATTTGATCGGCGCATGACATGGAAAAGTCAGATCGAGAGAAACCGAATGAGAGCCAGAGAAAGAATGGCAATTATGAGGAAACTTGCTGGCACAAGCTGCAATCAGAGAAACTCAGAAGACTGACTGACCATCCAATGTACCAGAGACTAAACAATCTCGGAAATGGGAAACTAAAGCGGAGAAACTTTGCAGAAATAGCCAAAGCAAAGATGCATGAAGACCCCATGAACGCACTAACAACACCAAAGCCCATCCCTTCTGTACGAAAACCTACCTGGAGGCAGCATATATATCCAGAGGTGGTAGAAAATATACCAGGTATTGCAAACAAAAACTGCCAGACTGAAAAAGAAAGAAAAGATACTACGCTGAGCTATATAACGAAAAACTACTCAAGCATAGACTGGACCCATGCATACACCGACGGTCTTGTAACAAACACAACACAGAACGGAGGGGCAGGAGCATTTCTGAACCTACCAAATGGCAGGAAAATAACACTGTCATTCGCTACTGGAAAATACACAAGCAACTTCAGAGCGGAGGCAGAGGCACTGAGGGCGGCAGTGAAAGAAATGGTGACAGGTAAAAGAAGTGAAAGCCATATAGTCCTGCTTACAGATGCCCTGGCCGTAGTCACAGCACTAAAAAGCCAGAAAAATACTGAACTTAATGACCTAAGAGCAGTACTATGTCAACTATGCCAGCAGTCCGCACCAAAAAGGGTAGTGGTACAGTGGGTTCCATCCCACTGCAACATCCAGGGCAACGAGGAGGCAGACAGACTGGCAAAAGAAGGTGCAAAACTACCACAACCAGATACTAGTATGACATACGAAGAGTCAAAACGGCTTATTAGAGCTAGATACATTACCAAATGGGAAACCGAACATACTGGCTACACAAAAAACGATGCCTATTACCAGTTGAACAGAAGAGAGCAGGTCGTGGTCTTCAGACTTCGTATTAGCCACAATAGACTGAGGTACCACCTATTCAACAAATTGAAGATAGGTGGCACTGACAAATGTCCGTGTGGTACCGGGAAAATGATCGCTGAGCATTTGCTGCAAAACTGCCCGACATACAAGGAACAGAGAGAGCAGATGTGGCCATCACCAGTGGCAACACTAGACAAGCTCTATGGCAGTGTCGACAGCCTCAGGATGACCGCTGCTTTTTTCGAAAAAATAATGGTTGCTGTCTGACTGCGTACGATGAAGAAGAAGAAAGAAGAAATACCTTGTATAGGTGGCATAAGAGCGACACTGGTCGACAATGCTTTGGGTCTGTTGGAGTTTTCCCAATAAGATGGGATACACTGTATGACCAACCTTGGGTGTTCTGCTGAGAGCTGTGTCAGAGAGTACATACATTGCTCGGGACCTTCATCTTTGTGTTGTTTTAGCGCTGCTTATACTGACGAGGATTAGTCAGGAATACTATGCGTTCTTGATGGGCATCTTTATCTTGGGTTACGAGCTCAGCCATCAGTGGCTCTACTCATTAGTTATTGGAGTGTGTTTCCATTTTTAATACTCAAGTTTTATTTCTCCATTCCCCAGTCTGTAATAACCGCTCCGGATCCTTTGGATGTGGCTTTGTTGTATAAGCTACATGTGGATACGTGTATCCATGTTTCAAGCGGATTTACTCTCTTAAGATATTCTTCTATGATACATTTTCTTTCTAATTCTGTCTGAGTTCCTTTCTTCCCTAAACGTTCTTTGTTTTTCTTCCTATCTGGGGCATACAATAACAAAAGAAGGCAGTTGGGGAGAAGGAATCAAGAAAGAGGAGAGGTAAGGCTAACATGGTATTCGGCAACATGCAACACACACTGAAATCCAAACGAATAAATCATAATTTGAAAATGAAAATTGGTAAGTGTTATGTATACTCGCCACTACATTATGACGTAAAAAAATGGACACTGAATAACAAGTTTGAAAAACGTATTTAAGTCTTCGAAATGTGGGTATATAGAAGATTGGAGAGCATTTCTTGGAAAGAGAAGAAAACAAATGTGAAGGTATGGCATACGTTGGGAGGGAGGAGGGGGTGGAGGTGGAGAACTAATGACATAAATCAAGATTAGACAGTTAAGGTATGTTGGCCATATAACAAGGAAACCTTGTTGAAGACCATACTGGAGGCTAGGGTAGAAGGCAGTCGTTTAAGAGGCAGATATCGTTATAAGTGGTGAATAACATCGGGAGATGGACTGGAAAAAAGCCTGCCAGATTGCACCATTACGGCAATAGGTGGAGTACACTGTAGATCCACTGCAGCCGACCTTCTAAGTGGAGTTGGCACTTGAACTAAACTGATCACAAAAATGTTTAATTAAAAAACAATTAAAAACTAAGCAAATTGAATTATTATTCATACAATTGTATAAAAAACAAACAACGCATACGCACAATGAATCATAAACAAATTTACAAAAATTAAATAAAGTGCGCATTAAATTAGATCACTGACATTGCAGTTGACTGGACAGGATCTAAATATTATAGAAGTTGAATGATACACCTTTTAGAGAGCAACCACAATTATTATTGATCGTCTATAAGGCGAGATATGTCCTGTTGTTGTTAGATATTTATGGCAGAAAATTCCGTGGAGTCCCCTGCTTCCTGTAGTCGCCTTCTAGTCGTCTTGTCCTTGACTTGCCACTCGGGTCGGGCGGCTCGAGACGAGAGAGTGTGAATAAAAAGTAGCGCAGTGAATCCTTACTAAAAATAGCGCTAGAAAATAAAATTATGCCATCGTCGTCTATAATGAAGGTGGCCTTTGCCTTGCTTTGTTTTGTATTTATGGCAGAAAATAGTGATTCGCATAGATAAGGGCAGTCGAAACACGATTCTATCTAGTCAAAATTTTAAACATTGATACTTTTTAAAAATAATTTAACAACGAAATTGCAAAAGTTGTCATCTGTTATAAATTTTATGCACCAAAATACCAGAAAAGCCATGATAAGTATAGAAATGAAATTCAATAGTAAGTGTTTTTCACATTGAAACAGTACTACCATACAAAAACCACTACAACACTAATGCCACCACTCACCAAACAACAACACTACTACCACACAACAAGCAACAACACTACTACCTCACAACAAGCAACAACACTACTACCACACAACAAGCAACAACACTACTACCACACAACAAGCACCAACACTACTACCACACAACAAGCAACAACACTACTACCACACAACAAGCAACAACACTACTACCACACAACAAGTAACAACACTACTACCACACAACAAGCAACAACACTACTACCACACAACAAGCAACAATACTACTACCTCACAACAACACTACTACCTCACAACAACACTACTACCACACAACAAGCAACAACACTAATACCTCACAACAACACTACTACCTCACAACAACACTACTACCACACAAAAAGCAACAACACTACTACCTCACAACACTACTACCTCACAACAACACTACTACCACACAACAAGCAACAACACTACTACCTCACAACAACACTACCACCTTACAACAAGCAACAACACTACTACCACACAACAAGCAACAACACTATTACCGCACAACAACACTACTACCACACAACAAGCAACAACACTACTACCTCACAACAACACTACTACCTCACAACAAAACTACCACCACACAACAAGCAACAACACTACTACCTCAAAACAAGCAACAATACTACTACCACACAACACGCAACAACACTACTACCTTACAACAACACTACTACCTCACAACAACACTACTACCTCACAACAACACTACTACCTCACAACAACACTACTACCTCACAACAAGCAACAACACTACTACCTCACAACAACACTACTACCACACAACAAGCAACAACACTACTACCTCACAACAACACTACTACCTCACAACAACACTACTACCACACAACAAGCAACACCACTACTACCTCACAACAACACTACTACCACACAACAAGCAACAACACTACTACCTCACAACAACACTACTACCACACTACAAGCAACAACACTACTACCTCACAACAACACTACTACCTCACAACAACACTACTACCTCACAACAACACTACTACCTCACAACAACACTACTACCTCACAACAACACTACTACCTCACAACAACACTACTACCTCACAACAACACTACTACCTCACAACAACACTACTACCACACAACAAGCAACAACACTACTACCTCACAACAACACTACTACCTCACAACAACACTACTACCACACAACAAGCAACACCACTACTACCTCACAACAACACTACTACCACACAACAAGCAACAACACTACTACCTCACAACAACACTACTACCACACTACAAGCAACAACACTACTACCTCACAACAACACTACTACCTCACAACAACACTACTACCTCACAACAACACTACTACCTCACAACAACACTACTACCTCACAACAACACTACTACCTCACAACAACACTACTACCTCACAACAACACTACTACCTCACAACAACACTACTACCTCACAACAACACTACTACCTCACAACAAGCAACAACACTATTACCTCACAACAACACTACTACCACACAACAAGCAACAACACTATTACCTCACAACAACACTACTACCTCACAACAACACTACTACCTCACAACAACACTACTACCTCACAACAAGCAACAACACTATTACCTCACAACAGCACTACTACCACACAACAAGCAACAACACTACTACCTCACAACAACACTACTACCTCACAACAACACTACTACCACACAACAAGCAACAACACTACTACCACACAACAAGCACCAACACTACTACCACACAACAAGCAACAACAATACTACCACACAACAAGCAACAACACTACTACCACACAACAAGCAACAACACTACTACCACACAACAAGCAACAACACTACTACCACACAACAAGCAACAACACTACTACCTCACAACAACACTACTACCTCACAACAACACTACTACCACACAACAAGCAACAACACTACTACCTCACAACAACACTACTACCTCACAACAACACTACTACCACACAACAAGCAACAACACTACTACCTCACAACACTACTACCTCACAACAACACTACTACCACACAACAAGCAACAACACTACTACCTCACAACAACACTACCACCACACAACAAGCAACAACACTACTACCTCACAACAAGCAACAATACTACTACCACACAACAAGCAACAACACTACTACCTCACAACAACACTACTACCTCACAACAACACTACTACCTCACAACAACACTACTACCACACAACAACACTACTACCTCACAACAAGCAACAACACTATTACCTCACAACAACACTACTACCTCACAACAACACTACTACCTCACAACAACACTACTACCTAACAACAACACTACTACCTCACAACAAGCAACAACACTACTACCTCACAACAACACTACTACCTCACAACAAGCAACAACACTACTACCTCACAACAACACTACTACCACACAACAAGCAACAACACTACTACCTCACAACAACACTACTACCTCACAACAACACTACTACCACACAACAAGCAACAACACTACTACCTCACAACAACACTACTACCACACAACAAGCAACAACACTACTACCTCACTACAACACTACTACCACACTACAAGCAACAACACTACTACCTCACAACAACACTACTACCTCACAACAACACTACTACCTCACAACAACACTACTACCTCACAACAACACTACTACCTCACAACAAGCAACAACACTATTACCTCACAACAACACTACTACCTCACAACAACACTACTACCTCACAACAACACTACTACCTCACAACAACACTACTACCTCACAACAACACTACTACCTCACAACAAGCAACAACACTATTACCTCACAACAACACTACTACCACACAACAAGCAACAACACTATTACCTCACAACAACACTACTACCTCACAACAACACTACTACCTCACAACAACACTACTACCTCACAACAAGCAACAACACTATTACCTCACAACAGCACTACTACCACACAACAAGCAACAACACTACTACCTCACAACAACACTACTACCTCACAACAACACTACTACCACACAACAAGCAACAACACTACTACCTCACAACAACACTACTACCACACAACAAGCAACAACACTACTACCTCACAACAACACTACTACCTCACAACAACACTACTACCTCACAATAACACTACTACCTCACAACAACACTACTAACTCACAACAACACTACTAACTCACAACAAGCATTAACACTATTACCTCACAACAACACTACTACCTCACAACAACACTACTACCTCACAACAACACTACTACCTCACAACAACACTACTACCTCACAACAAGCAACAACACTAATACCTCACAACAACACTACTACCACACAACAAGCAACAACACTATTACCTCACAACAACACTACTACCTCACAACAAGCAACAACACTATTACCTCACAACAACACTACTACCACACAACAAACATCAATACTACTTTCTCACAAAAAACATCAATACTACTGTCTCACAACAAGCAACAACATTTGTCTTTAGTTTTTGAAGAGCGAGTAAAGTATGTGACAGTGACCCTTGTTCCCACTGATTGGCACCACTCATTCTGTGTTAGTTAAACTCTTGACGATGTATCTTAGCTGCTGACAACCCTGTCTCTTCTCAAATCCTGAAGACTCCACAAGCGTACTCCAAACCATCTAAAGCACACACACACAAAAAAGACTGTTACATGAAATAAAATATAACATCGTATCGCAGCCCTAACAAGCAGATCTAGTACTACATGTGATTCCCGCCAACTGTGGTAGCCCTGGAAACGAGAAGCAGATGTGCTCGCAATAACCAGAAGTGGAGGCCCGCTGACTCACCATCAAAGAGCTATTAAGAAGCAAAGACACTTATCATACAATCCATGAGGACAGAATGGAACGACCAACACAAAGAATACAAATCAGATGATGACAACATAGACAGACGTGGCAGAGATGTGCAGACAAAGATCTTCGGACTCAGAACGGGACATTGCAGATTCAAGACCCACCAACCACATAATGGCTCTTAGAGATACCTTCACATAGGATTGCATAGCACCCAAGCAACGAAAAACTGTGAGGGACCGACGAAGACATGAAATGAAGTTTCCTTCGTGAACAACACTATGCTAGGAGCATAGCCTCAGTTGGCCGAAGAAGTAGTTATTGAAGAAGAAGAAGAAGCAGAAGAAGAAGAAGGAGAGGAAGAAGAAGAAGAAAAAGAAAAAGAAGAAGAAACAGAAGAAGAAGAAAACACGATAAAGAAGAAGAAGAGAAAGGAAATGAAAAAGAAGCTTCCAACTTGATTAGCATGTTTGATCTGACCCTGAAATCACTCTTCCCTCACACCTCGATCAATATTCTTCACCTGAAACTGATGTCCTTGAACACCTGTATGACAAGGCGTCCAGCGCAGTTCTTGTGAATGGGAGACGAGGAGACTGGTTTCACACATCGGTCGGTGTGAAATAGGGTTGTACACTTTCTCCAACACTTTTCAATATATTTCTTGAGGGCATTATGAGTGAGGCACTTGGAGATCATGTTGGAATTGTCAAGAAAGGGGACATAAGGATTACCAACCTTCATTTTGCAGATGACATGGACGGGTTGGGGGGCACAGAAGCGGAACTCCGGGGATGGGTCAAAAGGCTCGACGAAACACCTGTTGATATGGTATGGAGATAACGCTGGTGAGACACACATAATTACTAACACCACCGAGGGTTTCAACAGTGGGGTAAACGCTAATGGCCAAGAACTCGTAGTGGTCAACAGTTTTAAATATCTGGGTTCGATTGTCAGTGATGAAGGATCAAAATGTGATGTGTTGACCAGAATAGCACAGACAATAGCGGCGCTTGCACAACTAAATCTGGCAAGACAAACAGTTAGCACTTTGTTCGAAGTTCAGGTTAATGCGTACATTGGTCCAGTCAATATTCATCTAAACTTGTGAGACATTGACAATTATAGCTGCTCTGCAGTGGAGGATTCAGAACTTGGAGATGAGATGTTTCCGAAGACTTCTAAACGTCACGTAGAAAGATCGAGTCACAAATGAGGAAATACGAGACAGAATTACAATAGCAATAGGGCATTTTGAAGGCAGAAACTCGCCTGGTACAGCCACATATCGATATCAAACGGTCTTGAAAATACAATCTTGCACGAAAAGGTACAAGGCAGACAACGAAAAGTTGGTCACACAAAGGGGTTGGAGGACAACATAAAATAATAGACAAATTTCCGACCAGAGGAGGTACAGACAGCGACCGCTGGCAGAGAGGGGTGGTGTGGGTTTGTGAGTATCTTTATGTGTGCTTCAACGACCTCACCGGTTACGGGATGATTTGACTTGACTTGAAACTGATGTCGTTACCTACTTCAAGACTTCTTTCGGAGATGTTTCACTTTCCTTCTTTATCATCATCATTATCATCATTCTCCTCCTTCCCGTCATTATTTTCCTCTTCTTCTTCCTCTTCTTCTTCTTTTCTTCTTCTTCATTGTCGTTCGTTCTTAAATGATATCTTTTTCATTCATAATCGTGGTGGTCTATCTCAGGTTCTCTCGTCGCCATACAGTTTTTCGGCAACTAAGTTGGGCATGGCCATGTTGTCACTCTGCTCATCTGGTGGAGTCGACATACACAGAGAACATGTTCTACTGTCTGTTATTCCTATATGGGCACATGTCTGTGTGGCCGATATTTTATTTTCTGAACATATGATTAAAAAAATTTCTCCTGCGGTCTGTCCGAAGTCTGAATATTGTCACTTGAGTTCATATTGGCAACGAGTAGAATTCTTCTGTTACTTCAAGCTCTTAGTGTGCTCTATGTCACTATACGGAATCTTCTGTCCGCTGAAACTGAAGCAACACATTTGGTAATACAACAGAAGAGATTTGCTTTCACACTAGAGCAGGTGGTCGTCTGTTTAAACTTGCGAGACGCAAAGCTAAAATCCAGATCAAGAAAGTTACTGTCAGGGATTTGCTTGCACACTGGAGCAGGTGGTCGTCTGTTTAAACTTGCGAGACGCAAAGCTAAAATCCAGATCAAGAAAGTTACTGTCAGGGATTTGCTTGCACACTGGAGCAGGTGGTCGTCTGTTTAAACTTGCGAGACGCAAAGCTAAAATCCAGATCAAGAAAGTTACTGTCAGGGATTTTCTTGCACACTGGAGCAGGTGGTCGTCTGTTTAAACTTGCGAGACGCAAAGCTAAAATCCAGATCAAGAAAGTTACTGTCAGGGATTTGCTTGCACATTGGAGCAGGTGGTCGTCTGTTTAAACTTGCGAGACGCAAAGCTAAAATCCAGATCAAGAAAGTTACTGTCAGGGATTTGCTTGCACACTGGAGCAGGTGGTCGTCTGTTTAAACTTGCGAGACGCAAAGCTAAAATCCAGATCAAGAAAGTTACTGTCAGGGATTTGTTATTTGCTGAGGATGTTGCAATTGTCACTCACAGCAGTAACTCAAGAGCTTTATAGATCGCTTTTCCAAGACGTCTTACAACAAGCCTGAATAAATCACATGTTCTAGAAGAAGATGTAGATGCCACCCCATTCATCACTATCGACAACAACCAACTGGCAACTGTGGACAAGTTCACTTACCTGCGGTTCCTCATCAATGGTTCCTCTCCATAGACCCCGAATTAGGCAATAGTATTAGCAAAGCTCCTGCACTATTTTCTCGTCTGACAACACGTGTCTAGGAAAACAATAAACTTACAGCCCAGACCAAGGCCATGAACTACAATGCCTGTGTCATCAGTACGCTCCTATATGGCAACGAAACGTGGATAACCTGTGCCAAAGATGAGAAAGACTCAACACTTTTCACCTTCGGCGCCTAAGATCCATCCTTGCCGTCTCATGGAGAGACAGGGTGATAAATGCAGAGGTGCGTTCTCGCACCGGTCTTCCAAGTTTGTACACCCTCCTTTGTCAACGAAGACAATGGCTTGGTCATGTCCATCGCACGGAAGACGGTCGCATCCCCAAAGATATTCTTTATGGGCATCTGGCACGTTGTAAAATAATAGCTGACCGACCACAGCTGATGTTCAAAGACGCATGTAAGTGGGACATGAAGGCACTGGATGGGGATCTGACATCTTGGGAAGATGTAGCTGCAGACTAATCCAAATATAGATGCAACCTGAAGTAGCACATCAGGCTGGACGCAAATAAGCTCTTGCAACACAGAGAAGGGAAGAGACAACACAGGGAAGTGAAAAGACAACACAGGGAAATGAAGAGACAACACAGGGAAGTGAAGAGACAACACAGGGAAGTGAAAAGACAACACAGAGAAGGGAAGAGACAACACAGAGAAGTGAAGAGACAACACAGGGAAGTAAAGAGACAACACAGGGAAGTGAAGAGACAACACAGGGAAGTGAAAAGACAACGCAGGGATGTGAAGAGACAACACAGGGAAGTGAAGAGACAACACAGGGAAGTGAAGAGACAACACAGGGAAGTGAATAGACAAAACAGGGAAGTGAAGAGACAACACAGGGAAGTAAAGAGACAACACAGGGAAGTGAAGAGACAACACAGGGAAGTGAAAAGACAACACATGGAAGTGAAGAGACAACACAGGGAAGTAAAGATACAACACAGGGAAGTGAAGAGACAACACAGGGAAGTAAAGAGACAACACAGGGAAGTGAAGAGACAACACAGGGAAGTGAAACACAATGCGGACAGAAAAAAAAACAACTCAGTAGAGAGTTGCTACTCCAAGGTCGCATCAACCTATAGTCAGACATGACGGAGAAGGGGCTACTTAACATTTCTTCAGTTTCAGTTGCGTTCCCTCCGTCTTTGGCTGGTCTACATGTATCCTCATTTCCATGTAGCTTGAAGTAGACAGGAATCCACTACACCTTCCCTCAGCTCGTATTCTGAGTGTCTTTGTTAGACTGCCCAATTCGTTCAAAAATAAAGCGTAAGAAAATCAATGATCTTAATATTGAAAGTCACAATTTTGTGTAAATGTTAAAGACCTAGAAACACATTACGAACACAGGATGAAATACGATTCATTTTCGTCATATGTCTTAGATTTCAATTAATGTAAGCAGTGAATTAAAATACGTCCTCTAGACTGACGTGCATTTGCTCTCAAGTCCCATGTCAGTTGCAACACTTTTTTGACTGACGTTCGCTCGCAAGCCGCTTACCCCCGACTACGTCCGGGTCCGATAGCATCAGACAAAAAACGGGCACTTCGGCAAAAACAACGCGCACTTCGGCAAAAACAACGCGCACTTCTGCATCATTTCGTTCATGTCTTCAATACAATAAAAGTGTGCATCTTAAACAAAAAAAAAACAATAGGCTGTAGAGGATCTAAAATATTTGTGACATTTATGCTTATGCATTTATTAATAAATGGACTGTTTTTCAACGACCTACATTCAATAACGGTGTGACATGGCATAACACAGGTCATGGTTAGGTGGTTTGTTTAGAGCATTATAGATAGCATCTAACAGGCTGCGGTCTACTTTCCTCTTCTGTTTGAGTCTATTAAGATGGACTCGCACATCGGTTAACCACCCTCCGTACGTGCTTGTCCCAGCGCAGCGGAACATTAAGCTGCTCGAGCCTGGCACACTAAGCAGGAAACCCCTCTCCCGGCTACATCCAGCTCATACCAGGGCTGGGACCTGCACAAGGGCATCTGTCTCTGTCGAAGTACAGGTCGACTAAGACTAAGACATGCATTTGTAATCTAAATAAAGGATGCCCTTCGACTTTCACTCACTTTAGACTACGTCTGAGTTATGGTCCCTAACCGAAGGTACGATGAATGTGTTGCTAGAGTAATGCATACCAAATAGTGGGCAGAGCAGGAGACGGACAGCGAAGCTACACAAACATTCAATGTTGTTGTTGTGAATTTTCGCAATGAGTATGTTTATTCTGTTGTGTGTCCTGAAATTGGCGTTTAGTGGCGGTTTACAGTAGCTTTTCTCACATCCTGGGCGTGCTGATGAAGGTTCACCGGAGAATAGGCTGTTGTGTTATACTTGGCTTCCTCTGTGTGATGTTCAGTAGTGCGGGCATTGCCCGATGAATCCCCCCCCTCTCTCTCTTGTCAGATTGTCAAGAGGGACAGCCCGTTTCCAGGGAAGGATACGCGAAAGTCGAGATCGGGGTCTTGGTCAGTATAGTTTGCCAGATCCTGACTAACATGTCTGATCAGTATGTTGTGCCTGACCAGACGTTAGTCTTCCTCCCAGAAAACATTAAATGACAGTGACTATTCATACAACAACCGTACGACAACCATGTATCAGACAGCTATTTGAACACACATTACACGAGACTCTCTGTTGCGTTGTTTCTGAACTCAAGGGTCATATTTACAACAAAATGAGGATTGGGATAGCTGACAATTGTCCATGTGGGCAGCATACCATGACCGTGGAGCACATCCTACAAAGCTGCAAACTCCCGCAGGAAAAGAGAACAATACTGGCCTCTCGAGGCATACATGAAACAAAAGCTGTGTGGAGATAAAACATAAACAATGGTGTCGTTTGTAAGAGAAACCGGAATGTTGATTTGAGGATGAACAAAAGAAGAAGAGGAAGAAGAAGAAGAAGAAGAAGAAGAAGAAGAAGAAGAAGAAGAAGAAGAAGAAGAAGAAGAAGAAGTAATTTGTAAAAATTGGTGTACCCAGGCATGGGGGTCGTTGTACGCCACGGTGACCGAGGGCATAAGTTTGGGAACCGCTACCGTACTCGGTCAAGGCTCGCTCTACCTCAGCAGGTGTTCATCTCATCTGTAAACGTAAATCAATCTCAGTAGTAGAGAGTGTGGGAGGTGGATGCTGTGACACGTAAGCGTCTCGACGTTAGAAGACTTCTCATACGCTGTCTGGTTGGGAAAGAAAGCTCTAGAAACAATAAATAACTGAACTGTAGAGGAGGTAATTGCGGAGATAGGGATAGAAAGAATCAAGATGACACGTCATTGAATGGTCCATATCAGGTAGGCAAGATCTTGAAAGTCTATGTAATTATACATATAATACACTACATCTCCTGTAAAATTATGGCTTTACCGAATGCACCAGTGATCGTCATCACAGATTTAAACCAAACTCTGCTAAACACACACATTTTCAAACTGTCACTGCTTTGACGGCTGTTTGTATTCTGGAACTATCGATTATAGTTGTTCTAGAAAGCAAAACAAAACTAAAACTCTGCCCGTTTAAGATTTCTGTCGGTCATAACAAACACAAACTGACTGAAATTTAACTTAATTAATTCGTCTTCTTCGTCATTCGCTCGAATTGATTAATTGAAGTCACGGAAATGCATTAGCGTCTACTCAGCGTTCGCCATCGGCTGTTCAACCTAACCTAAGATTGAGGTATTTCAACTGTTCTTTAATGCATTGTTTGTTTGTCAAATCTGGTTCAGTTGTCTTAGTCTGAGTGCTCCTGTGCCTGGCCTGTTCCTTCTTTCTTTTTGTATCCATTATTAGTTTTTTAAAAGTATATACACACACACACACACACACACAAAGCACACACGCACGCACGCGCGCGCGCGCACGCAGGCAGGCACGCACGCACGCACATACATACATACAGACAGACGGACGAACCGCCTGGCAGGTGGGTTTGTGGACGGACGATATATAGATTGACAGACATGCATGCATACAGACAGGAGACAGACAGACATGCAGACAGACAGACAGGCAAGCAGACAAGCAGGCAGGCAGACAGACATACAAACAGGCAGACAGCCATTTAGTTATAGATAGATAGATAGATAGATAGTTAGATAGATAAATAGATAGGTAGATAGATAGATAGATAGATAGATAGATAGATAGATAGATAGATAGATAGATAGATAGATAGATAGATAGATAGATAGATAGATAGATAGATAGATAGATAGATAGATAGATAGATAGATAGATCTAAGACCCAATCATGGTATGCGTGAAGCAAGTAATTCGCATAGATCCCGAGAGGCATAGAATAGAACCACTGCCAACTTCAAAGCACTTCGTAAAAGGCAACTAAAGAAAGTTGTGAATGGGACTTGCAGCCTCATCGTATGAAAGACATTCGTACAGAAACTCAACAGCAAGTGCTGTTACGAAACCCTGCTACCAGATAGCCCAACATGCAGTGGAAGACCTTTGTTGTCATGTGCAAAAATAAGGTCGAAAACAGCGGTTCTCAAAATGGCATTAGATTGCAAGATATGGAGGAACAATTTGGCAATTTAGTGGACGAGGGGTTTTGATGTGGGTCTCCTGATAGGTGACACGGGTTCCAAACCTCGGTGAAGCACAATTTTCTTTTTCTATATAATCATCATCATCCTCATCATCATCATCAGTCCCTAAGCCTGAAAAGTCATTGGGACACCAATACTGCAGATTGTTGGATCAGTTCCCGCCCCTCCACTCGGTTGTATGCCAGGATATCGAATCTTCCGTCTAGACGAGTTAACCTCAGTGGTATGATTGTCATTGTGTATTGAGACGAATGGCGCATTTCTGATTTTTCTCAATGCTTTCTGCAATATCGGTGTGTCTTGGGCCGTTTTTAACCGGGCGGAGCCCATCCCTCTCCAGGCAGCGTGTCCCTCTACATTTTTCAATGATCTCACTGTCAACTCAAGCATGACGTTACAGGCTCCCTCTGAAAGTTATGCCTTTCAATATTCTTCTTTCGGCATCGTTTTCATCTTGGCCGTTTGCTTTTAATCGCTCTTGTGTATTTTGTGTTCGACTTTATCCTATAAAATGTAAACATTAAAAAAACAACTATTCTGCACACTATGTGTTGATAATACTATATTATTCCTCAGCCCTATTTGCATAATATAAATATAGCTCTATCTATTTGAACATACGTTAGTAGCACCCTGCTAGACGAGAAGAGTAAAACCACTGTAACCTACACAAAATGTCGCAGAAACGACCAACATGATTATTTAAGGAGCAAGGTACCTCACAGTTCATGCCATTGCCACATAAACCTCCACAGCAGGAGGGCAAGAATGCAGTTTGGTTCAGGCTTCCTGTGTGGTAGTTCAACATGAAGCGCCATCCATGTGTGCCATTTCAAAGAGCGACAATAAGACGAAACTAGATTTTTTAAAAAGGATTTGTCTGAACACCATGGACACTACCGCTAGCATTTCTCAGTTTCGCTTCAGTTGGATTCGTTCACTCTCTGCCCTCTCTCTGTCTCCCTCTCTCTGTCTCCCTCTCTCTGTCTCCCTCTCTCTGTCTCCCTCTCTCTGTCTCCCTCTCTCTGTCTCCCTCTCTCTGTCTCCCTCTCTCTGTCTCCCTCTCTGTCTCCCTCTTTTTCCTTCCATCTCTTTCTTTCATTGTTTATCTCTTTTACGTTCTCTGTTTTTCTCTCTCTCTTTCCTTCTCTCCATCTCCTTTTGTCTTTCTCTCTTTCTCTCTCTTTCTTCCGTTTTCTCTCTTTCTCTCTCTCCTTTTCACTCTCATTCTTACTTTTTCTCTATTTTTCTCTCGATGGCTTTCTTTTTTCTTTGTCTCATTCACTTTCCCCTTTTCTTTCTCTTTCTTTCTCTCTTTCTTCTCCCTCGTTTTCTCTCTTATTATCTCTCTCACTCTCTCTCTCTCTCTCTCTCTCTCTTATATATATATATATATTTCAACTTATCTTTTCACTTTTTCACTTCACTCTCTTTTTTTCTTTTTCACCTTCAATTTTTTTGGGTTTTCTCACCCTTTCTCTGTCTCTCTTTCTCTTTCTGTGTCTTTCTCTCTCACTTTCTCCTTTTTTCGGTTTTTCTTTTTCTCACTTTCTTCTCTCGCGACCATTCTTGTTTTTTCTCTCCCCATTTGTCTCTCTCTCTCTCTCTCTCTCTCTATATATATATATATATATATCTCCGTCTTTCTATTTTTTTTTCTCTTTTCCTCTCTCTTTCTCAATATTTCTCCCTCTTTCTATTTTTTTCTCTTTATCTCTCTCTATTTCTCTATATTTCCCCCCTTTTTCTATTTTTTTCAATGTTTTTTTTAATCACTTTTTTTCTTTCTTGTCATCTTTTTCTCACCGTATCTTTCTGTCTCTCCTTAAATTTTAATTCACTTTCTCCTTCGCTATCTCTTGCTTTCTCTCTCTCTTCTCATCTCTCTCTCTCTTTAAATCTCTTAGATTATATTTCCCTCTCTCTCTCTCTCTCTCTCTCTCTCTCCGTTCCAATCTCTCTCTCTCTCTCTCTCTCTCTCTCTCTCTCTCTTTCTCCCTCACTCTCGTGTTTCTCATAATCTGCTAGTTTTTACAACCATTTTTATTTATTACCGATAGCTTGTTTTTCCGTTGCTGCTGTCTTGTTGTTCGCCCATCACAAGTTAAGAAGACCATCTCTTTGTGTTCATCCATTTGGACAATGTTTGGTCAGCGGGTGGGTTGGGCGGGGAGTGAGGAGCCAGCCCGATGTGAATATGGAAAAACCTTGAACAGTGTTGGCAGGGAATGTTCGAATGAAGTGAATGACTACTTTAATAAAGTCCAACCCAACATCCATTGTAATGGAAGATGAAAGATTTGTTAGAGAATTCACACTAGACATCAGAAAGACTCTATGGTGACTTATACACTGTTACCATTTCTTAAACACCAGAAAATCGGCTTGGTAACTAAATAACAATTGATAAACATTATGTCTATATTAACTATGTTGGGAACTGAGACGCTAGTCCGGTCAGGCACAACATACTGAACAGGAAGTCGCGTTAGGGTCAGACACAATATACTGACCAAGACCACAATATCTCTTCCATGTAGCGTTCCTTTGAAACAGGCTGTTTTCAAGGCATTCTGATTGACGAGATCTGGGTGGATGTGATCCCCGTAGTAGTGAGCGTCAGGCAGATGAAGCTAAACAAAGTACAACAGCTTGAAGGATCGCGATCTACCTTCATCAGAGTGCTCTGAATGTGAGGATAGCTACTACAACTCGCCACTTAACGCCATTCTAAGGGCACACAAAAGAGTATACTTACTCATTCTGGGTAGTCAACAACAACAACAACAACAACAAGTCTGCGAGAGAGCAGAGCACGAGGTAAATCAGCTGATAACTGAGAACACCCAGGAGAGTGACGCTGTCATATACACCGACGGATCAGTCGTGCGCAGTGGGACATCAGGATGGGGTTTCTCGGCTAGAGTGAGAGGAGAGGTCGTTGCTGAACGCAGAAGGGCATACATGTCAACAACCTCCAGTATGAGAATAGAGACGGAAGCAGTGACCTCAGCACTGAAATGGATATCTGAGACTTCTATAACAAAGGCAGTCATCGTGACAGACGCGCAAGCCGTACTTCAGAAAGCACAGAAGGGATGGCTTAGGTACGAGTGGATAGCTGCTGTTGAGGCCTCAAACCTCCAGGCGCTGACCTGGATCTACTGTCCTGCTCATGCCGGGGTTCAGGGCAATGAAAGAGCTGATATCTTGGCTTCACAAGCTCCCATCATGGGCACATTTGTGATGGACAGAAGTGACATTTGGAAATCAATCAATGACCGCCTGCTGGATGAGGACACCGCAATAGATGAAGCAGCAATCCATAGACTGCAAAGTTTCGACATTAAACGAGGTTCGAGCGGGGTGGGGCGCATAAGAGGGCGGCGCAGGAACGTGTACAACCAGAGAGCTACAGGGACCATCAGCATCCATACTTTACGCCATTTGATGAGAGAGACTGAGCACCTATGGATATGCCCGGAGTGCAGTGACGTCGGTTCTTTAAAAACAGAAACAGAAACAGAAGTCTTATCTTTCATTTCCGAGCAGGACAGAGTCAATAGCCACTTGAGCAGCATCAATCCCCAGCAACTACTCTAGTGCAGAGATTGCTCTGACCCTGATGAACCAGTTAGAGTCATTTAGTGCAAGGTGCTTGCAGACATGAGGAAGGGATTCTTACAAGCAATGCCGACAATTACCAACACACTGTACGAGCAGTGAAACACCACAAGAAGACACGTATCTACAAGAGCGTTCAAATCAAACCGGGACTTTTTGTTCTTCCTGAATGGGCTATAGCGTGCTGGAACTACTATCATTAGTTAGGGACACTTGTGTTCTATTACTTCTATGGGGCCCACATGACATGGACCAGTCACGTGACAGATAAATAAAAATTGCAGACAACACTGTTAGTGCTTACATGGGACAGCGTAATGTAATGACGTTTCTTATGAAAGAAGGCGTGAAACCTGCTGAAATTTACAGAAGACTGCAATCACAATACGGTGATAAGACGCTCAGCCACAGTAAGACATTTGATGGGTGTTAAACGTTTTAGAGAAGTCCATACATCCGTAAGTGATTATCCCGGTCGCGGTGGCTTTTAACCCCAAAAAAGTGATGGCCAGTATTTTCTGAGACAAACTTTGCATAATTCATGTTGATTTTCTACCCGGTGTCGCCCTTATCAACAGTAAACAATACAAACGCATTAGAAGTGATGTGCATAACCATCTGTGAAAAAAAAAACCGGAAGATAACGGTCGATCTCAACCGGCTCACCGCACTTTGTTCCATCTGCAGAAACTCGCCTGGGAGGTATTGCCACATCCACCTTGCAGCCCAAATCTCACTCAAAGCAATTTCCATCTGAGCCCCTAATAGAATTCCTGAGAGGTCAGCATTTCAGCACTGATGACGAACTGAAACAGGCTGTCCTGGATTGGCTCAGACATATTGACAAATCTTTCTGCGCTAAAGCTTTTCAATCATTTCTTACAAGCTGAGATAAGTGTATAAACGTTGTAGTAGATTATATCGAATAATAAATGGCATTTTAACTACTTGAAAAAAAAAATTCCTTTAAAAAAAGTCTCGGTTTGACTTGAACACCCCTCGTATATAAGAATGGCACTGGACTGTCAAGAGCAGGCATGATCAACAGCTATGGGATAACAACATCAACTCATTGTAGGCATTAAATAATAACAAATAACAACATTTCAACTATGTGCTAATATTATCAGTTGGCCCTTATACAAGGCACGCGAGAGGAAAACTATGTGTGAAATGAATTGTACGAGAATAGTCTTCAATGTCACAACAGGAGAAACATAATGACAAATATTGACACATAAAAATATTGAAGGAACGAAGTCTTCAACAGAATGCATATCAAGACATAACATCTCACGAGATGCAACATTATCAGCTATCACTGTGAGCATATAAGCTGTGGTTACAATGCGTAAGATCACGTGGCGTGAATAGATGACATAATAGAACTACTAAAACAGTATAGTTTTATAACGACCGACGCAACAGACTTGCCACAAGATGGCGACTTAACGTTTGACGGCACAAGGGAGCCGAACACTAGGAATAACCAGTCTTCCTCCCTTTTTGCTGTTGTTACTATTAATATCTGTCGAGTACTTGAAATACTTGGAATCCTCGTTTTCGAACGGACATGTCTGTTGCCAGGTTGCCGAAGGTTTCGGCTAAACGTAGTAGGTATTTTACAACTTCTAGCGGCTTAGCAGGCCTGAGGGAAGATACAAATAATTTGGCTAGAATTTTAACTATAATTTTTTTAAATGTTGTCCGATCATTAAACACACTCTTTTCGATTTCCAACTGCCAATGGATTTTTAACGTACTCGACACTCGTCACGGGAGTCCGATCTCACTACCCATAAATCAGGGGATATTTTTCCAGAAGATTCATCGGCAAAAATCTGTTACTCTTAATTTTTCTCCTGTATTGCCTGTTACTGTTAATCACTTCCCGGTATTGTCTGTTACTCTTAATCTCTCTCATGTACTGCATGTTACTATTAAACTCTCTCATATACTGTCTGTTACTTTTAATCTCTCTCATGTACTGCATGTTACTATTAATCTCTCTCATGTACTGCATGTTACTCTAAATATGCCACCAGAACTGTTTGTTACTCTTAATCTCTTTCATGTACTGCATGTTACTATTAATCTCTCTCATATACTGTCTGTTACTCTTAATATGCCCCCAGTACTGTTTGTTACTCTTAATCTCTTTCATATACTGCATGTTGCTATTAATCTCTTTCCTGTATTGTCTGTTACTCTTAATCTTTCTCAAGTACTGCCTGTTACTACCTATCTTCTGTACTGTCAGTTACTCTTAATCTCTCTTCTGTGCTGCTACTGTTAATCTCTCTCCAATGTCTGTTACTGGTAATATCTCTTCAACACCGTCTGTTACTGGTATTATCTCTTCAACACTGTCTGTTACTGATAATATCTCATCAACACTGTCTGTTACTGGTAATATCTCATCAACACTGTCTGTTACTGGTAATATCTCATCAACACTATCTGTTACTGGTAATATCTCATCAACACTGTCTGTTACTGGTAATATCTCCCAAACATCGTCTGCTACTGGTATTATCTCTTCAACACTGTCTGTTACTGGTAATATCTCATCAACACTGTCTGTTACTGGTAATATGTCATCAACACTGTCTGTTACTGGTAATATGTCATCAACACTGTCTGTTACTGGTAATATGTCATCAACACTGTCTGGTACTGGTAATATCTGCCAAACACCGTCTGCTACTGGTAATATCTCATCAACACTGTCTGTTACTGGTAATATCTCATCAACACTGTCTGTTACTGGTAATATCTCATCAACACTGTCTGTTACTGGTAATATCTCATCAACACTGTCTGTTACTGGTAATATCTCCCAAACATCGTCTGCTACTGGTATTATCTCTTCAACACTGTCTGTTACTGGTAATATCTCATCAACACTGTCTGTTACTGGTAATATGTCATCAACACTGTCTGTTACTGGTAATATGTCATCAACACTGTCTGTTACTGGTAATATGTCATCAACACTGTCTGGTACTGGTAATATCTCCCAAACACCGTCTGCTACTGGTAATATCTCATCAACACTGTCTGTTACTGGTAATATCTCATCAACACTGTCTGTTACTGGTAATATCTCATCAACACTGTCTGTTACTGGTAATATCTCATCAACACTGTCTGTTACTGGTAATATCTCCCAAACATCGTCTGCTACTGGTATTATCTCTTCAACACTGTCTGTTACTGGTAATATCTCATCAACACTGTCTGTTACTGGTAATATGTCATCAACACTGTCTGTTACTGGTAATATGTCATCAACACTGTCTGTTACTGGTAATATGTCATCAACACTGTCTGGTACTGGTAATATCTCCCAAACACCGTCTGCTACTGGTAATATCTCATCAACACTGTCTGTTACTGGTATTATCTCTTCAACACTGTCTGTTACTGGAAATATCTTATCAACACTGTCTGTTACTGGTAATATCTCCCGAACACTGTCTGTTACTGATAATATCTTCCCAACCCTGTCTGTTACTGGTAATATCTCCCCAACACTGCCTGTTACTGGTAATATCTCCTAAACACCATCTGCTACTGGTATTATCTCTTCAACACTGTCTGTTACTGGTAATATCTTCCCAACACTGTCTGTTACTTATAATATCTTCCCAACACTGTCTGTTAATGATAATATCTCCCCAACACTGTCTGTTACTGGTAATATCTTCCCAACACTGTCTGTTACTGATAATATCTCACCAACACTGCCTGTTTTTTGTAATATCTCCCCAACACTGTCTGTTACTTATAATATCTTCCCAACACTGTCTGTTACTGATAATATCTCCCCAACACTGTCTGTTACTGGTAATATCTTCCCAACACTGTCTGTTACTGGTAATATCTCTCCAACACTGTCTGTTACTGGTAATATCTCCCAAACATCGTCTGCTATTGTATTATCTCTTCAACCCTGTCTGTTACTGGTAATATCTCCCCAACACCGTCTGTTACTGGTAATATCTCCCCAACACTGTCTGTTACTGGTAATATCTCCCCAACACTATCTGTTACGATCATTATCTTCCCAACAAATTGAGTTACACGAATTCTTCTCCATTCTCCCTGTTACTTTCATTCTTTCTTGTTCTCTCTGTATTGTTTACCAATTGTTCTTTCCGTTACAATAATTCTTATCCCAATACTTTCTGTTATTGCTTTTCTCTACTTTGTTCTTTATGCTGTTGTACGTAGTTTCATGTTCGTTTTCATGATTTGAAATAACGCTACACAAACAATACCCCGAGGAAGATAAATAAATAAATGATGAGATAACTTGTTTTCCTAGGGATCAGAAGTAAATTTAAACAAAATCTGCTATAATAACTTCAATATCAACTCACGATTACCCAAATCATGTGATGACAAGAATGATCTGATTTGCCAATCGATTTCTCTTCATTTGGCTCCTGCGGTATATTATTTGCTCGCATATTTCGCCATTTTTAAATCTTAGAAATGCATTGTTGTTCGTTTGCCGCAGGAGAGGCTGTAATGAGAATGTATAATATGAGTTATGTGGCATGTTGGGGCGAGAAATAATTGGTACACAGTACAGGCAAAACTGAAGTTACAACTTTCCGATTTACAAGTTTTTTGCTTCTACAACACGTTATGCATTGACATCAGTCGTCTGCTTGCAGCTGTCGTTCCGAAGATACGACTTTGCGCAACATGCTGCAGCCCCACGCAATAGCCATGCACGACCATTCCCTTTCGTTAGTTTGTTTGCAGACAGGGAGTATCAATGTTAATTGTGTGTCCAACTATTTGTAGTTACTTTGAATACTTGAAATCCTGGTATTCAAGTATTAAAATAGGCATTTAATGCCTGTTGCCAGGTAACTGAAGGCTATCGGATATCTTCCTGCGGCTTACAAGGCCTGGGGGAAGGTATAGATATTTTGGGTAGATTTTTGACAAGAATTGTTTTATATTGTTCGATCAGCGGCCGTTAAACCTGCCTTTTTCGATTTCTAACTGCCATGGGATTTTTAACGTGCTCGACACTGAACACGGAAGTCCGATCTTACTACCAAGCTACCCAGAGATCGGGGAAATTTTTACCAGAAGATCCATTTAAAAAAAACCCACCCAAGTCATCACCTTGATTCGAGCCCCAGACCCCCGGAACCCAAGGCGGACACCTTATCTCGAGATCACTGAGCCATGGCCTAATTTAGATCTTCTAAAATATGCTGGGACTGAGCCCTCCAACCATTTATTACATTATTACCAAAGCAATCAAATAATGCAAACTATTTTTTGTTTGTTTCGTTCGCCTTTTTTTTCTATTCCCCAAGGCGGTGTGCGTTACACAGTGGTTTTTATTTTGCGCCTGTCGGCCCAGCGCATCCGACTTCAGCATGCATTTTATGTAAGGTTCTGCTTCCTCCTGCATTTTCTAAGGGTTTACTTCCCCGGGGTAACGGTCGGTGCTGTAATGGGAATCGAACCCAGCACCTTCTAGTTGTGAGCCGTGTCACTTAACCACTAGCCCACGCCCTCCCCTCCAAACTATTTATAACATTATTGTTTTGCATTAGTGTGATAAGTACATTAAATTAAGTAATTCTGTTAACTAAATGTTAAAAGATATAAGACTATTAAGTATTGTTCGTCAGTATGTGTTTGGCCTTTAATAGCTTTTAGTTTACTATTGTTATTGTGATTAACAATTAAATACCTTTCAGATTTTTGTTTTACAGTATTAGCTCTCCTTGTAAGTTGACAATTTAACACAGTACAATGTGTGCAGTGATGGTACAGTACTGTACAGCATTTAAAATACTTACCATATTTTGAAAGAAGTAACCGAAGATTATAATGCTTAATTATGGACCTGCATATACACAGATAGACCAGTAACTTCTTCTTCTTCTTCTTCTTCTTCTTCTTCTTCTTCTTCTTCTTCTTCTTCTTCTTCTTCTTCTTCTACCGCTGTAGCTCATGCACTGCTAATCATCATGACCCACGCTGTAGTTCATGCACTGCTCAGCATCTTGACCCCCGCTGCAGCTCAAACACTGCTCAGCATCTTGACCCCAATCAGTAACGAGAGTTATGAAAGAGGGACATACACAGGAAATCCAAATCTCAATGGTCACTGGCAAATTCTCAAATATCTTCAGAGCTGAGACAGAACATCTGCTATAGCCATGGTGGACAACAAGGACCACCCTATAAACAAAATAGTTTTCCATTCATATTTCCTATCTGTCATAACGGCTCTCTGATACAATAAACACAACGCACTGGACAACCTGTCAGAAGTACTCATGAATACCAGCCACGATTGCAACAGAGTGAATTCTTAGTGAAAAGAACCTAGAAAAAAGGGGACCGAAGGACTCGACAAAGAAGCAATACCTGAATTGAAGACAGAAATACAGACATTTATAAAAATTAACTTCAAAGACAAATGCCACAGAGAACACGCAGAATCTAATATAGTAGAAGCATTCTACTACTTGCCAAGAAGATATCAAGTGACAATATTCAGATTACTAACACGACACTGCAGTCTGAAAAATCATCTGTTCAACAAATTAAAAATTGAATACACAGACATATGCCCTTGTGGGGAAAGTAAACAAAATTTGGAACATGGTTTTCAGATTTGTTATCTTTACGAGAATAACAGAGTGACAACATGATCTCCCATAAGTCAGTTGTGGCCAGTACAGCCTATGAACGGATAAGCAACACACAAAAAAGTAAATATTTCGAGTTAAAGTTGACTTCAGGTTAAAAAAACTTGTCCTGTCGTACCTGAAGTTTGCTTATAATAAATTTGAAACTCGACGGGAGAAAGGCGGCGAGCAACAAAGACGGAATATACTGTTTTATGAAGAATGTCAACAACATAATTGATAGAAACTACTTGACACACGAGTCGGCATTTAAAATTGTGGAACTAATCGAATGTCTGCTGAACTATCATTACACGATTCAAACATTTACCTACATTTCTGGGTCTAGGAGATTTACAGGGTTGGGTAAAATGGCACTTGTTACCGGGGTTCAGAAACATGTGCCTTGGATCATGATACGGGCATTGTAACCACTCGACCACCCAATGAACATCTGCTGTAAAAGTGTTCAGTACAAGAATAGAAAACCATGAGCAGGACGGATCCAGAAACAGCTCTTTGCTGATACCATTATCTTCAGGCCGGTTGTTACTTTCTTTAGCTATGTTTAAGCTGACGTCATAAAGTGAAAGAAGAACAAGAACAAGAACAAGAAAAAGAACAAAAAGAACTAGATGAAGGACGGAGAAAAAGAAGACGAAGAGGAGGAAACTAAAACAATTTTAAAAAAACGAATGGATCTCAGTGATCTAGAGGTAGAGTGTCCGCCTCAGGTGTCAGGGTCGAGGGTTCGAATTGCGGTGGAAATTTGAATTTTTGCACGTGGATCTTCTGGTAAAAATTCCCCTGATCTATGGGTAGTGAGATCGGACTTCCGTGTTCAGTGTTGAGCACGTTAGAAACCCACTGGCAGTTAGAAATCGAAAAGAGCATGGTTAACGGCCGTTGTCCGGAAAAAATTTGATAGTTCTAGTTAAAATTATTTGTACCTTTCCCCAGGCCTAGTAAGCCACGGAAAGTATTAAAATACCTCCTACAAATAGCCGAAGCTTTCGGCTACCTGGCAGCAGACCTTAATATGCCTGTTTGATTACCAGGAATTTAAATATTCTAAGTAAATAATAAACGAATAATAAAAAAAAAAATTAATTTGAAGAAAAAGTAGACGAATAAACAGAAGCATAAGGTGAAGAATGATAACAATAACAAGTAGAAAATTAAGAACAAGAAGAAATAGAACATACCAAAGAAGGAGATGAAGAAATATAGTAATAATAGCAATGGCACTGATAACAATAAAGTTCGCTTAGGCCCGTTTCGTCGATCGACCACTACCATGTCTAGCTACTTAGGCTTGTAGTCAAACTTGGTCCAATGCTGAAGGGGAGACTGCTATCAGTCGGAGCCGTGTAGAATGGGGGGAGGGGAGGGGGCATCTCCCACGCCTCCAGCCGGCAGGTGGGAGTTCGTTGTTACACGTTACTGATTTAATCATGATTAGGTGTGCGGAATCTTCCTGTTTGTCGAACCACATGTCCGAACACAGACAGGCGGCGGCAGACCAGAGTGTCCGAGATGAAGAGAAGACTCGTCTTTGGAGAGACCTCGACATTTCGAACAAGATCAAACGGGATCAAGATCCTGAGCAGACTGGCTAAGCAGAAGGGATCGAAGAGGGAATGCTAACCCGGTACTCAAAAAATGCTTTCTGAAGTCGGATGTGTTGGGCCGAAAGGTGCAAATATAGTAGTCAAGCTGTAAACTACGACACAACGCATTCCGTTCTCTGGACTACATTCTGCTACTTTGGACCGTGTCAGGGTTTGGTAGCGGGAGATTGAGAACGAACAAAGCCAAGCCAATCCATCGAATATCGAGGATGCGTCGCTGGTTGCGCACGTGAAAGAAATCGAGTCATGTCCTGTTTAAGTAGCGTCCAAGTTTCTTAACCAAACAGGAGGACAGGCTGATAGATTCGTATTTTCTATCCGAGAGAGAGAGAGAGAGAGAGAGAGTCTGCCATTATTCCACACGCAGCGAAGGTCGTTCAAAGCTGAGGCAGCAAGCTTGATCCACCTTAACATAAGAGGAGCACTGCGTCCATCAGATGAAAAAGAACTGCTCAAGTATGTGAATTCACTAGTACCCTGCACTATGTGCACTATGTGCACTATGTGCTATGACAATAACAATAATAATAAAAAGAAGAAAAAGGAAAAGAAGGAGGAGAAGAAGATGAAGAAAAAGAATAGGTAGAAAGTGAAGAATGATAGCAATAATAACAACAATAATAACAAGAAGATGAAGAACAAGAAAAATAGAACGAGATAAAGAGAAAGGAGAACAAAAATAATAATAATAGTAATAATGAAAACAAAGAAAAAGAAAAAAAAAGAACTTTTGAAAAAGGAACAATGACAATTGAACATTCAACATTGACCAATGTTTCTAAGATTCTAAGAATCGACGTCACTGCACTCCAGGCATATCCATAGGTGCTCAGTCTCTCTCATCAAACGGCGTAAGGTATGGATGCTGATGGTCGCTGTAGCTCGCTGGTTGTACACTCTCCTGCGCCGTCCTCTCATGCGCCCCCACTCCGCTCGAACCTCGTTTAATGTCGAAACTTTGCAGTCTGTGGATTGCTGCTTCATCTATTGCGGTGTCCTCATCCAGCAAGCGGTCATTGATTGATTTCAAAATGTCACTTCTATCCACCACTGATGTGCCCATGATGGGAGCTTGTGAAGCCAAGATATCAGCTCTTTCATTGCCCTGAGCCCCGGCATGAGCAGGACAGTAGATGTTTCTCCGTTCTCTGCATTCCTTGCCTAAGGTTATGATGCCTCTCTGGTACTCTATCATTCTATCACCAGTGGGGACCCATTCTTCTCCTTTGGCTATCAATGGCCAATGAACATTGAGTAATGACCATTAAGTAATGACCATTAAGTAATGACCATTAAGTAATGAACATTAAGTAATGACCATTAAGTAATGACCATTAAGTAATGACCATTAAGTAATGACCATTAAGTAATGAACATTAAGTAATGACCATTAAGTAATGACCATTAAGTAATGAACATTAAGTAATGAACATTAAGTAATGAACATTAAGTAATGAACATTAAGTAATGAACATTAAGTAATGACCATTAAGTAATGACCATTAAGTAATGACCATTAAGTAATGAACATTAAGTAATGACCATTAAGTAATGACCATTAAGTAATGACCATTAAGTAATGATCATTAAGTAATGGCCATTAAGTAATGAACATTAAGTAATGAACATTAAGTAATGAACATTAAGTAATGAACATTAAGTAATGACCATTAAGTAATGACCATTAAGTAATGACCATTAAGTAATGAACATTAAGCAATGACCATTAAGTAATGACCATTAAGTAATGGCCATTAAGTAATGACCATTAAGTAATGACCATTAAGTAATGACCACTGAACATAACCAACGTTACAATCTATAAATTCTTCTTTATATCGATCATTATGAAGTACATTATTGTCTCTATAGATGGTCCTTATATGACGTCTGCACCAAAGCATTTTATGTGTTCCTGTAGTGGTAGTTTCTCTAACAATTTGTTGCCTTCGAAGCTGCTGGTGTTTAAATACGTCCTAGCGAAGTTTATTCCGTAGCTGGTTACATACCTCACCGGGCATTACGAGGAGTAATGGAGAAGGTGGACCGTCGCCCTCCTTAATGTAGTGCAATACGAAGGTCCTCGATTCAAACACTTGAACAAACTACAAACATGATTAATGATAACAATGATCACATCCAAAATGAGTCATCTGATCATTAGCATTGTCTGTACTGAAAGCTCTCAAGCGGGGTAAACTCCCGACCCTGAAACTGAACCAAGTAAGGTCATCAAAGAATGTTATCAATACTTCAGTGGCGTACCACGGAAAGAGAAGGCACGTAGTCTAGCAAAATGGGGAGGAGATTGTGTACGAGGCACTGAAATCATATCCTTTATTTTGAGAAAAAAATTGGAGCTTTCCAGACTGCCAGAAGTGAACGTGGTCAATCCAATGATTACTGTCACATCCTTAACCAGCAGGGACAGATCACCATACTTCGTTTCAGGACAGGGCAAACCAGACTGAACAGACACATGTAAAAGATTCGCCTGCCTGCTTCGCCACTGTGCTCACGTGGACTGAGGAAACAAACGGCTGAGCAAGTATTATCGGATTGTTCTTTGTGTGGTTTGTTAAGGAAGATACACTGGTCCAATCATTCTTAATATTAAGCTCAAAACTATACGAAGCTAAAGAGAAGCTGCAAACAACGGCCGAGTCCCCCCCCCCCCCCAATGTACCAATGAATAAATGGGCTTGGAAGAGGAAGGCTGAGGTGGAGCAGCTTTGGGACATCAGTGACAGCAAAGAGGAGACCGGATCCTGTACACCACGCATCACAACTACACACCACTCACGCTTCACACATGCATTCCTTCTGGTGAAAACAGTCCATCCCAGAGCCGATTTGAAATATTCCCGGGATTGAAAAAAACAACAACAACAGTCAGACAGAAACAGAATACAGAGCCATAACTGTAAAATACATAGAGAAAAATGACCCCAGCATGAACCCCACAATCAGTATTAAATGCAATCTGGAATGGATGTGAATGAGTCTAACAACCATTACACAAAGACAATTATCAGTGGTGACCGGAACATGTTAAGTAACTTCAGAGGACTTAAAAATGTCAGCAGAAATTATAATAACAGATGAGAACAGCCGATTGATATGTGGCACTGTTCAAATAATAATGGTTAAGGCATTTATAAGTTAAAAAAAATGGTCTGAAGGAACTAAAAGTGATTCTCTATAAACTTTATCTCTTGTTCAAGAAGAGCTGTGATACAATGGATTCCATCTCATTACAATATTCGGGGACGGCGTGGGGTAGTGGTTAAGTGAAACGGCTCACAACCAGAAGGTGCTGGGTTCTATTCCCATCACAGCACCGGCCGTTACCCAGGGGAAGCAAACCCTTAGAAAATGCAAAAGGAAGCAGACTATTACATAAAATGAATGCCAAAGTCGGATGCACTGGGCCGACAGGTGCAAAATCAAAACCATAGTGCAACGCACACCGCCTTGGGGAATAGAGAAATAAGGTGAACACAAAATAAAACAAAAAATTAAAACCCCCCAAAAATTACAATATTCTTGGCAATGAAGAGGCTGACATATTGTCAAAAAAAGTGGAATGTTGCGTCGACCTGATATACGTAAAGCTTATGACGAGGCCAATAGGTTTTCCAGGTGTAGACACCTGAACAAGTGGGATGCAGATCATACAGGTCATCAATCAAATGACACATAGTACCAGCTCAACAGCGATGAGCAGGTAATAAGTAATCTTTAGACTTCTCTCAGGATACACCAGATTCAGTTATCATCTGTTGAACACACTAAGGATAGGCATTACAAATGATAGGCAGAACAAATGATAGGCAGAACAAATGATAGGCAGTACAAATAATAGGCAGTACAAATGATAGGCAGTAC
Organism: Ariolimax columbianus; assembly: GCA_036924085.1. NCBI lineage: Eukaryota > Metazoa > Mollusca > Gastropoda > Stylommatophora > Arionidae > Ariolimax > Ariolimax columbianus. Next base: position 46,258,744 of record JAVGWX010000004.1, read on the forward strand.
AAATGATAGGCAGTACAAATGAATGTGTCTGAGGCACTGATACAATGGCCGTTGAGCATCTGCAACAAAGGGGACCAACATACGAGAAACAGAGTAAGCAAATGTGGCCATCACAAAAATACAATTTTTGGACAAGCTCTGTAGAGGTACCAATATCCTCGGGACAACCACTGCTTTCTTTAGATAAATTCAAGTTGAGGTACGAAGACGGCGAAGAAAATAAAGAAAAACGAAGGAAAGTAGAAGGAACAAATCACACGTTTTGAGAAAAAGAGAACTATTCAGGTTATCAGAAGAGAACAGAACCAATAAAATGTCTATAATCACATCCTTGATTGGCAGGGATAGATCACCATACTTCGTCTCAGGACAGGACACGGCAGACTGAACAAACACGTGTACAAGATTTGACTGCCTGCTTCACCCCCATTGTACATGTGGACTGTGCAAACAAACTGCTGAGCATGTGTTACAGGACTCTTCTCTGCGTGGTCAGTGAAGGCAGATGGACACATAATAACATGGCTCATGAAGCTAAACTCAAAACTGTACGGAGTTAAAGAGAAGCTGCAAACAAGGGTTGAGTTAATGACGGGAACAAGCAGAAACAGAAGAAACTCACCACGAAGGCGGGGGGGGGGGGGTGGGGGGTGGGAATCCCGCACTCGTTGGTCAGGTTGATTAAACACATCATGTTTCCAAGGAGACCACCGGAGACTTGAGGTGGGGTCTTGATCACTATGTGATGGGACAGAAGATGCAACACAGTGAATGGACTGACTGCAGCCAGCCACTCAAAGCTGGCTGTTTGCCTCATGGTCAGCGAACCACAGCTGACCAAGACTATAGTCCACCTTCAATCGGCGGCCCTGGAAACAGACTGCACGTGTCTACTCTGGCTAAGAGGATATGAATTGCAGTGATGAAAACAAACGCGATACACACCCCCACCCCACCCTTCCCCATTAAAAAAAAGCCAGCTGAAACCGGATGTGATCAAACCGAAAGCCACATATATCGCATCCTCGCTCTAAACATCGACGTCACAACGTCCTTTTCAGGACGAACTAAAAAGAAGGAGAAGGAGAAGAAGCAGAAGAGAAGAAGAAGAATATGTAGAAGAAGAAAAAGAAAAAGACGACGATGAAGAAGGTGATCTCTATATTTCATATTACCCTGGTCAACAATTTGTTTTATATGATGAAACTGCTACAAACATGCACAACCTTCTTCAGTCGCTTTTTGCAACAATTATTAAAGTGCAATGCATCTGTTCATTTACTTGTTCCTTCCCAAATAAATGATCCAGGAATCCACATAAAGATATGTAATCCACGTTCGTTTACAAACCCGGCCAGTCCCCGCTGTCTCACCATAATTTCTCATTCACAACTCCCCCCAAACATGCCGCAAATCGTCGAGAGATGAGAGCGCACATTTAATCCGGTTCCGTTTCCTCTCCAACAACCGAGGCAGCAATTTTTACTCAAGTCGCCAATCGTGTCAGACATGAAGCCTTCCGCAGAGCCAAACATCGCACGCCTGCTCCAAGCGTGATCAGCCGTGTCCGATTGTCACGGACTATTATCTTTGGAATAATGTGTGTCTTATTGTGTCTGTAGACCTCTCTCTCCCTCTCAGCATGCGTACATAAAGAACGTAACATGATAAATAGACCAGGATAAATCTACAGGGTTAAATCCTTCGGTGGATGTTGTTTCATAATCCATTAATTCCGAACGATGGTATGACAATCATAACGCAAAAAACAAGATACGCATTAAATAGTAAATTAAAGTAAACCAGTATGGAGAAATTAAATTAGGTTTGACAATGTATGAACAAAACGGAAGTGAATCAAATAACAAAAAGGATAAATTAAACAAAGAAATATGTGGAGAAAGGAATTATCGGACTTGGATTTTTTTTTAAAACTTTAAGGACTAAAGCAATAACACAAATATTCAAATAAATAATGGGCAGCAAAAAAAAAAATAGATAACAGAAAACAGCAATAATGGAAAGAAAGAAAATTGCAAAAAAAAAACCTAAAAAAAATTGGGTAGATTTATTAAAGTGACGAAACGAGTCGCATAAATGACGGAAAGAATAACAGAATTACGGATATCTTTACATCAGCATCGAAATTAGTCAAATAATGTTGGGACATCTTAAAAATGGTATCTAAAAAAGTGAAATAAATTTAGGAAATCTTAACATTGATATCGAAAAAACAAAAATTAAACAAAAACATACAAAAAACAAATGAATGATCAATTATCATGTAAATAATAAAATAATAATGAACTACAAAATTGACAATATACACAAATTTGAGAGAATCATTTACTGGTTCCCTCCATAGAGCCGATATACTGGCTTTCAAACATCCTTACAATGCCGTAGAGCTGATGTTTTGGCTTGAACAGTTATATTTTTACATGAAAGTTTCTCAAAACAAATTATGTCTAAATTTGTTAAACATACCTGTCCTTTCTAGCGACATTGCAGAAAATAATATATTCAAAGACCTAACGTATTCCGGAAAGAATAAATTAAATAAATGACTAAACTAATTACACCAACGGCAAATATTCAAATTAATTTTAGAAATTAAAATATAAATGCAATTTGAAAATGAGAAGCATAATAAATATTTGAATGATTCTAGGTGTGTTATCAAGCCCATGGCCACAATTTCCCAATGCTGGACAGAAATAGTGAAGTATAAACGCTGCTTGTGCCGTTGTCTTGGAAACAGTTTTCCTCATCAACTGAATGTACAGATCTAATTTACAGACAATGTTGATTCCTTTTTATTTGGCTATTTCGCTAGTCGTTTTAGGTAAGTTTGTCAATGTTATTATGTTATATGTGTATAACCATTCTTTCGTTCTGTTTGTAACATTGTGTTGAATGGTACATAATACATTACATTGTGTTGAATGGTACATAATACATTACATTGTGTTGAATGGTACATAATACATTACATTGTGTTGAATGGTACATAATACATTACATTGTGTTGAATGGTACATAATACATTACATTGTGTTGAATGGTACATAATACATTACATTGTGTTGAATGGTATATAATACATTAGTAAATTTTCAGATATGACCCCGGGGAACGGCGTGGCCTAGTGGTTAAGTGACACGGCTCACAACCCGAAGGTGCTGGTTTCGATCCACATCACAGCACCGGCCATTACCCCGTAGAAGCAAACCCTAGAAAATGCAGAAAGAAGCAGACCTTTACATAAAATGCATGCTGAAGTAAGATGCACTGGGCCGACAGGCGCAACAATAAAAACTTCAGTGCAATGCAAACCGCCTTGGGGATTAGAGAAATAAGGCGAACGCAAAAAATAAAAAATATGACCCGTAATGTGATCTTTTGATATGGATATGGGCAGATTTCTGGGGTCGATTAATTACCGCCTCTTGAAGGTTGATGCTGAAATTATTAAACCAGCAACTCATAGAATGCAGGGTTCCAACATCAAACCTGTGTTGAGCACAGGGAGATGAGAAGACGGGACAGGAGTGTGTAAAACCAGCGGGCTACTGTATCTACACTCTCAGCCATTTGTTAAGGATAGAAGAGTCTGATCAGAGTGCAGTGACATAGTCTCTTAACAGAACATAACAGATAGAACAAGCACCACTGTGTTAACGGTGTGACTGTCATAGACGGTTCTTCCTCCTCTTGTGTTAGCGAAACGTGTGGGATTCTACAGCTGTAAGAGTAGCCAGGCGAGTTTCCAAAACAAACAGGTTGAAGGCTAGAGACCAGACAAAGTCTGTAACAAACATGCTACACTGCTTGAAGGCTGTGAACAGTCAAGGGCTTTAGGAAGAAATTAGGCTAGCTAGTAAACTTTAATAAAATAAGTCTGTGCCAACAACAATAACAAAATCAAATATTTTAACTCAAAAAACAACACGAGAAAAAAATTAATATTGCTTCTCAATATGAACAACGCGCCTCGCTGCAATCAAGAGAAGAGTTGAGAGACTCGACCAGATAAATACACCACACGGAAAAAAACAAACTCTTAACAGCGGAGAACAACAAACCTGAAAGAAAAGCCGGTAGAAATGAGACGCATTGAGCCCGAGGCTTATTGACAAAAGTGCAACCTTTAATTTGATGTGGAAAGCATTTTCAGACGAGGGAAATGAGCAAGAAGAGAAACAAAATCTAGAATATTTGCGACATAGATTGTATTCCTCCTTTCATGATTATTCCCTATTTCGCTTCAATGGAATCACCACCATAGCTTGCCCCCTTATAGGAAGTCTGCATACGATCATTTGAAGTGATGGTTTGAATAGCAATGGTTTTACAAGGATAAATTAGACTATAACAAGTTTTTTTTCAAAATACAACCACCTACAAGAACAAGAGGGCACATCTACAAATTAACTAAAGAAAGGTGCAGATTATATATAAGGAAATATTTTTTTAGTCAGAGAGTGGTGAATGCTTGGAATGCATTGCCACAGGAAGTAGTGGACGCAAAGACAATTAATGCATTTAAGAAAAGATTGAATGTGCATAGCTTTTAGAGAAAGGAAATGTAAATGAAATTGGTTGTATACAGACTCTGTATAGTCTTCTAAACCAGCATAAAAACATTAAGTTAAGTTATGATGAGTTCTCTTTTAGTTATCTTTCACGATATACTTGGAAGGTTACAGGTGTCCTATTCTTATCAACTCGGGTACCACTAGGGTGCTACCAAAACAGTGCAACGTTTTAACGATGAAGAGGGAGTAAGGACTAATGAGGGTCAGGCTAAACATACTGATCAAAACCCCCAGCTCACGCCCTTGGCCTTGTTCCTGGGAACAGGTTGTGTCAGAGCAGTTTGGGCAACGAAGTGGGGATCGACGCTGTAATCCCCATACTGATGAGCTTATTGTGGAGTCATTATATGCACTACATCTAGAAGAACTAATTACTCCATCACGCTTCGGAATATAAGAAAAGTCACTGTAACCTGCTAGCAACGAAACGATGTCACTCAGCACGAGCAGCTTCTAGCAACAACAATAGCAGCAACACCAACAACAGTAACAACAACAAAAGCAACAGCAACAACAGCAAACAACAACAGCAGCATCAAAAACAACAGCACAACAACAGCATCAACAACAACAACAATAACAACAACAACAGCAGCATCAAGAACAACAGCACAACAACAGCATCAACAACAACAACAACATCAAACGACAACATCAACAACAACAACAGCAGCATCAACAACAACAGCAACAACAGCAGCAGCATCAACAACAACAGCATCAACAACAACAGCAACAACAGCAAACAACATCATCAACAACAACAACAGCAGCATCAACAACAACAGCAACAACAACAGCAGCATCAACAACAACAACAGCAATAACAGCAAACAACAACAGCACAACAACAGCAGCATCAACATCAGCAACAACAACAGCAGCGTCAACAACATGATCACGAACACATACGACCGAAACAGTTATGAAGAAGAAGAACAATTCAGTTGCACTTCGGTTTTCCTCAACTCAGCTTTCGCCATATTATTTTTGACGATAATACAGCTTGTACGAGTTACATCATGATGATTGTTACAAGAAAGACAGAAACTACCAAAATCAGCAGATCGCCACGTCTTCAAACCACACAGGTCGACAAGAGCAGGCTCAAACAGGTGCAAGAGTTCAAATACATGGGAAGCATTTTCAGAATAGAACAGAGAGATGGAAACCGGATGTTAAAAAGCAAGTGCAGTGACCTACCAACTTTCATCACTACTCAAACATCAGAAGATCATTATAGAAACAAAACGGCAACTGATCAATACTATTTTCTGACCCATTATTTGCTGTCAGTGCCATGCATAATCTCTGCCCAAAATTCAGGACAAGAAAATTGCAACCTGTGAAATTAGACGTCGGGGAAGCAAACCCTTAGAAAATGCAGGAGGAAGCAGACCCTTTCATAAAATGCATGCTGAAGTCGGATGCACTGGGCCGACAGGCGCAAAATAAAAACCACAGTGTAACGCACACACGCCTTGGGGAATAGATAAATAAGGCGAAAGCACAACAACCAAAAAAAATAATTTAAAAAAAAAAGACGTCTGGGAAAAGTCATCAAGGTCAGCAGAACAGACAGAATGGAGAATAGTAACATTTAAAAAATTATGGAGAACATCCTCCCAAGAATATATGCCTCAACAGAAAGTAAAATGGTTTGGCCATCTCATGAGAATGACACCAGATCGACTGCCATTAAAAATACAACAGCTGGGTGAGACCACTGGGTAAATGGATACAAAACATCAAAGACATCCTATACCAGCATAGGCTCACTACAACAACAGCAACACGTTTGGCCTAAGTACGAGACCTGCATCTCCCCCCTACCGTGTAAGGCATCAATGGGAGGATAAAGTATGTAAGTTCTTTAGGATATTTGTCAATTTTCATCTTGTTTTGAGTTTCGATATAGCACGCATCTTCGACAGAGACCGCGAGCTAACATCTTAACTTAACTTATCGTCTTTATACTAGTTTAGAAGACTCTGCAGGGTCTGTATACAACCAGTTTAATTTACATTACCTTGCTCTAAAAGCTATGCACATCCAATTTATTCTTAACTGCGTTAATTGTCCCTGCCTCCACTACCTCCTGTGGCAATGCATTCCAAGCATTCACCCATCTCTGACTAAAAATATATTTCCTAATATCTAATCTGGACCTTTCTTTAGTTAATTTGTAGCTATGCCCTCTTGTTCTTGTGGGTGGTTGAATTTTGAAAAAAACTTGCTATAGTCTAATTTATCCGTTCCCCTGATTATCTTATGAGCCTATATTAAGTCATCTCTAATTCTTCTCTCTTCTAGACACTGAAAGCCAGTTTTTCTCTTTCCTCATAACTGTAATTCTGGAATATCACTAACAGCTTTGCTGCTCTTTTTTTGTATCCTTTCCAGCATGTTTATATCCCCTTTACCATAAGGACTCCATACCAGTACACAGTACTCCAATCTAGCTCTAACTAATGCTTTATACAGTTTGACTATCACTTTCTTACTCCTATGTTTAAAATTTCTTTTTATCATACCTAACATTGCTTAAGTCTTTTTCACTGCTACCTGCAATTGCTCACTCACCTTACCTGTATGGTATATCATAACCCGTTGGTCCTCTCGTGTTTGTGATCAGCCAATTAATAAAGACCGTTTGGAGTGCACTATCCTTTCAATCCTACTGCACATTTTCTACATTAGCGACCCCTTTCAGTCAAAGCTGACTAAAGCATGATGTGATATTGGAGTGGTTGTTGTTGTTGTTGTATGTCAACCATGATAGTGTTACTTTTTTGTGCGCCTTGAAAAGGACGATTAGTGGCAGGTATTAGCAGTTTTCCTCACATTCCATTAACCTGGCTAACGAGGCAAGGGATCGACGTTATCCACGTAGTAGTGAACGACACGCAGATGAGGCCAAGGAAAGCACAACCGTCAACATGACCCCGGACCACCATCAGTACGCTCGGGATGTATGGAAAACTACAACAAACCGCCAATTAACGGTCTTTTCAGGGCGCACAAAAGAGTAAATCTACTCAATATGGGCATTCAACAACATGCAATGTTGTAGGAAATCCACTACGTCGCGATCCATCCGCCACTGTATCTACATCTTGCCTTGTTTCCAGATCTGTTTGTGTAGTGGCTATTTAATACGTCACATTTACACGAGAAGGCAGAATCATTGTCTTATATGTCCTGTTAGATATCCAGCACAACAAGTTCTTAGTTCTTAGTCGACCTGTACTTCTACAGGGACAGATGCCTCTATGCATGTCTCAGATCTGGTATAAGCTGGATGTAGCCGGAAGAAGGGTTTCCTGCTTAGCGAGCTAGGTACCAGCAGCTCAATACTCCGCTGCGTTGGGATAAGCTCTTACGGAGGATGGTTAATAATAGACTCAAATACTAGAGCAAAGTAGACCCGCAGCCTGTTAGGCGCCATCTATTCTGCTCTAAACAAACCCCATAACCTTGGCCGGTGTTATGCCAGATCACACAGTTAGTCGGCGCTTACGACATGCTCTCTGTGGGACAGTGGTACTATTATTGTCCTTGGCATGCACAAAGACCCCGGCAGACCACTCGGTGGTGACATCGATGCTTTTTCTAAGACATTTGATTTTACATAATAATAATATTATTGCCCATCGCAAACGAAGATGGCGACGTCGTCAGACTATTGCTGCGAAATGTGCTCTTTTTCTACTTCTGTTGTCCCACTGCCCTTGTCATACTGGCACAGGAGCAAGGAAGTGATCGTCAAACTGTATAAAGCTTTAGTTAGACCCAGATTGGAGTACTGTGTACAGGCGTGGAGTCCTTATCAAAGAGGGGATATAAACATGCTGGAAAGAATACAAAAAAAAGCGACAAAGATGATAGTGAGATTCCAGAATTACAGTTATGAGGAACGACTCAGAAAAACCGGCCTACAGTGTCTCGAAGAGAGAAGAATTCGTGGTGACTTAATACAGGTTTATAAGATGATCAGAGGAATGGATAAATTAGACTATAACAAGTTTTTTTTAAATACAGCCACCCACAATAATACGAGGGCATAGCTACACGTTGACTAAAGAGAGGTCCAGATTAGATATTAGGAAATATTTTTTTAGTCAGAGAGTAGTGAATGCTTGGAATGCATTGTCAGGGGAGGTAGTGGAGGCATGGACAGTTAATGCATTTAAGAATAAATTGGATGCGCATAGCTTCTAGAGCAAGGTGATGTAAATCTAACTGGTTGTATACAGACTCTGCCGGGTCTTCTAAACCAGTTTAAAGACGTTAAGTTATGTTAAGTTAAGTGAAGTGACAGAGATTCTGGATACGTAGGTTTCTTGTTATCCCAAAGTGGGAGGATTGTGCTGTCGTTCGGTATAACTTCCAGAGAATGTCAGAGACACCCTCAATCCTTTGATGTCGTGGACAGCCCCTTGCTCGTGGACCGGGAACCAGCATATTATATGTTCTTGCTGCAGGCTGGTCATACTACATTCTGACTAAATCACCAAACCACTTGATCTGTTGTGATTCAATGAAGATACTAACTGGGGTTTTCCCCATTATCTGGCTCAGTTACTAACTGGGTTTGTCCCCATTATCTGGCTCAGATACTAACTGGGTTTGTCCCCATTATCTGGCCTAGTTACTAACTGGGTTTGTCCCCATTATCTGGCTCAGATACTAACCGGGTTTGTCCCCATTATCTGGCTCAGTTACTAACCGGATTTGTCCCCATTATCTGGCTCAGTTACTAACCGGGTTTGTCCCCATTATCTGGCCCAGTTACTAACTGGGTTTGTCCCCATTATCTGGCTCAGTTACAAACCGGGTTTGTCCCCATTATCTGGCTCAGTTACTAACCGGGTTTGTCCTCATTATCTGGCTCAGTTACTAACCGGGTTTGTCCCCATTATCTGGCTCAGTTACTAACCTGGTTTGTCCCCATTATCTGGCTCAGTTACTAACCGGGTTTGTCCCCATTATCTGGCTCAGTTACAAACTGGGTTTGTCCCCATTATCTGGCTCAGTTACTAACCGGGTTTGTCCCCATTATCTGGCTCAGTTACTAACCGTTTTTGTCCCCATTATCTGGCTCAGTTACTAACCGGGTTTGTCCCCATTATCTGGCTCAGTTACTAACCGGGTATGTCCCCATTATCTGGCTCAGTTACTAACCGGGTTTGTCCCCATTATCTGGCTCAGTTACTAACCGGGTTTGTCCCCATTATCCGCCTCAGCGTGGTGTTGCGGATTCGGTCACGGACTGTCTTTCTGGCTGCACTTCTCACACAGTGCATCTCACAGCTCTGGAGCTTACTCTAATGGGTTACTAGTAAGGACCAAGATTGACACTGGTAACACAATTTAGAAATAAATGGTGTATTTATCAGCCTCCTCTTAGTTGAAAGAAACACTCTAGGGTGTTTCAAAATCGGTGCAATGTTATATTGAACACTGTTTGAATTATCTGTACAATCTCTCTATCCACTCTGCCGTCATCAGTAAACATACTACCTATGTATTTGATGTACTTGCTTGATACCAATGTCACTGATCTTGTAACTTCTCTGTTCCTGTTAACGTAAAATCAACATAGTCTCTGCCATGCCTGTGTTGATCTTCATGTCATATTTGTTACAAGCGAAATGGAGAAAGTTCAGAAGGTGTTGTAGGTCTTCTCCATTTTGGTAAAAGATGACCCGATCATCAGCAAACAACAGTTCATTGAGGGACTCCTCATGGGAGTTAGCCAACTGTGAAATTTTATCCATATAAATTATGAACAAAAATGGAGAAAGAACACACACCTGTTGTACACCACTCGGCACTGGAAACCAATTTATCATACCTGCATTCGTTCGTACATCACCTTCACTTTTTTGCGTACTCTGATGACTTGCGATTCTACCGGCTTGTGAATCTACCTGCTTGTGATTCTATCACCGTTTGGTTCTACCTGCTTGTGATTCTACCTGCTTGTGATTCTACCTACTTGTGATTCTACCTGCTTGTGATTCTAATTGCTTGCAATTCTTCCTGCTTGTGATTCTACCTCCTTGTGATTCTACCTGCTTGCAATTCTTCCTGCTTGTGATTCTACTTTCTTGTGGTTCTACCTGCTTGTGATTCTACCTGCTTGTTATTCTACCTACTTGTGATTCTACCTACTTGTGATTCTAACTACTTGTGATTCTACCTACTTGTGATTCTAACTACTTGTGATTCTACCTGCTTGTGATTCTAATTGCTTGCAATTCTTCCTGCTTGTGATTCTACCTCCTTGTGATTCTACCTGCTTGCAATTCTTCCTGCTTGTGATTCTACTTTCTTGTGGTTCTACCTGCTTGTGATTCTACCTGCTTGTTATTCTACCTACTTGTGATTCTACCTACTTGTGATTCTAACTACTTGTGATTCTACCTACTTGTGATTCTAACTACTTGTGATTCTACCTGCTTGTGATTCTACCTACTTGTGATTCTACCTGCTTGTGGTTCTACCTGCTTGTGATTCTACCTGCTTGTGGTTCTACCTGCTTGTAATTCTACCTACTTGTGATTCTACCTGCTTGTGATTCTACCACCTTTTGGTTCTACCTGCTTGTGATTCTACCTACTTGTGATTCTACCTGCTTGTGATTCTACCTACTTGTGATTCTAACTACTTGTGATTCTACCTGCTTGTGATTCTACCTAATTGTGATTCTAACTACTTGTGATTCTACCTGCTTGCGATTCTACCAACTTTTGGTTCTACCTGCTTGTGATTCTACTTGCTTGTGATTCTACCTGCTTATGATTCTACCTACTTATGATTCTACCTACTTGTGATTCTACCTGCTTGTGATTTTAACTGCTTGTGATTTTACCTACTTGTGGTTCTACCTGCTTGTGATTCTACCTGCTATGTGATTCTACTACCTTGTAGTTCTACCACCTTGTTCATTATACTTGTTTGTGATTCTACCACCTTATGGTTCTACCACTTTGTGGTTCTATCTGCTATGTGATTCTACCATCCTGTGGTTTTACCACTTTATGGTTATACCTGCTATGTGATTATACCACCTTGTTCATTTTAGCTGCTTGTGATTCTACCTGCTATGTGATTCTACCACCTTGTTCATTTTAGCTGCTGCTCTTATTATATTGTTATTAATATTGTCTTCTTATACATTAGTCCTTGAAACGACGTTTATGACGCTGCGTTGTAGTAGTTAACAGCGGGGCTACGATATAATCTCATTTTAGTCCAATACATCCGATTCAAGGACATCATTTCCGAACAGGATTTGCCTTCACTCTTCGATCCTCTTCTTCTTCTTCGTTCGTTCTCAATCTCCCGCTACCAAACCCTGAAAGGGCGTAAGTAGCAGAATGTAGTCCAGAGAACGGCATGCGCTGTGTCGTAGTTTACAGCTTGACTGCGATATTTGCACTTTTCGGTCCAATACATCCGACTTCAGCAAGCATTTAATGAGTACCAGGTTAGCATTTCCTCTTCAATCCCTTCTCCTTAGCCAGTCTGCCCTGCTGCAGTCTGTTATCCAGGATCACCGCGTGGAGGTGTAGAAGGGATTTGGGCAAATCTGGTTCGCTGGCCCTGACGCTAGCAGTCAGCTATGGGTCGCTGGCCACTGCAGCTCATGCGCTGCTCAGCGTCTTGATCCCACTCTTCGATCATAATCTCTTATCCACACTGCATTGTTGTAGTCTTAATCCGGGGCCGCCAGATGGAAGCGCATCAGGGTATTGATCAGTTATGGGCCCCTGGCCCTGGCGCAAGCAGGCAACTATAAGTCGTTCGTTGTTATCAGCTCATTCACTGTTGCATTTTCAGCCCCAACTAAGGTATAATGAATTATGTTGATGCACATTACTCCTTTCAATTGTTTCTAGTACTTCTTATTATTTAAAAATTATTAAAACTTCTTCGAAATAATTAACATATTTAAAAGTACAAAATTTAAATAAAATTAATGCTTTTAAATTCCTTTTTTATAAGTTTTTATAACTTTACCTGATCGTTTCCCGCTTGCGTGGATCTATTTCTCCTATTTTAACTAACTTTCCCATAACCTAGAGAGTTGAAATGTTGTACACATCAACTAGTTGTGGGACCTGTTTGTGTAAGAATTATGCTCATGTAGTCCCAAAAAACAAAAAAACAAAACATATATTGGTATAAATGAAAGCATATACCGTAAAACGTAGCTTTTTTATATTTACTTGTTAAGAATTTTTTTAATTAACCGATGGCTCCAATTGGCTGAATATAGGTCCGAATTACATATGGGTTCCCGCTACCCGGCATATAACGAAGGTGTATTTATTTATTGCAACGCGGTTTAATTTATTATAAAGTAACGGTTTGTACGTAAGTGAGGCTACCAACACTTACACAATTTTCATTGCCTCATTTCTCAACCTGTCAAAAGGGGGACTACTAGGACATCCAAATAAGACAGTTGGGAGATTATAAGCAGTTACCTCGGGCAATGGAAATATCGACAGCACACAATTTGTAAAAATATGTAATACTTCTAAATATTGTAATATCTGCAACGCCTTTTCAGCACGCAATGTCTCTAAAATATATACATTTAATTAGTCTTTTCTATTAATACTTAGAAGTTTATAATTCTTCTAAATATGTTTAATACTTCTAAATATTTCTAAGTTTGTAACAGACTCTCGAGGGGCCACACTTCCCCTTCTCTCTCTTCTCACCTCACTCTGTTTCACTTGACTATGTCCTACAGTCACACTCTTGCACAACTTTCACACGCGCCCTCGTGGTAAAGCCCTTCCATTGCACTTTGGTTGGGCTAGCTTCTGAGGGCGCACAAACCTAGCATAAGTACATACAGGTGCACACATGCATTCAAGCACTGGTTTATGCGTCCTGATATCGCCCAATTGACTACGGTCTGGGGTGGAAAATGGCGCGCCTCCGCCAGTAGAAACTAGTGAGGCAAACATCTAAGCAAAAAAAAAAAAAAAAAAGTTTGTAACACTTCTAAGCAATTTTAATTATTCTAGTTAATCCAATTTGTATAAGACTTCATAATATATTTAAATTTTCTTTTTCTAAACAACTCATAGTTTATCACACTTGCAAATATATTTAATGCTTCTAAATAATTATTAGTTTACGACATGTTCAAAAATATAATCATTGCTGCAAAATTATTATTTGTTTATCTTTCTTTCTTCATTCTTTTGTTCTACTGCTATTCCTATACGACGTCGCCGAGAGTTCAGATGAGAAGCTTGTGTGGTCGTCAAGTGTTTCAGATACGCCTTCTAGCCATCTGCCATGAGTGCGCCCCCTTGCAGGAGGACCCGACACTTGCATGGAATAGGCTCTTGCTGCTGGTTGGTCTTAATGCACCCGAACCAAGTGGCTTGTTGGACATCAGTGTAGGCATTGTGCTCGTTCCAGCCATCTACCTCAACGTGGTGTTTCGGAAACGGTGTCGGATAGACTTACCAACTGCACTTCGCACACATCGCATCTCATCGCCCTAAATCTTACTCTTGTAACATTCCAATAAGGACCATGATTGACACTGGTAACACAAAGTAGGAATGACAAGCGTGTTGATCAACCTCCTCTTTGTTGAAAGTTGCACTCTGAGATGTTTTAAAATAGGTGCAAGCTGATAGTGGAAATTGCTTACCTTCTGAACATTTGTTGATAATATTTCTAAATATATCGAATGCTTCTAAATAAGTCTCTCTATAAATACATTTTTAAATATACTTAATACTTCTAATAATTATATATTTATAATACTTCTAAGTATATTTAATTCCTCCAAATATTTCAAAGTTGATAATACTTTTACATATTTAATGTTTCCATATGGTTCGCTTTTTGTAATACTTCTAAATAATTAGTGCTAATAAATAATTCTCTTTATAAACACTACTTCTAAATAATTAATGCTAATAAATAATTCTCTTTATAAACACTACTTCTAAATAATTAGTGCTAATAAATAATTCTCTTTATAAACACTACTTCTAAATAATTAATGCTAATAAATAATTCTCTTTATAAACACTACTTCTAAATAATTAATGCTTACAAATTATATATATAAATATGTAACAGTTCTACTGCTTCTACGCACTTAATGCCTATGATTGTTTATAACTCTAAAAATAAAAAATAAAAAATATAAGCAATACTTTTAAATAATACATTCCTAGAAAGTTTTAACTATTTCTAAATACTTTAGTGATAAAAGAAGTCAAATAGCAAACACTTATGTCGTAGATGAAGTGTTAGAGAAGTGCTCGTATGATGCTTAATTTTTTTGTTTAGGGTGAGTGGGTGGTTATCTTCTTTCGGTTCCTAAAAAATAAGAGCTGGATTGACTGTGGCGTGTAGGTAAGGAGGGTCAAACTCGGTAACTTTGCCACGAGAAGCGAGCACACTACCGATCTGCTACTCAGATACTACTAAATAATATTAATGGAAATTTTAAAAAAAGCTATTCAGCTCACCGTGAAGCATATATCTTAACCAAATACACGACAAGTTAACACATATTGACATGGCCATAGCTTTTGACTTGTTTGTGCCTTAAAGTTTCTACAGGATGGACTAGCCAGCCCCATGCACCTTGTGCAACACTTATCAGATACTTAAATACTTGGGATCAAGATGCGGTAAGGAACCAAAAGCTGTCAGTGACTCACAGCTGCCAAGACCCTTCAACACCTCCACGCGATGATCATGGATGATAGGCTGCAACAGGGCATATTGGCTAAGGAGAAGGGAATCGAAGAAGAAAGGCTAATCCGATACACTGAAGTCGGATGTGTCAGACCTAAAAGGCGCAAATATCGCAGTTTAGCTATAAACTACGACACAACGCATTCTGTTCTTCGGACTATACCCTAATACTTGCAAAACCCTTTTCAGGGCTTGGTAGCTGGTGTTTTATAAAAAAACGACGAAACAGAAAAAAAACATACTTCACATTTTCTAATTATTTTTGTTTGTTTCATCGCACTATCATTCCTCCCCCCTAACCTCACCCCAACCGCAAACGTATTTGTCGAAAATGTCTAATTCCTCACCAAAAACAAAACTATAACTATTGTAATTTCAAGCTACCTAGACTCAATCCTAATGTTTATGCAATCTTCGATCTAATTTACCCGCCCATTCGATTACTGTCCGTGTCCCTAGTCATGATCCTTTCTGTTTTCTCCAACATCAACAGTGGAAACACCACTGAGATCATGCTGCTTACAGGATATTCCATCACACAAGCGTGTTGTGCATTACCTGTATTGATTTTCCACCTGCATGTAGTTATACCTAGTTCCCTGCGCTCCCCTGCTGTTTCACATTATCTCAGCATCTCTACTTATTACTCCTGGCTGCTCTACGTACACTTCCACTTTATGGGATCTTCTGAGACGTTCATTCTGTAATTCGATTGTTCTCGTACTTTCCATTTCGATATGGTGTCTCGGTTTGGTAGCCGAGATATTGTAATATCTGACATTTGATGTGCCTGACTTCACCTATCTCACGTGAGCATATTTTAAAAAGGAAAAATACAATCTATAAGCCGGGCTCTGTGTCACTGTGTGGAATGTTCTAGAAGGAATTCTTTCTTGTTTACATTGATCTGCGGTCCTGTTTTTAACTGCCTACACAATTAGTCTGTCTATTGGTTCATGTATGTTTTGTTGTTAATGGAACAGAAAGCACAATTCATCTGTAAAACCAGCCCTAGTGTGAACAAAACAAAGGCAACTAGGAGTATATATGATAAAGAACTTGATATGTATATCTTTCCCGGATACCCGATGTCCCAATACCATTTACCTATTATTAGCTTGAGCCACGTCTTGTTTTCAATCAGAACGTAATGCTTGCATTATTTGTGACATCTTGAATGAGTGTCGTAATCGTTTATGACTCTCAATCCTTGTTTCGGAAGGCACATAAGGGCTGGATAAGGCATGAGTGGATAACAGACGTATAGACATCATATCCTTGGGAACTTATGTAGCTCTACTGTCCTGGCCTTTATGTGGTTTGCGAGAATGAAAGATCTGACGACTTAGCATACAGAGGTGGAACTGTACATTTGACCAACAATCGTTTCTTGGATGAAAACATTCAAGTCGATGAACTGGCAATGGGTAGATTAAAATTTTTTTTTTAAACATGCAAGGTTCAGCAGCCGAGAGGGGTGCCTGAGAGGACGAAAAAGTAGTGTGTACAACCTGCAAGCTATAGGAGCCATCAATATCGACACTCTTCGCGATAAGCTAAGAGGGACTCAGCACCTATAGGTCTAACAGCAGTACAGTAACGTCGATTCTCAATAGAACATAGCAGCGTGCACGACATGCGCTGAATGGTATTTAGAAGCACACGCAGCTATTTTTAAATTATCTTAACTCTTGTCATTCAGATGCATATGTCTTGATTGTTCCACGGATAAGAATGTTCTTTGTAATTGTTTAAAGTCAACAAAACTGTAGATATATTAATAAAGGATGGAGGAGCTTCTCCGCAAACAGACTTGAGAATCACCTGTAATGAGGCCAAGACCATAATTAAGGTAAACTTCAGCGGAACGAGGGCTGATCACTTTCGAAGAAAAATTACCAAGTTACAACCAGAGAGGAAGAAGTCGTCATCTTCAGACTGAGACCTGGACATAAAGGGATATGGTCATCTTTATAATAAAATGAGGATTGAGACAAATGGTAGGAGTCCAAGTTGGGAGAAAATCATGACCACGCAACACATTCTGCACAGCTGCAAGCGCACACGGAAATGGAGAGAAGAATATTGGCCTCTCTAGACAGAGACGAGACAAAAGATGTACACAAATAAAACAAACTTTCAGTCAGAGAAACCGAGACCGTATTCAGAGGATGAACGAAGAAGAACCTATTACATTGGTCGCGAATAGCGATTGTTCTACCACTCTACTATTGAGATGCAAGTTCATGATGGTCAGCCGAAGATTCGGGCTTTTCATGAACAGATGTCTACTTGGTTTATCTCATAACATGTGTACAGATGTAATACCTAATACGGGCTTGTGGACACGACAACACGCAAGCGAATACTGATTTGTGGACAGTGTAAGTGAATTCAGACTTGCGGACAAATGAACATGACAACATGTAAGTGAATACAAACTTGTGAACAGCGAAAACGACAACTCACAAGCGGATAAAGACTTGCGGACAGTGAACACGACAACATGTAAGTGAATACAGACTTGCGAACAGTGAATACGACAACATGTAAGTTAATACAGACTTCCGAACAATGAAAATGACAACACACAAGCGGATAAAGACTTGTGGACAGTGAACACGACAACATGAAAGTGAATACAGACTTGCGAACAGTGAATACGACAACATGTAAGTGAATACAGACTTCCGAACAATGAAAATGACAACGCACAAGCAAATAAAGACTTGCGGACAGTGAACACGACAACGCACAAGCAAATAAAGACTTGCGGACAGTGAATACGACAACATGTAAGTGAATACAGACTTCCGAACAATGAAAATGACAACACACAAGCAAATAAAGACTTGCGGACAGTGAACATGACAACTCACAAGCTGATAAAGACTTGTTGGCAGTGCACACGACAATACGCAGTCAGCTGGAGATTGCCGAAAGTCGATATAAAAAAAACGTCACTGGTCAGTAACAATTTAAGAATATAAACAGACATGCAACTACGAAACCCACGAGAAGATAAGATTAACAGATAGACTAAAAAAAAACAATGGAGGAAAAGCTAATGGAAAATCAGAGGAATCGAATTCATTTGGGCCAAGCCTAAGAAATTCCATCCATAGAAACTGTGAGCAACACAAACTTCAGTACATATGAGCAGGTCAACATTTGATGACTTGGCGCGTATTTGGTGAAAACTTCTGCTTTACAAAGAGCTCAAAAGACTGGAAGCTCAAGAAAAGCGATCGAGATGTATTCCATGTTTTATGTCCGCTATAAAATTATATGTTAACATGGAACCAATAAGGAGAACAGTATTTGTTATACGCTGTTGTTACCGTATTAACTTAATCACACGTGGCTTTTATATTTGTGACAACATTTTGTTACCGCAATAACTTAATCCCACATGCCTCTTATTTTTGTGACAACATTTTGTTACCGCAATAACTTAATCCCACATGCCTCTTATTTTTGTGACAACATTTTGTTACCGCAATAACTTAATCCCACATGCCTCTTATTTTTGTGACAACATTTTGTTACCGCAATAACTTAATCCCACATGCCTCTTATTTTTGTGACAACATTTTGTTACCGCAATAACTTAATCCCACATGCCTCTTATTTTTGTGACAACATTTTGTTACCGCAATAACTTAATCCCACATGCCTCTTATTTTTGTGACAACATTTTGTTACCGCAATAACTTAATCCCACATGCCTCTTATTTTTGTGACAACATTTTGTTACCGCAATAACTTAATCCCACATGCCTCTTATTTTTGTGACAACATTTTGTTACCGCAATAACTTAATCCCACATGCCTCTTATTTTTGTGACAACATTTTGTTACCGCAATAACTTAATCCCACATGCCTCTTATTTTTGTGACAACATTTTGTTACCGCAATAACTTAATCCCACATGCCTCTTATTTTTGTGACAACATTTTGTTACCGCAATAACTTAATCCCACATGCCTCTTATTTTTGTGACAACATTTTGTTACCGCAATAACTTAATCCCACATGCCTCTTATTTTTGTGACAACATTTTGTTACCGCAATAACTTAATCCCACATGCCTCTTATTTTTGTGACAACATTTTGTTACCGCAATAACTTAATCCCACATGCCTCTTATTTTTGTGACAACATTTTGTTACCGCAATAACTTAATCCCACATGCCTCTTATTTTTGTGACAACATTTTGTTACCGCAATAACTTAATCCCACATGCCTCTTATTTTTGTGACAACATTTTGTTACCGCAATAACTTAATCCCACATGCCTCTTATTTTTGTGACAACATTTTGTTACCGCAATAACTTCATCCCACATGCCTCTTATTTTTGTGACAACATTTTGTTACCGCAATAACTTAATCCCACATGCCTCTTATTTTTGTGACAACATTTTGTTACCGCAATAACTTAATCCCACATGCCTCTTATTTTTGTGACAACATTTTGTTACCGCAATAACTTAATCCCACATGCCTCTTATTTTTGTGACAACATTTTGTTACCGCAATAACTTAATCCCACATGCCTCTTATTTTTGTGACAACATTTTGTTACCGCAATAACTTCATCCCACATGCCTCTTATTTTTGTGACAACATTTTGTTACCGCAATAACTTAATCCCACATGCCTCTTATTTTTGTGACAACATTTTGTTACCGCAATAACTTAATCCCACATGCCTCTTATTTTTGTGACAACATTTTGTTACCGCAATAACTTAATCCCACATGCCTCTTATTTTTGTGACAACATTTTGTTACCGCAATAACTTAATCCCACATGCCTCTTATTTTTGTTACATATTTTGTTACTTCAGCAATTTAGTCCCACTTGACACAGAGAGGGGATTTGTTTTATTGTAGTTAATTTGAGGCTAATTGTTGTAGAGACAAATTCAGAGGTGTTCAAAATGATGGGGAAAAGTCATTCTGACAGGAGTTTAGATGAGGCAATGTCTAATTGTTATAGAAAGAAGTGTTATGGGTGTATGACCACCCACTGGAATGTGGTTAGTGAGTTTTTAAGTTACTTTATTTAATGACAAGCTGTTATACGGAGATTGGTAGTGTAACAAGATAGCCAGGGAAGTTAATAGTGGCTCAAGAAAGGAATAACTTGATAGATTGACAGGCGGTGCAGGACTTGACACTAGCTGCTGACCAGTCAACGGAGAGAGGATAGAAGTATTTTGTGATCGACTACAATGTTGGATAGGGTAGAGCACATGCGTCAATAAAGGCTGAAGCAGAGAGCAGAACAGGCTCATCTTTCCGGGTGGTTTATCCACTATATTACTTTGGTATTTGCACTTTTGCTTAATGGAAAGAGTAGTGGACCTTCTCCAGTTTCTCGAAGTCAGAACGATACTGTAGATTTCACAGACCCCGTGACTAGAGTTTTGCTGGAAAACACAGTAAGCTGAGTCGGCAAACTCAGCAGTGAGAAAAAAACGGTCAAACTCAGTGAGGTGAACCATAGACTTCCCTGAATGCCCAAAAACAAAGCTCATGTGAGAAATCGTTGGTTTCACAGCAGCGACTAGAATCTAGTGAAGCTGCAGAATGTTGGTTCCACAGCAGCGACTAGAATCTAGTGAAGCTGCAGAATGTTGGTTCCACAGCAGCGACTAGAATCTAGTGAAGCTGCAGAATGTTGGTTCCACAGCAGCGACTAGAATCTAGTGAAGCTGCAGAATGTTGGTTCCACAGCAGCGACTAGAATCTAGTGAAGCTGCAGAATGTTGGTTCCACAGCAGCGACTAGAATCTAGTGAAGCTGCAGAATGTTGGTATACAGCTAACAACACCACGAAGGTGGATCCCATGACTGAAGAAATCAGATAGCTTAATTCTAGTTGGACGTGTTCAATAACAAAAGACACAATCTGGGTTAAATTAAGAGATTCCGCCCATCACATGCTAATATATCTCCTTCTAATTAGATTAGCCACAGATATAAGGCAAAAGGCAAAGGTAATGGCCGCCGTTCATCGTAGACGATGATGGCATAATTAATTTTGCTAGCGCTATTTTTAGTAAGGATTAACTGCGATACTTGTTATCCTCACTCTCTCGTCTCGTGCCGATCGACCCCAGTGGCAAATCAAGGACAAGACGACTAGGGGATGATTACGAGATGCAGAGGACTCTGCATCAAGCACCCGTGAAAAAGACGGCGAAGTCCAGAGTCGAACCCACCACCTGATCACGAGGCGGACGGCTTAACCACTTCGCCACGGAATCCCCAGTCATAGATATATTGGTTATAATAATGTTGTCAATGATTAGACATTCTAATTAGATTAGCCATAGATATATTCATTGTAATAATGTTGTCAATGATTAGACATTCTAATTAGATTGGCCATAGATATATTCATTGTAATAATGTTGTCAATGATTAGAAAAGATACCAACTAAATTACCTTTTATTTTGTTCAGCCCAAGCAAGTTTATGTGTTTTCTATGTTGATATTGTGTGAAAAGGACAATTTAGTTGAAAAATAAATAAAGCCACTAAACAATAGAGTAAGTTGAGTGTGCGAAAGTGAATCTACTAGATAAGTAACATAGTGTCCCGTTATATGAAAGTGTTACATAGCGCAGTGGCCAGTGATGTCTAAATTATAAGTATTAGATAAAGTAGTAGTAGCGCTGTTACCATATTTTGTTTTTGTAGTAATCTTATCTCACATGACTCTTATATTTGTGACCGATTTTGTTATTGTAATATCTTAATCCCACAAGACTAATATTTCTGACTGTTTATGTTACTCCAATAACTTAATCCCACATAACTTTTACATTTGTTACAGTTTTTGTTACTGCAATAACTTAAATCCCACATGAATATTATATTTGTTACAGATCTTGTTATTGCAATAACGTAATCCTACTTGACTCTTATATTTGTTGCAGATTTTGTTACTGCAGTAACTTAATCCCACGCGACTCTTACATTTGTTACAGATTTGTTTAAAATTCACAATAAAAACAAAAATATTGACGAGATCTATAGCAAACAGAAATATATTAGCAGAATTAAAGCAATTTCCAAATTAATAAGATCTTTACAACACGTCCATAGTTGAAGGACACATTTCGTACAAAAGGATCTTGTTTCGGGGCTGATAAAATGTAATGATAACAGTACAAATGGTTTACGGTATATTCGTTTCAGCTGCTACAACGTTAGACAGGACCTGAAAAACGTTCTCAAAATCGTCCTCTTTCTTTGTTAGTTGGCGTATTATTTTTGTTATGTCTAATTTTGAAATGAAAATTGTCCATTAGAAATGTATTTGGAGAAATCGGGCAGGGCCACTAGAAGAAACAATGTTTGCAATTAAGAAATGTAGCAGAAAGTGGGAATAACGCAATGGATAGTGGATGCCATATTTTAATTATAAGAGAATTAAGTGGTTGTGGCTAATAATTATCTATCCACCAATAAAGCCCATAACACAAAACAGCTGGCCTTCGAGGCAAACAGAAGATAAAGAAATATATGAATTTATTATGTTCAAGAAACGTTGCCGAGTTATGGATTGAAAATAACAACCGACGCACAAATGGCACAACAAAGACCATTACGTCACCTCGAGACAGATAGAGACACAGATCGACAGATGGAATAAGGCTATGAACGCATTCAACACAAAACAACAACATTGCTCACGTGCAATCACCAACGGTCGCCTTGAGGCATAAACAACAGCAGCGTGTCAAATGCGCGTGATGGTTTGAGAATAAAACATTAAGGAAATTATGTTTATCTTTAGCGTTGAGAATGTGGAATAAGGTAGACTCATGTCTTTTATAAACGATATATATTTTTTAACTATATTTTATTTCACACTT
This sequence comes from Ariolimax columbianus, assembly GCA_036924085.1. NCBI lineage: Eukaryota > Metazoa > Mollusca > Gastropoda > Stylommatophora > Arionidae > Ariolimax > Ariolimax columbianus. The sequence goes on from JAVGWX010000004.1 coordinate 46,281,992, forward strand.
CTATTTTTGTGTAAATATCTGCCCTTCTAGTGTAATAATCTTTAGATAATTCCGCTATTGCTATTTACATGTTTTCTGGTTTAAAGATACAGTTTAAATATTATTTGTCCTTTATTTATATTCACTTGCTCTGTTTATAATTTCAGCTAGTCGTTGTCAATCGTGCTGATTCTCTGCTTTTATCATCTTTGTCGCTCTTCTTTGTGTCCTTTCCAGCACGTTTATATCCCTTCTATGATAAGGATTTCACATCTGTACACAGTACTCCAATCTAGGTCTAACTAATGCTTTACACAGTTTGACTATCGCTTCCTTGCCCCTATGTTTAATATTTTGTTTGTATCATACCTAACATTGCATTTGGCTTTTTCACTGCTACCTGGACTTGCTCACTCACTTTACCTACATAATCTATTGCAACCCCTAGGTCCTTTCCTTTTTTTATTTTTCTAATATTTATCTCTCTCATTCTGTAATTATGTTCCATATTGGATCTACCCATGTGGATGACTGTACACTTATCTAAACTCCATTTGTCAGCTTACATACCATTCTCGAATTTTATCTAAATCCCACCTCAAAATATCCACTTCTGCTTTAGATAAGAAACTTCTGCATAGTTTTGTGTCTACCGCCAATTTTGCAATCATGGATTTGATATCACTGCCAAAATCTTGTAAATATTAGTCCTCTTTTGCTAAAGACGGATTTAAAAAATGTAATTGGCATAGTGCGAGTTTGTCCAAAACCCATCTTACCTTAATACGTCTTCGCATGTCTAGTAGCTTTCTTGTTTGTTTTGTAATTCGTGTACAGCTTTTGGATTTAGGAACCGTAGCAGCACCAAAGCATTTATTGATCCAGAGATTTGTCAATCTTGATGCTGGATTTGATCTACAAACCTAGTACCATTAAGCAGTGTTATGGCTCTCTTATTACTGCGAAAATTAACAAAGAACCACACAAAAACATTAAACTTTATAACCTGGTACGTCCAATAATCCAAGATAGCAGGTAATGTAGAAAATGTGATAAACATATGAAATAAAAAAAGGTCTAATTCAACATTTATGAGATATGGCACATTTCAGTATAAATGATAAAAACTCATCATAATTAATGCCATTGACAAAATAACGCAGGACAAAATAGTATGAAGACAAGAAAAAAAGCATTACGAGTCGACAACAACATTTATATTTTAAAATAAATGTTATTTTTCTTCTTCTTCTTCTTCTTCTTCTTACTATTATTATTTTATTACTAGTATTATTATTATAATTGTTGTTCTTTATCTTCTTCTACTTCTTTATCCTCTTCTGCCTTTGCTTCCTTTTCTTCTTGTTCTTATTCCTTCGTCTATTTCTTCTACTTCTTCTTTGTCTTCCTCTTCGTCTACCTTTTATCTCCCTTCTGTTGTATATTTTTTCATTGTTTCTAGTTCTCTTTCTCTTTGTTTCCTAAATGAATTCATTGGACTATGTACCGACCCTTACGCCCCAACGCATCCGAATTCAAAATTGAATGAGTTCACTTCACATAAGTGTACGACCTTGCTGGTTTATGAATCTAAACACAAACACATTTGGCTTGTTGGCAGTGCCACTAACCATGACGCTGCCACGCACCACCGACCCTTTATATGAAGCATACGACTACACCTTAATCGGGTCTCCTTAAAGTAAGTAATTAGCCCCTTTCAGTGAAAACTGACTACATGATACCGCGCCCTTGGAATAAAAACTCTGTACTGAGTTTTTGGTTCTCCTAATCTTACGTACGTTCGCATTTATCCTAGCAGTGTTGAAGTGGCTTCTATTCGTCCATTCTGAGGTGGCTCTTCCTAGTGCACCTCCACTTGTCCCGTCTGCAGCTTCGTCTTCCCATGATGCCAGACTTACATCCAGTGATTTCATCTCCTATTTACACACGTCTTTGAATCGAATCTGTTCTTGTGCCATCCACCAGCTGTTAATAGAGGATATCTTTGACGATGCGTGCATCTTTCATGTAGCAAGAGTGACCAACCCATAGTAACCAGCGCTGCCTTAGAATAGTATGCATCTCCGCGCCTGTCACCATTTCCCTTCATGAAACGTGTAAGATTGATAGCAGACGCCGTAGGTGAGGCTCTTCCTCTTCTTCTTTCGTTCCCTTGGAGTATGTCTACATCTACAAAGTTGTCTCTTGTATGGACCTCACTGTCTTCTACCGCTTGGAGTATTTCTAAATCTGCAAGGTTGTCTCTTGTATGTACCTCACTGTCTTCTACCGCTTGGAGTATGTCTACATCTGCAAAGTTGTCTCTTGTTTGGACCTCACTGTCTTCTACCGCTTGGAGTATGTCTACATCTGCAAAGTTGTCTCTTGTTTGGACCTCACTGTCTTCTAGCGCTTGGAGTATGTCTACATCTGCAAAGTTGTCTCTTGTTTGGACCTCACTGTCTTCTAGCGCTTGGAGTATGTCTACATCTACAAAGTTGTCTCTTGTATGAACCTCAGTGTCTTCTACCGCTTGGAGTATGTCTACATCTGCAAAGTTGTCTCTTGTTTGGACCTCACTGTCTTCTAGCGCTTGGAGTATGTCTACATCTGCAAAGTTGTCTCTTGTATGGACCTCAGTGTCGTCTACCGCTTGGAGTATGTCTACATCTGTGAAGTTGTCCCTTGCATGAACCTCTTGTATGAGCCAATCTAGATTTCAATCGCGGCCCGTTTGCTACGATTACACCTCGTTTCATTACAGACAAGAGTTACGTTATTCGACCAACTAGAAAGCTTAAATCGGGAATTTTTCTAAATATTTGTCATCAATTAAAATGGATAATGAAATCAACAAGTCAAATGTTAAAAAGCCGAAAGACCTCTTCAATATTCACATTTAAACAGTCACAAGACGGAGAGAGACGGTTAGAGACAGAGAGAGACGGAGAGAGACGGTTAGAGACAGAGAGAGACGGAGAGAGACGGGAAAATAATGATGATGATAATAGGAGGAAACAGGAAGGACAATTTATATTAAGTAGATGACGGGCCTGTTAATGGAATTTCAGAATTACAGTTTTAAGGAAAGACTCAGAGAAACCACCCTACAGTGCCTAGAAACGAGAAGAATTCGAGGTGACTTAATACAGGTTTATAAAATAAAAAAGGATAAACTAGACTGTACCAAGTTTTTTTCAAAATTCAACCACCTACAAGAACAAAGGGCACAGCTGCAAATTAATTAAAGAAAGGTCCAGATTAGATATTAGGAAAACATTTTTAGTCAGAGAGATGCATGCTTGGAATGCATTGCCACGGGAAATAGTGGAGGCAGGGTCAATTAATGCATTCAAGAATAGATTGTATGCGCATAGTTTTTAGATAAAGAAATGTAAAAGAAACTGGTTGTATACAGAATCTGCAGTATTCTAAATCAGTATAAAGACGTTAAGTTAAAGAACGACTATTAGACGTCCTAAAGGAAGGGGGAGAAACTTTAGCAGTTCATCTATCAAAGCTGTTTAATAAATGCCTCTCTACGGTACAAATTCATGACCAGTGGAAATCCTCAAAAACTGTTCTCATCCACAAAAAAGGAGATACTGAACATTTTGGGAGCTGTCGTCCAATTTGCCTGTTACCCATAATGTTCAAGATATTCATTAGTTCAGTTCAGTTCAGTTCAAGTGTCATCTCCGCACCGAATGTCTGCTGCAATGGAATTCTAGTGTACTCTATCTCTTGCCGTAATGGTACAATCTGAAAGACTTTTTCCAGTCCATCTCCAGATGTTATCCGGCCACTTAAAACGTTGTCTGCCTCTTGAACGACTGCCTTCCACCCTACCCTCCAGTATGGTCTTTAACAAGGAGTGTCTTGTAATATGACCAAATTAACGTAACTTGTCTAACCATGATTTCGGTCATTAATTCTCTTTTCACCCCCAACTTATTCAATACCTCCACATTTGTTTTCCTCTCTTTTCCAGAAATGCGACCCAATCTTCTATATGCCCACATATATTCACTAGAATCATTGCCAACAGAATCGACAGACAATGTGGTGAATGTAGTGTGCATACATAGTTAATATTCACACTGTCAACGATTACATCTTTTTGTAATAATATGATGTTATCACCACTTTTAGAGTGTACCCAATATACTATATTGTGTATTTGATAATGTTTCATTGTTTTTGTAACATCTCATTTGAATTGAATTGACCAAGTTACTCAATAATTTTGACATTGAAACAAAATACAAATAAATATCTATATAATTAAGAGATTTTCTTAATGGAAAATGCCAATGAACCACCGGGATATAATTCGCAAATGAGAAATGCGTATATTGAAAAGATTTTTATGGAGCCCAACAAGTCTTTTCACGCACATATTAATTGCTGATGCATTATACCCGCCGGCCATTCAGTAACGAGATTCATTCCGCTTGCTGGTCGCTAGGCGGATTAGAAATTCAATATCAAAATGGACGTCGTATATTCGTTTCCATTCGTCTTTATGGGGATCTTATATAACGATAAAACGAACTTCTTCTTCTTCATTTTTATTGATCCTCGTGAAAACGGTTATTTTTCTCTGTTATTCGCGTAAAGCACGAGAGCGGCCAGTGGTTATCATAACAGGAAAAAGAGCAGAATTTGAAATTGGGCCGGCTTTCCCATCTTTTATAAATTATAAGTGACAAGAACAAGAAAATATGGCATCTGCATCCGATAGCAGAAGGAAAGCAGCTATGTCAAAGTATCCCATTAGGTGTGATGCGTCTAGGTATGTCCATCAAATTTATAAGGCAACAGCAAACTGGGCAGGCATCAGAGGTGTGTGTATGTCAAGTGTAGGAGAATAGTTATCTATCACGTACAGGCTGTAAAGAGGCCTTAGAGTAACTGTATTTGTGTCAAGCCTAACACCACGGCCATGAAAAACATGCTGACCAATTACCTAACTACCGCCAGGGTCAGGTACAACATGCTGACCAAGACCACCCTAACTACCGCTAGGGTCGAGTACAACATGCTGACCAAGACCACCCTAACTACCGCTAGGGTCAGGTACAACATGCTGACCAATTACCTAACTACCGCCAGGATCAGGTACAACATACTGACCCAGACCACCCTTACTAACGCCAGCGTCAGATACAACATACTGACCCAGACCTCACTAAGTAACGCCAGGTTCAGGTACAACATACTGACCATGACCCTAAGTAACGACAGGTTCAGGTACAACATACTGACCATGACCCTAAGTAACGACAGGTTCAGGTACAACATACTGACCATGACCCTAAGTAAGGCCAGGTTCAGGTAAAACATACTGACCATGACCCTAAGTAACGACATATTCAGGTACAACATACTGACCATGACCCTAAGTAAGGCCAGGTTCAGGTAAAACATACTGACCATGACCCTAAGTAACGACATATTCAGGTACAACATACTGACCATGACCCTAAGTAACGACAGGTTTAGGTACAACATACTGACTATGACCCTAAGTAACGCCAGGTTCAGGTACAACATACTGACCATGACCCTAAGTAACGCCACAGTCAGATTCAACATACTGACAAGATCACATCTCAAATCCATGAGTGAACCCGGAAATACATTGTGTTACAGCAACCTAGACAACAAGGTGAGGACATGTATTGTCATACCCGTGGTGATGAGTCTGTTGTAAAGCATTGTGACTAAAGCACCTCTCACTACAGCGAAGACGGTCCAGGTCCACCTTATGTTGCACGTATCAGGATGTAAGATTCAGCCAATACAAACGTATCGGTCAAGAGTGAAGAAAACGGGCCGACAAGCTTAAAGAACAAGCACATAAACACTCAAATATAAGCCGAAGCACAAATATATATAAACAAAGACAACACACATAATGGCACACACACATAAACCACACACACATAAACCACACACACAGGGGTCACACACACATAGGTCACTCACAAATCGGACCACACACATTTATATACACACATAGTAAACACACACACAAATTACTCACACTTAGCTCCCACATAAAGTACGCACACACATATGTCCCAGGCATAGGTCACAAACACAGCATAAACACACATATACATAACACACACATATATCACAGAAAAATAGACTACACACACACATATATATATATATATATAAATATATATATATATATATAATATATATATATATATATATAATATATATATATAGCACACACATAGACAACCCTCATAGAAACCACACACTTATACCACACACACACATAGACCACACACACATAGACCACACACACACACATAAACCACATAGACCACACACACACACACACACACATAAACCACATACACATAGATCACACGCATAATAAAGACCACACAAAAATAGACCAGACACATAGATCACGCAGACGTAAATCTCTCATACATAGATCACATACAAATAAACCACACGCACAAATACCACACACATATTGATAGTTTGTCCATATTCGTGAAGGTGAACCGGCAGAACTAACCCGTGAGCTATGGCATAGGTATAACTAGTTTAAGCGTAGCGCCATTCAGCCGGCGTCCAGACCAGGATAAACGGATGGAAGAAATCACAAAAAAAGAACGAAATAACAAGTCCAGACGAAAAGCAACTCCACGTATCCGTGAACACAAGTGTAAGCCGTCGACTAATGTGAATTCCAGGCAAATCCGTGGTCTGGCGGCATCCATAATGATCCAAAACAGTAGAGAAATGTAGACTCGCAGCCAGTTACGGCGCCATCTTTGCCAGATATATACCCCACATACAAATACCACACACATATAGACCACACACACATAAACAACACACGCATAGGCAACACTCGCATAGATGACATATATCTGACGTTCTGGTCAGTATGTTGTGCCTGATCCTGACGTGACGTTCTGGTCAGTATGTTGTGCCTGGCGTGACGTTCTGGTCAGTATGTTGTGCCTGACCCTGACGTGACGTTCTGGTCAGTATGTTGTGCCTGACCCTGACGTGACGTTCTGGTCAGTATGATGTGCCCGACGTCTTAGTTCCCTAACATTCTGTTGTCTGGTCTGAAAAGTTTACTTGATATAGTTGGAATCCTGGTTTTCCAAAATCCATGTTTCTAGGTAACAAAAAGCTATCCGTAGTAGGTTGTGTGTGTGTGTGTGTGTGTGTGTTTGTGTGTGTATAATGTTTGCGCATGTGTGTAACATGTATGTGTGCAATTTTACTTCCTGCTGCTTACCAAGCTTGGGGGAAGTTAGGTGGTGTATTGGGCAGGAACTTGATTATTGTTCGATATTTCTGTCATATATTTTCCAATTTTGATTATTTCAATCACATGACTGACAGATCTAGTTTCCATATTCCAGAGAGGGAGGCAGGGGGGGGGGGGGGGGGGTTACTGTTTTACAGGACTGCTTGTTGTCACCGAGTCTCTATAAAACATTAAGAGATGATGGTGGAAAATGGTGATCGGAGTTGTAATAGGGTTGTCAATGTCAATGGTATGAAAGTTAATGCATCAAATTTGCCAATATTCAAGCGGTTCAGCAGGAGAATCAGCATCGTTGCAAATGCTGCTTGATTAAATTAACAACACAAATTGATAGTTTGGCATGAAAATAAACATGTTGAAGACAAAGACGTTGGTAATAGCTCAGCAACATAAGAAAATGAAAATGATCGTCAATGGAGAAATAATCGAACAAGTACATAAGTTTACATATTTAAGACAAATAAGATGCCCGCATTGAGACAGAAATTAAGACAAAGATTGCAATGGCTAAAAAGAGCTTTGGAAAAAAAAAAAAGAAATTGCTTACCTCAAAGAATATCAGAAAAGAACTGAGAAAAAGAATAATCGCCACTCATATATGGCAAATTGCACAGCATGGGATTGACACATGGACAAAGAAGAGTGAACAAGGCTTATAAGGGTCTGAAATACGGTGCTACTGTAGAATAGACAGAGTGAGTTGGACAGAAAGAAAATCTGATGACAATGTTCTCACTGACGTAGACACTCTAAGATAAATATTGAAAATGAATGTTCCAAAACCGAAGATTTAGTTGGCTAGGCAACAATATATGACATCAAAGTCACCTACAGAATATCCTAGAGGGCAAGATTCGGAGGGAAAGGATAAGTCATGAAGAGACATTAAAGTAGGGGCTAATGCTAACATGAAGAGAGCTGCAGAGATTATGGTCAAAAGGAGAGACATACTCTGAAATCTTACAACCAGTTGATGGACTGATCAACCAGCTGATGATGATTATTCTCAGGATAGCGGCTAATAGCTTGCTCTTTTCAATTGCTAACTACCGAAGGTTCATTTGGGCCCACAACATATACACAAGACTTCAGTGTTCATCGTTCATCTCCGATAGGACTAGCTGCCGATCTCCCCTCCCTTGAGACCAAGTGACGCGTTTGACTTGAACGATTCTAACACTCGAAGTTTCGCGCTGTCGTCTATTGAGAAACGAATGTCTTACCTCTCAGCTATAGCGACAATATGTGGAAACATATAAATATTGATGAGCAACCGATAGATCAATAATGCCCATATTTGCGAGAAAGAAATAAAAGAAAGTGGTAATTTCAAATTAAGAAACATGTTGACTAACGAAACAAATGTAAACTCAGTTTCCTTTTCTGTTGCCTGCTTTGCATTTTTTACGATTGTTTAAAATATATTATCTTGACTGCTTGGACACTCTTTATAATCATAATTCCCACATAAAACTGAACGCATTTCTTGTTATATACGACTACTCGAATGCTGTTAAGTGGCATTATGTTGCTTGAAAAATATTCACAGACTCTCCCCATACATTTTACAAATGGCAGTGCATGCATCTCTTGTTGGAAAGACACGATTTTATGCGGGCAAAAAATGTAAAAAATTATCACCCGTCGCTTAGAAAATTGAAGGTGGCAACGGAGATGTCATTCAGTCTTTGAATAGCTCTAATTGTACACTGTCTGAAAAATGACGCATGGAAAAACGTTTTTTTAATATGCTTAGAACTCTTTGATGTGTATATCAGACGTAGAAAGTTATAAAGTGCGTCCTAAATTAATTTCATTCTAGTGCTGTGCTCTTAAGTGATATTCTTTCTTTCTTTCTTTTTGTTTTCCTCTTCTTTTTTTTCTTCTAATTATGATTATCATTATTATTGTTATTATTATTATTATTGTTCTTCTTACGATTTCTGATAAAACGAGTTATTCACATTTGAATACCTCTACCATATATTGAAGCAACTGAGGAGCAGGGTGGTAGAAAGCTCGACTCTCACTTGAAAGGTACTGGGTTCGATCCCCGATATCGGCACGCTCCAGCCGACTCAAATATAAAAGGTTACATGACTTACTGAGACTGAGGCAGTGACGTCAGCTCAGTAGAACTGAACAAGGGTCAATCACCACTGCTGTGATCCGATTTGTATTCTTGATCTCCAGTCACCAACCATTTCAATTGTCGGGGACAATATGATAAGATTGAGATTAGAGTCATTGGCAACGTCACCTGTTCCACGGACAACTATCCACACCTGTTTGAATTCGAAAATAGTTCAACCTTTCTTAGGGGCAAATAGGGATCAAGATGCTGAGCCGATCATGAGCTGCAGTGGTCAGTGACTCATAGCTGACTGCTAGCGTCAGGGTCAGCGAACCAGAGCTGCCAAGACCCTTCTACATCTCCACGCGGTGATCCTGGATAACAAGTCAAGCTGTAAACTACGGCACAAGGCATTCCGTTCTTTGGACTATATTCTGCTACTTAAGTCCTTTCATGGTTTGGTAGGGGGAGATTGAGAACGAACGAAGCCAAGCCAAGCCAAATAGCAAGGACATGACCTTCAATGTAGTATGGCCCCCAAATACCTGTGTGTAATGTTGGAGCACACACTGTCGTATGCGATACACTGTCAGAAAATAAAACAGAAGATACATGCAAGAAATAATATCCTCTAACAAAGGGAGCACATCCAGGTGTCCGCCCTGTGTTTCTCCGTAGATTAGTACCCAGAGCAAATTGGGAAAGGGAAAGACACTCTGCAAATATCAAATTTATTGATGCAGCAATAATGAGACTGGCTGGAAAGTAAGAAGGTGTCTAAAGTATACTCTAAATTAAAAATATAGCCTGTAATCGTCCTTGTTGTTGTTGTTGTTTGCGAATGCCCACAATGAGTAGATTACTCTTTTCTGCGCCCTAAAAAGGGCGTTAAGTGGCGTGTTGTCGTAGCTTTTCTCACATCCCGAGCGTACTGATGAAAGTGGACCGGGGTCCTCCAGGTGGTTATGCAATGCTAGGCTTCATATGCGTATCGCTCACTACTACGGGGATCACGTCGAACCTCCCGTTGTTAGCCGGACTGTTGTACTAGTCAACAGCCCGTTTTCAGGACGACCAACGAGGAGGTCAGGTGAGGGTCTTGGCCAGTACATTTCTCCTGACCCTGGCTGACATTGTCTAATAAGTGTGTTTTTCCTGACCCTAGTTGACATTGTCTGATCTGTGTGTTTTGCCTAACCACAGAAGTTAGCCCGATCGTCCTCCATAATCGTCGTAGTATCACCTGAGACGCGAAGAACTGGTGCATCAGAAATTGAAGGGAGGGAAACAGGCATGCGACACAAGGCACCCTGTGTTTGGGCACCAGTTTCAATGCTCAAGTCTGAAATCAAGATGAAGGTTCTTACAGTCGACACAGTCTTTAACAGACGTCCCGGAAAACTTTGCATAGAAACATGAAATGAACTGATGCAGTTACCCTGGATCAAACTGCAGGAGAAGCCTTCGCATGGATAACACTTGCCTTATGCAACATGGAAGTCACTAAATAGACTTAGAACTAGTGTATTACGATGCAGGAGTATGTTAAAAAGATTGGGTTCTATGGATGAAGAGACAAGGGACTGTCGAGCAATACAAGACTCAGACCAACTCATGATCTGCACAATCTATCTGTAAACATGCAATATGGCTGCATTTTTGGAGGGGCAATAACAAGGCAATCCGGGTGGCTACAAATTGGGAACATGATAAATGACGTGCGTACACAAGACAGGGGAAGTAAGTAAATTTAGATTGTCTTAAACCCCATAGTTTGAATACATTCTATACCTTTACAGTAGCTACCAGCACATTCCTCTTTGGCTCTCTATTCCCTCTTTTCTCTTAGCCTGACTACACGAGTGCCATCTGTTTCCAAGGCTGTCTTTTTAATTGAGTCTTGGTCAACTATGGTTCTCTGAACATTGTGCGGACAATCGGCTTTGAATTACTTTCTGCTTTCAACTTAATGACAGCTACATCTTGTGCTCCATGTTAAACCTATTATCGCTCATCAAATCGTCAACTTCACCACGTTAAGCTGTCAAGTCACCTCTCTCTCTCTCTCTCTCTCTCTCTCTCTATCTCTCTCTCTCTCTCTCTCTCTTTCTCTCTCTCTAGTGCTCTTTTCACAGATAACGTGCATGCTCTCACAATGTGCCATATTGCTCTTCTCCTAACAACATACTCCAAAACTAGAATTTGTCTTTCAGATGTCCCTATCAAGCTAACTCTGTTCTTTGAAGTAAAACTCAGAACGTTGTTTAGTAAAACGACCTGACACAAAGACTCTTGAGTGCGAGAAAAAGCCAGTTTAGAAAACAGCACTTTATAGACTGAATTAGCACACGGCATGAAAGAGGTTTCACGAATCCATATAAATTGTTTTCTGTTTCTGTCATTCAATTCTATCCGTTTGTAACGCTCCCGAAAATAGTAACACTCAACAAAGAGAAACACGCAAAGTACTTGGTGCATGGCCCAGTGTCAACAGCGGGTTTGCTGATACTTTTGCTGAACACCGGATATGCAACATAAAGTTTCGTTTTTTTATATGGAAATGTTACAAAAAAGGAAGACAATTTTGATAAGTATTCTCACTGCCAAGTGAATTGTACAGTATCTGATGAAGGGACGGTTTCAGCGAAATTCTTTAATTATTTATGTTCATATAAAAGCCTTTATAGATATAGAAATACCTGTACTTAATATCTAAAAACCTTGTATTACCACATGTTTCCTCCATTAAGTTGAATAGCATTTGGAGACTCACCAGTAATTCTCCATGAAAATTACTGTTCAGTATTTGTGCTTTTGTATTTTATATCTTTCATATGAGAAATATTTACTCTAGTTTAATCAATCAATGAAAACCGTTCAGCTCACAGATGAGCACTTCAACAATTAATCATTGTCTGCTTATCCTGTGCCAAACCAGGCCACCCTGAGAAGGTGGCCTTTTTGTTTAGGTCTGAATCTACTTTTGTTGCCTTCCGTATTCCAGAATAAAGACTGTTGTTTCCCCGTTAGTGGCATTGTGACAAAGCGTTTCTTTTTCCATCTATGCCATCGCTCGAGTGTCTGCACTTCGAGTTACCTCTAGTTGTCTCGGCTGATAATCGTGCCACTGGTCCAGGGTGGCTCGGACGATAGAGTGAGGCTGATGATTCGCGCATTCTTCATCACTATAATCCAAATACAGCGCAAGCTATATATCAAGACAAACCCGTGTGATGATCTCACAAACAAGACAAACCCGTGTGATGATCTCACAAACAAAACAAACCCGTCTTGTGATGTCACAAACAAGACAAACCCGTGTGATGATGTCACAAACAAGACAAACCCATGTGATGATCTCACAAGCAAGACAAACCCGTGTGATGATCTCACAAACAAGACAAACCCGTCTTGTGATGTCACAAACAAGATAAATCAGTGTGGTGATGTCATAAACAAGATAACGCCGTCTGATGTTATTACAAACAAGACAAACCCGTGTGGTGATGTCATAAACAAGACAAACCCGTCTGATGATGTCACAAATAAGACAAACCCGTCTGATGATGTAACAAATAAGATAAACCCGTCTGATAATGTCACTAACAAGACAAACCCGTCTGATAATGTCACTACCAAGACAAACATGATGTCACAAACATGGCGTACGATGGACAACACTTTTCTTAATTGTGTATCCTATCTAAAGCGTTTTGTTTTCCTTCTGTAAAGTCCCACTGAACCGTTCTCGTTGTAGCGTTCATTGTTTCCCCATGGTAGAAATTCATACAATATAACAGACTTTACCCAGAGTACTTGTGAAGGTTACATCCGCCATGTCGTTACGTCAACTTTTATAACTAGAACCTCCGTGACATAATTACTAATTCAAACATAAGTCAGCGATTCCTGGAAATGTTGGAAGCTACCTCGTATAAGCTGAAACACCAGGGGTGAAGTGTCAAACACTTCATCTTGAATGACAGTACCTGCTATATTTCTTTGAAATAGTAAGGCCATTGGATTTCCTCGAGCCATTTAACGAAGAATGAGCTGTAAAGGGTTGTGTTTTAAAGAAGACGGCAACTATTATTTCAGATATAGTTCAAATCATACGGACTAGGGTGAGAATTTTAATCGATTAGTTATTACGTGAAAAATTATAGACGAGAGAAGAGACAAAAATGCCCGAGAAACTCACGAACAACAAATGGATGCGAAGCAGAGATAAGCGCGGCAGTTAAATGTGGTGATTACACGTTGAAGTGGCCACGAAATGCGTCTGTAAATCGTTTGTAATTAATACGTGCATTTTGGTAGATTATATATAAGCGCATAAAATATCTTAGCCTACAGTTCTTCTTGTTCTTCTTCTTCTTCTTCTTCTTCTTCTTCTTCTTCTTCTTCTTCTTCTTCTTCTTCTTCTTCTTCTTCTTCTTCTTCTTCTTCTTCTGCGTTCGTTCTCAATCTCCTACAACCAAGTCCAGGGTTTTACATGTAGCAGGATGTAGTCCGGAGAACTGAATGCTTTGTGTCGCTAGTTTGCAGATTGACTGCGATATTTGCACCTTTGGGTCTGACACATCCGTCTTCGGCAGGCCTACAGTTCTAATATTTCTGTCTGTCAATCTCATCGTTTATTTATTCGTGTAAGTCTGTCTATTTCTTTTATGTATATTGTGTTTGTTGTCCGAAGCAGCACGTGCAAATGTGATCACTGTTGATGCATTTTGTATGGTAACAGCGGCCATCTTTTAAACGGGACTTACTAAAGAAGGTGGGCTTAAACCCTTTCAGCTGTAGTGCAATGCTAGGTTTCTGAGTAGGTTCACTATTTTACTGAGATATTGTTAAGTGGACCGCTTGGGCCACAAGTACCCGTCACCCCAACAGTCCACATACATAAAGGTGTCAGTCTCATTATGTTGTACTCGCGATTGACTTGTCACCCATATCTGTATATCTGTCTGTATGTCCATATTTATATATGTCTACATATATATGTGTGATTGTCTTCTGCATATTTGTCCGACTTTTCGTCACTCTTTCGTGGGAAAAATTCGGTACATTTGCATATTTATTCATTCATCTTGTACTGTGTTTATCTATTCGAATGTCTTCTGTATGTGTATGTTCGGATGTTTTTTTCCGGATATTTTTTTCCTGTTGTAATCTGTGTCGCTACATTATGTCAAACTTGGAAAAGTCTTAGTCAAACTAATATCAAAAGAAGGATAGTGTTACAATGGATATAATCACGCTGCTACACACCAGAAAAAGAATGCTTTGAAGATGTATTTCTATAAAACCGTATACATACATACAGTGAAGTCCATTGTCTTTCGAGACTGACAGAATGCCAATCATACATATACATACAGTGAAGTCCATTGTCTTTCGAGACTGATAGAATGCCAATCATACATATACATACAGTGAAGTCCATTGTCTTCCGAGACTGACAGAATGCCAATCATACATATACACGATTTACTAATTATTGTTGTACATTATTTTCACTGGTAACTTTCACGAATTGTCAATATTGCGTAGTATTGACCTCAATTAGTAACGCGCAGTCTTGATGTGACATTTGACACGTCACCTGGAGTCAGCATGGGTGCTTTCAGTTGACATTTAATTAATTGACGAACACGGCGTTCCTGGAACCTCTAAACGTGAACATAGCTTTTTTGGACCATTATTCATGGAACATTACAACTCAAATGCAAGGTTTTCTTTTATTGTATCTTCAGTGTAAGTGTTTGATTACATCTTCAAGACAAAATTAGATATTTCCGCGAAGAATCGAATTGATAAGATTGCTTCAACAAGAACTGCAAACACGTAAGAGATAATGGCGTCAATGACAGTTAGAAATCGCACATTTAGAGAATGCAGCTATACGACATTT
This sequence comes from Ariolimax columbianus, assembly GCA_036924085.1. NCBI lineage: Eukaryota > Metazoa > Mollusca > Gastropoda > Stylommatophora > Arionidae > Ariolimax > Ariolimax columbianus. The sequence continues at coordinate 46,297,280 of JAVGWX010000004.1, forward strand.
TGATTTTTCTTTATTTCATTTTGATTGACAGCTACGAACGTCTGTCATTATTGACAGGTTGTTGCTAGTTTTGTATATATATGTGCACGTCTCTGTAATTGTCATACAATTTTCCATATTTTATTCTCAAACTATTGAGAAATGGATTATTCCAAGGTATTGGAAAGAGGCAGGTGTGATCCCCTTGTTCAAAAGGAACAAGAAATCAGATCCAGGCAATTACAGACCAGTGATTTTGACAAGCATACTCTGCTAAATTATTAGTCCATTATTAAGGACAGTAAAGTACTGCACTTGGAAAAGTTTAATTTAATCAAAAATAGTTAGCATGGGTTTATTAAAGAGAAGATCGCGTTCAACCAATCTATTAGAATTTATGGAAGATGTTACAAAAATGTTGGATGTTGGAGAGCCAGTAGATGTTATTTATCTAGATTTAGCAAAGGCCTTTGATAGAGTACCTTATCAGAGATTGTTTTGGAAATTGAAATCACATGGTATAGGTGCAGGAGTTGCCAATTATATAGACATTGGTTAACAGACAGGAGACAGAGACTAAGCATAAATAAGGAGTTTTCTGACTGGTGTGATGTTCTAAGTGGAATGCCTCAGGGATCGGTTTTGAGACCAATTTTGTTCTTGATATATATATATATATATATAGATGATTTGGATAATTATATCGCATCCATGATTGCAAAATTTGCGGATGATACAAAATTATGCAGCAGCGTCTCTTTTCCAGTAGAGGTGGGTTTATTGAGATCAGATTAAGCTACTGTTCATAAATGGTTTGTGAGCCGGCAGATGGAGTTTAATGTAGATTAATGTACAGTCAGTCACATGGGAAGATAAAATATAGAGCATAATTACACGATGGGAGTGAACAATAATAGAAAGATAGAAAAGGAAAGGGACCTGGGTGTTATAATAGATCATACGTGTAAGGTGCGAGAGCAAGTCCTAGTGGCTGGGTATGATTAAAAGAAACATTACACATCGAAGCAAGGAAGTGAAAGTCAAACTATTTAAATCATTAGTGAGACCTAAATTGGAGTACTGTATTCAGGTGTGGAGTTCTTATCACAGAGTGGATATAGACATGATAGAAAGGATACAAAGAGGAGATACAATAATGATCGTGGGATTCCAGAATTATAGTCATGAGGTGACAGAAAAACTGGTCTGCAATGTCTAAAAAAGAGAAGAATTCGAGGTGATTTAATTCAGGTTTATAAGGTGATTTAATACAGGTTTATAGGGTGATTTAATACAGGTTTATAAGGTGATTTAATACAGGTTTATAAGGTGATTTAATACAGGTTTATAAGGTGATTTAATACAGGTTTATAAGGTGATTTAATACAGGTTTATAAGGTGATTTAATACAGGTTTATAAGGTGATTTAATACAGGTTTATAAGGTGATTTAATACAGGTTTATAAATGAATCAATGGAAAGGATAAATTAGACTGTAACAAGTTTGTCAAAGTTCAAGCGACTACAAAAATTAGAGGGCATAGCTTCAAATTATTTAAAGACAGGACCAGATTGGATATTAAGAAACATTTTTTTCAGTCAGAGAGTGGTGAATGATTGGAACGCATTGCCACAGGAAGTGGTGGAGGCAGAGTCAGTTAATGCATTCAAGAATAGATTGGATGATCAAAGTCAATTTTAAAGTGGAATAAATTGGTTATATACAGACTCTATAGAGTCTGCTAAACCAGTATAATGAAGTTAAGTTTAGTATTTTTTCTTTGAGTGTCTGTCTGTTTCTCTTTTAGTGCCTGCCTGTTCCTCCTTGAGTGTATGTCTCTTTATGTTACTGTATTATGAATGCTTGTTGTTTGTCTATCAGTTTGTCGATAATTAACATATCTATAGAAGTAGCTCAAACCATATCGCATCTCATTGGTCCACTTATGCCGCCAGCCATTTTGGGGTAGGACACTCTGCTTTCCTATGGCATCCTGTACTAGTTTTCATCCATTTAACATATACGCGTAGACAGCTATATGTTTATGTTATTTACTATGTGTGTCTGATTGCCTATCTGTATGACTGATTTGTGTGGTTATATATGTCTTTATTCTGTCTGTCTACGTATGGGGTTATATGTTCGTATATTTGCATGCAGCTTTTGAACGTGTCTGTCTGTTTATTCACAAGACTGCTTTACATACATACATACACGCCCACACACATACATACATACACGCACACACACATACATAAGTACATACGTACATACATACATACATACACACATACATACATTAGTTAGTTATTGTCCATCGCGAAGCGATGACGGCCACAACATCAGACGGTTTTGTCTTAATAATGTGATGTGCGCTGTATGAGGATTATAGTGAGGAAGTTAATGCGCTGGTATTCAATCTCACTCTTATCCCGAGTTATCTTGTATCAGTGGCAAGACTATTGGTCGAGACGACTGGAGGTAACTCGAGATGCAGGCACTACGGTCTTACCTCCCGTGAGACCAGGGGTCGCCTGAAACTTGCGGGATTAGATCACCCACCGTTTCCGTTCATTGCTGTGAGAGGCGAGTGCCTTAACCTCTTGACTACAGCGACATACATACGTACATTCGTACATACGCACATACGTACATACATACATACATATATACATACAAACATACATACATATATACATACATACGTACATACATACATACATACATACATACATACATACATACATACATATATACATACATACATACATACATACATACATACATATATACATACATACATACATACATGCATACATATAAGTGTGTGTCAGTCTCCATTTTTCCGTTCGTCTGTCTATCTGTGTAATTACCGTTTGTATGTCTTTCCATCTGTCATTGTATTATGGCTGTCATCATGTATGTGTGCCTGTCTGCCTCTCTTTCTATGTGTTTGTGTATTTGTTATCATTCAATTTTCCTGTACGTTTAACATGTATGTACATCGTCTGTCTATTGTCCATCTGTCGATCTATCTTTTAGTTTGCGTATCTGCCGGAACGATTGTGACTTTCTATTAATCAATTTATCTGGCTGTCTGTCTAAAATCATTAAAATACTATTATTAAACAGAAACATTTTACCCATGCATCATTATTTAGAAGAGACAAAACACCAATCTCCACTCCCAGACTACCACTTAAATCCTCATTCTTAGCCAAAGGGGCAGCACTCTAAAATAGTAGTCTCAAGGGACAACTCAATTGCTCACTTGGGATGTGCAATTAAGTAACTTTTCATTCTCTTTGAAACTCCATTTTGGGGCTATCAATCTTGCCCAGTTACTTCTATCCGTTCCATATTTTTTCATTTCGTTTTTTTTTCATCGATCCAATATTGTGACACCGTACATACCTCTCTTTTTTGTCTTCTTCATTATTGAAGCGTACGATGAACAGTCATTACGTAACAGCAATTTTAATAATAATTTTTCAAGAGTGTGAACTAGAAATTGTGTGTCTGTTTTTCTCCACATATTCCCCCGTATCTGGCATCGTACGTTTTCCCCCTGTCCACTATCTTGTGGATGCCTTTTACAAAAAATCTTCTGTGTGACCTTTATCCAATTCTGTATCGCCTCCATTGCCTGGTTGTCAGCTGCCGTGGACACATCTGCTATATACTTTCCTATAACCTAGGTCATCGTGGACAATTTTGTGCGTGGTTGTTTATCAATAGTAATTCGACGGACTAGCTGGTCGATCTGCTGTTTCATTGTGTCAATTCCCAAAATTTTGGGTCTCCGACGCCGCGATTCATTAATAACGTTTGGTTTTCAGTTTTGAAAACTTTCTATCCAATCATACACTATCGTCTGACTCAAAAAAAATTGTATGTAGATTTAAGGAATTTTTCCACCCTCCGACAAAAAAAACAACAGCAGAACAAACGAATAATATGTCCTTGATTTTCCCCGGTACAAGTCGACAGTGGGACGGCCATGTTGCGCGCTATATTGTGCACGCTGCTCGATCGTCAAATCCCTACATTGAGTATTGCTAATAAGGCATTTTGTGTCCAGAAAAAAAAATTTTTGTTTTAAATCCTCTTCCATGTACTTTATAATAAAATAGCTGTTAGTTAATTCCTCCCCATCGTATAATCCCTCCCATCGCTATTTAGACAACACAAACATCCTTTTAAAATATTATCATGACATATTTTCCTCCTCCTGCCCTTCAAATATATTTCTGACAATTTTTATATCTATCTGTCTCAAGTAATTCATAGTAAGTCCTTCTTCTTCGTCCTTATTACCTTCAGTTGCATATGTCATCGACTTATGATTTCCCTTATCACAATGGAGTGAATACTTCATCAACAAATCTTCTCGATACAAACATGTCCTATGTAATTTTTCTAGCTCTTTCTATTTTCTCCTTGTTTTCGTTCGTGTCCATGTATTGATTTCGTATAGTTCACGACCGAGTCTTGTGGAGTTCATGGGTAAATATCGCGAAGTTCACGACCGAGTCTTGTGGAGTTCATGGGTAAGTATCGTGAAGTTCACGACCGAGTCTTGTGGAGTTCATGGGTAAATATCGCGAAGTTCATGACCGAGTCTTGTGGAGTTCATGGGTAAGTATCGTGAAGTTCACGAAGGATCCTTTGGGGTGTTGATAGAGTAATCGTGTGGTATTGATGCAGTAATCGTGTGGTGTTGATGCAGTAATCGTGTGGTGTTGATGCAGTAATCGTGTGGCGTTGATAAGTAATCGTGTTATATTCATAAAGTAATATTAGGGTCCTGGTGGAGTAATTTTAGGGTGTTGATGCAGTAATCTTGGGGTGTTCATAAAGTAATCATGGGGTGTTCATAAAGTAATATTGTGGTATTCAAAAATGTAAAGTAATTCTGTGTAGCCTCACATTAATATTATTATAGTATCTGCCAGTGGTAATTGCTGATGAGTAGACTCCATTTTTTAGTTTTATAACGATACCACCATTCCCGTTTTCTGCATTTCATCTGCTGAGTCATCCGTATATACCATGGGTCCAGGTTTTTGGTGGACATTCCTGGTTGATTTTTGTTTAATTTTTTTTTGCTTTCTTCTTTTTCCTCTATTCCTCAAGACGGTGTGCGTTGCACTGTGGTTTTTACTTTGCGCCTGTCGGCCCAGTGCATCCGACTTCAGCATGCATTTTTATGTAAGGGTCTTCTTCCGCCTGCATTTTCTAAGGGTTTGCTTCCCCGGGGTAACGGCTGGTGCTGTGATGGGGATCGAACCCAGCACCTTCCAGTTGTGAGCCGTACCACTTAACCACTAGGCCACGCCGTCCCCGGTTGATGTATTTGATTGTTATCTGTGTGACAGACAACCCAAATGAGAGATGAGCTGCATCTTCTGCTTCGTCGTTTGTTCTCAATCCCCCGCTACCAAGTCCTGAACGTTCTCAATCTCCCGCTACCAAGTCCTGAACGTTCTCAATCTCACACTACCAAGTCCTGAACGTTCTCAATCTCCCACTACCAAGTCCTGAACGTTCTCAATACCCCGCTACCAAGTCCTGAACGTTCTCAATCTCCCACTACCAAGTCCTGAACGTTCTCAATCTCCCACTACCAAGTCCTGAACGTTCTCAATCCCCCGCTACCAAGTCCTGAACGTTCTCAATCTCCCACTACCAAGTCCTGAACGTTCTCAATCTCCCACTACCAAGTCCTGAGCGTTCTCAATCCCCCGCTACAAAGCCCGGAAAAGAACTTTGCAAGTAGCAGGATGTAGTCCGGAGAACGGGATGCGTTGTTTCGTAGTTTACAGCTTGACTGCGATATTTGCACATTTCGGTTCGACACATCCGACTTCAGCAGGCACTATTTTAGAACCGGGTTAGCCTTCCCTCTTCGATCAATCTCCTTAGCCTGTCTGCTCTGTTGCAGTCCGTTATGCAAGATCACCGCGTGGGGGTGTAGAAGGGTATTGGCAGCTCTGGTTCGCTGTTCCTGGCGCAAGAGTCAGCTATGGGCTGCTGACCACTGCAGCTCATGCACTGCTCAGCATCGTGTTCCATAATGAGCTGTATAATGCCGAGTGACATCTAACGCAGAGATCTAAATTTATGTTGGTAGTAGATGCGATTATTTGAGAGCGAACTAAGAAGGCTCTGTGATACTCTACGCGATTTCTCATTGAAGATGTATGTTTCATTTTTAAATGAATAGTTTCGCTTAAGTATGAGTTCTGTTTCCGTTTTAAGTATGAGTTCTGTTTCCATTTTAAGTATGAGTTCTGTTTCCATTTTAAGTATGAGTTCTGTTTCCGTTTTAAGTATAAGTTCTGTTTCCGTTTTAAGTATTAGTTCTGTTTCCGTCTTAAGTATGAGTTCTGTTTCCGTCTTAAGTATGAGTTCTGTTTCCGTCTTAAGTATGAGCTCTGTTTCCTTCCACTATGAAAAGTCTATTCACAAACGCCGGAGAAGTCATTATCCTCAACACAGTCTTTGCCTGGTCAATTGATTTAAATCATGATTGTTCCACATCCTTCACGAATACTACTACTGTGTTTCAGTGGACAGAAAAGGACAAACAGATAACCCTCACTCAGTCCACTCCGCTATTCAATGCGTGTATGCCTGTTATTGATCTCATGTCTTAAGTAAATAGCCCTCGCCTGGCACTGGCTGGTCTCAGAAGTTCGGTTGGATCATAATTTGTTCTTAAGATTAATCGAGCGTGCAGGACGTGACAGAAAGCACGTGGATGAACCAATCATTCCGGCTCTGCTCGACTAATGTCAGCCAATGGAGATTCATCTAAGCCGTTCTTCAATTCCAGTTAAAACAGGTTATCCGTGCATATTCCAATATGGGGGTATTGTTTCTAGAGCATTCATTCACATTCTGAGGACTGCATACTTTTGTTTATTAAAGATTATCTTCTGTTCTGTCAACAATCGACAGTACCACACTCCAAGTAAGCACACGTGTGTACAATATCCCTCAGAAAAGGGCGAAGAGTATAGATAACGATGGTGCCATTAGCCTGTTGGTTCTACAGACTCATGCTCCATCTGCAACATGAAACGACGATAATTTATTGCTCATATTATGTCATTCAAATCATTTTTTATCCAAACATTCCACTATATATATATATATATATATATATATCCACAGTACACACTACATTTATTATAAAAGTAGTCAGTGTATTAGTCTCTAAAGAATCCACTATATATATATATATATCCAAAGTACCCATTACATTTATACCCAAAGTTTACCACTAAATGCATATCCAATGTATCCACTATATTTACATTCAAAGTATCCACTATTGATTCCTTTCAGGGGTAATTATCAGCTCGTCCATTGTCATGAATCGTTGTATGTCCAACACAATACAATCTGGCAATATTTAACTCTCACTTTAATTATGACGAGGGCATGCCGATTTAAGAATCAGAGAGTCTTTTCGGATCTATTACGTCGTATTTGTCATTTTGGGATATGAGATTCTAGGTTTAGTCCTAACTGTTTGTCTGATCTCAGCGCTGCCTGGTGTCATTAGTGTTGATAATGTTGCTGTTGTTGTTGTTGTTGATGTTGATGTTATGAATCCAGCGACAGTCAGGATATTGCTCCTTGGCCCAACGTCGTGTAATTTTATATATACCTATTAGTTGGTATGTCTCTTCTTACAGAGTGTTCTGTTTACCTGGCCTCGGTGGAAGAAGGATTATACCCAACATTGTTGAACGCAGGGCACTCAGGGAACGCAGGGGTGCGAACGCAATTGCCAATGCAGGTTTGTTGGGGCCGGATCTCTTTCAAGTGAATGCTTAGAAGAATATGTTAGTTTCTTTTGCTCTAATTAATCCTTGTGAGTTTACTGATACTGTCAATAGGATTAATTCTTAATAGGTTAGTCAGTCCTGAGACTTCTGCTGAAGTCTTCTGATCATGTCACGTCACTGTCCTCTGTTTGTCAGCCCGGAGACTGGTGCTGAAGTCTTCTGATCATGTCAAGTCACCGTCCTCTGTTAGTCAGTCCTGAGACTGGCGCTGAAGTCTTCTGATCTTGTCACGTCACTGTCCTCTGTTAGTCAGTCCGGAGACTGGTGTTGCAAGTTTGCACCTAAATGTACTTGCAAGTCTGTGGGATGTAATTCGTTGTTGCACGTTCACTTTCTCCCTTCCCTTGAATGTTGCCTCTAGCATGATCATTAATTAGCCTTTATGTCTACGTTATGACCAGGCCATGACAATCTACGATTTTGTCTACTCGTCATTAGGATTAGGGGGATTCAGTGGCGAAGTGGTTAAGCCGTCTGCCTCGTGATCAGGTGGTGTGGGTTCAACTCCGGACTCCGCCGTCTTTTTCACGGGTGCTTGATGCGGAGTCCCCTGCATCTTGTAGTTGCCCCCAGTCGTCTTGTCCTTGACTTGCCACTGGGGTCCGGCGGCTCGACACGACAGAGTGAGGATAACAAGTATCGCAGTTAATCCTTACTAAAAATAGCGCTAGCAAATAAATTATGCCACTATCGTCTACGATGGACGGCGGCCTTTGCCTTTGCCTTTAGGATTAGCGCTTGCCATATATCTGTAGACCTCTATCAGTGTTTATTATTCAAAGTTTTATTGCTTGCTGTTGTCCTACAGTTTGAGTTTTTTTTAAATGTGTATTATTGTGGCTCGTGACTTGAGCTCTTGTTCATTTGCTGTGCTGATGGTTAAAATGTAAGCTTCCACAAGAAACTCGTATACAATGCCCGTCGTCCGTCAAGTCACAATTTTTTTTCTGTGGGTTTTATTCGCCCGATTTTTACGGGTACCGAGAGCAGGTACAGAATAGTAACCTGCAACCTGCAAGTGTATCGTAAGATGCGACTAAGGAGGGTTAGGCATAGGGCAGACTTTCTCATCAATTAGAAATGTCCAGCCATAAAAGGTTTAAAATATATGGACAGGTCAGTTAAGAAGAAACGATCAAGCCAACTATACAAGACGTAAGCAGGTCCTCTGGCACCGTCAACTTAGAACAGGGTGACTTGGCATGAATTTGTTGAAGTTCTGTGCTCCACAGGGAGCTGAACAGTTTTGATTCATTGATTGACATGTTCTACTTTTATTGTTTTATGACTCATCATTATCATCAAGTGCCGTGCCGTTTGTTGTTGGTGTTCATGTATCTCCACTTCCTTTTTTCACGTCATCAATTCCGACGTAGATCACCTCCCATGCGATACCTTATAGCTGTCCAATATTTGTTTGCCTCCCTCTGTCCCTGTTTTCTTCGGTTTTGCCTATTATCACCGTATTGTTAATTCCGCCTCTTGTCCTGACACGCCGAAAAGCGATGACTAACTAGTCCTGATTTTACCGTAACCTGTCATTGTGTATGTGCCACATCAAGAACCATGTTATTAGCTTTCTTTGCAGTCTATATAATTTTTAATGGTCGTCTGTAAAACCACATTTCGGTCGCCTTCACTGACCTTTATACTTGCCTGCTGATTGTCCATGACTCGCTGCCGTATGTCAGTGCTGGTTCCACAAAGCATCCAATAACTCTCTTTCTTAAATCCTGGGGGGAGATGCCAGACTCACTCACACGCTGAGTGTTGTCCATACGACCTCTTGTGGTTATCGAAAAGGCACGACAAACTGCGTTAGATGCCATCCCACCTTTCTACCCTGCGGGTTACATGTTTACGGAAAGGCTTCGGTGGTAACCCTGAGGCAAAATCTGCATCCTAGGCTATCTCCAGTCGTCTCGATGAATGTCTTGCCACTGGCAAAAGGTAGATTAGGCTCTGTGAGTGAGGTTGACAAAAGGCGCAGTTTCTTCCTCACTTTAATCCAAATAACCGCGTCACCCATTTCAGCGGACACAGCAAGAGATACGACTGTCCACACGGCTGAACAAAGAGAGTGGTCTTCATCACTTGTGATGGACAACTATTATTAAATCCTGTGATTAGGTTTTTGATCCACAAGATTCCCCTCATACTATGGAAGACATATTTTGCCTTGGCTATTCTGTTCTTGATTTCATCCGAACTGATGTGGGTACCCAAGTATTGAAATGAGTGTATTTGTTTTAGTTCCGTCTCGTTCACCTTTATACAGCAAATTTGAGATGTGTGCTTCTTAGTTACTGCCATTACTTCTAATACAAACTGACGCCTCTATTTTTCCTTTGATAAACTTCCATGCTGACCCTTTCTTTGAATGTCTGACTCATTCTATCCTGTCAATTCAGTGTCATCAGCGTAACGCAAGTTATTTATGGTCTTTCCACCAGCTGATATTTCAGGCATTGTCTCAATAGATCGCAATATAGATTCTCTGTAAAGATAGAACAGGTCAGGGGGAAAGCCCACATACCTGCCTCACTCCCCTTCTCTTAATATGTCTGAAGTTTCCTACAGTGTATTCTATTTGTTTAGCTGCAGTCTGTCCTAAGTTCATGTTCTGAATAATTGTTGACTAAATAATCGTATTTTGGAATGTGTCAAGACATTTTGCGTTGGTCGTTGTTGTTCTTTTAAAATCTTCTTGTGCTAAGTAATTTTTCTTAGAAGGCTTCGCGTTGAAGTGCAATGCAAACCTTCATAGCAGGCTGTCCACTACAAGGATCACAGTACCAATCTTTACCTCGTTGGTCAGACGGCTCTAATACAACACATTTTCAATAGTACAGCGAGGATGTGAGATGGGGGGGGGGGGGGGGGGGTCTTGTCCGTTACATTTTACCTGACCCTGACGTTAAACTTCGCCCTCGAATTCATACTTTAAAATGACGTTAATGTTATTGATTATTGCTAGTTTAGTTTAGTTTAGTTTAGTTTATTTGAAGAATAAAAGTCATTGAACACGGTTTAACCCATAAGTGCTCTATTAATCTCCACATGTTTGAGAATCTCAGCACAATGCACGAACTCCGTAGCACAGGCGAGGATACCGTAATAGATTGGGTAGATTTTAAACATAATTTTGAATTGTGCCCGAACAGCAGCTGTTTAGCCTTCTTCTGTCGATTTCCAACTGCCGAAGGATGTTTAACGTGTGCGATACTGCACTCGTGCGCCCGATGGATGTTTAACGTGTGCGATACTGCACTCGTGCGCCCGATGGATGTTTAACGTGTGCGATACTGTACTCGTGCGCCCGATGGATGTTTAACGTGTGCGATATTGCACTCGTCCGCCCGATGGATGTTTAACGTGTGCGATATTGCACTCGTCCGCCCGATGGATGTTTAACGTGTGCGATACTGTACTCGTGCGCCCGATGGATGTTTAACGTGTGCGATATTGCACTCGTCCGCCCAATGGATGTTTAACGTGTGCGATACTGCACTCGTGCGCCCGATTTCTATTAACAAGAGACCTGACTGACTGCCATAAAGTCAACAGACAAAAATGCTGGCCTCCATCGTGATTTGAGTCCTCGACCTCCAGCATCCGAGGCCGACGTCTTACCTGTTACCTTTTACTGAAGCTCTTTGCTCTCTGCCACTTTATCGCTGTTGTGTTTGTGTTTATTTCTCTTTGCTGTCTGGTAATTGCAGATATACTTACTTACTTAATTGCTCTTCTCATACCCAGGGGTGTAGAGGTTTGCTGAAATACGAACTTATCAAATAGTTCCTCTCCTACCATGGAGTGTAGAGGTTTTCTAAAATATGAACTTACCTAGTCGTTCCTCTCATACCCCGGGGTGTAAAGGTTTTCTGAAATACGAACATGATGATAAATTGGTGTTTTTTTTTTTAATAATTGAAGAAAACGCGCAAAATCATTTCTGTCACGCATTATTGGATTGTCGTCTGGAATTGATTTCTAATATTGCTTAACTGATATTCGTTTCAAATTAGTTGGCTATTTTTGTTTCTGCTGGTCTCGTTTATGCAATCCTTGAAAAATGCTTTAGAAGGTAAAAACGTCAGGTGACGTCTGTTTTTGTTTTAAAAATAAAATTAAAAAATGGACAAAACTAGGAATATCGCCCTTATTTCCATTTCTGACGTTGACTTTGGGGATTTTCTAGGTTCTCATGTCGTGTGGAAGAGCGGTAGATCCCTCACTATTAGCGGATAATGTGCAATGTTCCAACCACGTTATCGAAAAGATGCAGTCAACAGAACTGTACATTGGCTTACTGTTAGGAAAAGAAGAAATGGAGAAAGGGAGATGGTCCACCCACTTCATAAAAAAAACATGCAATGAAGTATCGAGCAATTCATCCGTTACAACATGGGACTACTTATTAATCTTCTTTAAAACCATGTTTACATTTCAAAGATGAAATTAAACTGAAAATAAAGCGAGGCTGTGGCGGTATTCTGGAATAAAATAGCTTTATGCATTCCATGAGTATCTTTTTATGTCATTTGTATGTGTTCATATCTCCATTTGTATGTGTTCATATCTCCATTTGTATGTTTTCATATCTCCATTTGTATGTGTTCATATCTCCATTTGTATGTGTTCATATCTCCATTTGTATGTGTTCATATCTCCATTTGTATGTGTTCATATCTCCATTTGTATGTGTTCATATCTCCATTTGTATGTGTTCATATCTCCATTTGTATGTGTTCATATCTCCATTTGTATGTGTTCATATCTCCATTTGTATGTGTTCATATCTCCATTTGTATGTGTTCATATCTCCATTTGTATGTGTTCATATCTCCATTTGTATGTGTTCATATCTCCATTTGGTGTATTCATCTCTTCTCTCATAATTTGTTAGCACATATGTGTATTGTTCGCTGTCCCCAAAGAAGGCCTTTTGGTGGTAACATGTGTCGTGCTTGTTTTGTTTCCTAAGCGGTATCTTGACCGTACCTATGCATGATTTTTACTCTGACTTCTGCAATATTCAGATTTGGTTTTGATGACGCTTTCGTATTTTCTTGTTGTGTCTAACTGTTACTGTGCAAGTATCTCTTTTTCTGCTCGTATGCTCTACATAAATTCATGTGGTTAATTTGTGATCAGCATCACTGAAATATGTTAGCTTGGATGTCAGTGGGAATGTTGTTTGCTTAGTTTCTACATCTCAATATTGTGCAAATTGTTGGCTTGTTTCATAGAAAGAGTGTAGAATTCCAGGTTTAAGTCTGTGGGCAGTGTTAAGAAACGCTCTGTTCTAAATGGGCGGAATTCCGACTAAGAACTATAGCTCTACAGGACAGTTTTCCTAAGAAAGAACTCTGATAGTCCTTTAATCCATGAAAGATTTCCTAGGAAAGACAACTCTGATATTCCAGTAATCCATGACAGATTTCCTAAGAAATACAACTCTGATAGTACAGTAATCCATGACAGATTTCCTAGGAAAGACAACTCTGATAGTCCAGTAATCCATGACAGATTTCCTAAGAAAGACAATTCTGATAGTCCAGTAATCCATGACAGATTTCCTAGGAAAGACAACTCTGATATTCCAGTAATCCATGACAGATTTCCTAAGAAAGACAACTCTGATAGTCCAGTAATCCATGACATATTTCCTAAGAAAGACAACTCTAATAGTCCAGCTCTACTGGACAGATTTCCTAGGAAAGACAACTCTGATAGTCCAATAATCCATGACAGATTTCCTAAGAAAGACAACTCTCATAGTCCAGTAATCCATGACAGATTTTCTAAGAAAGACAACTCTCATAGTCCAGTAATCCATGACAGATTTCCTAAGAAATACAACTCTGATAGTCCACTAATCCATGACAGATTTCCTAAGAAAGACAACTCTGATAGTCCAGTCATCCAGGCCATCATTCATATTAGAGGCAACACTGACGGCTCAGTCATGCAGCACAGCGCTCCGGGGCGCATCTTCCATGCAACCAGGTGACAGCTGAAGAAAACCCTCAAACAAATGCATACAGCTGAAGTGCAGTATTGAACAGCCTAACAGCAGTCAATGAATCACAGCTGGTTGTTTTCGCCAGGGTCTGGAACCATAGCTAACGAAAACCATATTCCGCCTCAAAGTGGCGGCCCTGAAAACAGGCTGTACTCGTGTAGCCTGGCTAACAGATTAGGAATCGAAGAAGGAAGGCAAATTTAGTACGAAAAAATGCGAGCTGAAAACGCATGTGTCGGGTTGAAAGCCACAGATGTCGCACCCTCGCTTTAAACAAACATCACAACGTCCTTTTCGGTCCGGACGGCAAACAAACAAAAAATACAAGAAACATCATCATAGGCGTCTCAGTCTCTGTAGACCATGAGCGTGGCCCCCTGTAAGTTTTGTCTAGCTCTGTCTCCTGTATTTCGACACTGTCTGCTATGGCTGTAAGGCCGATCCGCGAGTGACAGTCCCTGCCACAGATCATACAACCATACTGAGGAGGCTGGCTTGCCTGGTTGTTCCTTGATCGCTTCAGTCTTTCTCTACAAGAAACAAATGCATGCAGAAGACTAATGTATTTGGTCCTAGACTGCAGAACACAATGGGCGTCAACCCACTCATAAAGACAGCCACAGACAATGATTTGTTGAAACTTTTGATTATTAACGTCTGATGAAGAACGAAAGAAGAAGAAATAATCAATCACACCCTGACAGAAGCAAAGTATTGGACCAGCATATAGCTGGCGTACGTAAGCAATCCAGGTGGAACATGTTAACAAGGAACTTCAAAACTAGAATGATTTAATACGGACCAAAGTAGCAGCAGAAGTAACAACACAGAATTTGAAAATATTTGGCGGCAGCAGTGAAAAAAAAAAAGGACAGACGACAACATTAATAATATTAAATGAACTGAAAGAAGTTTCAAAAGGAGAATACAAAATAACTACCGAAAAAAATTGAAATATTAGTGGGTTTTTTTTAATGTGACAAATGTGAAATAAATATGAAAACAATTCAGATCTCGTGCCAAACTCCGTACTGGCAAGACAGTCAATAGTTTGTTGGTTTGTCAACATTTCTGCTAGTACAGGCCCATTCAGTAAAAATACATTCTGGCGAGAACGAGAGATGAATCATGCGATCGACAATTGGTTCTGGTCATATTTCGTTCAGTTTAGTCTGTCTGCTCCCGAAAACAGGCTGTCACAGCAGTCTAGCAAACCAGGTGGGGATAGACACTGTAATCCCCATAGCGGTGAGCCTCACGATGTACTACAGCCAGAATGACTCCGGTCCATCTTCTGAAGTACGTCTCGGGATGTGGGAGAAGTCACCGTAACCTGCTAACAAAGAAACGTAGTCAAGAATTAACTCAGCAGCAGTTACTTATAACATTACACGACATTTTCTTTAAAACGTAGCCTTTATTTTTTACATCGTCGTCTCTGTCTAATTTCACTTCCTTCATTCCCTCCTATCCATCCCGTTCCTTCATTCCCTTATATCCATCCCCTTTCTTCATCCCGTTCCTTCATTCCCTTATATCCATCCCCTTTCTTCATCCCGTTCCTTCATTCCCTTATATCCATCCCCTTTCTTCATCCCGTTCCTTCATTCCCTTCTATCCATCCCGTTCCTTAATTCCCTTATATCCATCCCCTTTCTTCATCCTCTTCAATCCATCCCCTTTCTTCATCCTCTCCTACCCATCACTTCCCTTCATCCCCTCCTACCCATCACTTTCCTTCATCTCCTCCTACCCATCACTTCCCTTCATCCCCTCCTACCCATCACTTCCCTTCATCTCCTCCTACCCATCACTTCCCTTCATCTCCTCCTACCCATCACTTCCCTTCATCTCCTTCTACCCATCACTTCCCTTCATCTCCTCCTACCCATCACTTCCCTTCATCCCTTCCATACCCATCACTTCCCTTCATCCCCTCCTACCCATCACTTTCCTTCATCTCTTCCTAGCCATCACTTTCCTTCAGCTCTTCCTACCCATCACTTTCCTTCATCTCTTCCTACCCATCACTTTCCTTCATCTCTTCCTAGCCATCACTTCCCTTCATCCCCTCCTACCCATCACTTCCTTTCATCTCCTCCTACCCATCACTTCCCTTCATCTCCTCCTACCCATCACTTTTCTAAATCTCTTCCTAGCCATCACTTCCCTTCATCTCTTCCTAGCCATCACTTCCCTTCATCTCTTCCTAGCCATCACTTCCCTTCATCTCCTCCTACCCATCACTTTCCTTCATCTCCTCCTACCCATCACTTTCCTTCATCTCTTCCTAGCCATCACTTCCCTTCATCTCTTCCTAGCCATCACTTCCCTTCATCTCTTCCTAGCCATCACTTCCCTTCATCTCCTCCTACCCATCACTTCCCTTCATCTCCTCCTACCCATCACTTTCCTTCATCTCTTCCTAGCCATCACTTCCCTTCATCTCTTCCTAGCCATCACTTCCCTTCATCTCTTCCTAGCCATCACTTCCCTTCATCTCTTCCTAGCCATCACTTCCCTTCATTATTCATTATTAGAGACGTCATTGCCTAAATCACACTTGCTTTATGTGGAGTGTTTAGGTTGCGGTGTGGGGTTAGGGAGGTAACGGTAATTTCCATTCCCCAATAGATGTCTTATGACTAGGTGATGAGATGGGATGGCTGGTTCCCTTTCTTGGTTTTTTTCTTCCTTGTTCCCATTTTTTTTAGCTTAGTCGACAGGGGAGCGAGTCTATAATAGGGGTTGAACCTAGTCTCTCAGCTGTGGGAAGCCAGAGCTCTACTACTTTGCCACTTAGCTTACAGTTAGATGTATAATATAACCCGATTGTTTTCTTGCCTCTCTGGGGCTGAGACGAGGATATGGATACTGCCACACTGTGGTTACGCTGCTAGAGGCGGCTTATAGCCAGGACCGAAGCCAGACTAAGTATTTCCATCATCTGTTATTCTTTCCTCTCCCCGCCGCATTTTGTTGCTGGCCATTATCAATTATTCTTCTATTGAAGAACACTAAAAAGACTAACAAGACTACGTAGGATCAACAAAGGTTGCCAGCCAATACGCTTCGATGTATCAGCAATACCTACTGAATACAACATCAAAGTAGAAAACAAATTTGAGGCGTTGCTTGCTGTACAGGAACAGATGACATATGAGGAGTTGACTTCGTATGCAAGGGATATTTTGATCTCGACAGCGAAAGAAATGATTCCCAAGATGTCGCACAAGAAACTTAGGTATATAACAGAGTAAGCACAAAAACTCATTGCAGAAAGGCAACAATTAAAACAAATGGGAAGTAAGGGGATCAATACAGCATATAAAAACTGCGCAAGAAAAGTTAGAAGAGAAATAAGAAAAGATAAAAGAAGATACATAGTAGAAACGTGTAAGGATATAGAAAACCTACAACAACAAGGCAGAGAAAGAGATGCATTCAAAGCAATAAGAACACTGACAAGGGAATTCCGTCCGGTTCCACATGTCATAAATGACAAAGAGGATAACACATTAATAGAAACCAAAGACATACTGAATAGATGGAGAGAGTACTGCAGAACCATGTATGGAGATAGCACAAAGCGCTCAGTTACAATCCTACCAAAGGATGAGAAAGAACTTGAACCAACATTGGAAGAAGTACGCTCTGCAATTGAAAGCCTGAAAAAGGGAAAGTCCCCAGGATCCGATGATATCCCAGCAGAGCTAATACAAGCAGGAGGAGAGGCATGTGCTCGAGTCTATCACAAGCTATGTAAACAGATATGGCACAGTGCAGAGTGGCCAGAAGCATGGAAGAAATCAAGTAATATTCCCCTCCTCAAAAAAGGCAACCTGAAGCTGTGCACGAAATACCGAACTATCGCGCTGATCAGCCACGCTAGCAAGATACTCTTGCGAATCCTATTAAGAAGGATAGAGAAAAGGTTTGAATCTGAAATTCACGTAGTCCAGGCAGGTTTTAGGAAAGACAGATGGACCCGGGACCACATATTCAATTTAAGGAATATCTATGAAAAATAAAGAGAATTTAATGTAGACCTGTGCACATGTTTCATTGATTACACTAAGGCCTTCGACACGGTAAAACATCAAAATCTGTGGAGAATCATGAAGGAAATGGGGTTTCCTTTGCATATAGTCCATCTCATTGAAACATTATACCAAGATCAACAAGCCGCTGTCCGAGTATCTGGGCACACATCAGATTGGTTTGCAGTGCAAAAGGGAGTCCGACAGGGATGTATCCCCTCACCTTATCTGTACAACATATATGCAGAATGTATAATGAGAAATGTTCGAGAAGATGAGAACATTGAAAGTTTCGACCCATTTACAATTGGGGGGTACGAGATTCCAGAGTTACGATACGCAGATGACACAGTGATACTATCAAGAAGTGTAGAAGGGCTAGAGCAGCAGCTACTTTCAGCCGTTTATGGACATAGTAAAGATCAAAATCTGTTCATAAACATAAACAAAACAAAGATAATGACCACCGATAAAATACAATGTCAGCATAAATTTACAGTGGCTGGTGAGGAAATAGATCAGGTTACACATTTTGGATATCTGGGCTGCAGAATTGACAAAAATGGTGACTGCTCGAAAGAGATCAGAATAAGACTAGCTATGGCAATGCAGAGACGGAACAGCCTGAAGAAATTATGGCAGGGCACCAACAAAAATATAAAAGTAAAAGTCTTGAGAGCCTGTGTTTTTCCTGTGGCAGCTTATGGCTGTGAAGCATGGACGATTACCATAACTTCTAGACAAAGAATCGAATCCTTCGAGTCAAAATGGTACAGAAAGATCCTCAGAATACCCTGGACAGAGAAAAGAACAAATGTAGACATTCGGCAAGAGTTGAGCATAGAGGAGAATTGATTTATCAATTACATTTTGGCTAGAAAATGCAAATACTTTGGTCACATCAAGAGACACAACGGTCTTGAGAGGACGGTGATGGAAGGTATGGTTCCAGGCAAAAGAGGAAGGGGTAGACCAAGAAGACGATGGCACCAAGATATCCAGGAGTGCCTGAGTATGACAGTGACGGAAGCTAGTGTTTTGGCAAGGGAACGAGTTTCTTTCAGACAGACTGTGATGGGAGCGACTATCTACAATGGACATGCTACATGATGATTTTATTCTTCCCTCTCCCCGCCGCATTTTGTTGCTGGCCATTATCAATTATTCAACTGCCTTTCAAATACATATTTTGCCGAGAAACAAAACTAGAAGCACAAAACTTTAAAATAATAATTTTTGTTTAAATTGCAAGAATAAGTAATGCATCGACATTTTAAAATTGTATTTCTGAAATACAAAAGAAAACATTTTGGCACACACAAAAATGTTTGAACTAGAAGTCTCTCGGTAGCGCGTTTACCTTAGCCAAGGGCAAGACGATCCTGAGTAATAATGATAATGTTCGGTTAGGCATCACTACCTCTTTGCCGAGATGGACATGGCCACCTACTGCAGCATAAAAAGGACACTAAGTTGCAATTTTTATTGAACTTCCAATATCCGGGAATGAAGATCTGACGTCCTGTGGTTTCATGGTAAGTGTGTCAGCAGAGGTCAATGAGGACTTCATGCGTGGTGCCGAATTCTCCGGAAGCATATAGGATTAAAGAAATCACTCAGCGTGTGAGCGATGTGTCTTAGATATGTTGCTAGCCGGGCATGTAACAATGTGTCCTGGATGATGTGTCTTAGACGTGTTGCTAGCCGGGCATGTAACAATTTGTCCTGGGTGATGTGTCTTAGACATGTTGCTAGCCAGAAATGTAACAATCTATCCTGGATGATGTGTCTTAGACATGTTGCTAGCCGGGCATGTAACAATCTGTCCTGGATGATGTGTCTTAGATATGTTTCTAGCCGGGCATGTAACAATTTGTCCTGGATGATGTGTCTTAGACATGTTGCTAGCCGGGCATGTAACAATTTGTCCTGGATGATGTGTCTTAGACATGTTGCTAGCCAGGCATGTAACAATCTATCCTGGATGATGTGTCTTAGACATGTTGCTAGCCGGACATGTAACAATTTATCCTGGATGATGTGTCTTAGACATGTTGCTAGCCGGGCATGTAACAATTTATCCTGCGTGATGTGTCTTAGACATGTTTCTAGCCGGGCACGTAACAATTTGTCCTGGATGATGTGTCTTAGACATGTTCCTAGCCGGGCATGTAACAATCTGTCCTGGATGATGTGTCTTATATATATTGCTAGCCGGGCATGTAACAATCTGTTCTGGATGATGTGTCTTAGACATGTTGCTAGCCGGGCATGTAACAATCTATCCTGGATGATGTGACCTGGAGATGTTTCTAGCCGGGCAGGTAGCAATCTGTCCTGGATGATGTTTAGTCTATTATTAACCAAAAGTGTCGTCAGCAAACAGGCGAAGAGGTGTCAATCTCGGGAAGTTCAGCCATGCGGACTGGACCGGGAAACTACAACACAGGGCAGTCGAAATACTATTTAAGATACCCGATGGATAATCGAGGGAAAAACACCACCAAATGAACAAGCTAATTAATCCAAACGGAAAACACCAGCATATTTTACTTGACCCTGACTTCCGATTGTATTGTCCGATTTGTTTGTTTTGTTTAACCAGAAGTTAGTCTCCTCTTTTCCCTGGGATAGAAAATTTTCAAAATTATGACATTACACCTCCCCATTCTCGCACGTCTAAAAGACCAGATAAATGTAGAGTAATCTTTTAAGTTTGAAAGCCAGATCCACAAACAATATCCACCAAAGTTAGTTGTCCATCACAAGCGAGGATGGCGACATCATCAGACGGTTTTGTCTTGATGATTTAACTTGCGCTGTATTTGGGTTATAGTGTGGAAGCAACTGTGCTGGTCATCAACCTCACTCTCTCGTCTCAAGCTACCTTGCACCAGTGGCGGTAAGATGATTAGTCCAGTCGAATAGATGTAACTCATGATGCAGGCACTCTGGTCTTAACTTGCTTGAAAACAAGATGTCGCGTTAAACTTGAGGGATTTGATCGCACACCGTCCCCGTTCCTCGCTTTGAGAGGCGAAAACATTACATATCGATTACATCGAACACTTCTCCAAATACGATATAGGAAAACACGAGCGCATATCTCGCTCACTCTGGAATAAAAAAAGATGTGTGGACAGTGAATGGGCTGACAGCAGCCATCGGCTAGTTGCTTGCATCAAGTTCGGCAAACCAAAGCTAACCAAAACTCTATTACGCCTTCAAGCAGACCCTAGAGGCAGGCTACACTCGAGTCGTCTGGTAACAAGAATAAGGATCATAATGGGAAGTAAATCCTAGTGCTCAAACCTAGTGCTCAAAACGAAATCAGATGCGTCGGATGGAAAGTCGAAGATTTCACAATCTCGCTGTAAACTATGAAACGTAACAACGCCCTTTACAAAAACGTCCTAACGGCTGAAGAAGATTATAAAATTTTTTTAAATCTCCAAGCAACATTTGACGGATGCTTAGTCTAGCTTGTCACAGTCCAGTCTGTCCTGATGTAAACGAGTGACTAGCTCCGTTGCTATTATAGGATACAAGAAAACGAGGAATCGAACTGGTGAACTCCCTGAGATCAGAACAAGCAGACAAAGTATAAAAGCTGAGTAACGCTAACGAGCCTGATAATCGATAACGCGGTTAACGAAAGATAATGCGTTATTTGTCATCAATGACCGGAACTTGCTCGTGTCAACAGGTTTAATTAGAACTCCTTAATAATGATGATAAACAACTGACACAAGCACGTGAACTCCAATTTATGAATCTTCAAGGATTAGGGGGATGGAACAGAAAAACGTTACAGGTTATTGGAATGTAGAAAATAGATGGAAGTATATGTTGGTTACTGGAATGTACAATATAGATGGAAGTAAAGAACATGTGTTGGTTATTGGAATATAGAATTAAGATGGAAGTAACGAAATAAAACATGTGTGGGTTATTGGAATGTAGAATATAGATGGAAGTTAAGAACACGTGTTGGTTATTGGAAAATGTTATATTTTCTTGGTGGAAGCAAAGAAAGAAAACATTTGTGGATTTTTCTAATGTTATAGTTTCTTGGTTAAAATAAAGAAAGCAGACATTTGGGGGTTATTGGAATGTTATAGTTTCATGGTGGAAGTAAACAGCACATTTGTTGATTGTTGGGATGTTTATAGCTCGTTGGTGGAAGTAAAAGAACACATTTGTTGATTGTTGAAATGTTATAGCACATTGGTGGAAGTAAAGAACACATTTGTTGATTGTTGGAACGGTGTCAAATGTTGAATTTGTGAAAACACAAAGATTCCTAAGTAACGCGAATTCTTTACTATTATGGAAAATATATTGAAAACTATCTTGTGTAATTAAATAGTACTGGTATTAGAAAAAAGACAGAATGAAACAATAGAATGTTGCTAGAATGTTTTTGGAACACAATCAAATAAAATCATTAGTCAGTTGATGGATTGTGCAGGAAAAGCAATGAACATAGAAAGTGCCTGGAATATTATAACAGTTAGGGGGCGTGAAAAGGGGGGGGTAGAAAGGGGGGGATATGAAGGTCGGGAAGGGGTAGTAACGGTAACAGTGATTGGGCCTTTTCGGGTCAAGAGGACCAAATCAGAACACCAATAACCGTATTTGTGCGAGTTAAATTGTAGGCGTTAATCTTACAGTGGTCTTCTGTCTGTCCTTACCTCCCAACGACTATGTTGTTCCAATTGTGAAGATGGAACAAATAATATTTGTAGTCGAGATGTTTTTATGAAAGCTTTTATTCAGTTGACGTGACTCGGTGTCCAGATGAGTGCCCTTCTATTTCTTCAATTGTAATTTCAACCAACTTTCTGGGGGAGAATAGATTAGCAAACTGATGAGGCAAAACATACTGGTCAGGCAAAACATACTGATGAGGCAAAACGTACTGATCAGGCAAAACATACTGATCAGGCAAAACATACTGATCAGGCAAAACATACTGATCAGGCAAAACATACTAATCAGGCAAAACATACTGATCAGGCAAAACATACTGATCAGGCAAAACATACTAATCAGGCAAAACATACTGATCAGGCAAAACATACTGATCAGGCAAAACATACTGATCAGGAAAAACATACTGATCAGGAAAAACATACTGATCTGGCAAAACATACTGATGAGGCAAAACATACTAATCAGGGAAAACATACTGATCAGGAAAAAAACATACTGATCAGGCACAACATACTGATCAGACAAGATATACTGATCAGGCAAAACGTGCTGATGAGACAAAACATACTGATCAGGCAAAACATACTAATCAGGCAAAACATACTGATGAAGCAAAACATACTGATCAGGCAAAACATAATATTCAGTCAAAAAACATACTGATCGGGCAAAACATACTGATCGGGCAAAACATACTGATCTGGCAAAACATACTGATCTGGCAAAACATACTGATCTGGCAAAACATACTGATCTGGCAAAACATACTGATCTGGCAAAATATACTGATCTGGCAAAACATACTGATCTGGCAAAACATACTGATCTGGCAAAACATACTGATCAGGCAAAACATACTGATCAGGCAAAACATACTAATCAGGCAAAACATACTGATCAGGCAAAACATACTGATCAGGAAAAACATACTGATCAGGAAAAACATACTGATCTGGCAAAACATACTGATGAGGCAAAACATACTAATCAGGCAAAACATACTTATCAGGGGAAAAACAAACTGATCAGGCACAACATACTGATCAGACAAGATATACTGATCAGGCAAAACGTGCTGATGAGACAAAACATACTGATCAGGCAAAATATACTAATCAGGCAAAACATACTGATGAAGCAAAACATACTGATCAGGCAAAACATAATATTCAGTCAAAAAACATACTGATCGGGCAAAACATACTGATCTGGCAAAACATACTGATCTGGCAAAACATACTGATCTGGCAAAACATACTGATCTGGCAAAACATACTGATTAGGTCAAAACATACTGATCAGGCAAAACATAATATTCAGTCAAAAAACATACTGATCGGGCAAAACATACTGATCTGGCAAAACATACTGATCTGGCAAAACATACTGATTAGGTCAAAACATGCGTTTGAGAAAGAGAGAGAAAGAGAATAAGAATGAGAGATCTGGATTTGGCAACTTTGAGTTTGAACTCCATTTTGTGTGTAAGTGATCACATTTCTGTGGCATATCACATTACAGGGAGACATGTGGAGTTGAATAGGGAGTGCCGCAGGTTCTGGTAGTTGATATGGTCTAGTGCCCCAGGTTCTGGTCGTGGGTATGGTCTAGTGCCCCAGGTTCTGGTCGTGGGTATGGTCTAGTGCCCCAGGTTCTGGTCGTGGGTATGGTCTAGTGCTCTAGGTTCTGGTCGTGGGTATGGTCTACTGCCCCAGGTTCTGGTCGTGGGTATGGTCTAGTGCTCTAGGTTCTGGTCGTGGGTATGGTCTAGTGCTCCATGTTCTGGTCGTGGGTATGGTCTAGTGCCTCATGTTCTGGTCGTGGGTATAGTCTAGTGCTCTAGGTTCTGGTCGTGTGTATGGTCTAGTGCCTCATGTTCTGGTCGTTGGTATGGTCTAGTGACCCAGGTTCTGGTCGTGGGTATAGTCTAGTGCCTCATGTTATGGTCGTGGGTATGGTCTAGTGACCCAGGTTCTGGTCGTGGGTATAGTCTAGTGCTCTAGGTTCTGGTCGTGGGTATAGTCTAGTGCCTCAGGTTCTGGCCGTCTTTATGAACGAGAAAGACGACCAGCCAGCACGACGACGTCTTGTTAATTCTGAAATTCTGGATTCAGCCCTGCCAGGTGAGATATACGCATCCACGTACTCCAGATTCTTGCCATCGACGATGACTGGGTCATTGGTAGCGAAACGGTTACGCATGACTTCTGTCTTGGAGGTGTTTAGATAAACACCTCCAAGACAGAAGTCATGCGTAACCGTCGGAATTGATGACGTGAAAAAAGGAAGTGGAGATACATGAACACCAACAACAAACGGCACGGCACTTGATGATAATGATGAGTCATAAAACAATAAAAGTAGAACATGTCAATCAATGAATCAAAACTGTTCAGCTCCCTGTGGAGCACAGAACTTCAACAAATTCATGCCAAGTCACCCTGTTCTATGTTGACGGTGCCAGAGGACCTGCTTACGTCTTGTATAGTTGGCTTGATTGTTTCTTCTTAACTGACCTGTCCATATATTTTAAACCTTTTATGGCTGGATATTTCTAATTGATGAGAAAGTCTGCCCTATGCCTAACCCTCCTTAGTCGCATCTTACGATACACTTTCAGGTTACAGTGTTACTATTCTGTACCTGCTTTCGGTACCCGTAAAAATCGGGCGAATAAAACCCACAGAAAAAAAATTGTGACTTGACGGACGATGGGCATTGTATACGAGTTTCTTGTGGAAGCTTAAATTTTAACCATCAGCACAGCAAATGAACAAGAGCTCAAGTCACGAGCCACAATAATACACATTTAAAAAAAACTCAAACTGTAGGAAAACAGCAAGCAATAAAACTTTGAATAATAAACACTGATAGAGGTCTACAGATATATGGCAAGCGCTAATCCTAAAGGCAAAGGCAAAGTCCGCCGTCCATTTTCTCATTACTTTATGAAGCATAGCGACCATTTGGTTGGCTGTTTCTGTGATAAGCAGTATGTTATCTTGGTTTAGTCGCTTGCCATTGATGTTGATGAAAAAAAAAGTCCAGGATTCTGACGTATTCGTTATCAATGCCTTTGTCTACCAGAACGTGTCACTCGAATCGTCGTTCTACAGTTAGATGTTTTCTTATAGTCAATAAAGGGAAATATTAAAAAGGCTTTATACTATCGGACTGTTTCAATTAGGTAGCAGCAGGTTGAGATGTGATTGAGATGTGGTTGAAATGTGCTGAACGCGCTCCAAAAAACCAGCTAGTTCTATCGGTTGCGCGGCCTCGATGTGGTGACTGATTCTAGAGAGTAAACATTTAGTAAAGAGTTTGTAGGTGACTGATTATAGCGAGTATACATTTAGTAAAGAAATTGTAAGTGATTAATTCTAGCGAGTATACATTTAGTAAAGAGTTTGTAGGTGACTGATTATAGCGAGTATACATTTAGTAAAGAGTTTATAGGTGACTCATTCTAGCGAGTATACATTTAGTAAAGAGTTTGTAGGTGAGACATTCTAGCGAGTATACATTTAGTAAAGAGTTTGTAGGTGACACATTCTAGCGAGTATACATTTAGTAAAGAGTTTATAGGTGACTCATTCTAGTGAGTATACATTTAGTAAAGAGTTTGTAGGTGACACATTCTAGCGAGTATACATTTAGTAAAGAGTTTGTATGTGACTCATTCTAGCGAGTATACATTTAGTAAAGATTTTGTATGTGACTCATTCTAGCGAGTATACATTTAGTAAAGAGTTTGTATGTGACTCATTCTAGCGAGTATACATTTAGTAAAGAGTTTGTATGTGACTCATTCTAGCGAGTATACATTTAGTAAAGAGTTTGTAGGTGACTGAATCTAGCGAGTATACATTTAGTAAAGAGTTTGTATGTGACTCATTCTAGCGAGTATACATTTAGTAAAGAGTTTGTAGGTGACTGAGAGAAGTGTAATTGGGCGATATTTGATAAAGGTCCTCCTTGTCGCCTTTTCATGTAGGAGTATTGTTTTGGAGTTACGCCACGATACTGACATTGTTCCTGTGTTGAGGTATGTAGAGGTCAGCCACGCCCTTGAGAGTTCACCACCTAGGAAAACACCCGGACTAGACTACCACTCCATCAAACCTTAGCTGAACGTTATACAACATATATCCACACAATCCACAAACTCTACACGGGAACAATTTAAATATTAAAGATAATACAAACAAGAGTTGCGATAGAAAGTTAAATCATGAATGAGATGATTGATGGAATTATGTACAACAAAAAGGTTGAACTGTTTAAAGAATACATTGGAATAATATTGGACTATTAGTATATCATTACCATCATTGTCATAGTCGTTATCAGCATCATCATCATCTGGTTTGAACAATTTTGAGTCTGTTTGTAAGGTTGTCTGAACATGTCTGTCCATTTGACTCTATCTTCTGCAACTTAATGTACCTTAATGTCTCTTTACGGATGAGATCTAATGTGAGTCTTGGTTGCTCTCTTCCTCTTTTTCATCCGGATCTTGCCCTCAAATATCTTTTGTAGAAGACTTTCATGGCTCATATTGTGACCCAGCCAAATCTTGCCCTCTAGTATCTTCTGTAGAAGACTTTCATGTCTCATATTGTGGCCCAGTCAACTCAATCTTGCCCTCTAGTACCTTCTGTAGAAGACTTTCATGGCTCATATTGTGACCCAGCCAATCTTTCACTCTAGTACCTTCTGTAGAAGACTTTCATGGCTCATATTGTGGCCCAGTCAACTCAATCTTGCCCTCTAGTACCTTCTATAGAAGACTTTCATGTCTCATATTGTGGCCCAGTCAACTCAATCTTGCCCTTTAGTACCTTCTGTAGAAGACTTTCATGTCTCATATTATGGCCCAGCCAACTTATTTCATTTTCAAGATGTGTCTTTGAGCGTCTACTTCAGTGAGAACATTATCATTGGATCTTCGGTCGGTCCAGTTCACTCTTTCCATTCTACGATAGCACCACATTTCAAAATCTCCAAGCTTCTTGAATACCTTTTTGCAAGGGCCCATGTTTCAGCCCCCTACAGTGTCATTGGCCATATATGAATAGAGACTATACTTTTCCTCGGTTCTATCTTGATATTCTTTGAGTGTATCAATTGTTTTTCCCGTAAGCCCTTTTTTGCCAATGCAACCATTGTTTTCATGTCTTTCTCATTGCGGACACCTCCTGTTTTGGTTTGCCGTACATATCTAAATTTCTGTACTTGTTCGTTTATCTTGCCATTGATTATTATATTCATTTACCTTTGTTATTTAGCTATTACCAAAGTCTTTATCTTCTACGTGTTTATTTCCATGCCCAATCTCTTTGGCTTTGATGTCTTTATTTTCATGCCAAACTCTTTTTCTGTGCTGTTTATATGTCCAAGCAGCATTTGCAAAGTTGCTACTGATCGTTCCACTATACAAGGTGGAAGACAAAACATTCGATGGTGACTGAAACATTAACGGCACTGTTGTCGTCATTGACTCTTTCTTCTTATCAGACGATAATATGTTGTGCTATAGAAACAAAGATGATGCGACTACAGTCCATAACGATAACGAATGTGACTCGCAACATAGAAGAATCTGAGCATAGAAGAGTCTACCACAGTGTGTTGAAGGAAAACTAGGACTGTTTGCGTCATTACATAGCGGGGTGTGTCTTCTCAATCGTTTATGTCTCATTCTATCTGCAATCAGTTTATCCTGTATCTGTATTCCATTATTGGCCCTGCTCCTCCAGGGAACACGATCCAGTCACTCTTAAATCATAGAGGAAGAAATTGTAAAGTAAGGAGCAGATTGAAAGTTAGGCCATAACCTGCTCAAAGCGACTATAGCAATTAAAATGAGAGTTTACAAAGATGGAACAATTACAACAGAAACATGAAAACCTACCAAATAAAAACACTAATGCTAAATAAGAAATAAATCTGAAGAGAAATATTGAAAGCTTGATGATCTCACAGACGAAACAATAGACAGCCACTATTCCAAGAAGGAAGAAATAATTCGGAACACGTACGAAGAGGTTCTTGGAAAGCGATGTAAACAGCATAAGAAATGGCTCACACAAAGCACATGTAACCTAATAGAAGAAAGAAACGAAAAATAAGCATATACAAAAGACTAGTGTAATAAACAAGCTTGCACACATGATTTTCTTAGCTAAATTAGAAAGTGAAAAAGAGTGTCGGGCAGGAGAAGAGATGACACATAAATCAAATGGCTGAGATGGCTCAAAAGACAGCATGGCA
The DNA here is from genome assembly GCA_036924085.1 of Ariolimax columbianus. NCBI lineage: Eukaryota > Metazoa > Mollusca > Gastropoda > Stylommatophora > Arionidae > Ariolimax > Ariolimax columbianus. The sequence goes on from JAVGWX010000004.1 coordinate 46,326,176, forward strand.
AGGTGACATAAACTCGTTCTTCAATATCACTAGAATACAGTAAGGGAAAAAACAAGCCTATAGCACATTTGCCGTAACAAAGTGACGAGAAATAGCGAGATAGATGGGTGCAATACTTTTATTAAATACTACACAAACATTCACCTATATTCGAGACTGACATAATACCCGCAAAGAAACCATTACAATAAATTTAAATCCACCAACAAAACAATAGATCATGCAAACAAACTACTAAAACGTTGGAACGTGTCAGTACCAGAATATATTTTTTCACATATCCCACACCTCTCCACCCCCCCCCCCCCCCCCCAGGAAAAGCAACCAAAAAAAAAACACACACACCGAAACCATGAAAATGGACATCTCAACCACCACAGGGCAATACTCACCATCATGTAGCATGTCCTTTATAGAACGTCGCTCCCATCACTGTCTGTCTGAAAGAAACTTGTTCTCTTGCCAGAACTCCAGCCTCCGCCCCAGTCATACTCAGGCATTCCTGAATATCTTGGCGCCATCGTCTTCTTGGTCTACCCCTTCCTCTTTTGCCTGGCACCATACCTTCCTTCACTGTTCTCTCAAGACCGTTGTATCTCTTGATGTGACCAAAGTATTTGCATTTTCTAGCCAAAATGGAATTGATAAACCAGGTCTCCTGTATGCTCAACTGTTGTCTCTGTCCAGGGTATTCTGAGGATTTTTCTGTAACATTCTGATTCGAACAGTAATACAATACCAGCTCTTCCATAAGATATACGAACAAAAGGCGAAGAGAGGACCACCTAATCAAATTACTGTAGAAAGGAAATCTGGTCTCATCAGGTACCTGGCGAGGAATAGCTCTCCTGTCAGTTGCTGAAGAAGTCCTGACCAGGATAATGCTTGACTACTTGTAAAAGATCCATTAGATGGACCACTGCGAGAACAACAGGCAGGATTTCGACCAAGAAGATTGTGCACAGATAAAGAAGAAACGCTTTTTTATTATCTTAGAGATATCTAGGGAGTGGCATACATCTCTATACATGAACTTTAGATATTTTTAAAAGGCATATGATAGTATAGACCGAAAACTAATTTGGAACATATTGAAGCACTATGGAATGCCAGATCAAGTTTGAAGAATAAAACAAGATGTCTTAGAAGAGCCACATGTTGAATAATCCGAAAACCTAAAAGAGCAGACTCATTTACAGCTCAAACTGCGGTCAGACAGGATTATCTCCAACAACCTTTCTTGAGCCTATGGTTTCGGTGACGTGGCAAACAACAGAGGGCATAAAAGCAGGATTACGTTAAACATTTGATGAGCATCTCGATATGCAGATGTTATGTGTATGCTGTCTCGTTAGCTTGCCATACAAGGAAAGATAGACAGACATATGGAGATACAAATGTATGATTATAGATTAGTGTGAACAAATCAAAGATAATAACAATAAATAATAAACAAAAGGACCCCCCCCCCCCCCCCCCATAAAGATTCTTATTATTATGCCGTCTCATGTTCTAGTGGGTTGAAGTCTAGTGTCGTGGTATGTTTTTGTCTTTTGATGCCGTCTCATCTTCTAGTGGGTTGACGTCTAGTGTCGTGGTATGTTTTTTTCGTTTGATGCCGTCTCATCTTCTAGCGGGTTGAAGACCAGTGTCGTGGTATGTTTTTGTCTTTTGATGCCGTCTCATCTTCTAGCGGGTTGAAGTCCAGTGTCGTGGTATGTTTTTGTCTTTTGATGCCGTCTCATCTTCTAGCGGGTTGAAGACCAGTGTCGTGGTATGTTTTTGTCTTTTGATGCCGTCTCATCTTCTAGCGGGTTGAAGTCCAGTGTCATGGTATGTTTTTGTCTTTTGATGCCGTCTCATCTTCTAGCGGGTTGAAGTCCAGTGTCGTGGTATGTTTTTGTCTTTTGATGCCGTCTCATCTTCTAGCGGGTTGAAGTCCAGTGTCGAGGTATGTTTTTGTCTTTTTATACCGTCTCATCTTCTAGCGAGTTGAAGTCCAGTGTCGTGGTATGTTTTTGTCTTTTGATGCCGTCTCATCTTCTAGCGGGTTGAAGTCCAGTGTCGAGGTATGTTTTTGTCTTTTGATGCCGTCTCATCTTCTAGCGGGTTGAAGTCCAGTGTCGAGGTATGTTTTTGTCTTTTGATGCCGTCTCATCTTCTAGCGGGTTGAAGTCCAGTGTCGAGGTATGTTTTTGTCTTTTTATACCGTCTCATCTTCTAGCGAGTTGAAGTCCAGTGTCGTGGTATGTTTTTGTCTTTTGATGCCGTCTCATCTTCTAGCGGGTTGAAGTCCAGTGTCGAGGTATGTTTTTGTCTTTTGATGCCGTCTCATCTTCTAGCGGGTTGAAGTCCAGTGTCGAGGTATGTTTTTGTCTTTTGATGCCGTCTCATCTTCTAGCGGGTTGAAGTCCAGTGTCGAGGTATGTTTTTACCTTTTGATGCCGTCTCATCTTCTAGCGGGTTGAAGTCCAGTGTCGAGGTATGTTTTTGTCTTTTGATGCCGTCTCATCTTCTAGCGGGTTGAAGTCCAGTGTCGAGGTATGTTTTTGTCTTTTGATGCCGTCTCATCTTCTAGCGGGTTGAAGTCCACTGTCGAGGTATGTTTTTGTCTTTTGCTTCTCTCTTGGCACGAGTTACATTTTCCCCCATTTTACGGCAGGTCTCGTTTACGCTGTCTATCCACCTTTTCCTTGGTCTACCTCTCGCCCTTCTTCCTGATGTTCTCCTGTAGAAGGTTACATGAACAATCTGGCCTGCTTGCATTCTCACAATGTGGCTCAACCAATTCATTCACTGTTTTCGATGTACTGTAGGCAGAGAATTGTTCTAACATTCTCCCGAATACTCATATTTGCGATTCTGTCTCTTCTGGTGTTATTAGTCACCTTTCATAGACACCGCATTTCGCAGGTGGCTAATTTTCGTTCCTGGGCCTTATTCAATGCCCTTGCCTGTCACTGGTAGCACAGGGTTGGGATGAAGATATTATTAATCATCTGCTTTTTTGCTTGGAGGGAACTCTTGGGGTGTCTAGTGAAGACAGCTGGTAGGCAACAGTGTTTGCTCTCTGCAATCTCGTCTCTATCTCTCTATCGAGTCTGTCATACTCAGTAAAAATGGTTCCAAAATACCTAAATTATTATACCTGTTTTATTTTTTGTTTCTTTCACGTGAATATCAAATGCGTTGTGCTTTCTACCTATATTCATTTTCCCATAAAGATCTATGTTCAGATAATCGAAGAAGGAGAAAATTAGACATATGTGGAAAATAGTTGTCTATCACAAGCGATGATGACGATATCATCAGACGGTTTTGTCTTGATGATGTAATTTGCGCTGTATTTGGGTTATAGTAAGGGAAAAAACTGCGCTGGTCATCAATCTCACTCTCTAGTCTCAAGCTACATTGGACCAGTGGCAAGACATAAGTCGAGACGACTAAAGGTAACTTAGGCTACAGACACTCTGGTCCCACCTCTTTTGAGACAACGGGTCGCTAGAAACTTGCGGGATTGGATCGCCCACCGTTTCCGTTCATCGCTTTGAGAGGTGAGTGCCTTTCCTGTCGACCACTATCGGAACATTAGTGGGAAGTAATATTGATAAAGATGGAGGAACAAACCAAGATTTTAACGACGGGGTTAACAAAGTCAGATTTGCTTTCAATTCTCTTCGGATAAAATGGAGCTCTGAACCATTCACCAACAATACTTACTTACTTCCCTGTCCTGGGCACTATGTCACACTTCATTCCTGCAGTATTCAGCCACATGGATTGCCCTGTCATTGGCACTCAGAATGTCATCCATGCTACAAGTCACCGGGAGGTTTGGGCAGATCATCAGATTGGTCCTAGTCTTGTGTTACTCCACATTCGCATATTCCATTATCCCTGTATCCTAATCCTTTCAGGTTTTTCCTGCATTGTGGTACCTCAGTTCGAAGTCTTGATGGTGACTTCCATGTTGTGTAGTGCATGAGATGTTCAGGCACAGGTTTCTCCCGTAACTCGATCAAGGGGGACCTGTGTCAGCTGTTTCCAACCTTTGATGCGTCGATTTCCTGGACTCGTCCGCAGGGGCTGGGTTGACTGTAAGAAACTTCGTCTTGACTTTAGTCCTGTGCGCTGCACCTGATGTCCGAACATAGAGTGTCTTGGGTCAATTTCCTGTTTCTATCTTTCTATCTCTGACGAGACAGTTCTTCGTATCTCTGATGGCGCTATGATGCCGATTATGGAATTTATTGTTTTCAGTTGCTGTAGGATTTAGGCATCAAGTAACTATACGGCCTGTCTCATTTATTGTTGTATCTATATGTTTGACATCTGCAGAGTTCCTCCAAACTGGTGCGGCGTACTCAGCTACAGAGAAACACAGAGCAACTGATGATGTTCTGAGGATATCTGGCTTTGCTCCTCATGTTATGCCAGTCAGTTTTCATATGATGCTATATCTCGCATGTATTTTCTGTTTTGTCTCCTGACAATGTGCGGCAAAGGACAGCGTGCGGTCCAACTTTACTCCGAAGTATTTGGGAAGCCGTTCTGTGGTCTAGATCCTGTTCTTGCCATTTGATCTGCAACTTTATATTCGCCTCTCTATTTCTGAGATGGTAGGCACATACTTGGGTTTTGCTGGAGTTTGGTTTGAGGTGATTTGTTTTGGTAATATAGATCAAGGGCATCAAATGAGTTTGTCAGTTTCTATTTGACTTATCCTTTGGCAGCTACTGCTGTATCATCGGCATATACGAGTTTTGTCACTTATGTACGAATTGGTTGATCGTTGGTGTATGTATTATACAGCATAAGTGCAAGGACACTACCTTGTGCCAGCCCATTTTTTTGGTTTTGCCATCGACTTTTTTTTACCCCCCAAAGTGACGTAGAATCGCCTATTCCCCAACAATAATGTTTAGAATATAAAGTACGCCTTGCTATTTAGCTTTCAGTCATGCACGTGACTAAGGGTATACCATTCTGACTGCAGACTTTCGCTAAATGTATCACATCCAGACTGAAGACTTTCCTTAACAGTATCACATCTAGACTGGAGTCTTTGTGTATTATTTGTCTCGGATTCTTAGTGGTAGATGACCAGAGATCGCAAACACAGAGCTGTGGTAAAGAATACAGCAACAATCAATAGAACACGAAATTGAGCAGAGAAATTTGGAATTGGTAAAACACACTCTCAGAAGGAAGCCGGATATCGTAGCCAGACATTTGCTGGATGGGAGCCCACAGGGAAAGAGATGAGGGGGAAGGCCAAGGAACACCTGTTTTTCGAACGGTCGAGGAGGAAGTCAGCTATGTCGGGGTCTCGTGGGCAGAACTCAACAAGACGACACAGACCAGGAATAGAAGGAGAACATCTGTTTCCGCCCTATGTTCCAAATGGAACCAGACGGATAAATGATGGTTTCTGGGTATTTTCGAAGAACAAAAACACACTAACGGGGGGTCATTTGTCCAAGGGTACGTAAATTGTCCAAATGGATAAATACTGGCATTAAAGGAATTAAGAAACAATACAATATGAAGTGATTCCTGAAAAATTTTAAGTAAAAAATACAAAGATAAATTTGATTCTTATTTAAATATTGAAGCATGAAGCATGAAACACTAAATGAAAAACAGTCGATTGTTGCTGGAGTATTGAAGTTTTAAATTGAAAACAGGAAAGATAAAACATTCACTTGTAGCTAGATTATTAACGTTTTTAAAATAGGAAACAAGAAACAAAAAATAGTACATTGTTGCTGGAGTAATAAGTTTCAAATATAAAACAAGAAGATCGATTACAATTACTGTGTCATGTACGAGAGGTTGAGAAGTTAGCTTACTTCTCGTAGTGTAGGTACCCGGTTTATTCTAGAAGTTAGCTTACTTCTCGTAGTGTAGGTACCCGGTTTAGTCTAGAAGTTAGCTTACTTCTCGTAGTGTAGGTACCCGGTTTAGTCTAGAAGTTAGCTTACTTCTCGTAGCGTAGGTACCCGGTTTAGTCTAGAAGTTAGCTTACTTCTCGTAGCGTAGGTACCCGGCTTAGTCTAGAAGTTAACTTACTTCTCGTAGTGTAGTTACCAGGTTTAGTCTAGAAGGCGGGTGAGTCTAGAAGTTAGCTTACTTCTCGTAGCGTAGGTACCCGGTTTAGTCTAAAAGTTAGCTTACTTCTCGTAGCATGGATGGCCGGGTGAGTATCAAAGTTAGCTTACTTCTCGAAGCATGGATGCCCGGGTGAGTCTCAAAGTTAGCTTACTTCTCGTAGCATGGATACCCGGGTGAGTCTCAAAGTTAGCTTACTTCTCGTAGCACAGGTACTCAGTTTCTCCTCATTACCCCCCCCCTCCCCCTTCACTGCCCTCTGCCACTGAATATAATCGATTACGGATAACCGTGAAGAAATGTTGAATTAGTAAAACAAGAAAACAAGAACGGAAATTAGACTCGCCAAAATACAGCAGGGAAAAAAATGTAATACAAGTGCAAAGGATAAGAATTTAACGTTTTATACTAGTATAGAAGACTAAGTAGAATATGTATACAACATACAACTATTTTCTTGGAGGGTTGTAAATCGGTGTGCGAGTCCATCTTAATAGACTCAAACACTAGAGCACAGTAGACCCGCGGCCTGTAAGGCGCCATCTATGCTGCTCTTAAACCACCTAATCATGGCTAGTTTTATGCCATGTCGCTCAGTTAATCGCCTCCTACGACATGGTCTCTCTGGGGCTGTGGTACTATTATTGTCTTTGTCATACACAAAGACCCCGTCATCCCACATTTTTTTTAAAAGCCAATTGTACAATTAAAAACGATAATTTTTACGGATCATGAAAAAGATGAAGAAACTTTAGCCCAGATACTCGGTAAACAACTTAAACAAAACCTAAGATAAAAGGGCAAACGTCAAATACGAGTTGATGGGAGAGTGTATTTACTATGTATTATTGGGCAAGCTTTAACTACGCTCATAAATATTTGAAGAGCAGAGCTCGGCTTTAATGGGAGCAGGTTTGACGAGCTCATTGGTCAATACATGTTGAAAACGAGTATCGAGCCGGATAAATGGCACCAGTCTGTACACACAGACACTTAATTGCATTCTTACTCATGTTTTTACACACTGTGATTACATACACAGGCGTAGAAACACACTTAAACTAACAGTTACCGACACAGAGACACATGTTTATAATACACATACATAAAATCACACAAACACTTACACAAACGCTAACACAAAAATTAGACAAATACTTTCACAAACACTTACACAAACACTTACTGAAACACTTACACAAACACGTACACAAACACTTACACAAACAGCTACAAAACAATTGCACAAACATTTACACAACTATTTACACAAATACTTATACAAACATTACAGTTACACAAACACTTACACAAACACTTTCACAAACACCTACACAAACACTTACAGAAACAATTACACAAACACTTACACAAACACTTGCATAAACACTTACACAACCACCTACACAAACACTTACACAAACAATACACAAACATTTACACAAAAACTTACACAAATACTAACACAAACACTTACACAAATTCTTACACAAAAACTTACACAAACACTTACGCAAATACATACACAAACATTACTTACACAGACACTTACACAAAAATGTACACAAACACTAACACAAATACTTACACAAACATTACATTTACACAAACACTTGCACAAACAATTACACAAACACTACACTTATATAAACACTTACACAAACACTTACACACACATTTACACAAATACTTACACACACTTACACAAATACTTACAAACCACTTACTCAAACATTTATACAAACACTTGCAGAAACACTTACACAAATACTAACACAAATACATACACAAACATTACACTTACACAAACACGTACACAAAAACTTACACAAATACTTACACAAACATTACACGTACACAAACACGTGCACAAACACTTACACAAACACTTACACAAACATTACACTTACGAAAACACTTACACAAACATTACACTTATACAAATACTTGCACAAACAGTAGACGTACGTACACATTTACACAAACACTTACACAAACATTACACTTACACAAACACACACACAATTACACATATACTACACATATACTACACTTATACAAACACTTACACAAACAATTATATAAACACTTACACATACACTTGCACATATATAACATTTACACAAACACTTACACAAACACTTACGCAAATATCTTACACAAATACTACATTTACACAAACACGTTCTTAAAGACTTACACTAACACTTATACACACACACTTGACTTACACAAACACTTACATAAACACTTACACAAACAAGACCACATTTCACAAACACTTACACAAACACCTACACAAACACTAAACTTACACAATCACTACATTTACGCAAACAGAAACCCTAACACAAACATCTGTAAGCATTTCAACATGAACGTGTTTATATACATAAACATGTACACACACTTACACGCGCTGGCACACACACACACACTTGCCCATATACGTATCCACATCTGTAAGCACATATTTACACACATTTCTATATACACTTTACATAAACCACACTTACATTCTATGTCCCGACTTTCAATCCATATGTCGGAAAATGTCTAAAGGATAACAGCGATTACAGTAAATAACGAACACAGGTGTCAAACATTAACGTACTTTCGAATATCTGTTCTGTCCAAGCTCATGTTTACAGTAACGACATCATTGGCATGTAGTCTGAACATTACACAAGGATAAAGATAGAAGCAGACTGATCAAGAGTAACAATAGCCAAGGTGTAGAGCTGTTGTACTAGTTGTTATACGTGTAGCAATGGTTCAGATTATTTATTCCATTATAGTAGTCAAATCCTGCTCGCAGAAGCTGTAGAAAATTGCAGCCATGTCCCAGATAAGAGTCTAGACCGACTAGGCGAAGTACTCTGCTAAATTGTAAGGAACTATTCTCGGACTGAAGAGGCTAGGGAAGGGGTCCAAGACAAATTTTTACTGAAAACGAATGCACAGCAACCCACATAATAAAAAGAACAGTCATGACTTTGTTGAAGACATTAATGTTACTGACTGACTGACGACGAAGTTCAGTTCATCCCTTAACCCATCAGGTCGTTAGGGCACACTTGAAGACACTCCCATAATCCCCCGCCATCTCTCTTTGTCCGCTGCCGCCAGTCGTGGCTCACCGGGATGAAGGTTTGACCACTGAGTGATGATGTCTGCCCACCTCTTCCTTGGACGTCGCCGCCCTCTCTTTCCTGGTACAGAACCATGCAGTATCGAATTTGTAATTTTCCTGGACCTCGTGACGTGCCCATACCAAGCCACTTTTCGCCTTTTGATAGCCGTGAACAGATCATCAATAAGACCCAATTGCGTTTTCCACTCTTCGTCGTATTTCTACTCTTTTACTGATGCTTTGAGGGTAGTTTCTTTTATTAAATCCCACATTTCACTGGGGTATAGTTACCTTCTATCCTTTATTAAGGTCCTACGACATAGAGACCATTTATTAATACGTGACAGTCTTACCACTTTATCCTTCTCTGATCTATTACCTGTATCCTTATTTCATAAATTCTTCTAGGTTCAAAACAGCTTGACGATCCTCAGGGTCTACAACAAATAGGTAGTATATTACATGCATGCATGTCACATGACAGGTTGTATGTTCCAACTTCTAGCGAGAACAATGACTTATATAATTAAAATTAATTTCACAAATGACTTTATTATTCTATCTTCTTAGTTCTTAGTTGACGTGTACTTCTACAGGGACAGATGCCTCTGTGCAGCTCCCAGCTCTGGAGGGTTTTCTGCTTAGCTGGCTAGGCTCGAGCAGCTTATTACTTCGCTGCGTTTGGACTAAAGCTTATGGCGGGTAGTTAACCAATGTGCGAGCCTATCTAAATAGACTCAAACACTAGAGCAAAGTAGACCCGCAGCCTGTAAGGCAACAACTGTGCTGCTCTAAACAAACCACCTAACCATGATCGGTGTTATGCTATGTCACACAGTCAGTCGCCTCTTACGACATGCTCTCTGTCAGGCAGTGGTACTATTCTTGTCCTTGTCATACACAAAGACCCCGGCAGACCACTCTATCTATAAATGAAATTCTAGTTTCCCACCCTAAACCTGTATCGCTATCTCACTGTTAAGTGGCTTTGTGCAAGTCCCAAAGACGGTTTTGCTGTTTTACTTTGAACTGAGGTTCTCTCCCGCGTCTGATTAGTCAGGGCTCTTCTACCAAACACAATTTATCTAAAAGTCAGTTCAAACTTCTCAGCTCTCGCAACAGTATCGTCTTCTAAAATACATGTTGGCGTTTTGTTTCAGCTCTTATACCTGCCCAGTAACTCAACTCTCCGATCTACTTAAGAGATCGATTGAGACGTAGGCTTTCAGATCTGCTTCTGAGATCTATTCGGACACAAGTTTTCATATGGTTCTAGTTCCAGGACTCAGTTTACAATCTGATCCTCGTGGTCTGTTTCTCCAGTCAGATTTATTTGTCTGACTGTTTTGCTGTATTCTGAGCTATTTTGTCTGACTGTTTTGCTGTATTCTGAACTATTTTGTCTGACTGTTTTGCTGTATTCTGAACTATGTTCTCTTCGAATCTAATGAAGGTTACACATCTGGGTAACACGTTTTGTTCCGTGGCTGAGTTGTCGTTGTCTGTTGTCGAATATGTTGTTCTTATTCCCAGCTAATTCTTCCTATCGAGACAAGTAGCAAGTTCTAAATCATGAATAAAGAATGATGAATGTTCAAAGTTACTTTCACATCTTGTAATTCTTGACGCCACGTACTAAGCCCCGAACCACGTCACATATCACTTGTTTTATTCGCCTGTGGTTGTCAAGATCCTATCACACATACAAATTCGCTACGCCGCTTGTCCATCCTAGACAGACAGTGGATCTAACACGCTTGTTCTTGGCGTTTCTACGACCATTTTTTTCTCTAGATCGATACCTCTTCCAAAACAATGGTCGACGTAGATAAACAATCTCTAACCTTGACACCTATCTTTGCTCCACCCTTTTCGACATACGAGGTTAGGATGTACTTCTCCGGTGATAGTAGTCTTGACCAGCGAAACCTGTGTTGGCGCTATTTACCGTTGTGTAATTTGTCCACACCATCGTTGCTGGCTAGATAATTTCTCTCTTGTCCACACCATCTTTGCTGGCTAGATAATTTCTCTCTTGTCCACACCATCGTTGCTGGCTAGATAATTTCTCTCTTGTCCACACCATCTTTGCTGGCTAGATAATTTCTCTCTTGTCGACACCATCTTTGCTGGCCAGATAATTTCTCTCTTCTCCACACCATCTTTGCTGGCCAGATAATTTCTCTCTTCTCCACACCATCTTTGCTGGCCAGATAATTTCTCTCTTCTCCACACCATCTTTGCTGGCTAGATAATTTCTCTCTTGTCGACACCATCTTTGCTGGCTAGATAATTTCTCTCTTCTCCACACCATCTTTGCTGGCCAGATAATTTCTCTCTTCTCCACACCATCTTTGCTGGCTAGATAATTTCTCTCTTGTCCACACCATCTTTGCTGGCCAGATAATTTCTCTCTTGTCCACACCATCTTTGCTGGCTAGATAATTTCTCTCTTGTCGACACCATCTTTGCTGGCCAGATAATTTCTCTCTTCTCCACACCATCTTTGCTGGCTAGATAATTTCTCTCTTCTCCACACCATCTTTGCTGGCTAGATAATTTCTCTCTTCTCCACACCATCTTTGCTGGCTAGATAATTTCTCTCTTCTCCACACCATCTTTGCTGGCTAGATAATTTCTCTCTTCTCCACACCATCTTTGCTGGCTAGATAATTTCTCTCTTCTCCACACCATCTTTGCTGGCTAGATAATTTCTCTCTTCTCCACACCATCTTTGCTGGCTAGATAATTTCTCTCTTCTCCACACCATCTTTGCTGGCTAGATAATTTCTCTCTTGTCCATCTGCTAACCTTGACCTCGGTGCGTAAGATATAGATTTTGCCTTGTTCGGTCGAGATTCTAAAGTTATCCGTTTAAATATTGTCAAACTGTGGTAGAGAGATCCCGTTCTTGTTCCCCCTTGGGCCCGATGAATGCCACAGTTTGCGACATATTTTTTAAACAAACAAAAAAAACAAACAACTTACTGCAACGTATGTTCCTATTGTTGACATTCTACTGGATGGAGTTATAGTTCCGAGGAATAAAGACCTCTTACTCTTGCAATGGCCACACCATGAACATTCTAGGTTTTTGTTTTACCTTAATCATACATCTTATATAGGGAGTTGAGGACCGCCTAATCTAGATCATTTCGTCTATAAAAAAAATTCTCTCCGGTGGAGTCAGATAAATACAACGTGGTTTTTTGTTCATGTCTTATAAAAATGTGTCGGGATTTTTAGAATATTTACGAAACAACACGGGACGTTTGGCATATGTTTGATGTCAAATTAAAGGCTCTTGAATAATTTACAATTTTATATTCAGAATTTGCAAATTGGATTACGCATAGCCAACCCTCAAGAAAATGGAAAATAATGGTCATTTGGCTTCCTCAAAATGTTATCAAATCTGCCGTTATCCATTTATATTTTATAACATATTCCTGCGTTGTTATAATTCTAGTTATTTGGCAAGACTTCAAGAACTGAGCATCCAGATTGAGAGCGTGGGAAGGAATAATACGTTATGCTTAAGGCACGCCAGGATGGAAGGAGAGTTTGAATATAGCCTGGCAACAGGTAAAAGTAATGGAAGAAAAGCGAGACGGAGAAACAGAGAGAAATTATAAGCTGATTGACATGAAAGCCTGGACAAAGGTTAACAACGTTATTTGTAAACAGGGTTAGTGAGATTAAGTTGGAGTACGTCATGATCGAATACGCCAGTCGAGTTGACATTTGATAACAATTAACTTCATCACGAAGAAACATACGTCCCATAACATAACAGAAACAGCATTATCCTTTGAAGACTGGTTGCAGAAAAAAAGATAACAGTGGTTTCGCCTTTATTCTTCAACACTGTAAATCTCATTGTTGGGTCCCAGCAATTAAAAAATGTCATAATCTTGTTTCGTTTTGGTTGAATCTTTGAACTGTATACTGCCCGTTTACACTTGAAGTTGCCTTGTTCAATCTAAGAAGAGTTGTTGATGCAGTTCCATCAAAATCCCAAAACATTGCTTCACAGACTCGATGTCCTTTCTTCAAGCATTAGAAGATGATATACATGATAGACCTTATCTTATCAAATATCTCTAGACCTTCACCACATTATCCCCTTTCACGTCGTGGAAATAGTTATGCAGTGTATCCCTGGACACTCAAACAAAGCTGGCAATGACAAGACAGACAAACAAAGAAGAAATCAAGACAAAAACAGACACACACAGTAACAACTTTACAAACAGTCAAACAGCGTAAAAGATCAGCAAACAAAGAAACTTGGATGAATAGATGGGCATGACAAACACAGGGAGGGAGGTCTGCAGACATTTGGCAAGCCCCGATTCAAATGAAAGAACCAATCAACTCACAAGGAAGAACCAGAGAACTATTCTCTACTGAGAACCCAACACATCTCGCATTACAAGCACCTGAACAGAATCCAACAACACACTACGGAGTACCAGCTGTGTACACACCTATATCTTCTTCTTCGTACGCTGTCAGACGTCAACTTGAATTTGTTCGAAGAAAGCAGCTGTCATCCTGAGGCTGTCGACACTGCCATAGAGCTTGTCTAGTGTTGCCACTGGTGATGGCCACATGTGCTTTCTCTGGTCCTCGTACGACGGGCAATTTTGCAGCAGATGTTCAGCGGTCATTTTCCCTGTGCCACACGAGCATTCGCCAGTGCCACCTATCTTCAATTTATTGAATAGATGGTACCTCAGTCTGTTGTTGCCAGTGCGGAGTCTGAAGACCACGATCTGCTCTCTTCTGTTCAGCTGGTAGTAGGCATCATTTTTTGGTACACACCATATGAAATCGTTGATCATCATATATTTGAGTGATCAGCACTCAACGATGTTAAGAAAATGCTTTTTCCTCCAAGGTCAGATAAATGGAACACTTTGTATGGCACTAGGCAGCAACTGACAAACACGTGCATATACCATTACATGACATTGGGCCGAAGGGCAAAAGCACGGATGCTGCTTGATCCGTAACAGCAACAACAACTGCCGTATTAAAGACTTCCTTGTACGTGGTCTCAGTGTTTGTGAGGTTGACTCATCAGTTCCTTGTCGACACTGTGGCCTTGCTTTCATTATCTCTAACGGTCAAATGTACCCGTTGTAAGAGTTCTCTGCCTGTTCTTCTCTCAGTTTTCTATCATAAACCACATTTATACAATGGATCAAGAATAACCCTGGTAAAAATCCTGAAAACGAGTGCCCTCCGTGAGGTAGAGTTTATCACTTTCAGATCGTCATGTGCAGTCATATGAGGTTACATTTTCATAATCGTGTCTGAAGCTGTCGTCATTTTTGCTTCCAATAGACAACTAACTAACTAATTAACTAACAAACTAACTAAATACCTAACTAACTAACTAACCTTGGTAAGGAGTTTCCCACTCACTACAAGGAGTGTTATTTCTCGCCAGTTACACTTGATGTCATAATCGCCCCCCCCCCCCTCCCCCCGCCAAAAAAAAAAACCCACTACATTCCCATCCATCCCGCTCCTCAATCCCCATTCTCACACTCCGAATCCTTTTCCTTCTGCCCTCTCAAATTCACACTTCCTGCACTCGAAATCCCCTTCTTCCTTCCCTTGATCTAATAGTGTCCTCCAGCCCAACAATCCCACTCCTCCCCTCCTTACCCAATCCCCTTCTTGCGCCCCTGCCCTAACCCACTTTCTGCCCCCCCCCACCCCCACCCCCACCCCCCCCCCCCCCCCCCACTTCCATATCGCCCTTCTCGTGCCTGCACTTCTTTGTAAAGTTGTAAAGTGTCAAGAAAATTACCGGTGCTTAAACACTTGCTCTATGGGGAACATTATGTAACGCTCAAACTGTCTCCTGTTCCATTGCTCTGCTTACAATTTCGTATCATACTTGGTAAAACATTAACAATAAAATTAAAACCAGAGGCTCTCAAACTTTTATCGTCTTTCACATTAAAAAACATTGCCGGGCCCCAACCATCTCATTTTAAAATATAGGATCTAACTATCAAAGTTTCCTGCATTAGAAACGTCAATTTAGCCATTTTTAAAACTTACGTTGCTATATTTTGAGCTAATTTTATTAAAATAAATACAGAAACGGATTAAATAAATAATGCTTCTTCTTCTTCTTCGTCGCTCGTTCTCAAACTTTCGCTAACAAGTCCTGAAAATGGCTTTGCAAGTGGCAGCTTGTTGTCTGGTGAATGGAATATGGTGTGCCGTGGTTTACAGCTTGTCTGCGATATTTGCACCTTTCGGTCGGTAGTAGTAGTAGCCTATCTCAGTCAGGACTGACTATAGGATGATAGGATTTGGAGTGATGAACAATATATATATTTATATATACTTATGTGTTGTCTTTCTCCATGCGGTGTTGTATTTTCACTTCTCTGTGCTGCAAGAGCTTGTCTTCACCAATCGTAAGGTGGCCATTCATGGTTCATCTCTACTTGGATCGGTCTGCAGCTTCGTCTTCTCAGGATATCAAGATTCCTGTCAACGGCCTTCAAATCACGCTTACACACATCTTTGAACTGCAACCGTGGTCGGCCAACTGTTCTTTTGTCATTACATAACTGCCCACAGAGGATATCTCTGGGAATGCGACCATCTTCCCTGTGACGAACATAACCAAGCCATCGAAGCCTTCGCTGCCTAAAGAGAGTGTACATGCCTGAGAGAGCGGTGTGTGAGTGCACATCTGCATTTTGTCACTCTGCTCCTCCATGTAATTCCAAGAATGGATAGCCGGCGCTGTAGATGGAAAGGTTTAAGCCTGTGCGCTTGGTTGGCATAAGTTGACCAAGTCTCACTGCGCTATAGACGTGTGCTGTTAACAAATGCATTGTACACTATGGCCTTGGTTTTAATTGGCAGTTTCTGGTGTTCCAAACACGTGTTGTGAGACGAGCAAATGTAGCAGCATCTTTGTCGTCTGTTTCTGGGTTTAAAGAGAGCTTGTCATTGATGAGGGATCCCAGATATGTGAATTGGTGCACAGTTGCCAGTTCATAATTATCGATGCTAAGACTTGGCATGACCTCTACTTCATGTTTTGTTGAGACTTATGGTGAGACCAACATTTTTGCAAGTCTGGGAGAAGCGATCCACCAATCTCTGAAGTTCCTGCTGACTGTGGATGACAATTGCAGCATCATCATTGAAAAGCAGGTTCCTGAGAGTGATCTCCCTGATCTTAGTTTTGGCTTTGAGCCTTGCAAGGTTAAACAGCCGACCATCCGACCTCTTGTTAAGGCAGAATATTTCATTTGCGTTTCCAAATGCATGTTTCAGTAAAAGCAAAGAAGATTCAGAACAGTACCGGGGTCAGAACACGGCAATTTTTAACACCACTTCGAACACTAAATGGTTGGGATATGCTACCATCAAATTAAACTGTTCCTGTGATGCTCTAATGCAACTATCATATTAGTCGTAGCATTTTGCTTGGGTAGCCTATTGTAAATGGGATTTTGAAGAGTCCGTCTCTTCTAACCAAACCAAATGCCTTTGTCAGGTCAATGAAGGCGACATAAAAGGGCTGGTTCTGATCACGTGACTTTACCTGAAGTTGTCCAAGAGAGAAAATCATGTCGATCGTTGATCTTCCAGACCCGAATCCACACTGTGACTCCGGACACACAAGCTCAGCCAATTGCTGTAGTCTTAGTAAGATTACTCTGATGAAGACTTTTCCTACAACACTGAGTAGAGAGACACCTCGATAGTTATTAATCACTTCTATCACCTTTGTTTTTGTATAATGTTGCAATCTGTGTATCTCTTATACCTTGTGGTATAGTAGCCGCTTTCTAGCATTGAAATAGCATCGGTACATCGGTTTCCAATAGTGTATCCTTACAGCGTTTGATCAAATCAGGTGGGATTCCGTCGCTGTTTAGTGTTTTGCCCAAATGCCAATCCGTCAATAGCTCTATTCAGATCTTCTATAGATGGTTCCATGTCCAGCTCGTCTATACTGGAATAGCTTTTGACTGCGTCAAAGGCTGTAGGAATAACTATATTGTCACACGAGTAGAGATCAGAATAGTGCTCGACGCATCGTTCCATTTGCTTTCTTTTGTATATGTTATTTTCTCGCCAGTGATCTATCTAAGTGCTGCAGTTTTCTTACTCGCAGGACCAATAGCTTTCTTTATACCTTCGTACATTTGTTTGATGTTACCTGTTTGTGCTGCAGTTTGGATGTTTTCCCTAAGCTGTAGCCAATACTCACTTTTGCCAACGACGAGCGATTTGTTGCACCTGCCTTCTGGTGAACTTGAAGTTGTACAGAGTACTTGCATTTAGAAGCTGCTTGTATTTAATCAGAGCAGCACGATTTGTCTCAGTGACGGGTGGCATATCCTCCACTTTCGCTTCAAACCAGTCATCTGGTTTAACAGTTTTCTTCCAAATGTAGCAAGTACAGTGCTATTGATGACATTTCGAAGATGGTGTTAGGTCTCTGTAACAGCTGTGCCATGATGTTGAATATTAAGAGTTTTCTCAAAAGCTTTGTTAAATCTTTTGATCAGCGCAAAGTCCAACATTCTACTTTCGTGGTTTGTCTTTGCGTATGGTGTGATGAAACTTCGTTGGCTGCATTTTTATTTTACAGCGAACCAAACAATGATCGGTGTCACAGTCTGCACTACGGTAAGTGCGCATCAGGAGCACATACTTGAAGAGATATCTTCTGAAAAGAATTAGATCCAGCTGATGTCAGTGATTGGATCGTGCGTGCATCCCCGATACCTTATGTTGGGGTTTGGTCTGAAAATAGGAGTTGGTCACACAATGTTCATGGTAGGCACAGAGCCATTTTCATTAATTTTGCCAACGCCAAACTTGCCAAGACATGGAAGGCCACGAGTAGTGATCAGCGCCCACACTAGAATTGAAGTCACCTAGTAGAACAAGCTGTTCTTGACTGTGGATACTTCTAATAATTGTTGATAAATCATTGTAGAACTCATCTTTGACTTCAGGTTTGCAGCACAAGGTATGTGCATATATACTGACACGGGTGACGGGACATACTGTGGTAAGGAAACGAATTGTAAGCAGGCGTTCTGAACCATTCTCGCATAGCTCAAACATGTGTATTATAAACTTTGTTTTACTGCAAAGCCTACACTATGCTATCTCTTTTCGTTGGGGGTTTTCCCTTGCCAGTAAAATACGTAGTCTTTCTCACTCATTGACCCCGAACCAGCTAACCGCGTTTCTTTAAGTGCTTCAATGTCAACATCCAATATTTTGAGTTTGTCATTAATTACTAATGTCTTTCTGGCATCGCTTATATCATGCAGGTTACCAGATAGTTCTGTCAGCATGGTAACCGACATTCCAACGTCTCAGTTTAACCACTGATGCACGTTTTGTGTCAACACCGCAGGGGGAAACTGGAAAACCTCACTAGGATATAAACGTGGGCATCTTTCTAACTAATTGATCCAGGGGACCAGCATCAGCCGATCCAGTCTGGAATCAGCGCTGTCGCAGGAGTCGCCAGAATAGCCATATATAACCATCCCTAGACTGCCTTAGTGACGCCAGCTTCGGATATTTTCTCAAGGTTTACTGCTGAAGCCTTTCCCGTGAACAGATATCCCACAAGGCAGTGGATGAACAGTTTTTACGATAGCAGTTTCTTAGGCCTGTTCAGTTCTCATGTACAAACGGTCAATGTACGGGTCATGTAACCTGTTACTGACTATTGTATGACACTAAATTATGAAAGGTGATGTTTATAACACAGAAAACTATCATTCTATATATTTTTACTACGCTCCAAAAGGCACCACACAAAAATATCCAGCATCTTGGTATGGTAATCAATACATCCGACTTTTGCAGGCCTTTTTGGGAACCGGATTAACCTTCTCTCTTCGATCCCATCTCCTTAGCCAGTCTGCCTTGCTACAACCTGTTATCCAATATCATCTCGTGGAGGTTCAGAAGGGTCTTGGCAGCGCCATGTCACTGACCCTGACGCTAGCAGTCAGTTTTGGGTTTCTGACCGATGCAGCTCATGCCCTGCTCAGCATCCTGATCTCAGATAATAATTGATACACGGCTTCCCGTTAGGGACAATAAGGCGGCAAGAATGGAACTGGCCACCCCATCTTATAAACAAGATGTGGAATGTACAACTAAGTCTCACAGTTCATTCCTGATAGCAGTCTTTACTATGCGACTACTTTAACCTTATCTTTATATTGTCGTGTAACATGTTGAGTATGCGCTTGAATAGCCAGCAAGATGATGTCAGAAGCTCGTGAGCTCCAAGAAGCACATTCTGAAATCGTTTTTGATGACAGTTTTAAACACACAAACAGTACCAAGAATGTAATATCTAGTTATGTATCACTAATTCGCGAACATTATGCCTGGTATAAATTTACAGCTGGATCGACTGAAGAGTAACATAATGGGAATTTAACCCAATACCATTTCTGGGTGAAGACAGGTTCTTCCATCCTTCTCAGGTGTACCAAAAAAGAAATCTCTTTACCTAGTTGATCAGCCCAAAGACTGGCTGTAAGGTGGTTGTTGTTGTTGAATGGCCCCAATAAGTAGGATTACTCTTTTGTGCGCCCTAAAAAAGGACGTTAAGTGGTAGGTTGTTGTAGCTTTCCTCACCTCCCCAACGTGCTGATGAAGGTGAACCGAAGTTCTCCAGGCGGTTGTGCCATGTTTGACTTCATCTGCGTGTCTCTCAAATCAATCCCTCAGCTTTTTAGCCAGTCTGCCATGAAAACAGCCCGTTTTTAGGGAGGGCTAGGAGGAAGCCCAGGTGAGGTTCTTGGCCAGTTTATTTTGTCTGACCCTGACTAGCATGTCTGATCAGTATGTTCTATCTGATCAGACGTTTGTCTTCCTTCCCTGGTCGTAAGGTTGTCTGAACACATTTTTGCACTTTCCTCTGGTTGATAAGTCCTAAGACTGGTTGTAATGTTGCCTGAGCATGTATCTACAGTTGACCCTATCCTCTGGTTGATCAGTCCTAAGACTGGTTGTAATGTTGCCTGAGCATGTATCTACACTTGACCCTATCCTCTGGTTGATCAGTCCTAAGACTGGTTGTAATGTTGCCTGAGCATGTATCTACACTTGACCCTATCCTCTGGTTGATCATTCCTAAGACTGGTTGTAATGTTGCCGAGCATGTATCTACACTTGACCCTATCCTCTGGTTGATCATTCCTAAGACTGGTTGTAATGTTGCCTGAGCATGTATCTACACTTGACCCTATCCCCTGGTTGATCAGTCCTAAGACTGGTTGTAATATTGCCTGAGCATGTATCTATACTTGACCGCATCCTCTGGTTGGTCAGTCCTAAAACTGGTTGTAATATTGCCTGGGAATGTATCTACACTTGACCATATCCCCTGCAGCACTCTTCGTGGAAACCTAGGTTCGCACTTTAATGTCTCTGCATAGATAAGATGTAAAGAGGAGTCTTGGTCGCCCAATCCACTTTTTCCCTTGATCTTGTCCTCCAGTATGTTCTGTTGAAGACTTTCATGTCACATATTGTGTCCCACTCAACTCAATCTTCGTTTTCATATCATTTTTAATATTTGTCTTTGTGCGCCTGCCTCAATGAGGACAATGTCATTGGATCTTTTTTCTGTCTAACTCACTCATTTCATTCTACTGTAGCACCACAATTCAAGCTTTTACTACCTTTTAATGCTAGAGTCCACGTTTCAATCCAATACAGTTGGCAATACAAGAGCAGTTATTATTCGTTTCTTCTGTTTTATCCTGCTATACTTTGACGTCAGCAATGTCTGTCTTCTCTGATCACCATTTTGGTTAATGCAATCCTTGTCTCAATGTCTGTCTCATTGCGGGTCTCCTGTCTCCTGTCTCCTGTCTCCTGTGATGGTTAGACCTAAATATGTAAACTTCTGTACTTGTTTGATTATTTCTTCATTGACGAGTAAATTCATTTGCTTGGATGCTACCAAAGTCTTTGTCTTCAACATGTTAATTTTCATGTCAAACCCTTTGTCTGTGCTGTTAATTATTTAAAGCAGCCTTTTCAACGCTGCTACTGATCCGATCCTCACCCTATGGAGGAAATTTGATGCAATAACTGTCACATCATTGACTTTGACAACCTTATTAAAACTCAAAGGAATTCAGATGGCAACTTCAAATATTAAGCATTCTAAAGGTGAATAAGGGGGAAGAAGACTAACGTCTGGTCAGGCAGAACATACTGATCAGACATATTAGTCAGGGTCAGGCAAAATATTCTGATCAGACATGTTAGTCAGGGTCAGGAAAAAATACTGATCAGACATGTTAGTCAGGGTCAGGCAAAACATACTGGTCAGACATGTTAGTCAGGGTCAGGCAAAATATACTGATCAGACATGTTAGTCAGTCAGGCAAGATATACTGATCAGACATGTTAGTCAGGGTCAGGCAAAATATACAGATCAGACATGTTAGTCAGGGTCAGGCAAAATATACTGGCCAAGACCCTCACCTCGGCTTCCTATTAGACTTCCTTAGAAACGGGCTGTTTTCGTGGCAGCCTGGCTAACAAGGTGAGGGATCGATGTGATCCCCGTAGTAGTGAATGCAACTAAGCATAGCACAACCGCCTGGAGGACCCTGGTCCACCTTTATCAAAAGCTCGGGATGTGAGGAAAGCTACTACAATCCGCCACTTAACGTCCTTTTCAGCGCGCACAAAAGAGTAAACCTATTCATTGTGGGCATTCGCAAACAACAAAGGTGGATAATTGTTTTTTATAAAGCGGAAGCAAGGTAAACGGTACGTTTATATGCACACATATCAGAGAGTTACTACCCCTCCAAGTGTTTTTTCTTCCCTTGTCGACTAACGAATCGCTTTAGAAATTGCTTGCAATTTTGTTTTTGCTACTGATGCTGCTAAATGTCTTGGCTAGCATGCCTCACTCCATCTCAACAACAAACGTGCATTATTTCATTAGTTTTTCACTTACCCCTTTTTATTAGTGAACTCAACCTTTCGCAGTTGATAATGTCAGTCAATGAAGCGAAAGTCTGCATCTTGCGAGGAGTAATGTTTGACACGAAAGGTTAGATCTGCCTTAAGCATGTGAGTAAAAATTCGGAATTTGTTATCAGGATAATGTCTGACACGACTTTGAACTTTGCACTGTTGAGCTAAATTATTGCTTTGTTTATAATGTGACATTATCGCTGAGCGCTGGACTTAAAGGTGCACTTTGCGTGACATGTGTTTAAACGACAAACCTTGGCTAGAACAGTTGAGCTATGTAATTATTAGCATAATTTGGGCTATGCCATGAGTTTCATAAAAAGATGCACTTCCATTTGTGCAGTGGAGATAATAACAAGAAGGTTACAGTCTTTCACTGTGGGTAATCCTTATCATCTTCTATTCTCACTCTTTCTTTTTATTCTTCTTTTTCTTTTTGTTGTTCTTTTTTCTTTCTTCTGTATCTCCTTCTTCATATGAAGAGTGTAATATATTTACTGACTAACGGGAGGAGAGAAGACTAACGTCTGGTCAGGTAAAACATACTGATCAGAAATTTTAGTCAGGGTCAGATACAATATACTGGTCAAGACCCCCAGTTTACTTCCACGTAGGTCATCCTGGAAGTGCGCTGTTTTCATAGCAGCCTGGCTAACGAGGTGGGGAGCTCGACTTGATCCCCTTAGTAGTGGACGACACGCAGATGAAGCCAGTCACTGTGCAATCACCTGAAGTATCCCAGTCTACTTTCAACAGCACGCTCGGGATGTGAGGAAAGCTGCTGTAAACGGTCACTTAACGCCATTTGGATGCACAAAAAAGTAAACTTACTCATTGTGGATAATAACAACAACAAAAACATCTACAACAACAACAACAGCAACAACAACTGACTCGTGGGGAACGAAGAGTAATCAGGGTCTGGTGAAACATGCTGATCTGGGGGGAAGAGAAGAGTAATCAGGGTCAGACGAAACATACTGATCTAACCCTACCACACGTCCTCGCTTGTGCTCCTAGAAACGAGGTGGGGATGAACACTATAATCCCCATAGTGATAAGTTTACTAAGAAACTTCGCATTGCACTACATCCAGGAGTATATATGTCTATCTTCTCAAGTACGTTTTCATATGTATGAAGTGCCACTACAGCTCGCTACCACAGACACGTCGTCAAAAGTTACCTCACTCAGCACGAGTAGCTTCCAACAACAACTGTTACCACTACTACCACTACTACCACTACTACTACAACTACTACTACCACAACTACTACAACCACAACTACCACTACTACAACTACTACTACCACAACTACTACTACTACTATTACTACAACTACTACTACAACAACAACTACTACTACGCCTACTACTACTATAACCACTACTACTACAACTACTACTACTACAACTACTACTATTACTACAACTACTACTACTACAACTACTACTACTACAACTACTACTATTACTACAACTACTACTACTACAACTACTACAACTACTACTATTACTACAACTACTACTACTACAACTACTACTATTACTACAACTACTACTACTACAACTACTACTACTACAACTACTACTACTACAACTGCTACTATTACTACAACAACTACTACTACAACTACTACTACTACTACAACAACTACTAGTACAGCTACTACTACTACTACTACTACTACTACAACTACTACTATTACTACAACTACTACTACTACAACTACTACTACTACAACTACTACTACTACAACTACTACTATTACTACAACTACTATTACTACAACTACTACTAATACAACTACTACTACTACAACTACTACTACCACAACTACTACTATTATTACAACAACTACTACTACAACTACTACTACTACTACAACTACTACTACTACTACAACTACTACTATTACTACAACTACTACTACTACAACTACTACTACTACAACTACTACTATTACTACAACTACTACTACTACAACTACTACTACTACAACAACTACAACTACTACTATAACTACTACTGCTACTACTACAACAACTACTACTACAACAACTACTACTACAACTACTACTACTACTACTACAACTACTACTACAACAACTACAACTACTTCTATTACTACAACTACTACTACTACAACAACTACTACTACAACTACTACTACTACTACTACTACTACTACTACTACTACAACTACTACTACTACAACTACTACTACTACAACTACTACTACTACAACTACTACTATTACTACAACTACTACTACTACAACAACTACTACTACAACTACTACTACTACTAATACTACAACTACTACTACCACAACTACTACTACCACAACTACTACTACTACAACTACTACTATTACTACAACTACTACTACTACAACAACTACTACTACAACTACTACTACTACTACTACAACTACTACTACTACAACTACTACTACCACAACTACTACTACCACAACTACTACTACTACAACTACTACTACTACTACTACTAATACTACTGACTAACGACACATGTCTAAAAATGCATAAAGTGAAAAACGACAAAGAGGATTGTGCATGGGGGCTAGAAACCACAACATTTGAAAATCATTATTGGTGACATCACGACTGCAAATTCTCGGATCATATTATGGGGCAGGTCCAAAGGTAGTTTTATCTCTGGAGCGAACAGACAAACGAACGAACCGGGCTATCAGTGTACACGGATGTAACAAATAGGACCACTACAATCTTCCATGTCAGAAAATGCCGCTAGAGTAGGTTGTGCGTGGGACTAGCAACCTCATCGTGGATATGAAGCTGTCACTGCAAATGTGTGAAAACATATTTGCTTTTAAAGTGACCAGCAAAAATAGTTGCTCTGTATCTTTTGGAACGGAAAGGTGAATCAACAAATCAATTTATCAATCAACCAATCATTCAATCAATCAATATAAATGCCATTCTAATATAATACACCTCTTCTTTTCGCTGTTCCTGCGTCACCTGTCAGCGTCATGTTAAGAGATCTCTGGAGCGCGTCCTTCGGCGAGCGTACCTCATGTGTCATTCACCGTCTCTGATATTTCTCTAATCCAACTTCTTCTCCGTTAAATCCAAATATCAACATATGTGGTAAATTGTTGTAAAATACAGTCTGGGCAGAAACTAGTTTATGGCGGCATTCTTGTTCGAATATGTCGAATATGTAGCAGAACATTTGGACTGCACGTATCTAGTTATCATGTAACCGTGTTCCAGTCATAATTGACAATACAGATCCCGTTTACACATATTGGGCATTTAACTTAACTTAACGTTTTTATTCTGGCTTAGAAGACTCTACAGAGTCTGTATACGTTCAGTTTCTTGAAAGCTGGTTTAATAGGCTCAACACTAAAGCTAAGTTGGCCTGCAGCCAGTTAGGCGCCATTCATATCTGCTCTTAAGAAATCACCTACATTTTGGTAGATTTTTAGCTAGTATTTTGAATTTTTTCCCGGCAATGGGCCGTTACACCGTTACGCCTACTCCTTTCGATTTCTAACTGCCAAGGAATTTTTGACGTGCTCGACACTGAACACGGGAGTCCGATCTCACTACCCAGAGATCAGGAGAATTTTTACCAGAAGATCTACGTGAGAAAAAAAATCACGGTCTCCACCGTGATTCGAACCCGAGACCTCCGGCGCCTCGAGACCACTGAGGTAACTCCCCCCCCCCCCCCCCCCCCCCCCCGCCCCTCTTGATCAACGGCACACTAAGGGTGGTGTGATCAATATCACGCCGGCCATCTCAACTTCTCATCTGTTCTGGGACCCTGTTATTGAACCAATGCACTAATCACTGAACTACCGCCATTAAAGACTTAATTGAGTGGTACAAAAAGTACCCGAACTTTTTTCTGGATTAGGGAAGACAACCAGCGAGAATGGGAGCCGGTCAGCTCACCCATTGAGGTTGATAGTGTAGCTTAGTGAGTTGTCTAACGTAGTGAGTTATCTAACGTAGTGAGTTGTCTAACCTAGTGAGTTGTCTAACGTAGTGAGTTGTCTAACGTAGTGAGTTGTATAACGTAGTGAGTTGTCTAACGTAGTGAGTTGTCTAAAGTAGTGAGTTCTCTAACGTAGTGAGTTGTCTAACAGATCATCAGCTATTGCAATATCTGCTACTTGGATATCCTTAGTGAATTGCAGAAGTCCTATTCTTTGCTACATTTTATAGGAACCGGATTCCACATGAGCGAAAACGTTGCACAATTCAACCACTTTCATAATCGCATCATTTGTATAACTCTGCAAGCGTGTGTAAAGTTCAGGTGTAACATACTGACCCCCAACCCTTCTTTACGTCCACGCTGTGCACATGTAAACAGAATTGGTTGATTAACTAGGCCTACCCAGGTGTTTGGTCTTTCGGAGGTAATGCCAAGTTGTTGAAACTGCAGTTGTTTTATGGATAGGGAACAGTCACTTAAGATGTCAGAGATTGGCTGGCAAAAATGTGAAGTTATAAGCTCTTAAATAACTTGACAGTACCGTTGTCCGTTTGCGTGAACTTCTATTTCTCATATTTTAACCAACTTTCCCTTAACAAAGCTGACATTTTGCAGTATAACCAGTTATACGCTGGATTAGAACCCACAAGGAAATAGACGACGGGGAAGGCCAATAAATATCTAGCTGCAAACGGTCGAGGAGGAAATCAGTTCAATGCGGTTTCACTGGGCAGAACTCGGGAAGACGTTACAGAATAAGAACAGCTGGGGAGCATCTGTTACGGTGATATTATCCACAGGGAACCAGACGTATAGATGACAAATGCTGTTTTCGAGAAAACAACGCATCAACAAAGTCATTTTTTCACGTGTAGGTTAAATATCCGTTGTACCTGGCTGATAGGGAGTATGTGCGCTGTGTTGGAAAGCTTCCGTTATATCTTTGGTTGGTTGGTTGGTTATTGATCCAGCGGCCTATGGGCTCCTGCCCTGTGGCCCAATGCTACATATTGGTGTCTGCAAGTGTTTTTAAGCTGTTGTTTAGTTCCGTACAAAGTGTTCCATTTGTCTGGCTTCGGTAGAAGACGCTTTTTCCTAACTCCGGCAAGCGCTGGACATTCAAGAAGATCATGTTCAACATTTTTATGGAGATGTGTGTACAGCCGGCACTCTGGAGTATGTTCTGGTTGGATTCTGTTCAAGTGACTGTTAAGTTGTATGTGTTGAGTGCGAAGTCAGAAAATGGTGCTTTGGTCTCTCCTTTTCAGGAGGTTGATGTAGTCTTTTGGAATTTGGAATGGCCATTTGTTTGTAGATTTCTTTCCAAGTATTTCCGACTGCCCATCTATTCAGCCAGACCTCTTTGTTCACAGTCTTCTGTAGTTATTTGGCTGTCTGTAGGGTTGATGGTGTATATTGTTGTTCTTGACTTGATCCCTTCTTGGCCAGTCTATTTGCCTTGTCATTGTCAGGTGAATTTGAGTGACCAGGGATCCATTGTATAACTATTCTGACTTCATGGGATGTGATAAGTTGGTTTGCATTTAGGGATATCTTTTGTAGAAACGATGTTTGTTTCTGTGTCCCTATGAATTCGTGGCGAAGTGGTTAAGCCGTCGGCCTCGTGATCAGGTGGTATGGGCTAGACTCCGGACTCCGCCGTCTTTTCCACGAGTGCTTGATGGGGAGTCCACTGCATCTCGTAGTCGCCCCCTAGTCGTTTTGTCCTTGACTTGCCATTGGGGTAGGGCGGCTCGAGACGAGAGAGTAAGAATAAAAAGTAGTGCAGTTTATCCTTACCAAAAATAGCGCTAGGAAAATAAATTGTGCCATCATCGTCTACGATGGACGGCGGCTGTTTTGTCTTTTCTTTGCCCTATGAAATAGCGTCTGAGTGGTGGAATGATAGAACGCTAGCCTCTTACAATGAAGGTACTGTCTTCGATCTCCGTTATCGACACGTTCAAGTCAACCCAGTTATAAATTAGCACCTAGATTACTTTTATGTAAGAAAAAGTAGCGAGGAAAGAAACCGGCAACCACAGTTCTTAAAAACAGGAAGTCTAGTCCAATTTAGCCTCTAACACATCATCCCCGACTGCAACGACTGTTAGATTACGTATGTGAATTGTTACATTATTTCTGCACAGAAGACAATTACAGTTGGGACCACGTACTCCAGCTGGAACGCTTGAGGTAGAACAGACCTGCTTTATAACAAAAAATCAATAACAACAGATACGTGGAGCTTATGTTTTTACCACCAACTCTTTTCACAAATATACATCAAAATAATCAATGGAGGTACGCCAGAGTTTGTATCTTGATTGTTCTAACTAGTTGGAAGTCTCAATTTATGTGTGGAATAAACACACTTTGTCTGACGTGTAATACTGGGAATAGCTTCAGGCACTCAGTTTCTGTGTCAGCATCTGTGAATAGCTCTATTCTGAGCGAAAACGTGAGCGAAGTGTTTGCTTAGGCTATCTGACAATTATTTCGGTTCAAACACGTGGTGTGGGGGGTAGTGGGGGGGGGGGGAGACGCAACGAAAGACAAAAATATAAATGTGTACTGATGTGTTATTGTAAATGTGAGTCTTTGAAATGAAACTAATAAAATGAATAGGAAAGTTACGTGTCTATTTAAGTACACACATTTGACATGACTTCTAGATGGGTTTCGGCAAGTTGTCTTCTTTCCTTTAATACCTCTAGCGACAGTGGCGACTCGACGTGTGAACAGGACAACTGACACACTAAGAACAGTTAACAGGCCAGTCTTATCTCTCTAGGGTAGACGACTCTTCTTCATCCCCTATAATTCGTATAGTCTAAAGACAAACCGATTGTGTAACCTTCTTCGTTCTCTCGTTGTGACGTTGTGTCGTAATTTACAGTGAGCCTGCAATATTTATATCTTTCCGCCCAACACAATCCGGTTTTAGCATTGCATCTTCGGAACAGGTTTGCCTTACCTCTTTAATCCCTTTTATCCTCGTCAGACTACACGAGTACAGCTTGTTTCCAGGGCCGACATTTGGAGGATAAATAGGTTCTTTGGAAGCTTTTGTTCGCTTTCCCACCGCAATCATCCATCTATGAGTCACTGGCTGATGTCAGTTCATTCACTGCTGCATCTCTGGTCTCGAGTAGCCACCTGTGTTTGAAATAAAGCTCTGAGCGCATGAGCTACAGTGGTCAGCGACCCATAGCTGACTGCTAGCGTCAGGGTCAGCGACCCATAGCTGACTGCTAGCGTCAGGGCCAGCGACCCATAGCTGACTGCTAGCGTCAGGGTCAGCGACCCATAGCTCACTGCTAGCGTCAGGGCCAGCGAACCAGAGTTGCCTAGACCCTTTACACCTCCACACGGTGATTCTGGATAGGCTGCAGCAGGGCATACTGGCTAAGGAGAAGGGATTGAAGATGGAATGCTAACCCGGTATTCAAAAAATGCTTCCTGAAGTCGGATGTGTTGGACCGAAAGGTGCAAATATCGCAGTAAAGCTGTAAACTACGACACAACGCATTCCGGTCTCTGGACTACATTCTGCTACCTAAGCCCTTTCAGTGTTTTGTAGCGGGAGATTGAGAACGAACCCAAGCCAAGCCAAATGAAGCTCTACGAACAATACACTATGTAGAGTGGTACAACAACAAAAAAGACTATTACCCTACCCTGCCACTGAAAATCCATATCGGTAACTTTGAATAGATTTCAAGTATATTTCAGATAATGGCAGAGAAACCTCTTATGAAACTAAAGTAATTTATAGCACAGTATATTTCAGATCTGGCTCACAGAAGAGAGACCAAGAGCTATTTCTTGGGGAGCATGCAAACAACAGAGCGCCGGGCAAACCTGTGATCAGTACATGGGTTGTCAAGTTTAGGTACACAGATAACCGTGCAATATAAAAATTAGAAGAGTTGTCTGTGTCATTATCAGGAATAATTTCGTTCGGTGCGCGAGAAAATGTGCACAGTTGAGAGGAGATTAGTTGGAACGAATGATAACTTTGAAGCAGGAAATAAATTACTTGTTCACGCTTATTTCCTTTGCTTGATTTTCTCAATATCTTATCGACTTTATTCCAAAGTTTGAGTGCATTTATAACAGATTATAAATTTACGTCTTCTCTGACTTTTGTTTTGGTTTGTTTCGGGTCACCATTTTACATGAACAATACAGTGAACATCTTAGTTTCTTGCGAAGGAAATCAGTCCCATAGCAAACAGACACTGAAGTCAGCTGGCGGTGGAGTCTTTGAGACTTTATTGTACGGCTTGTTTGTGAGATGCGCTGGCAAGACACAGAAGATACATACTGCGCGGATTGAAATGAAAGTTTAAACATTTGCTCAGGCAAAGCTAACAGGGCAGATTCCAACTTAAAATGGGTACATTTGACGGTTAAAGATAATGAAAACAAGGCCGCAGCGAGGACAAGGAACTGATGAGCCAACCTCACAAATACTGAGACCACGTACAGTGAAGTCTCTAACACATTATCTTCAACGGCAGCTGTTGTTGCTGTTAACGATCAAATCGCATCCGGGCTCTTGCCCTTCGGCCCAATTTCATGTAATGGTATATGCACGTATTAGTTAGTTTTTGTCTAGTGCCATTCCAAACGTTCCTTCTATCTGACCTCAGAGGAAGAAGCATTTTCTTAACATTGTTGAGTGCTGAAAACTCCAATATAAAATAATTAATGGTTTCGTATGGGTGTGTACAGAGCTGGTACTGAAATGCGTTTTGCTTGGATTCTGTTCAGATGCTGCTTAAGCGGGATGTCTTGCAAAGATTAAATATCAAAGCTCAGAATTATCGTTGAGAAATCAAAACAATGGTACACAGGAATTTGGAAAACACTGAGACATTATAGGATACAAGAAAAACTATAAGTGGATTGCAATGCAAAGTTCACCTTTGGAAAAGTCCATAAAGGCAAATTGTCAATCCCTGATGCAAAACATCTAGCTATGAATGGCTCTTATAACCTCGATGGACTGGGTAACGCTGCAAACAACAGAGAAATACAGGAATGCAAAGGACATTTAATAAGCAACTGGAAGACATCGATTTCGCAGATGATATGTGTATGTTGTTATTAAAGCAGCTATGAAAGATGGACATACTAAAGTTTGAAGCAGCAAAAGTGGGAATACAGATTATTGTCATCAAATTAAAACAAATGAGGACAAAAATCAACCGAAGAGACCCGTATTAAGATCAATTGTCAGATAACTGAAGTGTACAATTGTATCTATCTTGGAAGTAACATTTATAAATACTGGTGAAGAAACCAAGATGTTAGCGTCAGGATTAACAAAGCCAGATTTGCATTCAACTATATTCTCTGATTATGAGACTCAACAGTATTCTCCATAGAGAATGAGATCAGATTAACACGAACGCAAATTTAATGCATGTTGACAGCAGTCAGCGACTCATAATTGGCTGCTTGCATCAGACAGGGAACCACAACTGACCAAGACCCTTTTCCGCCCAAACATGGCGACTATGTTGAGATGGACAGGATACATTCTCAAAAAGAAGCCGGACAGTATAATCAGACATGTGCTGAATTGGAACTCACAGGGAAAGTGACGAGTAGGGACGCCATGAAACACGAAAGGAGAATAGGAAAAGAGGAGTCACGTTCAGTCAGGGTCTCGTGGTCGGAACTCAAGATGTCGACAAAAACTAGGAACAGATGAAGAGTCTCTGTAGCAGCACTTTGCTTAAGATGTAGCTAGATAGATAATTGGTCATAATTATACTTACTTACTTGTGCGCTCCTCTTCTACAGTGAGGTGTACACGTTTGTCAGAGAGAACGCCATACTGTTCTATCCGCCGTATTTTTCCTGGCCTCTTTCCAATCCAGCCCTCGGTCACTTAGGGACTGTCGTATGTTGACTTCCCAACATACTTTGGGACGTCCTGAGAGTCTACGTCCTTGACTTTTTTTATCTCCTATGACCGTTTTGATATCCGATCTTCTTCCATTCTACAGACATGGCCAAACCACTGTAGTTGAGACTGCTCCTCTTGTGTCTGTAGGGGTTGAACTTCGAGATTTCTACGTATTGTCTGGTTACGGATATTGTCCCTTTTCGTCACATGAACCGCCTTTCTTAGGTATCTCATTTTTGAAGTTTGTAGTTGCCTTTCTTTGGCGGTGGTTATTGCCATTGACTCACATTCATATGTCAGGACAGGCACATAGGTCGAGCCGTATACATCCTTCTTTGTTTTCCTTCTTATTTCTCTTTTACTGAGGAATCCTCTGTTTATTGCATAGAAAAGTCCACCAGCTGCTGCCCTTCGTGCAGTTAACTCTTCTTTGATTCCTCCCCTGCTGTCTTTTACCACTCCTAGATATTTGAAGTTGCTGACCTGCTCCAGTGCTCGTGTTTCCAGGGTTATCTGATGGCTCTTCTCGTCTCTGACGATCACCATGGTTTTTATTTTGGAGTTGCTGATATGCGTTCCACTCTTCTTCAACTCTTCTTACTAGACCTGCAAGTTGCTCTGGAGATGTGCCTCGGATTTAGTAGATCAGGGCCACGTCATCTGCAAATACTAGCTCCGATATTTAACTTGGTCTCATCTCCTAGTACCCTACTTCAAACTTTATTGTCCGGTGATAGAATGCCATCCTATCTTACTCCGCTAGTGGTCCTGAACTCTCCTGACTTTTTGATTTGATGTCCGCACATAGTTTCTGCATGTTTTATAGAAACTCTGTATGGCAGAGATCAGGGTCCTGTGATATCTTCCTTGTCAGGCACTCCCAGAGTGTGTTCCAAGGAACTTTATCAAATGCTTTCTCCAAATCCAAAAAGCAGAGATGCATCTCTTTATCATATTCAAGAGCCTTTTCACTCAGCTGTCTGAGTGTAAAGATAAGGTCTTGAGTACTTCTGTTTGCCCTAAACCCACATTGAGTTTCATACATATTTGGATCTGCTAGACCTCTTAATCGCCGTTCTAGAATCCTAGAGTAGACTTTCCCGGGGCCACTGAGCAGGGAAATACCTCTGTGATTTTCACATTGTCGATTGTCGCCTTTTTTAAATATTGGTATTATTATGGCAACCTCCCAATCTCTTGGTATCTTCTTGTAGCGCTAAGCTGTCTCGAGAATCTTTATGAATAGTATATTTCCTACCGTTCCCATGTATTTAACCATTTCTGGTGTTATACTATCATGTCCTGCTGCTTTACCAATCTTACTTTTCTCCAATGCTACTTGTAGTTCTTCCATTGTAATAGTATCGTTCTCCTCCATGAATTGGGACTGTTACTTTCAGAGCTTGATTTTCCTCCTCTCCAAGAAGATCTGAGAAATATTCTTTCCATCTGTTCATTTCCTCTTCTGTGGTGGTCAACATCGCACCTTGTTTATTTTTAACAAATTTCAGGGGACATTCCTTTTTCTTCCCTATTTTCTTTAGTGTCATGTAGAACAGTTTCTGGTTTTCTCCAGCATTATTTTCCAGTTTCTCTCCAAATTCCTCCCAGGATTTCTGTTTTACCTTATTTTTCTTCTTTACTTCTGTTCTAAAATTTACATATTATTTATATTTCTTTGTTTGTTCTTCTGTATTCCTAGCCCCTAGGTATTGCTTCCA
Source organism: Ariolimax columbianus (assembly GCA_036924085.1). Taxonomy (NCBI): domain Eukaryota; kingdom Metazoa; phylum Mollusca; class Gastropoda; order Stylommatophora; family Arionidae; genus Ariolimax; species Ariolimax columbianus. The sequence continues at coordinate 46,360,105 of JAVGWX010000004.1, forward strand.
TGTCTTTTTCTTATCTCGTATTATTATTTTCACTTCATCTGTCCACCATGGTGTACTCTTTCTCTTCCACGCTTCTCTGGTTTGATCGCATGCCTCTACTGCAGCCTCTTTGAGGATGTTTTTGAATTTTACCCAGAGCATTTTCTTCAGATTCCTATATCCTTCCTATTGCTATTGTCATGAGCCCTTGGTATTTCCTCTTAACATCTGGTTCTCTTAGTTTGTAAGCCTTAATTTTATTTATTTTTTCTTGTGCGTTATTGTGTTTCATGTTTGTTGATGAGTGTTGCCTGGCTGAATAACTTTTTTGATTTCTCTCTTTATTTTAACAAGGAAGTGGTTGAATCCTGTCTCTGGTCCCCTGAACACTCTAGCATCCTTTACATACTTGAAATCACTTTTCCTGACTATTGTATAGTCAATTATGGATCTTTCATTTCTTGCCGGCTCACATCTTGTGTGGGCATGGATACGATTGTGTGGAAACCTTGTATTTGTAATAACAAGGTTTTATTCTCTGCAGAATCTCAGCAATCATTTTCCATTGCCATTTAAGACATCTTCTCCATACCTACCGTTCACTCCATCCCATCTAGAATAGTCGTTTCCAACTCTTGCGTTGAAGTCTCCAAGGAGAAGTATTTCATTATGGCAATGGTAAACGGTCATTTGTAGGCGTTCATAAAATTCATATTTTATGTCAGTGCTCTCATCTTCGTTTGGTGCATACACAGTAATGATATCCATTTTGCTATCCTCCTCTTGTAGACTTAGAACCTTCAGTCGTTCTGAAATTAACTTCCATCCTTTAATGTTTGCTTTGTTATTACTATCCACTATACAGCCCACCCCTGCCCTGGCTCTTTCAGTCATGGGAACAACGCTGTAGTATAACATGTTGCCGTCGTGGTCCAGAACGCCCTATCCCATTTTCTTTGTTTCTGTAAGTGCCAGGACAGTCAATTTTGCTCTCTTCATCTCCCCTATGTTGATTTTCTTTTCCGTTTGTACTTCTTACACTCCATGTTCCGTAAATCGTGGTCCTTTTTTCTCGCATGTTCGTCGCCGTTGAGATCAGTCCGGTTTTCTTTATGGTTTGACTTGTAATCGTTTGTTAAGACAAACAGATGATTAGCCTGTTGTGTCTTTGCATGGTGGATGGGCTGCTTCTTGTTTTATCCGCGTCTCCTTATTTATTCGCAGCAAACCTCCAAATTAGGAGTCCTTTCAGCAAACCACAAGCCTGCTGATGCGCCTGGTAGGAGGAAGGTTTCTCCTCCAAGGTCATAATTATACTAGATGTAAATTTTGATAACTGTAAAACTGAATTATATTATAATAATGTAAATGATTGCACCTATCTTTTTTCAACATTATTTCTACATTAGAATCTATGTAATAATATCCGTGTATATATGCGATGGCACATGCGTACTTGGCATGGAAATTTAATTAACCAATCACTCGAGTTTTCTTCTTCGTCGCTTTCCGTTACACATTTTCAGATGTAATCGTTCGGTTTTCCGATTAAACCTTATACTAGGATGTACTTATCGTGAACATTTATTTCAAGAAAATATTGTTCCTAATCTATTTACTATAATTAATACATTTTGTACACATTAATAACAAATGTAACATATCTTAGTTAGAAATGAGTGGTACTCGTGAAATTCTAACCAAATTGATTGTAGTTCTGGGATTTCCCGTTAGCTTCCAATCGACAGACACAGCGTTCAGTTACGGTATCAATTTTAAGAAAATTATTTCCTGTGAACGTTAAAAAGAATGAAAATGACAAAGAGAAGAACGAATATTATCAAGTATTATGTTTTGTTTTATATATCAATAAATAGGTTTTGAATTCAGTAACTTATATATGTGGAACAATATTTAAGATATGTTCATGATTTTATGCAATCGAATCTGTTTGTGAGTGCCATGCGATAGCCTAGAGTCTGAATCTCACTGCTACCAATTTTCTTCTTTGCGTTCAGGAATGCGTAGCAGACCCTCTGCTGGCCGTGATCTAACTTAGAACATTCTCACACTCACCCACATCATCATGACCATACTCAGTAAACGACATATCACACAGCAGGTGGCCTATTTATTAAATCATACTCATATCATAGAATGAGTAGAGAAATTACAAACACAATATAATACATATCTTAACTAAACATTCTACTAAAACGGGAATTGTAAGCATTAGCTATTGATGGAATTCCCAACTATCTAAAAACCCAGTTCTATTGCCTTGCAATTACATCACACACACATCGCCTTGACTGCGTCTTCAACACACCTTTTCAAATACTCTTCCTCACTGAAATCCCCTCAGGCGGGCGATCTCGACATAACTCGTTCACAATGTGTCCTTGCTTACAAACACACTTTCAGATTATCTATTAATGCAAAACTCATTCACCTATTTGAGCGCTCTTGTTCTATCACCAAACATTCGTCCAACCGTCTATCAATCGCTCCTCTATCTAAGTCGGTGAGTTAAACATACTATCTACATTCAGTCTCTCTCTCTCTCTCTCTCACTCTCCTCCATACAGCCTCCCTCTCTCCAGCCTGCCGAGCTAAACTTTGTCTCGAGTTATATATCCTCAAGCAAGGCCAGAGCTTGACCAATCGATCTCAGGTGATGGTCATCTTCAATCCAATTGGACCGAAACACTTTGCACACCTGTCACTCCATTTCTCTCGCAGCAAGCCCCGCTGCCAATTTCGTCTGTCAATCAATCTCCCCCTACCAAAATCGGAAGGCCAGTGTCAGTTTCTATCTGTCCACATTCCTTAACCCAACTCTGTTCTCCTTTGCTGAGACGGTGAGTGACCTTGACATGCATTCAGGTAGCTTTAAGCTTTAACATGTTCAGGCATCCTAAACTCCTTGCTCCGGCGGGAACTGTTACAATCTTTTGGACATGCTATATCTACAGGCCAGTCAAATAATACATGAAGAACACTTCCAATGATCAAATTAACAAAATTAATGGGATATATGGGTGGCTGTTATCTTAAATTATAAAATCAGTTATCAATTGTTAGTTTTCATCAAATATAATATTATATTTCTTCTTTGTAGAAGTACCTGTTGTATTTTGATTATTATTGTGTTTTTTCATGCTTTTCGTGGTTCTTTTCATTGAATAGATGGCTAGACGTAATTGCATCATCCTTTCCAAACAATGAATTTTGTTTCGAATGAAAGAGTGACATTTGACAAATCCAAAAAGTGCCGCGTGTAATTTCACTTAACAATTTTTTTATAAGTTTGGCAAATACATGTTAAGTGAAATGTAAATTTGATCTTGAACGTTGATTTTCTCTCATTTCCGTTTTGATTACCTTTATTTTTTATGGTTTCTATCATAGTTCTCTTCCTTTCTGTCCGTGTCCAAGCACTACGTCATACGGTATGTATCCAGTACTCCACGACATGGATTGCGTTGTCAATTGCCTCCAGCATGACGCACGTATTGCATGTTTCCTGGAGGTTGGTGCAGTTCATCAGGTGGTCTGGATCCATTATGGTTTCGTGTCGATATTTTATTAATTATTACAGTACTCACTGACTTATAAAGAAACACTTGCAACATATTAATTACATTCGTTCACAATATGAAATCAGCGAAGGCATGGTTTACATTTATATTTGTTCCCATTATTGACTTTCTTGTTGTTCAAGCTACCAAATTTTGACATTGAACGGGAACATTATGAATGTTCATAATATGAAAGCTGTTAAAATTGTACAAATGTTGTTATTTCCATAATACTTTATAATTTCGTTTAGGTTAGCAATTATTGATAATTGTTATTAAGTTTATTGTATTAGATAAATTGAAATATAACACTTTCATTAAGTTTACTAAATTATTTTTTTAAATGTTGATAACTGTACCAAATCTAAACATTCGTATTTCTAATGTTGATATTGTTATCAAATCTAAACATAAGTGTTTCTAATGTTGATAACTGTACCAAATCTAAACATAAGTGTTTCTAATGTTGATAATGTTATCAAATCTAAACATTCATGTTTCTAATGTTGATAACTGTATCACATTTATTTTATGTTGTTGTGAATGCCCACAATTAGTAGGTTCACTTCTTAAAAGGGCGTTCAGTGGCAGGTTGCAGTAGCTTTCCACACGTCCCAAGGGTGATGATGAAGATCTACCGGCGTCTTCCAGATGGTTGTGCTAGGCTTAAATTCATCTGCGTGTCGCTACCTACTACGGGGATCACGACGATCACCACCTCGTTAGTTTGGCTGCCAAGAACAACAGTGCGTTTCGAATGAATACTAGGAGAAAGTCGAAGTGGGGGCCTTGGTCAGTATATTTTATCTGACCCTGACTAACTTGTCTGACCAGACGTTAGTCTTCTCTCCCCAAATTCTTTGTGTAAGATACGTATTTTCACAACGTTCATAACACGTACTGACATTGCTGATGACGGTAATGAAATTCCCAAACTAAAGAAGTATATATTTTTAGCACCGAATTCCTATTTAGTGACGTCCACTTTTTAACTGTAGCATCCAGCTTCTACAGCAGCAAGGCATTACCCATACTGACATTCGATGTATGTACCAACCATGTTATCTAACCCTAGCCCTTCGCAAAATTGAACATAATCATCTTTTCTACACTTACAAATTATTCTAAATAGACATTGTAATACCCACAACGATGAGATTCGTGTGCAGCCATGCATTGCATAACAGCTAGGAGGATCCTCGGTTTACCTTTTCAAATACGCCTTGAGATGTAAAAAGAGTCCCTGCAATCCCGCTTTCAAACAAACATCGCCATCAATTAACTCTGAGTAACTTTGAGCAATATCAACGATTCCTTAACAAAGGGTAAAGAAGACTAACGCCATTTCAGACAACATATACTGATCGGACAGTGGTCAGGTAAAATAAACTGATCGGACAGTGGTCAGGTAAAATATACTGATCGGACAGTGGTCAGGTAAAATATACTGATCGGACAGTGGTCAGGTAAAATATGTTGATGGGATAGTGGTCAGGTAAAATATACTGATGGGACAGTGGTCAGGTAAAATATACTGATGGGACAGTGGTCAGGTAAAATATGCTGATGGGACAGTGGTCAGGTAAAATATACTGATCGGACAGTGGTCAGGTAAAATATGCTGATGGGACAGTGGTCAGGTAAAATAGACTGATGGGACAGTGGTCAGGTAAAATATACTGATGGGACAGTGGTCAGGTAAAATATACTGATCGGACAGTGGTCAGGTAAAATATACTGATCAAGACCCACACCTCACTAGAACACAGCTCTCCCTGGAAACGTGATCTTCTTAGTAGTGAGCGATACGCAGAAGTAATTAATCATAGCACAACCCGCCTGGAGTATACTGGTCCATCCCCAACGGCACTCTCGGGATGTGAGGAAAGCTACTGCCAACTGCCACTTAACGAACCTTTTGGGATGCCCATAAGAGTAAACTTTCTCATTGTGGATATTGGACAAGAACAGCAGCAGCAACAACAACAAAACCAATTTCCTCAAGAAAAGGGGACATACAAGTGTTCGTAAAAATAGACGGAGGAATGCTGTAGGAGCCTAAGCTGTGGTTTCTTACTAGAAATTACCTTTAACTGAGCTAAGTGCAATATGATGACCCCAACCCCCATTATCAACCCCCCATATTACGATCCCCATATCACGACACCCCCCCCCCCCTTCCCCCCATATCACGACCCTCATATCACGACCTGGAGATTTTGTGAAGATGATGATGATATCCCTGTAGTGGTGTACTCACTGAGAAGCACCTGTTGTGCTCTATGGTTAGGAAGCAGCCAGACACATGTCTCGTTTCTGACCGGGGGGGGGGGGGGGGAGGAGATAGATACGGGACCCGAAATATTATTAACTAGAATGCTCAAGAGCTAATCGCTCAGGGAAGATGATTAATAATAAGAAGAAGAAGAAGTGCATTGCGCTATAGCGAGAAGTACCCAGATCCACCTTCTTCTGTATGTCCTGGAATGTAAAAAGAACCACTGCAACCAAGCAAGCAGAGACAATTTGTCAAGGGTGAAGAATATATCACAAGCAAGATCCACAACAAACACACTTCAAAGAGCAACAGCGAAGTGGAGGCAGTTTATTGCTGCCAGGTAAAGGACCATAACATGTGATACCAACATCATGTGTCAGTCAAGGATACAAGAACCAGAAGACGCACTAGCATTGTATTCCATCGACACAATGAAGATAAAGAAACACCCTGAGAACACTTATTATATGTTGTCAAATGTCATTTCCGATTGACAGCCCAACAATGTAGGTAAACATATTAGAATGTATCAACATGGAGGGCGAACGAGCAGTTTAAGTTACAATGTTATCAAATTGTACACAAACTCTTGTGAGCAACTTATGTCAATTATTGTGGTCAATAAGGATAAGGTGTTTATAAAAAGTGGGAGCTAATAAAATGGTGGTTAACATTGTGGAAAAGAAATCAATTGTTGTAGGCCAAGAAGACATAAACATACTCATTCATAAAATGTTAGAAATGTTTGTCTGTACTAGACAACTCGTTGGCCTACAGCAGGGTTTCTCAACATTTTAAGATTGCGAGCACCGTTCACGTGTAACATTAAGTGCGCGAACACCATGCAATCTAACGGTTTCATTTTTTTAAACAAAACATATTTAAAACACTCACCGGGTTAATGACATCATTGAGCTTGAAAGTACTCAGAAGTTCAGTGATGTCCAAGGAAAAGTCGCTTGTAGCTAGACGCAAACAGTCGTACAAATGTGAATCAGTTAACCGTGATCTTGCTTTGTTCTTGAGGTCTTTCATAAGTGGGAATGCTTTTGCAAACAGGTAGGTCGTCCAGAACATATCCAGACATTTGAGAGAAACACTCCGCAGTGGCTGAACCTTGTTTTATCTTCTGCTCCTTAAAATGTTACGAATTTCTCCTTTTCAAACACAAATTCCAGTGCTAAGCTAAGCAGGACTGGATATTTATCCGCACGACCGAAATAATGTTGATTTTTCTAATTACGTCCCTACTGAATTGAAAGGGGTTATGCATCATGTTAAACAACTAACAATTTTCTACCAAATTTCGAAAACGCATATCAAATTCGTTCAAAAAATGTTGAATTGTTAGCTGGACAATGTTATGACAATCAGAATGGACTTAACCAAGCTGAAAGAGTGTGTGTGCTAGTTCTGAGAACAGCTGACGTTAGTCTTACTTGCTGTTGAAATTAATCTTTCTAATTTTAACCGAAATGAAATTTGGCACGTGAAACCCCACTGGTGACTTGCCAGGTCATTGCCAGCATCTGTTAGCCCCTAGAATATACGATCGCCTATTTTTGAGACTGGTGGAGGCGGAAGCGTTAATTAGAACAAGGTAGACCCGCAGCCTGTGAGGCGCTATCTAAACCGATCTGCTAACCATATAACCAAGACCTGCAGTTATAGCCAAACAGTCCCCTTTTTGCGACATATTCTCTGTGGGGCGAATATCCCTAGAATCATTTTAGTAGATTTTCAATTTGAATTTTGCTCGAGCAGCGATCGTTAGCCCTACTCTTTTCGATTTCCAACTGATAAGGTATATTTAACGTGCGCGCCACTGCACACGGGTGTCTGATCTCACTACTCAAGAGATCAGAGGAAATATTTACCGGATGATCCACGTGAAAAAAAACCAGGTCTCCATCGTGATTTGAACCCGAGATCCCCAGCACTCGACGTGAACACCCTACATCGAAACCACTGGGCGCCCTTCTTAAAATCATCCTCATATAATTGAGGAAAGTTTGTTGTAATACCATTTGAAGAAATGTATGCTTTGATTTCATCGAACACTTTCCAGACCTTTGTAACAGCATCGCCATGACTTAACTAAAGTATGTCCACATGAAAGATTAGTTCTGAACATAGCGCCGATAAATCATGTAGGTAGACTTTCATCAAACATTTGTTAAGGGGTTTTGCAACAAAAAAGTTGATCAACTTATAACAATCACTTTGAAGTGTTCTCAATATGAATTAAGCAATGATAGTGAAAGGCGGAAGGTGTTTATCATGTCTCAGAAGACTTACCATTGATGGTATATCATCTGTTACCACGCACACAAGATTTGATATATCCATATCACTGGATGCTCGGAAGTTAGTAACACCATTGTAAATGTCTTGACTCGTAGCAGTATCTTAGAGAGGTAACACCATTGTAAATGCCTTGACTCGTGGCAGTATCTTAGAGAGGTAACACCATTGTAAATGCCTTGACTCGAAGCAGTGTCTGAGAGCGGTAACACTGTCAGAAATAAATTATCTTCAGTCCCGTGATCGTTAACGCAGCCCACAAAACAGATCAATTGTGCAACAGACCTAATTTCCGTCGATTCATTCAACGGCAAGAGAAAAGTAACTACATTCAAAAAGTAACTACATTCAGATAGTAACTAAATTCAAATAGTAACTACATTCAGATAGTTTTAGCAAAGTGTTCTACTTAATTTGAGCCGAGATGGGTGCACCGCGCCTACCAACCGTGGCATTACTTAGGCGCACATTTTTTGTAGAATTATCAGAACATTTATTTACTTTTCAGGTATACTTTCCACCAGAGTTCTCACTGCCGAAACGATAATACTCCTTTACAACTTCTCCACTTGGAAATGCCTTGGCATGCTTAATATGTTTATGAAACACAGCTATAGACATTTCAGTTTAAAGCTTGTTATTGGCCTTGCTAGACGAACAATATTTCTGTTGACGCTTGATTTATGATTTCAGATCGTCTACTTTATATACTCTTGCGTGTAAATACGTGGGTTACTCCTCGCGAAATGTACTATGATGTGAATTATAATGTCTTTAACAATTTCCTCTTCTGAAGCCCGATAAAAATCATTGCACAAAAGACAAACCACTCTTTCATTGTCGTCATTATTTACCACTAGAAATTCCCTTTCTCAGTTATCTTGAACAAAGTATTGTTGCTTTCTGTTTTGGTTCATTACATTCCGGTTTGCTGGATCCTTCTTTCGATGGAGAAGCTACTGAATTATTCAAATCCCCACAACTGTGTTAACGCACTATACATTTGTGCATGCCTGTATATTGGAAATTTTAAACTGAACCTACCAATAAACTCTGCACTATTCACAATGCATAACTTATGTTTTTAAGATAATCTGACAAAAACTCTGACCGCATTATTCACATTGCATATATTATTGTGTCTGATCTATCAACAAACACGACTCGTCCTATTCAATTTCTCACGAGCGAAGAAAGCCGAATGTACTCATGATGTAACAACGATGATTGACCAGCATCAGGGAAATCCCTGAATAAAGCCAGCAGTGCAAAATATTTCAAAACATAGTGCGGTACATACGTTTACTCGCTACAAGCGAGCAACTTTCATTTCGCCTAACATATAATGGATGGATAGCATCATTAGTTTTTTGGGTTTGCAAAACAAAGTTTGGATTGAAAAAGAGCCTCTTGACCGTTGGTGCTCGCGAGCACTTATTTCTTCTTCTTCTTCTTCGTACGCTGTCAGACGTCAACTTGAATTTGTTCGAAAAAAGCAGCTGTCATCCTGAGGCTGTCGACACTGCCATAAAGCTTGTCTAGTGTTACCACTGATGTTGGCCACATGTGCTTTCTCTGGTCCTCGTATGTCGGGCAATTTTACAGCAGATGTTCAGCGATCATTTTCCCTGTACCACAGGTGCATTCGTCAGTGCCACCTGTCTTCAGTTTATTGAATAGACGGTACATCAGTATGTTGTGTCCTGTGCGGAGTCTGAAGACCACGACCTGCTCTCTTCTGTTCAACTGGTAGTAGGCATCATTTTTGTGTGTATCCAGTATGTTCTGTTTCCCATTTGGCCATGTATCTGGCCCTAATAAACCTTTTGGACTCTTCGTAGATCACACTAGAATCTGGTTGTGGTAGTCTTGCACCTTCTTTTGCCAGTCTGTCTGCCCCCTCGTTGCCTTGGATGTTACAGTGGGATGGAACCCACTGTACCACTACTCTTTTTAGTGCAGACTGCTGGCATAGTTGACAGAGTACTGTTCTTAAATCATTAAGTTCAGTATTTTTCTGGCTTTTTAGTGCTGAAACCACGGCCAGGGCATCTGTAAACAGGACTATCTGGCTTTCATTGCTTTCGCCTGTCAGCATTGCTTTTACCGCAGCCTTCATGAGCACTTATTTAATTACATGACTCTGGCACCAAATGTCATAAATAGAGCACTGTGGTGCTCGCGAGAACTAATTTAACTACGTGACTCTGGCACCAAATATCATTAAAAGAGCACTGTAATGCCCGCGAGCACCAGGTTGAGAACGCCTGGCCTACAGCTAATTGTTGCATTGCATATCAATTGAAGGTCAGTGATAAAGTACTTGTTTGTACCTTGTAGATTGTACGAGTTAGTCTTACAACTTTCCTTCAGATGAATATGTCAAGATTATTTGATGAATGAGATTTTGTAATTTGTCATAAACAGACTTACATACTGAAGAAGACCATCATGATTGGCATCATTATTATCAGTTGTCATGAGTGACGCTGGGGATCAATTGTTTCTACAACCATTTGTCCTTTAAGCATTTGAACACTTCAAATGTGATTTGTTTTCCTATCCAGTTTGTCATCCATCCCAAATCATTTTTGAATGGCTTTTGTTTTGCCTTTACTGTCTTCAATCTTTCCCGTTGGCATATGGTTTTCCATAGACCTTCGTCCAGAGTAGTACCCAAATGACCCGTCCTTGTCTCATTTTAATTATAGTTAGCAATGGCTCTTTTTTTATAAATGATATTCTTGTACCAAATCTTAATTTGATTTCTTAGTTGCCCAAGATATCTTCTTCGTTCTTTCTCAATCTCGCGCTACCAACCCCTGAGAAGGTATGACTAGCATTCTTCTCAAGAATCACATTTCGGTTGTTGCTAATGATGTATCTTAAGTGTTTCTGGAAAAAACGCGATTGAAATAATGTAAACAACAACAATTCAAAAAAATAACACAATGGATTATATGAATATTGCACCGCAAGTCGAAAGAAGTTGTAGTACCAATACAACAATGTATTCAGCACACTTGGTTATTGTTGCTAATTCCACTCGTACTTGGCAACTTTCGTTGGTGCTCAGTTACAGTGGTTCTTCTCACATCCCGAAGTGTACTTAAGGAGGTGGACATGTCCTCCTGGCCAAAGCGCAATACTATGATTTTCAGTTAGTTCACTACCTCTTTAGTCAGACCGCCATGAAACAGTCTGTTTCCAAGTATAACTGCTTGGAAGTGAAGCACGGATCTTGATCAGTTTGTTTCACCTTACCCTAACATAGTCTGATCAGTATGTTTCATTTGACTCCAATTAGCATAGTTTTATCAGTATGTTTCACTTGACTCTGATTAACATAGTCTGATCAGTATGTTTCACTTGACTCTGATTAACATAGTCTGGTCAGTATGTTTCACTTGACTCTGATTAACATAGTCGGATCAGTATGTTTCACTTGACTCTAATTAACATAGTCGGATCAGTATGTTTCACTTGACTCTGATTAACAGTCTGATAAATGTGTTTCACTTGACTCTGATTAACATACTTTAATCAGTATGTTTCACTTGACTCTGATTAACATACTTTGATCAGTATGTTTCACTTGACTCTAATTTACATAGTCGGAGCAGTATGTTTCACTTGACTATGATTAACATAGTCTGATCAATATGTTTCACTTGACTCTGATTAACATAGTCGGATCAGTATGTTTCACTTGACTCTAATTAACATAGTCGGATCAGTATGTTTCACTTGACTCTGATTAACATAGTCGGATCAGTATGTTTTACTTGACTCTGATTAACATAGTCTGATCAATATGTTTCACTTGACTCTGAATAACATAGTCTGATCAGTATGTTTCACTTGACTCTAATTAACATAGTCGGATCAATATGTTTCACTTGACTCTGATTAATATAGTCTGATCAATATGTTTCACTTGACTCTGATTAACATAGTCTAATCAGTATGTTTCACTTGACTCTGATTAACATAGTCTGATCAATATGTGTCACTTGACTCTGATTAACATAGTCTGATCAGTATGTTTCACTTGACTCTGATTAACATAGTCTAATCAGTATGTTTCACTTGACTCTGATTAACATAGTCTGATCAATATGTGTCACTTGACTCTGATTAACATAGTCTGATCAATATGTGTCACTTGACTCTGATTAACATAGTCTGATCAATATGTGTCACTTGACTCTGATTAACATAGTCTGATCAGTATGTTTCACTTGACTCTGATTAACATAGTCTGATCTGTATGGTTGGTCTGATGTACGTTAGTCACCTCTCCCTATCACAATAATTTTTATTAAGACTCGCCATTTTCTAATGTTATCGCTACTGTCATCGCGTCTAATGCCATCGTTTCTAATGTCATCGTTTCTAATGTCATCGTTTCTAATGTCATCGTTTCTAATGTCATCGTTTCTAATGTCATCGTTTCTAATGTCATCGTTTCTAATGCCATCGTTTCTAATGCCATCGTTTCTAATGTCATCGTTTCTAATGTCATCGTTTCTAATGTCATCGTTTCTAATGTCATCGTTTCTAATGTCATCGTTTCTAATGTCATCGTTTCTAATGTCATCGTTTCTAATGTCATCGTTTCTAATGTCATCGTTTCTAATGGCATCGTATCTAGAGCCATCGCGTCTAATGCCATCGTTTCTAATGTCATCGTTTCTAATGGCATCGTATCTAGAGCCATCGTTTCTAATGCCATCGTTTCTAATGCCATCGTTTCTAATGCCATCGTTTCTAATGCCATCGTTTCTAATGTCATCGTATAAAATGTCATCCTATCTACAGTCATCGTATCTAATGCCGTCGTATCTAATGCCATCGCTTCTAATTGTATCTCTCTATCACACCAATGACTAATCTCAGACACTTGCTTTCACACGTCTTCATTTTCCTATCCTGTGCCCTGAATAAGGTCTATGTTTGACATTGGTATCGCAGCGTTAGTGTAAATATATTGTTTATGGGTTGTTGCTTGGTTGCTGCGCTGATGCTCGAGTGTTTTAGCAGTGGTGAGTCATATAATAGGGTTTCTGGCATCTAGTTTCAGTTTCTCAACAAAGAGCCCTAACTATACAAAAACACACAGGTAACCACTTTACGAACAGCATCTAAACCAGTGCTTATCGGTGTTGTTATCATGGAGATATCCTTGTAATAATGTTCGTCTCAGGGTTTCCGAGCATACAAATGATTATATCTACAGTTCATTGAACTTTGGCTTGATCCGTTATCTACAAACATCATTAAAATAGTTGTCAATCGCAACCTATGATGGGGGCATGATGGTGAGATAGTGATTGTCTAAGGCCTTTCATTGGGGCTTGTGCTTTAATCATATTTAAGTGAGGCAGTTTTCACTATCCGCAATCGCGCTCTGTTGTCCAGAGCTGCTTTGATACAGTGGCAAGACGTGTTAGTCGAGACAACTGCAGGTAGACTGTGATAAAGACTTTTTGTTCTTTGGTTTACTCCAATACTTACTAGGACTGGGTACGGTATGTGGTGTTTTAGATATGATTTTTTTCGAATTTCGAACTCTGTCCGTACTGCGGTTTACTAGTAGTTGTTTTCGATTTTCAACTGAAAGTGTTTATCTTATTTAATTAAATTTTGTAAATTCTATATCTCTCTTTCACTTTCTCTCTTTCTCTCTCTCTCCCTCTCTCTCTCTCTCTCCAACTCTCTCTCTCTGTCTCTTTATATGTATAAGGAAGACAGACAGATATAGATATATACAGACAAATAGATACATTTTGACAGACAGACAGTAGACAGACAGTTGACAGTTAGACAGACAGACAGGCAGGCAGGGAGGAAAGTTGGTAGTTAGATAGTTAGGTAGGAAGGTAGGATAGATGAATAGATGGATAAGATATATTAGATAGACAGACAGACAAGCATGAAGGAAGGCAGGCAGGCAGGCAGACAGGCAGGCAGGCAGACAGACAGACAGACAGGCAGGCAGGCAGGCAGACAGACAGACAGGTAGACAGACAGACAGGTAAACAGACAGACAGGTAGATAGACAGACAGGTAGATAGACAGACAGCTAGATAGACAGATATTTCGATAGACAGATATATCGATAGACAGATAGATCGATAGACATATAGATCGATAGATAGATAGATCGATAGATCGATAGATAGATAGATGTATAAAATAGATACATAGATAGATAGATGTATAAAATAGATACATAGATATATAGATGTATAAAATAGATACATAGATAGATAGATGTATAAAATAGATAGATAGATAGATAGATAGATAGATAGATAGATAGATAGATAGATAGATAGATAGATAGATAGATAGATAGATAGATAGATAGATAGATAGATAGATAGATAGATAGATAGATAGATAGATAGATAGATAGATAGATAGATAGATAGATAGATAGATAGATAGATATATAAAATAGATAGATAGATGGACAGATGTATAAAATAGATAGATAGATGGACAGATGTATTAGATAGATAGATGTATACAATAGATAGATAAATAGATAGATGTATAAAATAGATAGATATAGAGATGTATAAGATAGAGAGATGTATAAGATAGAGAGATAGATAGAGGTATAAGATAGATGGATCGAAAAGATAGATAGATGGATGTATAAGATAGATAGATGGATGTGTAAGATAGATGGATGTGTAAAATAAATAGGATATATACGATAGATAGGATAGATGCATTGATGGATGGAAAGGCAGACAGATAAAAAGAGAAAGGAGAACGAGAGAGAGAGAGAGAGAGAGAAAGAAAGAGAGAGAGATGAACAAACAAAACAAAAACGACAGAAAATTAAGACGAAGAAGTCTTCGTCGGTATAAAAACAGTGCACAAAGAAACTTGTAAACAGCCGCAGGACCATTTATCAGAAACTTCGGAGTAAAGCTCTTGAAATCTGCAGCAAAAGTCTTTAATGACCGATAAAAACACAGACACAAGTACCATTCTCCAATGCTTCCCTAACAGTGGCTGAGGTACTTACAAACTAAAAAGATGTGCATCGAAATAAACATTGTGATGCAATCAATGAACAAACAAATATTTTAAACTCAGCGTTTATTCACATTGCCGACGCTCGGGAGGATTAAAAGGCTGTAAAATAAAGGTCGCTCAGCCGTGCAATCGTTACGCATTGTACAATGCCATGTTTCTATATCACCTGTCTGTACTTGTAATTCTGGTAATCAGTCAGGCCTATCAAGTGCAGTCAAATGTTTCAACAAATTCATCTCTTTTACCATCGTCCACTTCTTCTTTTGTCCTACTGTCCTAGCCAAGCGGCACCGCAGATATACCAGATGCGTCGATTACACGTTATCGTCAGGTTTGTACTGTCATTAAGAGACACCCTCGATCCACTTACGTTGAAGTCGGCCCCTTGCACGTGAATCGGAAACCTTCATTTAATATGTTCTCGCTGGAGGTTGGTCATAATTAAGTAACCAAACCACTTCCATTTAAAAAAAAAAAAAATTTTTTAATTTTGCGTTCGGTCCATTTCTCTAATCATCAAGGCGGTGTGCGTTGCACTGTTGTTTTTATTTTGCGCCTGTCAGCCCAGTGCATCCGACTTCGGCATGCATTTCATGTAAGGGGCTCCTTCCTCCTGCATTTTTAAGTGTTTGCTTCCCCGTGGTAACGGTCGGAGCTGTGATGGGGATCGAACCCAGCACTTTCGGGTTGTGAGCCGTGGCACGTAACCACTAGCCCACGCTGTCCCCACCGAAACACTTGATTTGTTACTTTGTATAACCGAAATAAGTAGGAAACTACAACTGTTGGTTACCACTCCACGAATGTACAAGTTGTATTTATAGATGGGTATCATTGGAAATGCACAACCAGCAAAAGCTCCGATGGTTACAAATGAGATAGCTTAGGAAGGTGGTCCAAGAAACAAGAAAGAACAAGATCAGCAATCAGAAAATGCAACAAGATCTTGAAGCTCAGACCTTGCAGACCCAAGTGGAGTAATCTCAACTTCGGTGGCGTGGCCATGTCTGCACGGTGGCTTCATTCGTTCTCAATCTACCGCTACCAAACCCTGAAAGGGCTTAAGTAGCAGAATGTACTCCAGAGAATGCGAACGGAATGCGTTGTGTCGTAGTTTACAGCCTGACTGCGATATTTGCACCTTTCGGTCTAACACATCCGACTTCAGCAAGCATTTTTTGAGTACCGGGTTAGCATTGCCTCTTCGATCCCTTCTCCTTAGCCAGTCTGTCCTGCTGCAGCCTATTATCCAGCTCTGTTTCGCTGGTCCTGGCGCTAGCAGTCAGCTATGGGTCGCTGGCCACTGCAGCTCATGAGCTGCTCACCATCTTGATCCCGTCTGCAGGGTGAGAGACGATCGGCTACCCCGGCAGTCATTAAGCAAAGAGTCAAGGATCCAGACTCCGATTATGGCCCAAAGACTGCTGGGATGAGAGGATAAAACAAACTATAAGAGACCATGGAGTAGGCTGGAACCACGACAAGAGTTGTTTTGTTGTTTAATGCCCACAAATAAGTAGCTTTACTCTTTTGTGCGCCCTGAAAAGGACGTTAAGTGGCGGGTTGTAGAAGCTTTCCTTACATCCCGAGTATGCTGAAGAAGGTGAACCGCGGTCCTTCAGTGGGTTGCGCTATGCTTGGCTGCATCTACGTGGCGGCACTACTACAGGGATCACATCGATCCACATCTCAGCTGACAGGTTGCCTTGAAAACAGCCTGTTTCCATTGAAAATCTACATGGAAGAGAGATTGGGGTCTTGGTCAGTGTATTGACCCTGACGCGACGTCCTGGTCCGTATGTTGTGCTTGACTGGACTAGCGTCTCAGTTTCACAACCCCGACAAGAGAAATACCGTTGATTCAAAGATCTTGCGATCTTCTTTGCAAACCACTAGTAGAAAAGGTGCAAACGAGTAAGTACATTGGAGGATAATATTGTACCGAAAGCTTTATTTTAATCAATTTAGAACTGCAAATGAAAAAGAACCAAACTGCAACAATGCGCATGATGACGTCACTTTTGGTGTAAACAGCACATGCCAACTGTCAAGTTTGCAAAATGTCATTATCCTCCGACTCACAGTTTCCTCAGTAGACCCTTGAAAACATGGCAAGTATGATATGGAATCCGTCCAGAGTTGATCACCGAGCGCGGATTCGGTTTCTAACAGCTGAAGGATGTCGACCAGCTGACATTCATCGCAGAATAGAGATAGTGTATGGTGACAAAAGTGTGTAGAAGACAACAATGAAGAACTATACAACGATGTTTAAAGAACGCAGCATGTTAACTCAGAGTCGGAGGATAATGAAATTTTGCAAACTTGACGGTTAGTATGTGCTGTTTACACCAAAAGTGATGTCATCATGCGCACCGTACTTAACTTAACTTAACGTCTTTATACTGGTTTAGAAGACCCTGCAGAGTCTGTATACAACCAGTTACATTTACATCACCTTGCTCTAAAATCTATGCGCATCCAGTTTATTCTTAAACGCATTAACTGTCCCTGCCTCCACCACCTCCCCTGGCAATGCATTCCAAGCAGACACCACTCTCTGACTAAAAAAATATTTCCTAATATCTAACCTGGACCTCTCTTTAATCAGCTTGTAGCTATGCCCTCGTGTTATTGTAGGTGGCTGTATTTTAAAAAACTTGTTACAGTCTAATTTATCGATTCCTCTGATCATCTTATAAACCTGTATTAAGTCACCACGAATTCTTCTCTCTTCGAGACACTGTAGGCCTGTTTTTCTGAGTCGTTCCTCATAACTGTAATTCTGGAATCCAACTATCATCTTTGTCGCTCTTTTTTGTATTCTTTCTAGCATGTTTATGTCCCCTCTATGATAATGACTCCACACCTGTACACAGTACTCCAATCTAGGTCTAACTAAAGCTTTATACAGTTTGACGATCACTTCCTTGCTCCTATGTTTAATATTTCTTTTTATCATACCTAACATTGCATTTGCCTTTTTCACTGCTACCTTAACTTGCTCACTCACCTTTCCTGTATGATCTATTATAACCCCTAGGTCCCTTTCCTTATCTATCTTTCTAATATTGTTTTCTCCCATTCTGTATTTATGTTCCATATTGGATCTACCCATGTGGATGACTGTACATTTATCTACATTAAACTCCATTTGCCAGCTTACAGACCATTCTCGAATTTTATCTAAATCCGACATCAATATATCCACTTCCGCTTTAGATGAGACACTACTGCATAGTTTTGTGTCATCAGCAAATTTTGCAATCATGGATCTCATATCAATGTCCAAATCATTTATATATATCAAGAACAAAATTGGTCCCAAAACCGAGCCCTGTGGCACACCACTTTTCACTTCACTCCACTCAGAGTACTCCTTATTTATGCCCACCCTCTGCCTTCTTCCTGTTAACCAATTTTCAATCCATTTGGCAACTTCGCCACCTATTCCATGTGATTTTAACTTTCGAAATAATCTTTGATGAGGTACTCTATCAAAGGCCTTTGCAAAGTCTAGATAAATAACATCCACTGGCTCCCCTTTATCTATGTTTTTAGTAACCTCCTCCATGAATTCTAATAGATTTGTTAAGCATGATCTCCCTCTAGTAAACCCATGCTGACTATTTCTAATTAGATTAAATTTTTCTAAATGCATTACAATGTTTTCTTTGATTATTGACTCTAACAATTTACAGACTATGCTCGTTAAACTCACCGGTCTATAATTTGCCGGATCTGATTTTTTGCCTTTTTTGAATAAGGGGATCACTCCTGCATCTTTCCAATCCCGTGGAACAATCCCTTTTGTAAGTGATTGAGAACATAATATAGCCAATGGTTTTGCTAGTTGGTTTTTAATTTCATACAGCAATTTTGGGTGAATACCATCTTGACCTGGACATTTATTCACTTTCAACCCCTCCAATTTTTTTAAAAACCATTTCCTCTGTAATACAGATTGATCTTAATCCCGCTGTATCCATGTCTCTTTGAAAAATATCTATAGGCTCTGGGATCTCGGAGCAGTCCTCCTTTGTGAAGACTGTGCCAAAGTACTGATTAAGCAGATTAGCAGCCTCCCTATTCTCACTTATTATTTTCCCTGTACTGTCTATGAGAGGGCCTACTTTGTCTTTCGTTCTTTGTTTATTTCTAACATAAGAAAAGAAGCTTTTACTGTCAGTCTTGATCCTCTGAGCAAGTTTTTTTTCAAAGTCTATTTTTGCTGTTGTATTCGCTTTCTGAGATATGTTCTGCTTGTCCAAATATTTTACATATGTTTCTTTTGATTTACCTGCCTCTATATATTTTTGCCATGCTTTATTTTTTGCTCTTCTACATTTCACTACAAATCTAGTTATCCACTTTTTACGCTTTATACGTACGTATGTTCACTTGTTGTAGTTTGGTCCGGTTTCATTTGAACACGCCTCGTATATAACCAAATTGTTAACCTTATATAGAAAAACAATATATGCCGCATTGCCAGATGTGTGATTGGCTAGTCCTCGTGGAGATTAGGGCGTGTCAGTCTTCTGAGCACGAGGATATGCGTTCAAGTCCTTATTCTGACATTAATATTTTTGTATCGAAGATGAAGCAATACCTTTTCTGAACATTTGACTGTAATTACTGACTAACCTTCAATTCACGTGCAAGATAAATACTAGCTGTAGAACAAAGAGTTGTGTACAATTTGGAGACACTTTAACTTGCATTTTTCATTTCTCCCCTTTGTTGATACATTCAAATATGTTTACCTACGCTGTAGGGCTGTCAATCAGAAATGGCATTTGACAACATATAATAAGTGTTGCCAGGTCTTTTTCTTTATCTTCATTTTGTCTAAGGAATACAATGCTACTGTTTCTTGTTTTTTTATATCATTGACTGACAAATGACGATAGAATAACATGAAATGGTGCTTTTACTGGCTGAAATAAGCTATTTACTATTATTATAATTATTATTATTATTAATATTAAAAAGCTTCCCTGGGCGACAAGCTGCTGTGCATTATAGTTAATAATAATTGGAGTTCCGTTTCTTTCCTGATTTCCATAGAATGAGATTTAAGAAGAAATCCTTATCAGCATTATCAATTAAATGTTACAAACGTTGTCCTGATACCTATCTTATAAATGTTATGCATTTATTAACATTAGAAACAGAGTTTAGATTTAATACAATTATCAATATTGGAAACGACTGTTTAGATTTGGTACAATTATCAACATTAGAAACATAAGTTTGGATTTAGTACAGTTATCAACATTACAAACAGATCTTTAGATTTTCTACAATTATCAACATTTAAAAAATAATATACTCGTAACGATCTTGATCAAATTATTATCATTTTCCGTCTATCTAACAAACTTAATACAAAATTATCAATACAACCTATATCTGACAAATCTCTACACCCAAGGTTAGAGGAAAAGTGACTAAGTAAGTACCTTGGATGATCAGATATAACAGGTTCTACGTTATATCTATCCTAGGTTACGGTATTATTCAAACGTATATATAGCAGATCCTAACATTATTGTATCATTTTATTGACTATCTTTCTTCCTTTCCACTATCACTCCTTAACGCACACTTTAATTAAACCACTAACAATTCTTTTAACAAAAGCAAAACAAAGAATGCTTATTTCACAAACATCATACACTTTATATCAATAAGCTAGGCTCGTAAATCGTATTATATTGTTCATCAATTATTAACTAATTTTAATGTCTTAGAGAATTATGTTATCAACATTTTTTAAACTATAATTACTTTAAAAAGGTGTGTGCAATTAGCACGGTTTTTTTTCTTGCATTAAACTTTACCCAGGGTTCTAATCACATGGTCGGAATCTTGCGATTGTTCTATTTACCGTCTATATCTCTGTGCGTTGATAAAATGCTGTCTAGCTACTTGTTCAGTCATAATTTCTCTGTCCTCGCTTGTCTGATGGCCTTATGGTCCACCTCTCAGCTTACACAACGTGGATGTCTTCCGAGCTTCTTGTCTCTTCTCGACGTATGGCAGATCTCTACTGAGCCTCTTGCCTCGTCTCAACGTCAGGATGTCGTCGACTGCAGCGGTGTTCGTGCCAATGACGTCTCGACAGTGGACCTGTTACTGTGGTTGTCAGGCCGAGGTAACACATGAGTCACGACGTGTTTTCCAGGACGACAGCTTCTTGTTGAAGCAGTACGTCTCCCTCTGACGAGAAGAAAGTCGGGTCACGGGAGACAGGTGTTAGCGACGACTCGAACAGACCATCATACACAGACAGATTCGTACACGTGGATGGTCTCTCGTTGCCTTTCAGTGTTGGGCTGATTCGGTGGTTTCTAATTCTATATCTCTATTCTTGTTACTCACTGGCTAAATTATGTAGTTTTTTTTCTAGCTACTTCTTCTTGTCTATCTGCTAACTACTAAACTGCACGGTAGAATTCTCTTCTCTGCTCCTTCTGATCTCTCTCTCCTGATCTGTCACCCCCAGCTTAAATGCTAAGCTCCCCACTTTACTCAATGGCTTCTATTTTCTTGAGTTAAATTCACTCAAACTTTATTTGAACTTGCGAGTCCCAGAGAAAGGCTACCTTGTTTTTCAACCTACTAGGTGACCTACAGGTCGTAAAATTCCCAGTATAATCGTGGGAAGGTAACCATTTCGGCTGGACAGTTTTAAACTGCATTATTTGAGAGTTAAGAACAATGTTCCATTTAATGAACTGAACCTCTCGGGAAGGGTTCTCAAGTTTTATGTGGGTACCCCTTACAGTATTTTCAGGGTTTCCCTGGTTTTGGCTCGTTGGACCCTTGTAACTCTGTTACACATGTCGTATCAAGAACTTTATTTTAATCAATACAAATATGTCAAATCGATTGTATATAGTTAAATATTTAACCACCGATTATAAAATACAAACAATATATGCCTTACCAAGGTTTTTATGGCATTCCTTGTCGAACGGACGGCGTGTCAGCATTCTGAGCACGAGGAAATGCGTTCAAAACTTCATTATGGCCAATACATTGTTCTATCAGAAGTGAAAACGATGCTTAGACTTTACAGTAAATAGTGACGTCAGTGGCACACATCCTCTATTCCCCAATCCTATAGATTGTCCAGATGTACCTAATCATTTTATTCGGAGTTCTTCCTAAGAAGGACGAAGTGTTGTAAATTAGACTGGGATATCTGCGCCTTTCGGTCTAATACATCCGGTTTCTGTTTCTTTTATTTTTTGTGGAAAAGGGGGGTGGGGTGTGTGGTAGATTCTAGGTTTAGCTGAGTAGTTTACTTATCTAAGAGCTACAACATGTATCTGTACCACGAGACGACTTCACACAGTAAATAATACAGTAAACACTAACACCGTGAGACAAAACAATATTATTTAATAATTCTTTAAACATATCAAAATTAACCCAAAAAAACAAAATACATCTAAACTAATTATATATATATATATATATATATATATATATATATATATATATATATATATATATATATATATATATAACTACAATAAGAGGTCTTTTTTTAAGCACTAGCTTTTGATGCTTCCACGAAATGACATAACCCGAAATCTTGCCGCTGCACTCCCTTATCTGCACTCAACACACAATCACAAACTCGTCCTCGCGATCGGATTACGTACTAGTCGTTCTGTGCATTCACATATAATCCGATAACTTTCAATCAGATGATCTGCACATTCACATACAATCGGTTTACGTATGATCAGGCGATCTGTGCATTTATATGTAAATTATATCACGTCAATTATAATCGGATAACGTACTCACTTGTGATCACGTACTCAGTCGGTCTGTGTATTCACATATAATCAGATCACTTTCAATCAGGCGATGTGTGAATTCACATACAATCGGTTCACAAAGTGTCCTACACATACGACACACATTCAGATCTCTTACTATTTACAGGGTGTCCAACATAAACACCTATAGAGCGACTGGCTAAAACTCGGGGTGTATGCTGGTTCAGTTCCCCTGCAAACTCACTCACTCTGACTCCCGACAACCTCTCAGTTTCTTCCCAGTCATCCTCCTGAGTTCATCATTGCAGAGTATTTTATAGTCTCAAGCACAACATGGCTGTCCAATGGTCTTCTGTTGGTTGTCTGATTTAAATTCATTCTAATTTGGATCTACTCTCAACTAATTGTTATTGGATGACTATCCCCGAATGCCTGCCACTCTAAATGTCGTAACGGGTCCTGACGACACCTGATTGTCACCACCCCTCATCTACGCTAATTCCGAACGCCAGAGTGGTCAGTTCCGAACACCCCTGCCCCCCCCCCCTTTACCAAGCAGTCTTCTACCTAAACCCCTTGTTTCTTTTGTCTACCTAGTGTCGAGACAGTGATTGGCCTTGGCACGCATTCAGTCAGCCTTTGTTCTTAGAGTCGCCAGCCCAATCTCCCCTGCCCTAAACGCTCATGCTCCAGCTGAAGCTGTCACGGGGAGAAGTTACCAGGCTTGCCTTTCCACTTCTATTAGCCAGACTACATTAGTGCAGGTTGTTTCCAGGGCCATCGGATCATGACGAAATATGGTCTTGGTCATCTCTGGTTCGCTGACCCTGATTCAAACCGCCGAACATGGCGCACTGTCATCACACAAGGTGCTCGTATCAGCGAGGAGAGATGTGCCGAAGAGGTTCAGTAAACGTGAGTTGCACGAAAGTTCCGAGAGGTCTGCCGGGGTCTTTGTGTATGACAAAGACATGAATAGCACCACTGCCCCCCAGATAGCATGCCGTAAGAGACGGCTAACTGTGTGACATGGCATAAGATCGACCATGGTTATGTGGTTTGTTAAGAGCAGCATAGATGGCGCTAACCAGGCTGCAGGTCTACTTTGCTCTAGTGTTTGTTAAGATGAACTTGCATATCGGTTTACCATCCTCCAAGAAACTGGTTGTATACAGACTCTGCAGTGCCTTCTAAAACCAGTATAAAGACGTTAAGTTTAGTGAAAGGACAGAATTCAAGATGGCCGAAATTACTGAGGCTGTCCACGTATGCCCCATGTGTGGTAGAGTTTGTCGCGCTTGTGTTGGACTGCAGTTATATGCTGTCACCCCTGAATACACATGCCTGCTCTACTGCCATCCTCGCTTGCGATAGCTACATTTTATGATACGCTCTTAAGAGACACCACTAATCTAAGGGCATGAAATAAAATACATCCACTTGTTGGGGGTAATTATAGGATCTCTTCACTTTAATCATCAAAATCTGTGCACGAGAGAAATACACTGAAACATCATTATCTAATGCACTTGTGCAGTGCAGAGAATGACACTAACAAGAAGCTGAAAAAGTGTATTCTTTTGTGTCAACCTGACAACTTTAAATAAATGCTAATAAGTTCAATTACATTTTTTTTCACGTTGATATTATTTATTTTCTTAGCATTTGTTTAATTTGTAAACGTCTTGTTTCCTAATGACGTACGACAGAATGTGTTTCCCAATATTTGCCGTTACATTCATTTGCTGTATTCATATTTTGTCTAATAATAAATAATAAGCTGCTTTTGAATAGTGATATTTAAATTGCTTTCTATGTTCCTGTTCACTTTATACATCTGAGACACAAATCAATGCCAATTACGTTGGAGTTGCTCAGGAATTAATTAATTGTTTATATTTATAATAAGCACATCTTTTACAAATCTCTTAAATAAATAGAATGAATAGAATTTTATTTTCTATAAAATATGGCAAATAAATTAAACTAGCAACAATTTCCTACTGCATTTAGATAATTTTAGTGCACAAAAGGTATATTGAATCCTGTTTTAAATGTTTAGTTTTATTTTAATCAACGTCAATTTTACAGTGGCTTAACTATATCTTGAGATGTCTTTACAAAATTAAGGGCTATGCTCTTTATATTATGGGATTGGCAAGCATAGAGATCAAGTCTGTTTGGATTATAGTTCGAAAATCGACATATAGAATACCGAGGCTATGCCAATTACAAGAAAAGAAATAAAAACAACAATATTCAGATGAAACCAAAAAGTGTAATAGGTGAATAATTTCACGCACCTGTGTAACATAAACTCAGTAGAAGGCAAAGGCGACGCCAAAATCCAAAACAAATGTAAAAAAGCAAGTCAAATCATTGGGCAAATGTACTCGATATTTCTATGTTAGCAAGTGACAATGGATAAAACAGAACGCTGTACAACACCCTATTCCTACCAACATTGTGCTACAACTGACAACTCAACATCAACAAACAAAGATAAAAGAAACATCGTAAAACCAGACATTAAATGCCAGTGCAGAATGCTTGGAGTAACACGATTGGATATAATCGGAAACGAAGATATTAGGAAACAAGTGGGTACATCACCAGTGCTAGACCTCATCAAGAGACAGCATACAAAATTGTTCGGCCATGTGACGCGACAACCACCAGATAGTATCCTTCCGAAAGCAATGCTATACAGATACAATGTATACAGAGCCAAGGGCCGACCACGAAAAAGATGGATAGCAGAAATAACAGAAGCAGTAAAGGTCCCCGTGTACGAAGTTAATACTAGGAAGAGACTTGTCAAAAACCCTCTTCATAACCTGACGTTGAAAGGCACAAGAAGGACAAACAAGAGAATAGAAAAGAAACAGATCGAGTGGTTTCAATCTGTAGACCTCGCGCTGAATGATTCAGCGTAGAATCACCATCCGACTGAGATATGAGAAATTACAGGTTGAAAAACCCACATACAAATATGTGTATGTCTCTATGCCGATTCGCCCCAAATGTTGAAATATGGATCCAACACTGCATTTGGCTTATTTTAACCACCTTTCTGGGAAGCCTGCTACCAGTCATTTACAGAATGGTTTCGTAACAGTAGTTTCTACATGATAAAGTTGCCAGCCCTATACACAATTCTCTCTAGTTGCTTGTTTCAACATGCTGGAAGTAAAACAGTGAGCCTATTCTGATATAGATGCATATACATATATACATTTCACACACATAATACATTTAACATAAATGATGATGTTCGTCCATCACATTTTTTTTCAGCCGTGTGGACAGTTTTTTTCTCTTGCTGTGTCCGCTGAAACCGATGACTTGCGTGGTGATTTGGATTAAAGTGTAAAAGAAACTCCGCATGTTGTCAACCTCGCTCTCTGGTTCTGAGCTACCTTTTGCCAGTGGCAAAATTTTATCGAGATGACTGTAGATAGTACAGGATGCAGATTTGTCCTCAGGGTTTACTCCTGAAACCTTTCCCATAAGCAGGTATATCGCAAGGCAGTGGCGGGTGATGACATCTATCGTTCTGTGTCGGGTTTTTCCCATAACAGCAAGAGGTCGTAGGGACATGACTCAGCACGTGAGTGATGTATTGAGCATCTGTCCCGGCTGTGTTCTAATTAATTATAGTCGTGTCTAAATTTCACATTCACACCAATACCGACACTGTCTGCAGCTAGGACGAAGGCACCAATCTCGTGAAGTTAAGCCATGTGCACTAGGCCGTGAAAACACGACACAGATTTAAGCGTAGTGCTAATCTATATAGCCGGTGTTCATTCCAGTGTAATCGAAGGATAGAAAACACACAAAAACGAACGAATTAACCACTCCAAGTGGAAACAAACGACACGTTTCTCTGAACACAATTGTAAGTCGTCGACTAGCGTGAGTTCCAGGCAAATCTGTGGCCTGACGGCATCCATAATGAACTAAAATAACAAGGTAATGTAGACCCGCAGCCGTTACAGGGCCATCTTAGCTGCTCCTTAATACATATTTACACACATACGCAAGCATGCAAGCGCAGGTGCACACACGCACACACACGCACACACACACACACGCACACACACACACACACCATATATATGTGCATGAATGTATGTGTATGGGTGTGTAACTATATTTAAAGATACATAGCCCTTCAATTAGCTGTAGTTCAATTTGCAACTATCCAATTTACGCCAATTCAAAATAAAGTCGATTTTCAAACCAGGAGGTGAAAAGTGAGAAGGAATAAACACACTTTTACTGTTATCTAAAAAGTTTGACAAGTTTTACAGAATTGTTTTCAATAAAAACGATAAATACTGTCTTCTGTTCTAATTTGTTCTAATGAGATCGATTCATTGGTAAAAGCTGTTTGGAAACTTTTTCATATGCGAAAAATAAACGAAAAACTGTGGAAGAGAGCGGAACAAGATACATTGGAACAGGAAATCTTAAGAAGAAAGTGGAGATGGATGGGTCATACATTAAGAAAGTCCCAGGCCAGTATCACCAGGCAGCCCCAGTCATGGAACCCCAAGGGAAGGAGAGGCATAGGCAGGCCAAGGAATACATGGAGGCGAGACCTGGAGGCAAAGTAAAGAAAACAGGAAAAAGCTGAAATGAAGTGGAAAAGATTGCGCAGGGGAGAGCTGCTTGTCGAGGGTTGGTTGATGGCCTTTGCACCCCTGGGTCGAGGGTTGGTTGATGGCCTATGCATCCCTGGGTCGAGGGTTGGTTGATGGCCTATGCACCCCTGAGTCGAGGGTTGGTTGATGGCCTATGCACCCCTGGGTCGAGGGTTTGGTTGATGGCCTAGACACCCCTGGGTCGAGGGTTGATTGATGGCCTATGCACCCCTGGGTCGAGGGTTGGTTGATGGCCTATGCACCCCTAGGTCGAGGGTTGGTTGATTGCCTATGCACCCCTGGGTCTAGGGTTGGTTGATGGCCTATGCACCCCTGGGTCGAGGGTTGATTGATGGCCTATGCACCCCTGCGTTATAGAAGGCGAAAGAGATCCACCTAAAAACTCTAGCTCAAATAATGATCGGAGTAAAATACAGCCATAAGGACTGGACTAACCTATTTACAGATGATATGCTGAGGGCACAGTTAAGGATGGTGGAGGAGGCAGCTTTATAAGATACAGCAATGGGAAAATAACGCATCGGGCTTTCCTACTGGGACGATTTCTTCCAGCCGTAGGGAAGAGTCTATGACGCTCTTTCAGTCACTAAGAATGTTCGCAGATCAGACGAATACCCGCCAACTCAGGTTGTGTTCTCCACAGATTGCATATCACTACTAGAAACAATACAAAATACAAGAGGTGAACACATGCTGCGGGAAATCAGATCAGAACTCAACAAAATCCAAATAAATTCAGCAGGTGCTTCATAGTGAAGTCCAGACCCCTGAACACATCCTACAGTAATGCTCAGTATATAGAGACCCATGATGTCAAACCCGGCCAGAGCGAGCCTAGGGGACGCAGAAGCTGCCGGGCTTCCACCCTGATCTAGAGAGGGCTGTGGACTTCGTCCTAGCGACGGGTCTACAAATCTATCATGACAAAAAAGCCAGAAAGCAGAAGCAGAAAACGTGTTCCCACCTCTTATGATGCCAATCCTATTTCCCGCAACGACGTAGGAACTTCTGCATCCCCTCGCGAAATCATTAATCATTTTCGTCGGGCAAGAAGTTCCTTGCCTGTTTCTGGTGACAAGTGTCATGCAGACAACAATAGGAACAGTACAAACAATATAAACACTATACAAATAAATATTTCTGAATTAGGATCTGAGGTCACAGAACTTCAGAAACTAATGGAAGATTTAAGAGTACACAAGCTTATTGGTTTCTCAGGCTACGTAATGTTAAAATGTTCCTACAAAAAAAAAACTGTAGATAAATGTTAACACTATTTAGAAATGATATGCAAACAGAGGATGAAAACTTTCCAATCAATGATAAGATAGACATGCAGCACATATAGCTGGGCTTCTCATACCACAGTCATGTGACCATTAACCATTCGTCACATGTTCACGCACTGTCACATGCGAGTTAGCGTGTTGTGTTTCTGTTCCATTATTCCACAATAGCAACTGTGATTGCAAGAGAACCTCACAAAGGAAATATAGTTCAAGAAGGTCAATCGAGCAAGTGAGCCAGTTCCCGTTTAGAGCAAATCATTACAGAGGACGCCTGTAGCCATGAAGATGCAAGAGCTAGAATTGCAATGAGAAATGCAAGGTTCGGAGGGAAACAGGAAATACCTACTTGGGAAGTTCAAACATCTCCCTCAGTAAAAGAATTATCAATGCACATATATCTGGCACTCTAATATTCATAGTCATGCACTAAACAGGAGAAAAGAGAAGTAATTGGAGACTTTTGAAATGCGGTGCTATAGAATGATGGAACGTCTATTAAAATGGTGCTAGGGAAATCACCATCACGTGCCCTGCCGGTTGGAGTTGGCGATCATGGACTCCATTCCCTTCTATCACGTGTGATGTTTACCAACTCTGTTGTTGATTGTCGCCAGTGCCATTCGCACATACTGTCCAACATCTCTCTCTTTCTCTCTCTCTTTCTCTCTCTCTCTGCCTTCCTTTGTCTCTCTTTCCTGCTGTCTTTCCCATCGTCACAACGTGCTCCAAGCCACCTCTTCTCATAACATATCCGAAAAAGGAGGACTGCCTTGTTCTGACCTTTGCAATGAGTTGTCTTTGTGGGTGTGCCTCTTTGCAATGAGTTGTCTTTGTGGGTGTGCCTCTTTGCAATGAGTTGTCTTTGTGGGTGTGCCTCTTTGCAATGAGTTGTCTTTGTGGGTGTGCCTCTTTGCAATGAGTTGTCTTTGTGGGTGTGCCTCTTTGCAATGAGTTGTCTTTGTGGGTGTGCCTCTTTGCAATGAGTTGTCTTTGTGGGTGTGCCTCTTTGCAATGAGTTGTCTTTGTGGGTGTGCCTCTTTGCAATGAGTTGTCTTTGTGGGTGTGCCTCTTTGCAATGAGTTGTCTTTGTGGGTGTGCCTCTTTGCAATGAGTTGTCTTTGTGGGTGTGCCTCTTTGCAATGAGTTGTCTTTGTGGGTGTGCCTCTTTGCAATGAGTTGTCCTTGTGGGTGTGCCTCTTCGAGTACTGCATCGTTAGTTTTCCTTGCATTATTATGTAAACCACATCTCTGTTTCCAAAGATCTATGCGCTTGCTTGCTGATTGTCCCTGATTCACTGCCATTTGTCAGTACTGGTTCCACGTAGCATCCAAGGACTTTCTTTCTCAGCTCCAGCGCCAAGGTTTTGTTGCACAACATTCCTTCCATGGTCTGAAAGACTGATGTTGCTATGACTATTCTGCATTTTATGTTGTAATTGCATCTACCGTCTGCTAGTATGTATGGGCCCAGGTATTTAAACTTGTTAACTTGCTTGGGGTAGTGAACAAAACAAAAAGAAAACTTGTGACGATAATAATAATAAGAATGTTTTTTTTGACCTGGCCACAATCGGGGACACGTTGACACAGTCAAGACGTCCTAGCAGATAAATAAACAGAGGGCAAGAGAGTTAGAGGGCACCACGTAATCACTTCATTTCACGGGCTTGCAGGGTTCAAACAGCAAAATCCTACGCATAACTCAGAAAGGTAGTAGCGGACAAACGAAGATAATGCGAGTCACTTCAAAATCTTCAAAAACGGTCTGATGACAAGATAACAGATGACGACAGCGACGACCATCAACAACGTTATTAAATGTATAAATTGTGGATTAAATGAATAAAATAAGAGCCGAGTCGTCAGTCAATGATTACTGGCGCTTATTTCACATTTTGAGGGACATCAATACAATCAACACAGCTTGGGATAAAATATAAATGCATTGTTTGAATGGATTGTGCAGCAAACTTCTGACATAATGTCTTTGCCTAGCAGGACTCCAGCCAGAGGTAAATGTCATAGATGACGTAAGAAGACTAGCAACACCAGAGGTGGGTTTGGGCGAGATGACAGTTGAAAATGTAACGTAACTTTTGGAGCGCCATGAGCGGTCTCTTTCCAATTAATACTCATAATAATTGACAGCAGAACTGGGATAAAAGGAAGAGAAAGGTGAGAATGCACAAACCTAGCACACATGCATCCAAGCAATGGTTTATGCGTTTTACTATCGCCCGACTACGGTCTGGGGTAGAATAGGCGCGCCTCCGCCAGTAGAAACTAGTCAGGCAAACACGTAAAATAGAACAAATGAAAGAAGAACTTACTGTAGAAGTAATTAAGACAATTAATTGAGACATGCGAGGACAAGTCAGTAAATAGGTCACAAATGTCTGTTTTTGTTTTTTATCTAAATAGTAAACGAATATGACAAAAATGTATTATCTCACTTACATTGTCTCTTATTTATCAACATAATTACTACTCACATTGATACACTTACCCCATATCGCTGTTACACTTACCCCATATCGCAGTTGGACTTACCCCATCGATGTTAGACTTACCCCATATCGCTATTAGACTTACCCCATCGATATTAGACTTATCTCATACCGCTGTTAGACTTATCTCATATCGCTGTTAGACTTACTCCATATCGCTGTTAGACTTATCTCATATCGCTGTTAGACTTACCCCATCGATGTTAGACTTATCTCATATCGATGTTAGACTTACCCCATATCGATGTTAGACTTACCCCATATCGATGTTAGACTTACCCCACCCCCACCCCTCACCTATATTTAAAAAAGAAAAACAAATGCTGTTTTTGATTTAACTCTCTGTGAGCCTACCCGTCATTTTGTATCTGCACACCTGGCGTTTGCTACATCCAGTAATCACGAAACTGAATATTACCGACATCGAAAAACGCGTTTAGAAACTGGCAACTACAATTGTTTCTGTTATCCTGTATCAGTTTGTGATTTATTTACTAACTTATACTGGTAGATAAACTCACTAATGAGCTTCAGAGACTGTACACGAGCAGATTGCTACAGCGAAGAGGAGCGTAATCACATCCAAGGTATATTATCATGACATTTTGATAGACAGAAAGACTAAGTCATGACATTTTTATAGACAGAGAGACTAAGTCATGACATTTTCACAGAGAGAAGAAATCATGACATTTTGATAGACAGAAAGACTGAGTCATGACATTTTGATAGACAGAGATACTAAGTCATGACATTTTTATAGACAGAGAGACTAAGTCATGACATTTTGATAGACAGAAAGACTTAAGTCATGACTTTTTGATAGACAGAGAGAAGAAATCATGTCATTTTGATAGACATACAGAAGAAATCATGACATTTTGATAGACATACAGAAGAAATCATGACATTTTGATAGACAGAAAGAAAAAGTCATGACATTTTGATAGACAGAAGAGATTATGACATTTTGATAGACATAAAAAAGAAATCATGACATTTTGATAGACAGAAAGAAGTCATGACATTTTGAAAGTCAGAAAGACGAAATCATGACATTTTGATAGAGAGAAGAAAGCATGACATTTTGATAGACAGAAAGAAGAAACTATGACATTTTGACAGAGAGAAGAAATCATGACATTGTGATAGACAGAGAGAATAAATCATTACATTTTGTTAGACAGAGAGAATAAATCATTACATTTTGTTAGACAGAGAGAATAAATCATTACATTTTGATATACAGAAAAATTCATGACATCATTCATGTTTTATTTTGTTTAATGTGCCATTTTCAACCAGGGACGTCGACTGAGAACCAACGCTACTTAACTTCTCAATCGCTGGTTGTAACTGTACAATATACACATACACACACAAACATACACATACACACACAAACACACACACACCATCACCCACATACACAAACACCCACATACACGCATCTTATATGATGACTGTTTACGTTATTTTCGAGCTTTAAAGACAATGCCATTATATTACTGGTTAATGTGAGGCTTTCTGGAACAATCGTCATTGACTTCCCGTTGATTAACATTATACAATCGTTTTAGTTACATTGATTACGACGGTCGTCCAGGACGTAGTTGCTAACTCAATACAAAACCCTCTTTAGTAGCATGTTATCACATGATTGGAAGGTTACAGTGGTCTTATTGTTCTTAACCCGGTGCTAGAAATACAAATACGCGTATGTCCATTCATATCATATCACTAGGATCCCGGTTTCATGTTGGGACCTCTACAAAAGCTCTACCTATCACGGCGATCGTAACTCCGCGGTTATTTAAGCTTTGGACATAATAATAACAGATATTTCATTGATTTTCCGCCACACTTTTATGTCTGGTGTTGTGTGGGTAAGAGGCGAGTGGCCAAGTAGTTAGAATACCGGCCACTTAATCATGAGGCCTTCAAACCCCAAAGGAGATCACTGTTGTTTGAGAGTTTTGCTGTTGTTGTTACATCGAGTATATACCTAATCTACACACTGTGCTGCAACTCCAGAAGCAAACATCTTTAATTCCTTAGTTCTAAATACTACTCCCCCCCCCCCCCCCCCACCCTCTTACCCCATTTACACACCAACATCCCTAAAGCAGTGATACATTTTTAGGCTCATTAAGTAGTAGATGCCTTTCTCAAGCTGGACTTTGGCTATCCACCTTCGGCTTCGTGTACAAATTGGTGTGTTCTGTCCGTCAAATGTCGTGTCTTAAAGAAATGCTTGAAACGTGACAATCATAGCGTTCTGGATCAGATAAACAGATTGTATTAGCGCTAATGAACCGTACAAAATCGATTCAAGAACTAAGAAAGACTAGCATTACACACATACACACGCACAAACACGCACATACAAACACAGGGACACACAAACACACACACGCACAAAAGCACAAATACAGAGACACATAAACACACACACACACCAATAGGACAATTGAGACACGTCATCAGTGTCATAATGTCATAATCTGCCCTTGGCTTATCCGTATTCCTTATTCCCCATAGCCACATCCCCTGAGTATTTTACTATCCATAATCTGCCCTTGGCTTATCCGTATTCCTTATTCCCCATAGCCATATCCCCTGAATATTTTACTATCCATAATCTGTTGTTGATCATTGACAGATAGCTTGGGATGGGAGAAAGACCACACTTGAGATGTAACTGTTCTGTGGTTGAAGACTTAACAGCGTATGGCATTACACAGCACAACTTTTATATACGCCAACGTTTGATGAGTGTCAAGTACCATTCTGCGTTTGATTTCACGTTTTAGAAGCAATAGCCCTATAGCGTGATCAATGTGTTTCTGAAGTCGATTACTCGTTTTTCCCCCAGGGATCATGAATTGGGAAATATATATATATGTATGTGTGCGTTTGTGTGTGTGTGTGTGTGTGTGTGTGTATGCATATGGTTGGTTGGTTATTGATCCAGCGGCCTTTTGGCCCCTGCCCTTTGGCCCAATGCCATATAGTGGTATCTGCAAAGTGTTTCTAAGCTGTTGTTTAGTTCCGTACAACGTGTTCTATTTGTCTGGCCTCGGAGGAAGAAGCACTTTCCTCAAACTGGCCAGCGCCGGACATTCAGAAAGATGTTGTTCAACAGTTTCAAATGGATGTGTGCACATCTGGCACTCTGGAGCATGTTCTGGTTGGATTCTGTTCAAGTATCTGTTAAGCTGTATGTGTTGAGTGCGAAGTCGGAAAATTGTGCTTATGGCTTTCCTTTTCAGGAAGTTGATTTTGTCTTTGAATTTTGGGATGTTCATATGTTTGTATGTATACATACAATATATACACCCATTTCCCAGTCAGTTGAACTGTCCAATAAGAAAGATGCAAGCAGCAGTTTAACACTAAAAG
Source organism: Ariolimax columbianus (assembly GCA_036924085.1). Classification (NCBI taxonomy): domain Eukaryota; kingdom Metazoa; phylum Mollusca; class Gastropoda; order Stylommatophora; family Arionidae; genus Ariolimax; species Ariolimax columbianus. The sequence goes on from JAVGWX010000004.1 coordinate 46,394,973, forward strand.
GTTCGCCCACTTCCGGACCCATTCCTTGCATTCCTCATTTGAATTATTTTTCAAAATCTCCACTCCCGCCCATCTCAACACTCCCGCCCATCTCAACACTCCCGCCCATCTCAACACTCCCGCCCATCTCAACACTCCCGCCCATCTCAACACTCCCGCCCATCTCAACTCTCCACTCCCGCCCATCTCAACTCTCTACTCCCGCCCATCTCAACACTCCCGCCCATCTCAACTCTCTACTCCCGCCCATCTCAACACTCCCGCCCATCTCAACTCTCTACTCCCGCCCATCTCAACTCTCTACTCCCGCCCATCTCAACACTCCCGCCCATCTCAACCCTCTACTCCCGCCCATCTCAACACTCCCGCCCATCTCAACACTCCCGCCCATCTCAACACTCCCGCCCATCTCAACACTCCCGCCCATCTCAACACTCCCGCCCATCTCAACACTCCCGCCCATCTCAACTCTCCACTCCCGCCCATCTCAACTCTCTACTCCCGCCCATCTCAACACTCCCGCCCATCTCAACTCTCTACTCCCGCCCATCTCAACACTCCCGCCCATCTCAACTCTCTACTCCCGCCCATCTCAACTCTCTACTCCCGCCCATCTCAACACTCCCGCCCATTTCAACCCTCTACTCCCGCCCATCTCAACACTCCCGCCCATCTCAACACTCCCGCCCATCTCAACTCTCTACTCCCGCCCATCTCAACACTCCCGCCCATCTCAACTCTCTACTCCCGCCCATCTCAACACTCCCGCCCATCTCAACCCTCTACTCCCGCCCATCTCAACTCTCTACTCCCGCCCATCTCAACACTCCTGCCCATCTCAACTCTCCACTACTGCCCATCTCAACTCTCCACTCCCGCCCATCTCAACTCTCTACTCCCGCCCATCTCAACACTCCCGCCCATCTCAACACTCCCGCCCATCTCAACCCTCTACTCCCGCCCATCTCAACTCTCTACTCCCGCCCATCTCAACACTCCCGCCCATCTCAACCCTCTACTCCTGCCCATCTCAACTCTCTACTCCCGCCCATCTCAACACTCCCGCCCATCTCAACACTCCCGCCCATCTCAACACTCCCGCCCATCTCAACCCTCTACTCCTGCCCATCTCAACTCTCTACTCCCGCCCATCTCAACACTCCCGCCCATCTCAACACTCCCGCCCATCTCAACTCTCTACTCCCGCCCATCTCAACTCTCCACTCCCGCCCATCTCAACTCTCCACTCCCGCCCATCTCAACTCTCCACTCCCGCCCATCTCAACACTCCTGCCCATCTCAACTCTCCACTCCCGCCCATCTCAACACTCCTGCCCATCTCAACTCTCCACTCCCGCCCATCTCAACTCTCCACTCCCGCCCATCTCAACTCTCCACTCCTGCCCATCTCAACACTCCTGCCCATCTCAACCCTCTACTCCCGCCCATCTCAACTCTCCACCTCCGCCCATCTCAACTCTCTACTCCCGCCCATCTCAACTCTCCACTCCCGCCCATCTCAACTCTCTACTCTCGCCTATCTCAACTCTCTACTCCCGCCCATCTCAACTCTCCACTCCCGCCCATCTCAACTCTCTACTCCTGCCCATCTCAACCCTCTACTCCCGCCCATCTCAACTCTCCACTCCCGCCCATCTCAACTCTCTACTCCCGCCCATCTCAACTCTCTACTCCCGCCCATCTCAACACTCCCGCCCATCTCAACCCTCTACTCCCGCCCATCTCAACTCTCCACTCCCGCCCATCTCAACACTCCCGCCCATCTCAACTCTCCACTCCCGCCCATCTCAACTCTCCACTCCCGCCCATCTCAACACTCCTGCCCATCTCAACTCTCCACTCCCGCCCATCTCAACTCTCCACTCCTGCCCATCTCAACTCTCCACTCCCGCCCATCTCAACTCAACACTCCCGCCCATCTCAACTCTCCACTCTCGCCCATCTCAACACTCTACTCCCGCCCATCTCAACTCTCCACTCCCGCCCATCTCAACTCTCCACTCCCGCCCATCTCAACACTCCCGCCCATCTCAACTCTCTACTCCCGCCCATCTCAACTCTCTACTCCCGCCCATCTCAACTCTCCACTCCCGCCCATCTCAACCCTCTACTCCCGCCCATCTCAACTCTCTACTCCCGCCCATCTCAACTCTCTACTCCCGCCCATCTCAACTCTCTACTCCCGCCCATCTCAACTCTCTACTCCCGCCCATCTCAACTCTCCACTCCCGCCCATCTCAACTCTCTACTCCCGCCCATCTCAACACTCCCGCCCATCTCAACTCTCTACTCCCGCCCATCTCAACTCTCTACTCCCGCCCATCTCAACACTCCCGCCCATCTCAACCCTTTACTCCCGCCCATCTCAACACTCCCGCCCATCTCAACACTCCCGCCCATCTCAACACTCCCGCCCATCTCAACACTCCCGCCCATCTCAACACTCCCGCCCATCTCAACACTCCCGCCCATCTCAACTCTCCACTCCCGCCCATCTCAACTCTCTACTCCCGCCCATCTCAACACTCCCGCCCATCTCAACTCTCTACTCCCGCCCATCTCAACACTCCCGCCCATCTCAACTCTCTACTCCCGCCCATCTCAACTCTCTACTCCCGCCCATCTCAACACTCCCGCCCATTTCAACCCTCTACTCCCGCCCATCTCAACACTCCCGCCCATCTCAACACTCCCGCCCATCTCAACTCTCTACTCCCGCCCATCTCAACACTCCCGCCCATCTCAACTCTCTACTCCCGCCCATCTCAACACTCCCGCCCATCTCAACCCTCTACTCCCGCCCATCTCAACTCTCTACTCCCGCCCATCTCAACACTCCTGCCCATCTCAACTCTCCACTACTGCCCATCTCAACTCTCCACTCCCGCCCATCTCAACTCTCTACTCCCGCCTATCTCAACACTCCCGCCCATCTCAACACTCCCGCCCATCTCAACCCTCTACTCCCGCCCATCTCAACTCTCTACTCCCGCCCATCTCAACACTCCCGCCCATCTCAACCCTCTACTCCTGCCCATCTCAACTCTCTACTCCCGCCCATCTCAACACTCCCGCCCATCTCAACACTCCCGCCCATCTCAACACTCCCGCCCATCTCAACCCTCTACTCCTGCCCATCTCAACTCTCTACTCCCGCCCATCTCAACACTCCCGCCCATCTCAACACTCCCGCCCATCTCAACTCTCTACTCCCGCCCATCTCAACTCTCCACTCCCGCCCATCTCAACTCTCCACTCCCGCCCATCTCAACTCTCCACTCCCGCCCATCTCAACACTCCTGCCCATCTCAACTCTCCACTCCCGCCCATCTCAACACTCCTGCCCATCTCAACTCTCCACTCCCGCCCATCTCAACTCTCCACTCCCGCCCATCTCAACTCTCCACTCCTGCCCATCTCAACACTCCTGCCCATCTCAACCCTCTACTCCCGCCCATCTCAACTCTCCACCTCCGCCCATCTCAACTCTCTACTCCCGCCCATCTCAACTCTCCACTCCCGCCCATCTCAACTCTCTACTCTCGCCTATCTCAACTCTCTACTCCCGCCCATCTCAACTCTCCACTCCCGCCCATCTCAACTCTCTACTCCTGCCCATCTCAACCCTCTACTCCCGCCCATCTCAACTCTCCACTCCCGCCCATCTCAACTCTCTACTCCCGCCCATCTCAACTCTCTACTCCCGCCCATCTCAACACTCCCGCCCATCTCAACCCTCTACTCCCGCCCATCTCAACTCTCCACTCCCGCCCATCTCAACACTCCCGCCCATCTCAACTCTCCACTCCCGCCCATCTCAACTCTCCACTCCCGCCCATCTCAACACTCCTGCCCATCTCAACTCTCCACTCCCGCCCATCTCAACTCTCCACTCCTGCCCATCTCAACTCTCCACTCCCGCCCATCTCAACTCAACACTCCCGCCCATCTCAACTCTCCACTCTCGCCCATCTCAACACTCTACTCCCGCCCATCTCAACTCTCCACTCCCGCCCATCTCAACTCTCCACTCCCGCCCATCTCAACACTCCCGCCCATCTCAACTCTCTACTCCCGCCCATCTCAACTCTCTACTCCCGCCCATCTCAACTCTCCACTCCCGCCCATCTCAACCCTCTACTCCCGCCCATCTCAACTCTCTACTCCCGCCCATCTCAACTCTCTACTCCCGCCCATCTCAACTCTCTACTCCCGCCCATCTCAACTCTCCACTCCCGCCCATCTCAACTCTCTACTCCCGCCCATCTCAACTCTCCACTCCCGCCCATCTCAACACTCCCGCCTATCTCAACTCTCTACTCCCGCCCATCTCAACTCTCTACTTTCGCCCATCTCAACTCTCCACTCCCGCCCATCTCAACTCTCTACTCCCGCCCATATCAACTCTCTACTCCCGCCCATCTCAACTCTCCACTCCCGCCCATCTCAACACTCCTGCCCATCTCAACTTTCCACTCCCGCCCATCTCAACACTCCCGCCCATCTCAACTCTCTACTCCCGCCCATCTCAACTCTCTACTCCCGCCCATCTCAACTCTCTACTCCCGCCCATCTCAACTCTCTACTCCCGCCCATCTCAACTCTCTACTCCCGCCCATCTCAACTCTCTACTCCCGCCCATCTCAACTCTCCACTCTCGCCCATCTCAACTCTCTACTCTCGCCCATCTCAACTCTCCACTCCCGCCCATCTCAACACTCCCGCCTATCTCAACTCTCTACTCCCGCCCATGTCAACTCTCTACTTTCGCCCATCTCAACTCTCCACTCCCACCCATCTCAACTCTCTACTCCCGCCCATATCAACTCTCTACTCCCGCCCATCTCAACTCTCCACTCCCGCCCATCTCAACACTCCTGCCCATCTCAACTCTCCACTCCCGCTCATCTCAACTCTCCACTCCTGTCCATCTCAACTCTCCACTCCCGCCCATCTCAACTCAACACTCCCGCCCATCTCAACTCTCCACTCCCGCCCATCTCAACTCTCCATTCCTGCCCATCTCAACTCTCTACTCCCGCCCATCTCAACTCTCCACTCCCGCCCATCTCAACACTCCCGCCTATCTCAACTCTCTACTCCCGCCCATCTCAACTCTCTACTTTCGCCCATCTCAACTCTCCACTCCCGCCCATCTCAACTATCTACTCCCGCCCATATCAACTCTCTACTCCCGCCCATCTCAACTCTCCACTCCCGCCCATCTCAACACTCCTGCCCATCTCAACTCTCCACTCCCGCTCATCTCAACTCTCCACTCCTGTCCATCTCAACTCTCTACTCCCGCCCATCTCAACTCTCTACTCCCGCCCATCTCAACTCTCTACTCCCGCCCATCTCAACTCTCTACTCCCGCCCATCTCAACTCTCTACTCCCGCCCATCTCAACTCTCCACTCTCGCCCATCTCAACTCTCTACTCCCGCCCATCTCAACTCTCCACTCCCGCCCATCTCAACACTCCCGCCTATCTCAACTCTCTACTCCCGCCCATCTCAACTCTCTACTTTCGCCCATCTCAACTCTCCACTCCCGCCCATCTCAACTCTCTACTCCCGCCCATATCAACTCTCTACTCCCGCCCATCTCAACTCTCCACTCCCGCCCATCTCAACACTCCTGCCCATCTCAACTCTCCACTCCCGCTCATCTCAACTCTCCACTCCTGTCCATCTCAACTCTCCACTCCCGCCCATCTCAACTCAACACTCCCGCCCATCTCAACTCTCCACTCCCGCCCATCTCAACTCTCCATTCCTGCCCATCTCAACTCTCTACTCCCGCCCATCTCAACTCTCCACTCCCGCCCATCTCAACACTCCCGCCTATCTCAACTCTCTACTCCCGCCCATCTCAACTCTCTACTTTCGCCCATCTCAACTCTCCACTCCCGCCCATCTCAACTCTCTACTCCCGCCCATATCAACTCTCTACTCCCGCCCATCTCAACTCTCCATTCCCGCCCATCTCAACACTCCTGCCCATCTCAACTCTCCACTCCCGCTCATCTCAACTCTCCACTCCTGTCCATCTCAACTCTCCACTCCCGCCCATCTCAACTCAACACTTCCGCCCATCTCAACTCTCCACTCCCGCCCATCTCAACTCTCCACTCCCGCCCATCTCAACTCTCCACTCCCGCCCATCTCAACACTCCTGCCCATCTCAACTCTCCACTCCCGCCCATCTCAACACTCCTGCCCATCTCAACTCTCCACTCCCGCCCATCTCAACTCTCCACTCCCGCCCATCTCAACTCTCCACTCCTGCCCATCTCAAAACTCCCGCCCATCTCAACTCTCTACTCCCGCCCATCTCAACTCTCTACTTTCGCCCATCTCAACTCTCCACTCCCGCCCATCTCAACTCTCTACTCCCGCCCATATCAACTCTCTACTCCCGCCCATCTCAACTCTCCACTCCCGCCCATCTCAACACTCCTGCCCATCTCAACTCTCCACTCCCGCTCATCTCAACTCTCCACTCCTGTCCATCTCAACTCTCCACTCCCGCCCATCTCAACTCAACACTCCCGCCCATCTCAACTCTCCACTCCCGCCCATCTCAACTCTCCACTCCCGCCCATCTCAACTCTCCACTCCTGCCGATCTCAACTCTCCACTCCCGCCCATCTCAACACTCCCGCCCATCTCAACTCTCCACTCCCGCTCATCTTAACTCTCCACTCCCACCCATCTGAACACTCCTGCCCATCTCAACTCTCCACTCCTGCCCATCTCAACTCTCCACTCCCGCCCATCTCAACTCAACACTCCCGCCCATCTCAACTCTCCACTCCCGCCCATCTCAACTCTCCACTCCCGCCCATCTGAACTCTCCACTCCCGCCCATCTCAACTCTCCACTCCCGCCCATATATATATGGAAGTCTAAATTTAAGAGAAGGGAGCTATGGAGGGGAACGATAATATCACAATGGAAGAACTTATGGTAGGATTGGAGAAAATTAAGACTGGTAAAGCAGCAGGACATGATGGTATAACAACTAAAATTGTTAAATACATGTGAACGGCAGGAGAGATACTATTCATGAAGATTCTCAAGGCAGCTTTGTACCACCAGAAGATACCAAGAGATTAGGAGGTTGCCATTTTAATACTAATATTTAAAAAGGGTGACAATCGACAATGTGAAAATCACAGAGGTATTTCCCTTCTCAGTGTTCCTGGGAAAGTCTACTCTAGGATTCTAGAACGGCGATTAAGAGGTCTAGCAGAACCAAATATGAATGAAACTGAATGTGGATTTCGGGCAAACAGAAGTATTCAAGATCTTATCTTTACACTCAGACAGCTAAGTGAAAAGGCTCTTGAATATGATAAGGAGATGCATCTCTGCTTTTTGGATTTGGAGAAAGCATTTGATAAAGTCTCTTGGGACAAACTCTGGGAGTGCCTGACAAGGAAGAACATCCCAGGACCCCTGATCTGGGTCAAACAAAGTTTCTATAAAACATGCAGAAATTATGAACGGACATCAAATCAAAATTCAGGAGAGTTTAGGACCACTAGCAGAGTAAGACAGGGGGACATTCTATCACTGTACCTTTTCATACTCCTCATGGATGAAATCATCAAAACCTGCAAGGAACGGACAAAAAAGTATGAAGTGGGGTCCTGGAAGATGAGACCAAGTTAGCATTTTCAGATGACATGGCCCTGATCATGAAATCCAAGGAATTTCTTCAGATCAACTTGCAGATCTAGAAAGAGTTGAAGAAAAGTAGAACGTACATCAGCAACTCCAAAACAAAAACCATGGTGATCGCCAGAGATGAGAAGAGCCATCAGATAACCCTGGAAACACGAGCACTGGAGCAGGTCAGCAACTTCAAATATCTAGGAGTGGTAATAGACAGCAGGGGAGGAATCAAAGAAGAGTTAACTGCACGAAGGGCAGCAGCAGGTAAACTTTTCCATGCAATAAACAGAGGATTCCTCAGTAAAAGAGAAATAAGCAGGAAAAAGATGGATGTATACCGCTCGACCTATGTGCCTGTCCTGACATACGGATGTGAGACATTGGCAATGACACAGTCTAGGAAAGTCGACTAAAAACCAAAAATTAGGTACCTAAGAAAGGCGGTTCAGGTGACGAAAAGGGACAAGATCCATAATCATATAATACGTAGCAATCTCGAAGTTCAACCCCTGCAGACACGAGTGGAGCAGTCCCAACTACAGTGGTTTGGCCATGTCTGTAGAATAGAAGAAGATCGGATACCAAAGCGGTCATGGGAGATAAAAAGCCAAGGACGCAAACCCCCATGTTGTCCCAAAGTACGTTGGGAAGACAACATACGACAGTCCCTAAGTGACCGAGGGCTGGATTGAAAAGAGGCCAGGAAAAATACGGCGGATAGAACAGTATGGCGTTCTCCCTGGCAAACGTCTAGACCTCACGGTAGAAGAGAAGCGACTAAGTAAGTAAGTATATTTAACACACATTTATATAATACATATGTGATACGGTACGTGCGGTGGGTGTAATCGAGTTTTTGCGTCATCACAAAGGTTTCAGGTGAAAGATATTCGAATCATTTTCGCTGTAATTCTTGACTATATTTACCATGCGAAAGAACATAATTTGTAACCGTAGAAGGTAATCAGTTATGACTTATTTAAACTGATCGCGAACAAATACTTTGAGTAATATATTTATTACACTTCATGCATTTTTTTGTTTTTTTTAAAGCAATGCATATTTATTTCTGAGCTTAGTGCCATTGTTTACTTTCTAGTACTTTGTGATTCGTTGCATTCCGGTGTCGTTCAAAAGAAACTGTATTCTGGTGTCGTTCTAAAGAAACTGTATTCCGGTGTCGTTCGAAAGAAACTGTATTCTTGTAAGGCTACCATATGAAAAAGAGCTATGTGTAGATAGTATGATTACTATCATAATTCTAAAAAGGTACGTTTTGAATTCAATTTCTGTCCATTAATCTTAATAACTAAAACGTGTAGAAATATTTATTCATGTTTTATTTTCAATCAATTTAATTTGTGAGCGTTATGCGTTTCAATCTTACTTCAGTTGATAGTTCTTGTTTAGTTTACTGACCAGACACGCTTGGTCACAACAAGATAAATAAACAGATAGCAGTGCCATAACAATATACATAATGAAATAGATTTTTTAAATGAAACATCAGGTGCCAAAGATGCAGGAGGCATTCATAGCTGACTGTTTGTATCAGCGTCAGGGATCCATAACTGACCATGACCTTATTTTGTCTCTAAGTGGCGGCTCTGGAAGCAATGTGCAACCATGCAGTCAGATTAAATGATAGAGAATCACAAAGGAAAGGCAAAACTGATCCCGAAAAAATCGTGCTAAAATCGCGAAAAAAGCGAAAAAAAGAAGAACAAGAAGAAGAAGAGGAGGAAGAAAAAAAAGATGAAGAAGACGAAGAAGAAAAAGAAAACATTGAAGAACAAAATAAAAGAAGAAGAAGAAAACGAAGAAGAAAAAGAAGAAGAAAAAGGAACCTAAGACACAAAAGATGCAGAAGAAATTAAATGTCATGATCATAAAAATAAATTTAAAGATCGTGTTTTATTTTAAATTAGTTATCAGAATCATATACAAATAATAGTAACATCCAAAAAACGAACTTATCTTTCTTCACCTTTTCATCGTGGGGTGCATTGGTAAAGCGTCAACGATAGAAGGATGCAGTGATTACAAAATCCAGGGACCATTATATACACATTTGCCCGAGAGCCAAAGTATTACCTATGATCTATTTCTTCACGTTATTGTAACAGTCCAGAGATTATATGTAGATCTATTGTGGTCTAATGATGAAAACCATGACCTATAACTTCCGAGAGCCTATTCAGAAGATCAAGCATCAACTATTCCACCTTCTGATAAGCTAATTATTTAAATTAATTATTTATTTTGTTGAAAATTCGTTATTGCACATTATGATAACAATTTTCAAATTTGTACATAATAACTGTAACAAGTTTCAAACAAATTTGTGTGCGATGTGAGGTGAAATGAAGTGAAAAAATGTCCATGAAATGAAACGTGAGATAGTTGGAGTTACATTTTGTGAGATGAATGGGGACAAATGTAACAAATAATCCGTCTTTTAATTCATAAACAAGGTCCGAATCAATTTTCTGCTAAACTGCATGTCAGATCCAAATGATTTTTCGCATGCAGCCTTAGAATATCTATGACTTCAAGTAAATGTATTTTTTTTCTCTAAGAAATTTGATGTATTTTGAAAAATGTATTCATTATGCTATATTAAAAGCAACCTCGGCGAATTGGACATAATTTTAACAAATTTACCGTACACAGTCGTGTTGTTTTAAAAATAGATGTTTTAACCTTCAAATAAGCTGAGTTAAAAACAAATTCCTGATTTTTACGTGCACAAATTAGACAATTTGTCGAGTGGGGAAAACAACCAATGTCATTGATCCGAATCTGTCGTTCAGTTATAGGTGTATCCCGAGAGTATAGTTTGTGGTGTTGTTATTGTGACACATAGTTGTTTTTACAAAACTTACATTGATATCAATTTCAAAATGGGTTTCAAGTGTACATTTATAACAATGAAGAGGATTACGGTTTTATTATACAAGTTTTTCCGGGGGAAATCTAAGATGGTTCATTTATATTGCGATATTCATGACCCAGAGAAACGAACACAATTGGCGCTCGGTCTGGGTAGATCATCCTTATACCGTTGGATTGGATAGGACTATGTTTAAGAAGATAGCGTGGTTAAGTGACCCGGCTCACAATTTGAAGGTGCCGACTTTGCTCCACATCACAGCACCGGCCGTTACCCTGAGGAAGGAAACCCTTATAAAATGCAGGAGGAAGCAGACCCTTACATAAAATGCATGCCGAAGTTAGTTGCACTGAGCTGACAGGTGCAAAAATTAAAACATTGCAACGCACGCCACCTTGTGGAATAGAGAAATAAGGCGAGCGCAAAAAAAAAATGAAAATATTTCAAGCAAGGTAGGAAAAGGATATTTGATTTAGACAGAAATGTAATAAAGTCTTGAATTTTCAAACTGTTGACGAAAAATTAACTTGTTACTTTCCGGAAACTAAAATTAACTTATTACTTTCCGGAAACTAAAATTAACATTGTAATCCGACTGCAGTAGGAAATTTCCATAAGTACTCTTTGGAAAATTGTAAGAGCCGCCGGCTTTACATTCAGGAAAACTTTAGACGCATGAATAATATATGTGAAAAGCCACATTTGATTGCTGCCGGAAGCAAATACCTGAGCCAGATAAGTGAACGGAGTAGGTAAGACTATGATATTGTATACTTCGACGAAACCTGGGTCAATGCTCACCACATCGATGGTAACGAATGACAATCAGTTGATGGTGAGCAGAAAAGACAAATTCCAAGCAGCAAAGAGCAGCGCATTATACTAACATATGCCGGAAGCAATGAAAATGGACTTGTCCCTGATGCTGAACTCATTTTTCAATCAAAAAGTACCGACGATAGAGACTACCACTTTGAAATGAATGGACACATTTTCAGCCACTGGCTGTCGAATGATATGCTTCCAATTCTGGATAGACCGCCATGTTTAGTAATCGATAATGCATCCTATCACAAAGCAGTATCAGAGGAAGACAGAGTACCAACGTCAACAAATATAAAAGCTCAAATTATGATATGGCTAGCTAAGGAAAAAGTGAATTTTGACGAGTACGGTCACACTTCTCTGCGACTACCTGCATATCATGCACATCTAAACCATATAGAGGTTGTGTGGGCTAAAGTCAAACGACAAGTTGCCGAAAAAAACAGGGCATTAAAAATGTGCGATGTTGAAATGCTGACACGTGAGCACTTTTCAAAAATAGATATTCAGTTCTGGAAGAAGTGTGTTGAACATGTGCTCCGGGAAGAAGAACGGTACTGGCAACGAGATGGATTACAATTTGTCCAGCCAGTAACAATTATCAACCTCTTTGAATCGAGAGATTCAGAATAATATAATCGTTTGTGGACATACTGATTAGCAGACTTGGATGGATAAGCGTTTGTTTATCAAAACAATTAAGTGTACATACAATGACAACGTATAATTAGCTGCGCAATTCATACAACGTTGGAGACTCGTGGTGATCGAAGGGCTGTACTAACTGTTGCATATTGGTGCCATTTTTACGATTTTACATAAAGGCAATACAAACAATCAGTTGATCTATCAAGCCATTAAGGAGAAACGTCTATGAATAAAATACGACGAGAAATTAAGCTACGTACTGTAAAATCTTAAATTTAATTCCATTTTTTTTGCATGGTCTTAAAAGATCAAAATTCTTAACATCTATGGACCAAACAATATCAATATTTTAGCCTCATGGATATTATGAAGCTGCATGCGAAATTCATTTGGATCTGACATGTAGTTTTGTAGAAAATTGCTTCTGCTCTTGTTAATGAATTAAAAGACGGACTATAAAAAGGTATTCAACGTGTACAGGAATCAAGAATAGACAAAGTGAATATTAATATTCTTCGACTTTTTATTTATTTTCGTGTCGTCACATTTGGGAAAGTATAGGCCCATCACCGCATGTAATTCTCCTAATCAGCTTTCAGGACAGAAAATATAGTTCCAATCATTTGTTGAAGCATAAATCAAACACTGCATTTGCCTTCCATAATCAGCTTTAAGAAAAGAAAATATAGTTCCAACCATTTTTTGAAGCATAGGTCTATCACTGCATTTAGCTCACTTAATCAGCTTTGCGGAAAGAAAATATAGTTCCATTTATTGAAGCATAGGTCCTCTGAAAAGAATCTCACCATAGCAGGTAATCGGATGCAGCAGGCCCTAACGTCGCTGGAGGAGTGGGCGAACTCATGGCTGGTCAAAATAAATGAGGAAAAAACAACATGTACGATATTCTCGCTTTCAAACAAACCCCAAAACACCAAAATAAGTCTTAACGGCAAATATCTGCGGCCAAACGACAACCCAAACTACCTGGGAGTCACATTTGATCGGCGCATGACATGGTAAAGTCAGATCGAGAGAAACCGAATGAGAGCCAAAGAAAGAATAGCAATCATGAGGAAACTTGCTGGCACAAGCTGGGGAGCAGACGAAAGTATACTAAAGAAACTGTACACTGGAAGACTGAGACCAGTTCTCGAGTATGGCATTGCGGCATGGACAACAGCAGCAAAGGCGAACTTTGACAAAATTAGCAAACTCCAAAACCAAGCCATGAGAATTATAACAGGAGGAATGAAGTCAACGCCAATTGTAGAGCTGGAAGAGATTACAAATCTGCAATCCATGACCGACAGAAGAGACTGCAAAGCCCAGCAGCAAGCAGAAAAACTCAGAAGACTGACTGACCATCCAATGCATCAGAGACTAAATAATTTTGGAAATTGGAAACTAAAGCGGAGAAACTTTGCAGAAATAGCCAAAGCAAAGATGAACGAAGACCCTATGAACGCATTAACAACACCAAAACCCATCACTACTGTACGAAAACCTACCTGGAGGTAGCATATATTTCCAGAGGTGGTAGAAAATATACCAGGTATTGCAAACAAAAACTGCCAGACTGAAAAAGAAAGAAGAGACATAACCCTGAGGTACATAACGAAAAACTACCCAAGCATGGACTGGACCCATGCATACACCGACGGCTCTGTAACAAACACAACACAGAACGGAGGGGCAGGGGTATTCCTGAGCCTACCACATGGTAGCAAAACAACACTATCAGTGGCAACTGGAAAATACTCAAGCAATTTCAGTGCGGAGGCAGAGGCACTGAGGGCTGCAGTAGAAGAAATGGGGACATGCAAAAGAAATGAAAGCCATATAGTCCTGCTTACAGATGCCCTGGCCGTAGTCACATCACTAAAAAGCCAGAAAAATACTGAACTTAATGATTTAAGAGCAGTACTCTGTCAACTATGCCAGCAGTCCGCACCAAAAAGAGTAGTGGTACAGTGGGTGCCATCCCACTGTAACATCCAAGGCAACAAGGAGGCAGACAGACTGGCAAAAGAAGGTACAAGACTACCACAACCAGATACTAGTGTGACATACGAAGAGTCAAAAAGGCTTATAAGAGCTAGATACATGAACAAATGGGAAACAGAACATACTGGCTACACAAAAAACGATGCATATTACCAGTTGAACAGAAAAGAGCAGGTCGTGGTCTTCAGACTTAGCACTGGCCCCAATAGACTGAGGTACCATCTATTCAATAAACTGAAGATAGGTGGCACTGACGAATGCTCGTAAGGTACTGGGAAAATGACCGCTGAACATCTCATGCAAAACTGCCCGACATACGAGGATCAGAGAAAGCAGATGTGGCCATCACCAGTGGGCACTAGACAAGCTCTATGGCAGTGTCGACAGCCTCAGGATGACCGCTGCTTTTTTCGAAAAAATAAAGGTCGACGTCTGACAGCGTACGAAGAAGAAGAAGAAGAAGAAGAAGAAGAAGAAGAAGAAGAAGAAGAAGAGGCAGAAGAAGCATATGTCCAACACTGCATTCATTTCCTTCTAACAAGATTTTAGAAAAGGGCAGTTCCAGCTATTTATTGAAGCATATGTCCAACGCTGCATTATCTTGCTCTAACCAGGTGTTAGGAAAGTCTAGTTCCAAAGATGTATTGAAGCGTAGGTCATGCACTGCATTTGACTCACTCAAACCAGCTTTTAGGAAATCCTATCCCGGTTATTTGCAGTGTGTTATAACAATGGCTTGTATAAGACGAAGTTGCCAACTCCATCCACAACCCTCTTTAATCCCCCCTTATGACATGCAATGAGGGAAACAGGGGTTCTATTATGTTTGTCCAGCTACCCACTCGGGTGATAAATTAATATACAATATTTTTAAAATGTGAATGGCTTTTATCGTTGGCTGCTTGATGTTGGCATTGCTTGAACCTAACTGTAGCAGCATATTCTTTGAAATGATAATGAACATCACATTAATTATAGCAGTACTACTACTACTACCACTGCTATTATTGTTATCCTGCTACTGCTGCTGATACTGCTGTTGCTTCTACTACTGCTACAACTACTATTACTACTACTGCTGCTGCTACTACTACAACTACTACTACTACTGTTGTTGCTGCTACTACTACAACTCCTCGTCCTTCAGGTTCGTGGGCTAAGTGAAGAGAAGTCATCATCATAATCAGATGCTGCTGCTGTTACTACTATTACTAATACTAATACTACTACTACTGCTAATACCACTACTGCTAACGTTACTACTATTACTACTACTAGTACGACTACTTCTACTAATACTAATACTACTGCTGCTACCGTTACTACTATTACTACTACCATTACTAACACTACTACTACTAATAATAATAATAATAATACTGCTACCGTTACTACTATTATTACTACTACTACTACTACTACTACTACTAATACTACTGCTGCTATCGTTACTACTATTACTACTACTATTACTACTACTATTACTACTACTACTACTATAACAGAGTTACAGGGGTACAACGAGCCAAAGCCATGGAAGCCTTGAAAATACCGTTCGTGGTACCCAAACATAACTTGAGAACTCGGAACGAGAGGTTTAGTTCATTGAATGGGGCATGGTCCTCAACTCTGAAATAATGCAAGTTGGGGCTGGCCGACCAAAATAAGTCGAGTTCTCACGGTTTGAACTGTGAATCTCCGTCAATAAGCGGTCAGTCAGTAGTTTGGAAAATAAGGCAGCCTTTCTTTGGGACACGCGAGTTCACATAAAGTTTGTGGGAAATGAACTCAAGAAAGTAGAAGTCATTGTCTAAAGCGGAGAAAACAGCATATAAGCTCTCGTGAGACAGAATAGAAGAAAAATCAAAAACAGCAGACCAAGGGTGTCCTACCAGACAGTATAGTAAGTAGCACTTAGTCTAGAACAAGTAGATAGTTAAAAGCTACAGAGACTTGGCCAGTGAGTGACAATAGTATAGTCATAGAGTTAGACGCCATCGAAGCAGACCAACACGGAAAAGCAACGAGCGACCACACACATGTAAGAATATGTCTGTGTGTGAGGTTCTGTTCAAGTCGTCGCTAACATCTTGCTCGAGTGACCTGACTTCATTCTCGTCAGACGGAGACGTGTTGCTGCAACACGAAGCTGTCGTCCTAAGATGACCGTTGTGATGTGTGGGTCTCCTCGTCCTGACAACCACAGTAACACAACCCCTGTCGCCTGTCATAGACACGAGCACAGCTGAAGACAGAGCACAGATGCAGTCACCGATTGCCTGATGTAGAGACGATGTAAGAGGTCCAGTAGACATCCGCCACACGAGAGATGAGTCAAGAGGTCCAGCAGACATCCATTTTTTTGTGTAAGCTGAGAGGACAGATAGATGAGGACTGAGAAATTGTAGACAGACATCCTTTATATCAACGCACAGAGATAGACAGTGAATAGAACAATTGCTAGATTCCGACCACGTGATGAGAACCCTGGGTAAAGCTTAGTACTAGAGTTAGACCTGTGCTACTTGCACGAACCTTTAGAAGTAATCTTAGTCAGTTAGAGAAGTGATAATAACCAACATCTTGAGAGACATAAGAATTCATTAATAATTGATGAACAGTATAATGTGATCAATGAGCCTAGTGAAAATGATTTGATGTGCATATTGTTTTACTTGTGTGAAAAATACATACTGTGTTTTACCTGTGTTCAAAGAATTGTTGGTATTTAATTTAGAGAGTTAAGGAGTGATAGAGGTAAGGAAGATAGGACAGAGAAAACGTATAGACCTGCTATATATTATGTTAAATTATACAGTGACTTAGGATATAAAAAGTATTGTTAGGACTGTTATACTACCAACACTACTACTACTAATAGTACTACTGCTACCGTTACTACTATTACTACTACTACTAACACTACTACTACTACTACTACTAATACTACTACTGCTTCCGTTACTACTATTACTACTACTACTACTATTTGCATTAAATTATTAGTGTACATTTTTCACATTGAGAGCAAACAATTTGAGATAAATTTTGCACAAAAAAAGCACACACGCCCTTTCAATTTGTATTAAGTGTAGCTTAACAAATGTTTTTATTGAATACCTATAGAATTGAAGCAAAAGGTAACTGTTAGAATACTCTTTCCCAAACAAAGTGCAGTTGATATGAATAATCAAAAACATAATTTTGATGACGGGACAGATACACAAAGAGATTGGAAACAGAAATACATACAGGTGCATGCGGAAGTGAATTTGGAAGACGAGAGAAGTAGTCATACAAGAAGCGAGTTTCTATCTCAAAAGGAAAAAAAAGATACGAATGTTACTAATGGTGACATCTCTATCCATAATGTACTTCCAAACTATACCAAGAATCAAGTTTTACTAGAAAACATACCGACATTTCAAAGTACCACCGGAACATGTTATAGACAAGCATATCTGGACTCAACGTAAACAAGTATTATATATGGAAGTTGCGTGGTATAGGGGTGTCAATGGAGCTAGCTTGGTTTGCAGTCCCAACATACCGGGTTCAAAATAAGCTAGTGGCCAGTTTGACTGGCTGTGTTGGAGATTTTTCTCGGTATGACCACATCTCTACGTTCAGAAGGAATTTGCAAAACTTCTGTACTGCAAAACTGCCATAAGGGAACACATTACAAACGGACATTGGCTCCACATGTGACTGGAGAAGCGCAGTCAAATCGGGTGTAGCTGCTGGTGAAGATGACCGTGTTGTGAAAGCCCA
This sequence comes from Ariolimax columbianus, assembly GCA_036924085.1. NCBI lineage: Eukaryota > Metazoa > Mollusca > Gastropoda > Stylommatophora > Arionidae > Ariolimax > Ariolimax columbianus. The sequence continues at coordinate 46,412,819 of JAVGWX010000004.1, forward strand.
GAACAGACGCGAGACGCGGAAATCCCGAGCAGCGGGAACACCATCCCCTTCTACAAACCTCGTGTGCCCGATATGTAGCAGATGTTTTCGTGCTCGCATTGGCCTGTTCAGCCACATGCACACCCACACCCAACAGGGAAATCTGTGACAAGGATGATGTCGGAGGTCCTCATCGACAACGATGGACAGCTATTATTACAAACGGACACACACATACATTCATACACTGGCCAATACGTTCAAATCACAAGCATTTGCGCACGCGCTTCCGTGCACTGGCTAATATGTTCTGATATCGCCCAACGGACTACGGTCTTGGGTGGAAAGAAGAGTGGCTTCGTCAGTAGATTCCAGAAAGCCAAACATTTAATCAAACATATACAACACATGGATCAAGATGCTGAGCAGTGCATGAGCCGTAGCGGTAAGCGACCCACAGCTGGCTACTCGCATCAGGGATAGCGACCTAAAGCTGAGCAGCGAATGAGCTGTGGCGGTCAGTGACCCAAGGCTGACTGCTAGCATCAGGGCCAGCGATCCACAGCTGCCAAGACCCTTCTATACCCCCGCGTAGTGATCCTGGATAACAGGTTGCAACAGAGCAGACTGTCTAAGGTGAAGGATTCGAAGAGTGTATGCTAACACGCTACCCATAACTGCCAGCTGAAATCGGATGTGTCGGACCGTAAGGTGAAAATATTGCAGTCAAGCTGTAAACTACGACACAACACATTCCGTTCTCAGAACAACATCCTGCTACTTGCAAAGCCCTTTTCAGGGTTCGATAGCGGTAGTTTGAGAATGAACGACAAATAAGAAGAACAAACAGACAAGAACGCATTATATTGCTTAGATATGTCTGAGACAGGAGATAGCACAATCTTAGAAACGTCAATCAAAACTGAAACTGTGAAAGGAAACCTGTGAAAGGAAACCTGTGAAAGCTCATTGTGGATATTGTACTCTTCTAGTGACGACGCTGTCTGGTATTTACTGGCTCATCCCATCGAATGTGTGATTAAAACAACGGACATTTTTTAAGACTTGCTGATGGGACGTTATCCTCCAGAAGCGTATGCTAAGTGTAGAGAAGTCATCATCATAAGGTGCCCTGCCGATTGGCCTTGGCGATCATGGACCTCCATCCACTACTATCACGTGTGTCATTTGCCAACTCTGTGGTTCGTTTCTTTTTTTTTCGTTTTTTCGTTTGCATAATTTCTCTATTCTCCAAGGCGGTATGCGTTGCACTGCGGTTTTTATTTTGTGCCTGTCGACAAATTACATCCGACTTCGGCATGCATTTTATGTAAGAGTCTGCTTCCTCCTGCATTCTCTACCGGTTTGCTTCCCCGGGGTGACTGCCGGTGCTGTGATGGGGATCGAACCCAGCACCTTCGGTTTGTGAACCATATCATTTAACCAGTAGACCACGCCGTCCCCCAGTTGTTGGTTTCACCTGTGACATTATCTCAGGCTGTCCAACATCTTCTCTCTCGGCCTTTCCTCTATCTCTCTTTCCTGCTATCTGTTCCGTTGTCACGACGTGTTCCAACCCGCCTCTTCTCATTACATGCCCCAAAAAAGGCGACTGTCTTGTTCTGGTCCTTGCTATAAGTTGTCTTTGTGTCTGTGCCTCTTCGAGTACTGTATCATTAGACATCTTTACAGTCCATGGAATCCACTGCATTCTTCTTTAAAACCACATCTCCGTTGCTTCCAAATGTCTAATCATTTATTGCTAATTGTCCATGATTCACTGCCATATGTCAGTACTAATTCTACGTAGCATCCAATTACAGTCTTTCTCAGTTCCAGCGACAAGGTTTTGTTGCACAATATTCCTCTCATGGTTTGGAAGTCCACTTTTGCTTGGGTTATTCTGCATTTTTATTTCGTAATTGCATCTTCCTTTCGATGTTATGTATGTGCCCAGCTATTTAAACGTGTTAACTTGTCTCAATTCGGTCCTCTGCGCTTTTAGTCCGGTTTCTGAGTCTCTGTCAAGCATGTAGAGGAGTCACAGAGAAGAAATGAGCGTCTTTAATTTGATTATCTGTCTCCTACCTACCAAATTGAAAAGATTGTTATATGTTGGAATCTTGTGAAACAACACGTCTTGCTGAAGAGGTAAATCTGTAAAGCCAATCAATCAAAACTTTACAGTTCCCTGTGGAGCATAAGGCTACAACAGACAACGATAAGACAACAACTGTTGGCCTGACCATATCTATTGAAGTTTGCGGTTTAACGTGTCTACAGTATGGGACTGCCAGCCCCATGCCCAACCTTCCTAAGTTATCTCTTGGCAGGCTTCGTTGTTACTTTTCTTTACCTTTCAATTGGGTCCAACAATACTCATGCGAAGACATTAGATCTCTCTTTTTTTCTAAACCGATATTCCATATTTTTATTTCCATTTATTATTATTTCACACTTAACACTTTTCCATTTATAAAAGTAATTGACAAAACAACAAACATAAACAAAACAGCAGCAATATAAAATAGAAACAAAATGGAGAAAAGTCAACAGGAAATGTGTCATAAGCAAATAATGTCAGCGTCAAACTGGAATTGTCTTATTTTCTCTTCTTTATTCTAGCCATCCTAAGAAATACCAATAATTCCATTCTTTTACTTCATGTATATTTTGTATGTTTTCTAGAACGTTCTTTCGAAGCAAGATGGACATTCCTGACTCAATATGTTTTCGGCACCTGCGATTGTCCTTGCATCCAAAATCATGAGTTGGATAGTATTCTACCCTTGAAGTTTTCACATATATCAAGAGAAGTCAATAGACTCAGACTAGCCCTATCACAATTTTACTTTAAAGCCTTTTCATGAAAGGAAGGAAATACAACCATGAATAACAGTATGTGGACCACGACTGGCCCTGTCACAACGTTATTAGCTCTCCATGTCCACACACACACACAAATCCACATACGTAAACTTGTGAGTGGACACATCCCTGGCCTTCCCACAGTGTTCCTCCTAACATTAGCATTGCTGGTGAATCTAGACTATAGTACAAAGCCAACGAATGACCCTCAAAGGCTATTGACTTCCATGTTCTCATCAGGGAAAGAATACACATGCACAAACAAATGATTGGCGTCTCAGTTGTTGTTGTTTGTTTGTTATTGTTTGCTGTTGTTTGTTAATGCATACAATGAGTAAGTTTACGCTTTTGTGCGCCTTGAAAATTACGCCACATCAAATGTATCCCTTATTCAACAAACATTTCTTTTGAGATAATTACTTTTGTTTAAAAAGCAGTATAAGATTCATGAAAGATTTATAAAATTTGCAGATAAATAACAACAAAGTAGTATTAAGTAGCACCAAAAGACCATATCTTGGCTTCCTGATAACTGATACAGTGAAAGAATATATTCTTCTTCTTATCATCATCATGTGGCATGTCCTTTGAATAACGTCGCTTCCATGACAGTCCGACTGAAAGACCCTCGATCTCTTGCCAAATCTCCAGCCAGCTCCAGAGTCATGTTCAAGCATTACTCGACATCTTGATGCCGTCACCTTCTTGGTCTACCACTGCTTACTTTGCCCTTGACCAAACCGTCTACTACAGTTCTCTCAAGGCCGTTGTATCTTTTGATGTAGTCAAAGTATTTTAATTTTCTATTCATGATGGAATTTATTAACCATTTTTCTTCTTTGCCTAACTTTTGTCGAATGTCTGCATTCTTTCTTCTATTTTTCGGTCCATGGTATTCTGAGTACCTTTGTATATCATTTCGACTCAGAGCACTCGATTCTCTTTCTTGAGATTTGGATAACTGTCCAAGTTTCGCAGTCGCATGCGGCCACAGGAAAAAACTCAAGTTCTCAAAATGGTCACTTTTCTTGGTTTGTTGGCACTCTTCCATAGTTTCCCCAGGTTGTGTAGCCTCTGAAATGTCATTGCAAATTTTTTTATTTCTTTTGAGTAGTCGCCATTGTTGTTAATTCTGGAGCCCAGATACTCGAAGTTCATGCGTGACCAATTCTATTTCGACACCACCAAATTTGAATGTATGTTCATGTATTGTTTTGCCGGTTATCATTATCTATGCTTTGTATATGTTTACAAAGAGGTTTTGATATTCGCTATATCTGTTTACGACTTGAATTAGCTGCTCTAACCCCTATGCACTGTTTGCTAGTGTCACAGTATCGTCAGCGTATTTTAGCTCTGGGATCTTGTATCCTCTGATTGTAAAACGAAACATTCAATATTCTCATCTTCTCTAACTTTCCTCATTATGCACTCTGCATACATGTTAAACAGGTATGGGAAAAGGATACATCCCTGCCTTACTCCCTTTTGAACTTCGAACCAACCTGATGTTTCCCAGATACGATGGCAGTTTCTTGTTGATCCTGATATAATGATTCGATTAGATGGATTAGATGTACTAGAAACTCAGTATACATTTTATACAATTTCTGATATTTTACGCAGTTGAAAGAATCGGTGTAATCGATAAATCATGTATATAGATCTATATTACACTCTCTACAGTTTTGTCATAGATGTTCCTCATATTAAATATGGGATCTCTGGTCTCTCTGTATTTAACGAGGCTTGTTTGCACTTCTTGGATTTCGCATTCAAGTTCCGTTCTATCCTTTTCAATATAATGTGTGGCTTATTAGCGCGAAAGTGCGGTATTTGTGCACAGGTTTTGGTTGTCTTTCTTTGGGAGAGAAATCTAGATTGATCTCTTCCATACAGTTGGCCACTCTGTGCTATTCCAGATCCTCTTGAACAGTACATGATAAATGCAAGCCCTGGCCTCCCCTTCATGTCTGTATTAGTTCAGCTAGACTGTCATCGCTCTCCGGTGATTTTCCTTTTGTAGGTTTTTGATTGCGGAGGCGTACCTCGTCCAATGTGGGTTCAAGTTCTCTCTCTTTGTTTGATATTAATATAACTGGGAGATTTGAGGTGTCTTCGTACATGGTTCCGCAGTAATCCCTCCATCTTTTCAAAATGTTGTTATTTTCTGTGAATACCTTTTCCTCTTTATCATTGATGACATATGGCACTGGTCAGAACTCTCTTGTCAATGTTCTTATCTCCTTAAAGGCATCTCCCTTCCTGCCTTGTTGTTGTAGTTCTTCAATGTTTTACATGTGTCCATTATGTACCTTGTCTTGTCTTTTTTAAATTTTTATTCAGACTGTTCTTGCACAGTTTCTATATGCTGTGCCGGATCTCTCAAGTAACTGTTGCTTTAATTTTCTGCTATTTGTATGAGTTTCAAGGTTTCTTTGATATATAGTTTTGTTTATTGTGAGTTGCTCTATGAATCATGCTTTGCGCAATAGATATTAAAATGCCCCTTACATGTGTGATCAACTCGTCTGAGATGTCATCTCTTCTTGTACTGCCATCAAATCCTCAAACTTATTTTTATACTTTGATGCAATCTATATTCAACTGGTATCGATTTTATATCGAAACGTATTGGTCGTTTACCTTTGCTCACCCTTCTCAATCTCATCTTGAACAATACAGGCAGTACTTCGTGATCCGTGTCACAGTCCGCTCTTGGGAGCGTTTTTGTTTACAGCATACTTGACCTCCATCTTTGTTGTACTAGGATGTAATGTGTTTGGTTCCTGCTGTCACCATCAGGGGAAAGTCCACGTGTATAACCTTCTCTGATGTTGTTTGAATTAGGTGCTGGCAATGAAGGTTATTTGCAATGCAGAATTCAACCACTTTTTCTTCTTTCTCATTTCTGTGTCCCCAAACGAAAAGGTCCTCGCACACTTTTCTCTTCCATTGCACTTTTCTGGCCAAATTTGACGTTGAAATCTCCAGTGATAATCCAGATGTCAGTTCTTTCTGCTGTTTCTAGTGTTTCCTGTAAGGTGTTATAAAATACCTCAATTTCAAATAATCTAACGTCGCATCTTGGTGCGCAGACTTGGTGCGCAGACTTGGTGCGCGGTGCGCAGACTTGGTGCGCAGACTTGGTGCGCAGACTTGTATTATTGTTAGGTTTCTTCTCTTTCTCTTTAATTTAATAATAACGATGCGGACGTTAACAGGTTTGTAGCAAAATGGGAAAGGTGCCGTCTTCTTTGATAGGATGAAACTGACACAGATCTGTCCACAAATGCCCTTCCCAGAGTATATAAAGATTTCTCCTGAACTGCTCACACAGTGTCCCTGACCGGCCAACCTGTCTTCTGAGACTCCCATAAAGAGGCGTGCCTCCGCAAGTAGAATTCAGAGATGCGAACCTTTGAGAAACAAACAAAACAAAAATCACTCTCAATAATTGCGGCACTTGGAGGGGGGTGGGGGGGGGGGCAGAAAAATACAGACCTATAAAGAACTAAAGTGATACTCTATAACCTATATCATCTGTTGACGAGAGTTGTCGTAAGGTGGATTCCGTATCGCTGCAATAGTGTTGGCAATGAAGAGGAGGACAGATTGTCAAAGGAAGGAGGAAAGCTACTTCAACCTGATGTAGGTTGTTGTTGTTGTTGTTTAATGCCCACAATGAGTAAGTTTACTCTTTTGTGCGTCCTGTAAAGGGCATTAAGTGGTGGGTTGTTGTAGCTTTCCTCCCACTCCTAGCGTGCTGATGAAGGTGGACCGTGGTCCTCCAGGCGGTTGTGCTATGCTTGGCTTCATCTGCGTTACGCTCACACATACGGGGATCCACAACTTGTCAGCCAGACTGCCTTGAGAACATCCTGTTTCCACGGTACGCTACATGGAAGAGAGATAATGGTCTTGGTCAGTATTTTGTGTCTGACTCTGATGCGCCGTCCTGGTCAGTATGTTGGGCCTGACTCTGACGCAACGTCCTGGTCAGTATGTTGTCCTGACCGGACTAGCGTCACTTGATATAGATAAAACTTATGAAGAGGTCAATAGATTTACCAGGTGTAGATACAGGAACAAATGGAAGCAGAGCACGCAGGTCATCAACCAAATTACGCATATTACCGGCTCAACAGAGGTGAGCAGGTAGTAATCTTTAGACTCTACATAGACCACAGCAGACTGAGATACAATATCTTCAACAAGCTATGAATATGACATACAGATGAATGTATCACCGACACTGACAAAATGATTACTAAACATTTGCGGTCTCCAACATACGAGGAACAGAGAAAGCACGTGAGGTCATCACAAATACCATACATGGACACGATCTGTGGAGACACCAATAGCCACAAGCTAACTACTGCTTCTTTATTAAGGTTGACGTCTGGAAGTGTATGAAGAACTTTCTCTTCTTTTTGCTTTTATCCTGCTTGTGCCTTTCAGCGCCAGGTTATGGCTTAGCTTGGCTTCGTTCGTTCTCAATCTCCGCTACCAAACCCTGAAAGGGCTTTAAGTAGCAGAATGTAGTCCAGAGAACGGAATGTGTTGTGTCGTAGTTTACAGCTTGACTGCGATATTTGCACCTTTCGGTCCAACACATCCGACTTCAGCAAACATTTTTTAAGTACCGGGTTAGAATTCCCTCTTCGATCCCTTCTCCTTAGCCAGTCTGCCCTGCTGCAGCCTGTTATCCAGGATCACCGCGTGGAGGTGTAGAAGGGTCTTGGCAGCTATGGTTCGCTGGCCCTGACGCTAGCAGTCAGCTATGGGTCGCTGGCTCTGACGCTAGCAGTCAGCTATGGGCCGCTGGCCCTGACGCTAGCAGTCAGCTATGGTTCGCTGGCCCTGACGCTAGCAGTCAGCTATGGTTCGCTGGCCCTGACGCTAGCAGACAGCTATGGTTCGCTGGTCCTGACGCTAGCAGTCTGCTATGGTTCGCTGGCCCTGACGCTAGCAGTCAGTTATGGTTCGCTAGCCCTGACGCTAGCAGTCAGCTATGGTTCGCTGGCCCTGATGCTAGCAGTCAGATATGGTTCGCTGGCCCTGATGCTAGCAGTCAGCTATGGTTCACTGGCCCTGATGCTATCAGTCAGCTATGGGTCGCTGGCCCTGACGCTAGCAGTCAGCTATGGTTCGCTGGCCCTGATGCTATCAGTCAGCTATGGGTCGCTGGCCCTGACGCTAGCAGTCAGCTATGGTTCGCTGACCACTGCAGCTCATGCGCTGCTATCGCCAGGTTATGAAGAGTACATACTTTGTGACCTTTGAACACAGCACATACTTGGTGACCTTTGGAGACAGCTCAGACCTGGTGACCTCAGGAGAGTATAGCTTTACATGGACAACATTGTCCAGTTCGGCACAGACAGATCTGCGCTGTAGAGTTCTATGGAAATGTTAGACATTGAAACGTCCTCCCTAGGCCTGTCTATATCCTGGGCCAAGACCAAAGTTCAGAACCTCATTTCTGACACAGCACCCCAGGGTATTGAAACTCAAGGTTACACTGCGGAGAACACCAACGAATTCATCTATCTCGGTAGCATGATTTCATCCGATGGGTGCAGAGGTCCCGATATGACCATGCGTACTAGCTGCGGTGGTGTAGCGCGTCACGTATTTTTGGGATTGACCCTTGACCTAGGTATGGTCGTGTGGCCAATGACTTCCGTTCACGATACTTAGTAAGGTAAAGTAACCCATCGCATTACCTATGCCCGACCTCCGACTTGTGTGGGGTAATGACAAGATCTCCCTTGGGACAAAAATCTGCATCTACCAGTGCTGCGTGGTCCCAGTCCTGCTTTTCTGCTCCGAAACCTGGACATTGCTGAAACATGATATGTCGAGACTGGAAGCCTTTCACATGCCCAACCATCAGCGTATCTCTGGCATCCCATGGCATGACTACATCTGCAACGTGGAGGTCTCTGCTAAAACAGGCCTCCACCCAATCTCAGAAACACTTGACCGGTGCCGAGTTTCTTTGTTCGGTCATGTTGTACGGCTGGACCAGGAAACCTCTGCCAACAAGATACTACACAAGTCGTTCCTCAATGCCAAAAGTCTTCCCCAGACCGGCTGGGGGCGCAGAAGAGGCCGTCCCTGAACAATATGGCTCCTCCTCCGCCCTGGTTGAGGCCTGGAACCACACCTCAGCTGTGGGTCATGGATGGGGCCGACCGACGCAACGGGACTCAGACGCCTAAACGAACATTATTGTTATGGTTAACCGATGTGCGAGTCCATCTTAATAGACCCGCAGCCTGTTAGGCATCATCTATACTGCTCTTAATAGACCACCTAACCAATGCCGGTGTTATGTCATGTCACACAGTTAGTCACCTCTAACTAAATGCTCCCTAGGGGCAGTGGTGTTATTATTTTCCTTGCCATACACAAAGACCTCGGCAAACCACTCGGTACTAGACAGAGAGATCATCGTCAAATACAAAACGTAAGAATGTGCGGAGAAGCTTCCCTGTCAAACAAATAAAATATAATGGCAACATGCAATGACAGTAATGAAGGAAATACACGTGTACAAGACATCAAATGCAGAACAACAATGTGCTTCATTCTACACCTCTCTCATCTTCCATACTGTTGTTACCATTACATGTTACAGTTCATGACACGAAGCAACAGTGGATACAAACAGGATGACCACTTAAAAGGGAAGGAGGCTAGAAAAATAACAGTGTACCCTAATAAAATTCCTGCCGGAGGTAATCAGTATAAACCTCTACAAGCAGTCCGGTCCAGTGTTATTTTCTCCATTTCTTTCCAGCTTCTCGCTGTTTCACTTGAATTGGTCTATAGGTCTCTCCTCCATGTGTTCTTTGACATTCCTTTACCTCTTTTTCTCTGTGCGTTCCATGACAGATATTGCGTGGTGATACTGGCTTGGGATTTCACAGTGCGTGACACCTTCACCGTCACTCAGGCATGATTCCGCTCAATCTACAAGGACCTTACACATTGGAGATCCATTTCTTAATATGCATTCTGATCATTTCAAAATCCAATATCGTTTTCAGGATAACAATGGCCAGTCTTGTCTTTTGTATCTTAGATTTTGCATCCCCATCTGGATCACCTGATCCCAATCTGGTCCACCTGATCCCCATCTAGATCACACAATTCTCATCTAGATCACCTGTCTTGTCTATGATGTTTCTTAAGTAACTTCTTTTTTGTACACTGTCAGACGGCGACTTGAATTTGTTCAAAGAAAGCAGCGCTCAACCTCAGGCTGTCGACACTGCCATAGAGCTTGCCTAGTGTTGGCCACATATGCTTTCTCTGGTCCTCATATGTTGGCCAACTTTTGCAGCAGTTTCTTAGGTATGAGAAGTTCTTTATCTCATCCAATGGTGTTCCACTCAATTTGAGAGCAGCCGTTATTGTTTGCTGAATTTAATTTTGTAATTCGTGTCTTTCGTGCGCGGATCTTTAGATCAATTTGCTGGGAGATTTATGACTTGTGCGTCCGTGATCTTCTGAATTTGAAGTTGGCTGTGAGATATGAGGGCTATGTAATGTTATCTACAGTCCAGGTCTTCCGGATGTTTAAATAAGGTTCACTGAATTACATTTCTCTCTTAGGATGTAGGTGTTTAAATAAGGTTCACTCCATTCCTGACAAGTACACACAGCTGCTTGTGGAAGAGGCGAAAGATCGACCTGTGCGACAACGACTCTGAAAGCGGGAGCTGGAAACGCCTGGTATCGGGCTAAGGGCGCACCAGAGATCATAGTTGGTAAGCGGCCAGAACAACGACCAGAAAGCAATGGCAAACTACTGGATGTAAAATGCCAAGAAACCTATGACAGTCGAGAGAAACGAAACTCAAAGATCTGATGGTGAGGCCCTCAGACCAGGCAGATCATCGACGCCAACTGGGGAAGAGGCCAATTTCAGTCAGTACAAGTAATAGAGATGACGGCCTAAAGCCTGACTGCATTACAGTGGACAACTCTGAAATGGGACTAAAAACAAAACTAAGAATAGGCACATGGAACATCAGGAGCCTATACCAGGGCAAGTTATTCATGATCGGAAGAGAAATGAAGAGAACCAAGATAGAGATTCTTGGAGTCTCTGAGCATAGATGGGCCGGTCAAGGGCACTGTACCAGCTCCTCAGGAGAAACATTTATATACTCTGGGACGGAAAAGGGTGGAAAAAGCGGGGTCGGCTTTATTCTGTCAAAGAAGACAGCACCTTCACTACTCGGTTACAATCCAGTCAACGACCGCATAATTGTAATCAGACTAAAGAAAAAGACTAGAAACTTAACAATAATTTTAAGTGTATGCACCAACATCAGAAGCAGACGATTGTGAAATGGATGATTTTTATAACACATTGCAAGAAGCGATGGAAAAAGTTGAAAAAAGAGACATCTTTGTCATCATTGGAGATTTCAATGCGAAAGTTTGAGAGGAAAGAGCCGAAGAGGAGAGAAGTGTTCGAGGACCTTTTGGTTTGGGACACAGAAATGAGCGAGGAGAAAGACTGGTTGAATTCTGCACGGAAAACAACCTCTCCATTGCCAACACCTTCTTCAAACAACATCCACGAAGACTGTACACGTGGACCTCCCCTGATGGCAACAGCAGAAACCAAATAGACTACATCCTAGTGCAACAAAGATGGAGATCAAATGTGCTGGCGACAAAAACACTGCCAGGGGAAGACTACGATACGGACCATGAATTACTGTTTGCAGTTTACCAAACAAGACTACGTAGGATCAACAAAGGTTGCCAGCCAATACGCTTCGGTGTATCAGCAATACCTACGGAATACAACATCAAAGTAGAAAACAAATTTGAGGCGTTGCTTGCTATACAGGAAGAGATGACATCTGAGGAGTTGACGTCGCACGCAAGAGAGATTTTGATCTCGACAGCAAAAGAAATGATTCCAAAGATATTACACAAGACACAGAACTATATAACAGAGGAAACACAGAAACTCATTGCAGAAAGGCAACAATTAAAACAAATGGGAAGTAAGGGGACCAACACAGCATATAAAAACTGCGCAAGAAAAGTTAGAGAGAAATAAGAAAAGATAAAAGAAGATACATAGTAGAAACATGTAAGGATATAGAAAACCTACAACAACAAGGCAAAGAAAGAGATGCATTCAAAGCAATGAGAACACTGACAAGGGAATTGCGTCCGGTTCCACATGTCATAAATGACGAAGAGGATAACACATTAACAGAAACCAAAGACATACTGAATAGATGGAGAGAGTACTGCAGAACCATGTATGGAGACAGTACAAAGCGCTCAGTTACAATCCTACCAAAGGATGAGAAAGAACTTGAACCAACATTGGAAGAAGTACGCTCTGCAATTAAAAGCCTGAAAAAGGGAAAGTCCCCAGGATGCGATGATATCCCAGCAGAGCTAATACAAGCAGGAGGAGAGGCATGTGCTCGAGTCTATCACAAGCTATGTAAACAGATATGGCACAGTGCAGAGTGGCCAGAAGCATGGAAGAAATCAATTTATATTCCCTTCCCCAAAAAAAGCAACCTGAAGCTGTGCACGAACTACCGAACTATCGCACTGATCAGCCATGCTAGCAAGATACTCTTGCGAATCCTATTAAGAAGGATAGAGAAAAGGTTTGAATCTGAAATTCACGTAGTCCAGGCAGGTTTTAGGAAAGACAGAGGGACCCGGGACCACATATTCAATTTAAAGAAGATCTATGAAAAATGTAGAGAGTTTAATGTAGATCTATACACATGTTTCATTGATTACACTAAGGCCTTCGACACGGTAAAACATCAAAATCTGTGGAGAATCATGAAGGAAATGGGGTTTCCTTTGCATATAGTCCATCTCATTGAAACATTATACCAAGATCAACAAGCCGCTGTCCGAGTATCTGGGCAAACATCAGATTGGTTTGCAGTACAAAAGGGAGTCCGAAAGGGATGTATCCTCTCACCTTATCTGTACAACATATATGCGGAATGTATAATAAGAAATGTACGAGAAGATGAGAACATTGAAAGTTTCGACCCATTTACGATTGGGGGGTACGGGATTCCAGAGTTACGATACGCAGATGACACAGTGATACTATCAAGAAGTTCGGAAGGGCTAGAGCAGCTACTTTCAGCAGTTAATGGACATAGTAAAGATCAACATTTGTTCATAAACATAAACAAAACAAAGATAATGACTACCGTTAAAACACAATGTCAGCATAAATTTACAGTGGGTGGCGAGGAAATAGATTAGGTTACACATTTTGAATATCTGGGCTCCAGAATCGACAAAAAATTGTGACTGCTCTAAAGAAATCAGAAGAAGACTAGCTATGGCAATGCAGAGACTGAACAGCCTGAAGAAATTATGGCAGGGCACCAACAAAACGATAAAATTAAAAGTCTTGAGAACCTGTGTTTTTCCTGTGGCAGCTTATGGCTGTGAAGCATGGACGATTACCAAAACTTCTAGACAAAGAATCGACTCCTGCGAGTCAAAATGTTACAGAAAGATCCTCAGAATACCCTGGACAGAGAAAAGAACAAATGTAGACATTCGGCAAGAGTTGAGCATAGAGGAGAACTGGTTTATCAATTCCATTTTGGCTAGAAAATGCAAATACTTTGGTCACATCAAGAGACACAACGGTCTTGAGAGGACGGTGATGGAAGGTATGGTGCCAGGCAAAAGAGGAAGGGGTAGACCAAGAAGACGATGGCACCAAGATATCCAGGAGTGCCTGAGTATGACAGTGGCGGAAGCTAGTGTTTTGGCAAGGGAACGAGTTTCTTTCAGACAGACTGTGACGGGAGCTACCTTCTACAAAGGACATGCTACATGATGATGCATTCCATTTCTCTCTTAGAATGTAGTTTCTTTCATAATCCAATCAAATTTTAGCAGGAACAGAAAAGTTGCTAGAAGTCGAACCTCAGATGAAATACTAAATTATTCTCTCAGTTATCCCTCGTGTACAACCCTACACTGCCCGCCCTTATACGTCCGCTTGATTATTTTGGTGAGCTTTTGTTGGATTACGTAGCACCGTATCAATTTCCAGAGCGTGTTCTTATCCAAACTGTCACATAATTGTCGTTGTCAGCAAAGTATATGTACAGACCTGAAACAAGCTAATTAGTATTTTATTTTAAATCAAATAAATTTTGTATCTTAAATCTTAAGCTCATGAGGTCTTCAGTTAAGTATTGTATATTAGTTAGCTTGCATTTTTAATTACAACTTTTTAAGGTACATGTAACATGAGCTGAATTGTATTTACTTGAATAAAATGTTCAGAATTAAACTTGTTAGAATTAATAATGAAGTATAGGAATTGACAATTGCATTACATTGTAGTAACATAACTAATTGAATTAGATAATATTTTTATAATCATTTTACTGACCTTTAGCCATAGTTTTATTTGTCTCAGAATAATTTTTGGTTGAGCTACGCAATATTGAAATAGTTATTTCACAAATGAAAATAGGAAAAACATATTTGCCCATAGATCTAGAAGATTTAAACAATTTTAAAGCATGAAGATAAAATGATAAAGCAAATAAATTATGCACAAACAGAAGGGAATGAGGATGGCTAAAAAAGAGAAGAAACATTTGCAACATACAAATCTGGCATTATTCAAAATTTAAAGCAGCGTTGTTTGTATGTTCATTTGTTCTCTTAATTTACTTTCTTGTGAGCACGTTAACAAAAATCTAGTTTTAGAATATGTCATCTACGTCGCAGTGATTTACGTTAATAAATATAAAGCTGATTTAACTTTAAAAAAATATGCTCATATTTCTTTGATGTTGTACAGATTTGATAACCGGCAGTTATTCTGTATGGGTCAGAATGTGTACCGAAAAACGTATGCAACTTAGTCTTATTTGAACTGCCACACGCGATCACTGAGTTAGAACCACTCGAAGTAGAAATTGAAGATGACACATAAAGAAATTAACATCAACTATGATCATTTTTAAATATGAAAGTCGACAATGATTGTTGACTAACTTCATCTCTTCTATTTCATGACGAGAAATATACGTGATCAAGTGATGAATGGCGCAGATATGCTCCGATAAGCACATCAAGCTTTTCATTCAATAAAAACACCAATAATTGTTTTTCAACTTCAATACACCAATTCACAAAATAAACACCACCATTTGTTAATGACTCGTGTAGTTCCAAAAACAAAAGAACATGTCTTTGTATATTAGTTAGGTGTCAACTAATTTATATGTTGAAAATCAAACTACAAAACAGCAACACAGCCGCGCTGTACAGTCTTAAAATTACTTTCAAAGATAAACCGGGTTAACTTTTAAAACCAATGTATTCGCTTCAAAGCTCCAAATTCTATAAACGTTGCCTTGATGCCAGAAAAAATTATATGATCGATATCGTACCTGACTTCCAAAATAAGAGAAGCCCAGAAGTAATTGTCTACATATTTAAATTGTTACAGGTGAAGACGACGCAGAGATCAAGCGAGAAGCAGTATTATACCGTGGGAAAGACGCCATGAGACTTTGTGTTGATAAATTTATAGTCTGTTCTACACCAGAGCTGCAGCACGCTTCTGAACATAGAAATATGGAGATTATATGCAGGTTAGTATCTCCTGAAGACTCGTTTTTATAAAGGTTGGTTTCTGTAGAATATTAGTTCCATGCAGGTTTATATCTGTAGAATAGTATTGTATTTAGGTGGGGGGTCTCTGTAGACAAGAGGTTAAGACACTAGCCTTCCGAACTGAAACGTTGGGCGATCGAATCCCGCAAGTTTCAAGCGACCCCTGGTCTTACGGAAGGTAAGACTAGAGTGCCTGCATCCAGATATACCTCCAGTCGTATCGACCAATAGTCTTGCCACTGATTCAAGGTAACTCGGGATTAAAGTTAGATTTATGAACAGCGCATTCACTCCCTCCCTATAATCCAATTACAACAGCGCATTCACTCCCTCACTATAATCTAATTACAACAGCGCATTCACTCCCTCACTATAATCCAATTACAACAGCGCATTCACTCTCTCACTATAATCCTCATACAGCGCGCATCACATTATTAAGACAAATCCGTTTGATGGTGTGGCCATCATCGCTTGCGATGGACAATAACTTTTTTTTAGTTGTGTATCCATGAGTATATCCGTAGAGTAGTATTTTATCCATGTTGGTATCTGTAGAATATTATTGTACCCAAGTTGGTATTTGTGGATAAGTGTTGTATAGTAAAGTAGCCGATGTATAAGATATTTTTAGACTTCACAAAGGCCTCAGACTTGGTTAGTATAAAGGGTCTATTATAATACACCATAAGATTGCCGCCCCCCTCCCCCACCCCACCACACACCCCCCAAACTACGTAGCACGAAAATTTATGTTTACACTAATATGAAGGGTTCAGTCCTACACGATGGGTTATCTTCAAACTCTGCTCTTATCAAGAGTGGACGGAAGCAGGGATGTGTGCTCGCGTCGATGCTATTTAGAATCTTGTTCTCCATGCTCTAACGTTTATGGCAGGTCTGTGGGCGGTGTTTATCTGCACACCAGGTATGTAAACGGTTTTTATCTGCACACCAGGTCTGTGAACGGTGTTTATCTGCACACCAGGTCTGTGAACGGTGTTTATCTGCACACCAGGTCAGTGAACGGTGTTTATCTGCACACCAGGTCTGTGAACGGTGTTTATCTGCACACCAGGTCTGTGAACGGTGTTTATCTGCACACCAGGTCTGTGGACGGTGTTTATCTGCACACCAGGTCTGTGGACGGTGTTTATCTGCACACCAGGTCTGTGGACGGTGTTTATCTGCACACCAGGTCAGATGGACGGTGTTTATCTGCACACCAGGTCAGATGGACGGTGTTTATCTGCACACCAGGTCTGTGGACGGTGTTTATCTGCACACCAGGTCTGTGGACGGTGTTTATCTGCACACCAGGTCAGATGGACGGTGTTTATCTGCACACCAGGTCTGTGGACGGTGTTTATCTGCACACCAGGTCTGTGAACGGTGTTTATCTGCACACCAGGTCTGTGGACGGTGTTTATCTGCACAGCAGGTCTGTCAACGGTGTTTATCTGCACACCAGGTCTGTGGACGGTGTTTATCTGCACACCAGGTCTGTGGACGGTGTTTATCTGCACACCAGGTCAGATGGACGGTGTTTATCTGCACACCAGGTCTGTGGACGGTGTTTATCTGCACACCAGGTCTGTGGACGGTGTTTATCTGCACACTAGGGCAGATGGACTACTGTTTCACCTGTCCCGGCTGCGTGCGAAGACCAAGGTGAGGGACGTTGTTCATTTCGGAGATTCTATTTACGGATGATGCAGCTCCCACACTGTGATTCAAGGACGTATATAAGAGGGAAATGAAGTCATGAGACATCCCATCTGGGGGCTGGGAATCAATTGCTCAGGATTGAGCAGTTTGGAGACAGTCAGTTGGAGTGGGTATTATGGCTGCCGACGCTCGTGGAGGCCTTCTGGCTGCGGAAAAAATGAAAGACTGAAGAAATCTAGGAACACCCCGGCAAGCCGGAATTCTCAGCATGGTTGTACGATCTGTGGCAGGGACTATCACTGCGGGATTGGCTTTTACATTCATAGCAGGTTGTGTTGAAATACAGAAGTTAGAGCTGGACAAAACTCACAGGGCGCCTTGCGCATGATCTACAGAGACTCATATGCCTATGATGAGTATAATGTTCTCTTTCAGTTATGACTGACATAGAATGAAACGACTTGAAGTGGTACACAAAAAAATATATACTTATCTGTTATGGTTTTCTTTCTCCTTGCGGCGTTGTCTTTTCATTTCTCTGTTACAAGAGCTTCTCTTCACCAAGTGTGATGTACATTCATGGTATATCTCCACTTGGATCGGTCTGCAGATTCGTCGTTTCATTATGCCAGATTCAGGTTCATGGCTTTCATATCACGCTTACACACATCTTTGAATCTCAGCTGTGATCGCCCGACTATTCTCTTGCCATCCGACAACTGTCTCTAAAGGATTTCTTTGGGAATGCGACCATCTTTCATGCGGCAAATATAATCAAAGCAATCATAGTATTTTTTTTGTTTAAGTAGGGTGTACATGCTTGGGAGATCGATGCGAGAGTGCACCTCTGCATTTGTCACTCTGACCTTGCGTGTAATTTCAAGAATAGATCGCAGGCATTGTGTTAAGCCTGTGCTGGCCTTTAGTATAAGTTGTCCAAGTCTCGATACAGTATAAAAGTATGCTGCCGTGGCACCCTGGCCTTGGATTTAATTGTCCGTTTCTGGGTTTTATCCGAACACCTGTAGTGGAACGAGCAGATGTAGCAACAGCCAACGTGGCAGACTATTTCTAAGACTATGGAGAGCGTGTCGTTGATGAGGGATTCCAGGCCAGGAAAGTGATTTGGTGCACAGCTGCCAGTTCATAATTATTGATGATGAGTTGGCGTGGCATCTATTTCATGTCCCAGCACATTTGTTTTGTTGAAACTTGTTGTGAGACCAAAATCATTGCAAGCCTGAGGGAAGCGATCTTATTAAGCTTTGTAGGTTTTGCTGACTGTTGGTGGCAATTACAGCATCATCAGCGACAAAGAAGTCCTTGGTGGTTATCTCCCTGGTCCTTGTTTTGCCCTCGAGGCTTGCAAGGTTAAACAGCTGACCATCCGACCTAGTGGGAATGCAGATACCTTCGTTGTCGTTACTAAAGGCATACTTCAGTAACAAAGTAAAGAAGATTCAGAACAGTGCCAAGGCCAGAACGCAGTCCTGCTTAACACCAATGCGAATACCAAATGGTTGTCATATGCTGTCATAAAATTGGTCTGTTCCTTGCATGCCTTCATTATTAGTCGTAACAGTTTGCTTAGGCAGCGTATTTTAGAGAGGATTTCCTTACTAACAAAATCAAATGCCTTTGTCAGATCAATGAAGGCGTTATAAAAGAACTGAATTTGCTCACTTTTCCTGAAGTTCTTAAAAAAAAGCCTGTCAATCGTTAATCTTCCAGGCGTGAATCCACACTGTGACAGCCACATTTTGTAGCCGTAGTAAGATTAGCCTGGCGAAGACTTGCCTACAGTACTGTGTACTGAGCAGAGAGACAACCTCGATAGTTATTACAACCACATCTGTCATCTTTGTTTTTCTATAATGTTACAATATGTGCATCTTTCATACCTTGAGGTATAATTGTCGCTGTCTAGCACTGGCATAACATTTTATAAAGTGGTTGCAAGAGTGTATCCTTACAGCGCTTGACAAATCAGATAATTTAATTTAAAATAAAGACAAATCAGGGGGAGGGGCGGGGAGATCACGTGGCTGCCTGGTGATTTGACCTGGGCCAAGCTGTCAATAGCGTTATTCAGATCTTCTATAGACGGTACGACGTCCAACTCGTCCACACCGGAATAGCTTTTAACAGTGCCAATGGCTGTGGAAATGGTTATATTGCCACACGAGTATAGCTCAGAATAGTGCTCGATCCATCGCTTCATCCGTTTTCGTTTATCTTTTATTTTCTCAGCAGTGATGGATTTGAGTGGTGTAAGTTTTCCTACTTACATGACCAATAGCTTTCTTTATACGATCGTACATTTCTTTGATGTGCCATGTTTGTGTTGCAATGAGGATGTTTTCACTGAGCTGTAGCCAATACTCATTTGCAAACGAGGAGCCGTTTCTTGCATCTGGCTTTTGACGGACTTGAAGGTGTGCATTTGGAAGCTGCTTGTATTTAATCAGAGCAGCGTGCTTGGCCTCAATAACAGGTGTCATATCCTTTACTTTCGCTTCAAACCAGTCATCTGTTTCACAGTTCTTCTTCCAAATATAGCACGTGAAGTGCTATGGAGGAGATTTTGGAGATATTGTCAGGTCTTGAAACAATGATGCCATGATGAGGGCTTTTAGAGTTTCCTCAAAAGAATTGTTGAATTTCTTGATCAGGGCAGGCTCAGTCATTCTACTTGTGTCGATGTGTGGCTTGCCTTTACTTCTGGTGTAGTGGAACTTCCTTGACTGCAGTTTAATTTTACAACGAACGAAGTGTAAGAAGTCACTCTGAACCATTTTCGCCTGCTTAACCATTCGCATTTGAGACTTTTTCACTGCAAAGTCTAGGGTCTACACGAACCTGTTAACCGAGTTTCTTGAAGCGCTACAATGTCCACGTCCAGTCTTTTTATTTCGTCATTAATTGCTCGTGTCGTTCTAACATCACTTATATCATGCAGATTATCAGGTAGCTCAGCCAGCATGGTACGGACATTCCAAAATCTCAGTTTAACTACTGATGCACGAGCTGTGTCGATACCACAGGGTGAAGCTGGAAGGCCTCTTTAGGTCAAATGATTCGACATCATTCTATGAAAAATAAGCTGTTACCGTGCAGCACCGTCCTCGATCCTTTTCCACATAGCTAATTGATCTAGAAGAACGACATTAGATGGTACAGCTTGGAATCAGCGACGTCGCAGATGTGTGTTGACAGAATATAAATGGAACCACTACTAGACTGCCTTAGGGACACCAGCACCAGTTCCGGTTTTTTCCTCGGGGTTTACTCCCAAATACTTTCGTATGAACAGTTATGAACAGAAATGTCATATGAGTAAGGCAGTGAGTACAGTCAACCATGTTTACGATAGAAGTTTGTAAGTTCTGCTCAGTCCTCGCGTCCAAACGATCTGTTAAAGGGTCTTTTTACCGGTTACTCCTTATTTCAGGACATTATATTATGAGTTATGCTGTTTATAAAGCGTTAGTGGTTAAGTTTGGTTAATTTATTGGGAAAAAAAAACAATCATATAATTTTTTAATCCGTTTCCGAATAGCACCAGAAAAAAATATCCGCTATCTTGGTGTCGTAATTGAACACACTATTGTATTCTAACCAAGTTGATATTTGCTGAATTGTAGCGTTTTCAGATTAATATATGTAGAATAGTATTTCGTTGACTAGTAGCGTTTTCAGATTAATATATATAGAATAGTATTTCGCTGAATACACGTTGAGCTTAACCGTGTGAATTCAGAGATCGTTATTGGGAAGGATTGAATATGATCACTGTGTATATTGTGCATGGGACTAGTAACCTCATCATGTAAATTGCATTGCTACATAAAAGACCATTGCATGAACAAATGGTTGATAACTTTACCGTTGGGGAACTGTTTGGTTCAAGTGAACACCAAATCATCCATTGGGATCTTCTTTTTTTTCTGCGTTTGCCTTATTTTTTTATTTCTAAAAGCTATGTGCGTTGCACTGTTTTTATTTTGCGCCTGTCGGCCCAGTGCATCCGACTTCCTACTTCGGCATGCATTTTATGTGGGAGTCTGCTTCTTTCTTCATTTTCCAAGGATTTGCTTCTCCGGGGTAACGGCCGTTACTGTGATGGGGAGCAAACCCAGCACCTTTAGGTTGTGAGTCGTGTCACTTAACCACTAGTCCACGCCACCCCCTACATGTTGGCATCTCATAGCAAAGAAAGAAGTAAACATATACACGCAAACATTCGACTACTCTAAGGCAGATATTAAGCGGATGAAAGAGGCAGCGAGCCGCATAATCTGAAAACATATTGTTGGTTGAACAGATGTTAAACAAGAGTGAGAGAGTTTCAAGAAAGTTCTAGAAAAGCTAAAAGAGGAATGTGTTCCATGTAGGGAGGTAAACATCAAGCGTAAAAAGTGGATAACTAGATTTCTAGTTAAGTGTAGAAGAGGTAAAAATAGGGCATGTAAAAAAATAGAGAGAGGCAATAAAATGAAAAGAAACATATTTAAAATATTTGGATAAGCAAAACATAGCTCAGAAAGTGAATAAAGCAACAAAAAATATTTTGAAAAAAAAATTGCTCATAGAATCAATACTGATAGTAAAAGCTTCTTTTATTATGTTTTAATATACAAAGCACGAAAAACAAAGTTTCTTATAGATAAAGAAAAATAATAAGTGAGAATAGGGAGGAAGCTAATTTACTCACTCAGTACTTTGACACAGTTTAGACAAAATAAGACTGCTCTAAAATCCCAGAGCCTATACATATTTTCAAAAGAAACATGGATACAGTTTGATTAAGATCAATCTGTATTATGGAGAAAATATTTTTTTTTTAATTGGATGGGTTGCAAATAGATAAATGTCCAGGTCAAGATGGTATTCATCCAAAATTGCTATCTGAAATTAGAGACCAACTAGCAAAAACATTTGCTATAATATGTTCTAAATCTCTTCTAAATGGAATGTTCCAGGGGATTGGATAGATGCATGAGTGATCCCCTAATTTAAAAAGGGCAAAATAATCAGACCTATCAAATTATAGACTAGGGAGTTTAATAGTATAGTCTGAGTCTGTTGATTGTTAGAATCAATAATCAAATAAAACATTGTAATGCATTTAGACAAGTTTAATCTAATCAGAAATATGCGGCAAGGGTGTACTAGAGGGAGATCGTGCTTAGCAAATATATTAGAATTCATGGAGGAGGTTGCTAAAATGACAGATAAAGGGGAGTCAGTGAATGTTATGTATCTAGAATTTGCAAAGGTCTTTGATGGGGTACCTCATCAACAATTAGAAAGTTAAAATCGCATGGAGTAGGGGAGGCAGTTGCCAATTGAATTGACATTTGGTTAAAGGAAAGAAAACAGAGAGTGGGCATAAATAAGGAGTACTCTGAGTGGTGTGAAGTAAAAAGTGGAGTGCCACAGAGCTCGATTTTGGGACCAATTTTGTTCTTGATATATATAAACGATTTGGACATTGATATCGGATCCATGATTGCAAAATTCGCGAATGACACAAAACTATGCAGTAGTATCTCATCTAAAGCAGATGTGGATATATTTAGGTCGGATTTAGATCAAATTCGAGAATGGTCCGTAAGCTGGAAATGGAGTTTAATATAGATACATGTACAATCAACCGACTACGGTGTCTAGAAAAGAAGAATTCGAGGTGACTTAATACCGGTTTATAAGGTAATCAAATGAAAGGAGGCAATTAGACTATGACAAGTGTTTGTTTTTTTCAAAATACAACCACCTACAAGAATAAGAGGGCATAGCTACAAATTAGCTAAAGAAAGGTCTAGATTAGGTATTAGGAAATATTTTTAGTCAGAGAGTGGTGAATGCTTGGAATGCATTGTCACAGGAAGTAGTGAAGGCAGGGACAATTAATGCATTTAAGAATAGATGGGATTCGCATAGCTTTTAGAGCAATTAAATATAAAAGAAACTGGTTGTATAAACCAGTATAAAGACGTAAAGTTAACAGTACACAAACGAGGAGACATTTCTTTTATTATCCAGAAGAATAAAGAGAATGAAAGCCTTTCAAATGCGAAGTTTAGTCAAGAATATACAAGGCTCACGAATGTTACCTTTACACTATGTTTCCAATAACGGAACGTATGGGAGGGGTGGGAAAGGCTGGGAGAATATTTCGTGCTTTCACTGGAAGTTACGTCCCTTTCCGTCTAAGATAATGGTCTATTTAGCTTTTATCAAATCGTATTGGCCAGTGTATGTGTGCGTGGGTGTGTCTTTTTTGTAGTCTTTTTGTGTTGATCGATACCTATCAACTCAATCTTAGATTGTGTTACTCATTTTTAGATATGGGTTTACTGTGAGAAATGTTACTGTGGACTTGATGTGATAGAGTTTTTAGATATGGGTTTACTGTGAGAAATCTTAATAAGGACTTGATAGTGTTTTCAGAATTGGATTTACTGTGAGAAATGTTAATAAGGACTTGATAGAGTTTTCAGAATTGGGTTTACTCGGAGAAATGTTAATAAGGACTTGATAGAGTTTTCAGAATTGGGTTTACTGTGAGAAACGTTAATAAGGACTTGATAGAGTTTTCAGAATTGGATTTACTGTGAGAAATGTAAATAAGGACTATTCAATAGGCTTCATTAATTGTGTTGAAATGTTCCCTGACAACAAAGGCTATGTCTAGGATTTTATGTATTGTGCGGGTCTGCATGTTTGTGTAATGACTTCTCTTCTCTGGGCTTCTTTAACCTTAGGTGTTATATACTTGTGGCAGTGATTCCCTATAAATGATCTACTGTGATATAATTGGGGGTGTGATTTTGTGTTTGTCTAATACTTTACTCATTGACCAGTCCTAGTACTTGATCTTTCTAACCCAAGTTGTGCCAATGTATGTTGTGCGTTTGCAAGCTTAATTTTAAAACTAACTTTTTCTTCATTATCTTCACAAAGTGTCATGCAATTTTGACAAAAAATAAATTATCGCCTCTAATTGCTCATCCTGTTTCCAATTATTTCAAAATTTCTTTAAATTGTTAACTGTCCTGTTTTCAGCTTATGTGTCTTGTGATGTCTGGAAAATTGCAATATCGATTTTATCTACTGCATTCTGTAGAAGATGTTTCAGTACAAATGGGTGCTAGAATAATGTACACACACAATGCAATCATTTGAATTACAGCTAGGAACATAGTTTGTCCAAATATCTTGACCAAATATCTGTCTTTTATGTAGACTGTGCAACTAACATTTTTCTCGTTCTTGTTTAAATATCTGTGAACCTATAAACACATGTATGTCACAGATACGCAGCAAATCCTTGTGGACATTTATGTCACAGATACGCAGAAAATCCTTGTGGACATTTATGTCACAGATACGCAGCAAATGCCTGTGGACATTTATGTCACAGATACGCAGCAAATCCTTGTGGACATTTATGTCACAGATACGCAGCAAATCCTTGTGGACATTTATGTCACAGATACGCAGCAAATCCTTGAAGACATTTATGTCACAGATACGCAGAAAATCATTGTGGACATTTATGCCCCAGATAAGCAGCAAATCATTGTGCACATTTATGTAACAGATACGCAGTTTATCCTCTATATGAGAAAGACAACGAAATGGTTTTTATACTATTACGCTTCTCATTCAAAGTTATGGATCGTTTGCCACACATTCTACACAGAGCAGCCAAACACTTCATGTGATGGTCTAAAGTATGTTCCATTTTTGACAAAAGTATTAAATGATATTAAAGGACACAGTTTAGAACTGTTCACTCAGATGTTTCCCTTTTCATAAACTGCTGAATTAAAGTTTTATCGGCTTGCAACAGTCTGAATTGGTGGACACAGGTACATGAAACATCGTCTGTAATCTGTTCGCAAGATGGTTTAAATGTTTGAAAAATTCATAACTCAATTTTACATAATGCCTATGATGTGATTTAAATCAAAAATAAATGTTTATCATTTCTATACTAACGAAGTATGGAATGCAAACAACATAATTCTCACGGCATCCTGCCATATTTCCAAGCCTTGACTACGTCTTACTGCTGGACCAGGGAAGATCAGAACGACAGAGTGAGGTTGATGACAAGCACAATTTTTCCTATTTTAAATCCAAGTACAAAGCAACTCTACCTCACTTATTATTATTCTTCTGCTGCGTTCGTTCTCAGTCTCTCGCTAAAAACCCTGAACATGGCTTTGCAAATAGCAGGATGTTGTCCGTAGAACAGAATGCGTTGTGCCTCTTATTTACAGCTTGACTGCGATATATGCAGCTTTCGGTCCAACACATCCTTCTTCGACAGGTTTCTCACTTAAATCCAAGTACAACCGAACTCTTTCTCCCTTAAAGCAATTCTTCCTCCCTTAAATCCAAGAACAAAGCAATTCTTCCTCCCTTAAATCCAAGTACAACACAACTCTTCCTCCCTTAAATCCAAGTACAAAGCAGTTCTTCCTCCCTTAAATCCAAGTACAAAACAACTCTTCCTCCCTTAAATCCAAGTACAACACAACTCTTCCTCCCTTAAATCCAAGTACAACGGAACTCTTCCTCCCTTAAATCAAAATGCGGCGAAAAGCTCGGCTTCAGACACACAGCAGAATAATTCACTAAGTTTTTTGTTCTGAATATCAAGTTTTAGCAAGTATTCTAATCCTCATTTTTTTCTTCATCGATATTCGTCCTGAAATGACTCTTTTTTTTTGTTTGTTTTTTGTTTTGTTTACATCGTTGTTGCGTAATTTCGCGTTTTGACCAGATTCATCAGTTTTCAACTGCTTTTTTTAGGGTGTAACGGATGGGCTTTACATTAGCGATCCCTATTGTCTTAGCCAGACTACATAAGTACAGTATGTTTCCAGGGCCGCCGTTTGAGTGGTGGAATAGGGTCTTGGTCAGCTCTTGTTCTCTGACCCTGATGCAAGAAGTAGGTTATGAGTCGCTGGCTGCTGTCAGCTCATTTACTGTGCTCCATCCTCGGCCCGTCTAGTCGTCGTGTGTTTCTTTCTATTTTCATTGTTTCTCTTATTTCTGGAAGATATATATGAGAAAGCACAGCGTGTTGAGTGGTGTGACGATGATTGTGTTGAGTGGTGTGATGATGATTGTGTTGAGTGGTGTGATGATAATTGTGATGATGATAAAGATGATGATGGCAAATGTGACGATGATTGTGCTTCACCTTTTTGCTCCTGTGAAACACATGCATGCCACTGCAGTTGGACCCTTACCAGCAAACATGTTTCCAACCGCTTAAAAAAAAATGTAAGTCGCTTGTCCTTTTACAGAACGTAGCTTCTTACAACCACCACCTATTTGGCTATTATAAGTTTCTTGGCAAGAGTGCAGTACATTAGGTTGCCATTACTTTCCGTACGTGGAGGAGCAGTCACCCGAGAAAAAAACACAGTGTCTGCCAAACCGGACACAATTGGTAATCGAACCCGGAACGTTGGGATTGTGAAAACCGAGCGAGTTTCACCCCTAGACCACGCAGTCTCTTTCTAACCGCTTGCAGTAGTTTATTTGCAAAGATTTTACATAATGGGGTTACTATTCCCATCCCCAAACAACAGTTCTCTTTATTACAACATATGTGAAAAGCTACATTGGTTCTGATCTTCTCAACCCTGGTATTTCTTTGATGACTCATTCAAATAGCATCTATTATACTGGGTAATCTTAAAGTTCTTGAGAATTCTTGAGAGTTACAACTTTTAGTTATTGAGTTTCTTGGAAACATGGAGCTTCCTCTGTATTTCTTCAACAACTCGTTGACCTTTCAAGTTGGACAAATGTTATAAAGATAATTTTCTGTAAAACTGTTTGTACTGAGTAGCATTGATATCTGCAGACTTCTTCTTCTTCTTCTTATTCTTCTTCTTATTCTTCTTCTTCTTCTTCTTCTTCTTCTTCTTCTTCAGCGTTTGTTCTCAATCTCCCGCTACCAAGCTCTGAACAGGGCTTTGCAATTAGTAGGATGTAGTCCAGAGAACGGAATGGGTTGTGTCGCTAGTTTACAGCTTGGTTGAGATATTTGCACCTTTCGATCCGACACATCCGTCTTCGACAGAGTAGACTTTTATATCTATGATTTCATTGCGTCCATGTCTACTATTTAACACCACTATGTTGGTATCCCACACAAGTAGTATTGTAACCTTCCAATTTTGTCGTAAACAGGTACTATAACGGGTTGTGTAAAGAACTAACAATTTCATCATATAAAATTACTGCTTTACAACTTCCACTGCAATTGCTCGTATACAAATAGCCAGCAAAAAGGGCCAGTTGTAAGGTGGCCCCTTTCTCATTAACAGCGAAAATGATAATGAATCAGTATAATTATTTAATTTTGTTTCAGCTCCATTGTTTAAAATGTAAAGTTTTGGTATAAATATAGAGGATTAAAAATGAAGTATCTTAATATCTTTTGTCCAATTCAAAACTCCAAACAAGAGGTGGATAGATACTGGGTTGTGCCATTTTAGAAATATATTCTTGGGTCCAGGCTTCCTGTAATGAAGGGGGGTGGGGGTGGAAGTTGTAGTTGTGGCTTCAATTGATAAGAAACGACAAATCTTCTTCTTCTTCGTGCGTTCTCAAATTTTCGCTACCAAGCCCTGGAAAGGGCTTTGCAAGTAGCAGGTTTTAGTCCGGAGAACAGAATGTGGTATGTCGTAGTTTACATCTTGACTGCAATATTTGCACCTTTTGGTCCGACACATTTTTGTGTGTGCCGGGTTTGTTTCCCCCTTCGATCCCATCTCCTTAGCCAGTATGTTCTGCTGCAGCGTCTTATCCGGGATAACCGATTTGAGGTGAAGAATGGTCTTGTCAGCTTTGCGTCGCTGATGCAATTAGTCAATCAATCATTCAATCAGTCATTCAATCAATCAATATTGAAATTCGTCGCCGTGTATCTCCAGCGTTGTGTTCAGGGTCAGGTCTGGGCGCTAGCGATGTCAACAACTAATTATGGGCGCTGTATCAGCAGGACCCTACTTCCATATAAATTATTGCTATCGGGGATGAAGTGTTAGAGACTTCATTTATATTATGCCTCAACTGTTATTAGGTGAGCTTGTCAGATACCTTCATAGTAGCTTTTCCCTCTCGAGCAGTAAGACAGGTAGTCAATTAATTTTGGGTTTACCGAGGCGTGCCTTTAACAGGGATCGAACCAGGTACCTTTATTGTGATAAACTAGCAAACTATCACTTTGCTGCTGATACATTCTTCTTCTTCTTCTACTTCGAGCGCTGGATACAGCGATATACTTTGCACTGTGTTACTTGTTAAGCCTGTGGCCCAGTGCATCCGATTTCAACAGGCGTTTCTGTAGGGATGCTCTGCTTAGCCTTTGGCTGTCCCCATCCTATCTGCAAGGCAGTAGCTGTTTTTTGATCAGAGTTGTCTCTCTTAAGGAAGTTGTCTTGTAGGACTATCGAGTCTTCCCCACTCGTGTCTATAGGGTGTGGCAATTGTATGTTATGATGGACTTTGTACTAGTGTGTACTATCCCAGAAGAGAGGCAGTGTGTCTGTGTCCCAGGATCGTCACGTCCTGCAAGAAACGTAGCATATGCATGTGAGTGAGGTATCTCTTTACTCCCTTTATTTTCTCGGCTCATATGCAGTGATGGCACGCCTAGCATTCCCCGCCACCTAGGAGGTTGTCACAATAGGGCAGAGGTGCAATGTCCGCTGGCCTACATCTCTTCTGCGTCCATTGGGATGACTGAAAGCAGACAGAGGTAAAGAGCGAGGCAGGAGTGCCTTTAGCCAGGGGACAAGCCTGGCCATGGCACTGAGATGTTGTTCGCCTGGTGTGCGTACATATCTCATGATCAAGGGTTGAGTCTCAACAGTTCGCAGTGAGGTAGCTGCTCTACTGCTTACGACGCCCCGACAGCTAAGTCTTCTACTAGTGGTTTCACGCCTCATCGCCGTATGGGGTGAATATCGAGCAGCTTCCCGCCCGCTTTGATCAGCGGACGGCATATACCTCTTTCTGCAGCTCGACCGGGTCGGGCTGAGACGCGAGCCCCAGATCCCAACCATATCGTAGCCTCCCATCGCAGTGGTGCTGAGATTGTGGGCGGGATTCCGGTAGCCTCACGCCATTGGCTTATCAGCCTAGCACGTGGACCAAATGTCTGCGACTCCTCTCAGAATGAGCAGGATTGCCGTAGCAGCACCCTGTCATTTGCAGGGTAAAACTTACCTGTCTTCCGAGGGTCTAATACCAGCACCCGTTCACTATTAGACCCAACGAATAAATTGAGAGCTTTATAGTCCGTCAATGACCAATTGTCTGAAACCTGCGGTTCTTCTAGGGTTAAGCAGGATTACAGTAGCAACTCTCTTTCATTAAGAGGGCAAGCTGACATGTCTTCCGTGGGTCTAATTCCAGCTGAGAAATCCAACTTGTACATTACTAGTTAACATATTTCTTAATCAGCTGACGGAGAGCTTGGTAGAATGATGTGGTACGGGAGTTTATATGACCTAAAAAGAAAGTTAAAGATTGGTTGACGTCCAAGAAGTAAGATTATTACATCGCCTACTAGACAGCAAGACGAAACACCAAGAAGATAATTTTAAAATGTAAGAGAAGAATCTTGGCAACATTACGGCGAGCAACTAACATCGAAATGCAAACCCCTCAACATAATTTTTTTATGTTATCAAGGCTATGCGATTCAGAGTCGAGTACTTCAATCCTATTTCAATCATCCATGACAATTACGGGTTTACTCAATATAGTTAACATAATAGAAGAGATCCCTGGAACGAATACTTCCAAAAAAAGATGCCTACAGTTGCAAAAAATTGAGAATAATTCAATACAGGTTTATAAGATAATCAACGGAAAGGATAAATTATACTGTAACAAGTTGTTTTTAGTGGGGGTTTTTTAGGCGACACACGTCGGCACATCCCCAAATTAATTAATTAGTTGTCCATGTGGATACCAGGAAATATATTTGGGTCAGAGAGTGGTGAACGCCATATGAAATAGTTAAAACCGAGTCTATTAATGCATTCAAGAATAGATTGGATGCTCAAAGTTATTTTTAGATCAAGTGAATGTAAAAGAAACTTGTTGTATATACTCTGCAGAGTCTTCTAAACCAGCATAAAGAAGTTAAGTTAAGTTAGGTTACGTTAAAGTTGAGTTAAGTTTAGTTAAGTTAAGGTGTACATGTGACGCTAGCGTGACTGTGCAACGACACTGGCCCACACATACCGACGCAACGCACTTGAGGCAGGATGTTGTTGTTTGTTGTTGTTTAGTGTTCACAATGAGTAAGATTACTCTTTTTTGCCCACTGAAAAGGACGTTAGGTGGTGGGTTGTAGTAGTATTCCTCATATCCCGAACATGCTAGGTGGACCTCGGTTCTCCAAGCGGTTGTGCAATGTTTGACCATCTGCGTGGCGCTCACTACTACGGGGATCACATCGATCCACATCTGGTCAGCCAGGCTGCCTTGAAAAGAGCATGTTTTCAGGGAACACTACATAGAAGAGAAATTGTGGTATTGGTCAGTATATTGTGCCTGGCTCTGACGCGACGTCCTGGTCAGTATATTGTGCCTGGCTCTGACGCGACGTCCTGGTCAGTATATTGTGCCTGACTGGGCTACAGTCTCAGTTCTCCTGGGGCAAGATAATACGATTACGCTCCGCACGACGCTAAACTACAAAAGTGGAAATACAAATAACCAACTTATTAAATCAGTTGACACCTGCAATAAATACAACAGAGATTGATAAGCATTTTCTTTCACGCATACTTCTTCTTCTTCTTCTGCGTACACAGTCAGACAGTAACCATTATTTTCTCGAAAAAAGCGGCGGTCATCCTGAGACTCTCGCCACTACCATAGAGCTTGTCTTGCAGTTCCACTGGCAATGGCCACATCTGCTCTCTCTGATCCTCGTATGTCGGGCAGTTCTGCAGCAGATGTTCAGTGGTCATTTTACCAGTACCGCACGGGCATTCGTCGGTACACCCTATCTTCAATTTGTTGAATAGGTGGTACCTCAGTCTGTTGTGGCCAGTGCGAAGTCTGAAGACAACGACCTGCTCTCTTCGGTTCAACTGGTAATAGGCATCGTTTTTGGTGTAACCAGTATGTTCGGTTTCCCATTTGGTCATGTATCTGGCTTTGATAAGCCGTTTTGACTCTTCGTACGTCATACTGGTATCTGTTTGTGGTAGCCTTGCACCTTCTTTTGCCAGTCTGTCTGCCTCCTCGTTGCCTTGGATGTTGCAGTGTGACGGAACCCACTGTACCACTACCCTTTTTGGTGCGGACTGCTGGCACAGTTTGCAGAGTGCTGCTCTTAAGTCATTAAGCTCAGTGTTTTTCTGGCTTTTTAGCGCTGTGACTTCGGCGAGAGCATCTGTCAGCAGGACTATATGGCTCTCATTTTCACTGTGTGTTACCATTTCTTCCACTGCCGCCCTCAGTGCCTCTGCCTCTGCTCTGAAATTGCTTGTGTACTTACCAGTAGCGAATGACAGTGTTATTTTTCTGCCATTTGGTAGGTTCAGGAATGCTCCTGCCCCTCCGTTCTGTGTGGTGTTTGTTACAGAACCGTCGGTGTATGCATGGGTCCAGTCCATGCTTGGGTAGCTTTTCGTTATGAAGCTTAGGGTAGTGTCTCTCCTTTCTTTTTCACTCTGGCAGTTTTTGTTTGCAATACCTGGTATATTTTCTACCACCTCTGGAAATATATCCTGCCTCCAAGTAGGTTTTCGTACAGTAGTGATGGGTTTTGGTGTTGTTAGTGCGTTTATGGGATCTTCGTGCATCTTTGCTTTGGCTATTTCTGCAAAGTTTCTCCGCTTTAGTTTCCCATTTCCCAAATTGTTTAGTCTCTGGTACATTGGATGGTCCGTCAGTCTTCTGAGTTTCTCTGACTGCAGCTGGGCTCTGCACTTTCACGCATACAATAAAATAGAATTAAATTACCCAGAAAGCTTAATTATAAAGAATGTGGAAGCAAAACCAAAACTGAAGAAATGGAAATATATCGAGAAATAAAATAAAACAAAAAAATCACTTCAGAGACAAATGGCACATAGAACACTCAAACATACTTCTCCTTGCCAAGAGGAGTTTAAATGACAACATGTAATTGAGCATTCCAGAGTAGTCTGAAATATCAGACGATGACAAATTAAATATCAGACGTTGACAAATTAAATATCAGACCTACATGCATATGCCCATGTGGAAAGGTCAATCACGCATTAAAACATATTCGCAAGTCTGTCGACTCCACGAGAGAAGCAATGAGACCGCTCAGCCCTTCCCTCGGCCTGTGAGCAGTACATTGTATACATTTTTTGTTTGATTTAAGGCTTACCTTTCTGAATTCTGCTGGTGAAGACACGCTACTTTCAACCCCAGACCGTAGTCTTTTAGGTTATATAAGAACGTATCGGCCAATGGATGCGCGCGCGCGTGTGTGTGTGTGTGTGCGTGCGTGCGTGTGTGTGTGTGTGTGTGTGTGCGCGCGCGTGTGCGTGTGCGTGTGCGTGTGCATGGTATATCAGTTTGTAATTTGTTCCACTATGATAGTTTTGCAGTGCAGTAGTTTTTGCGAAACACAAGAGCCGCCATATTTATAAGAGGAGATTGACGCAACTATTTGAAAGTAAACTGCTGTGGAAATTATATATCGTTTTGAATCTCAAGCGTTGTCTGATAAATACCGGTAAATGTCAGGTAAAGGCCAGGTAAATTACAGATGAAGGTCAGATAAAGGCCAGGTAAGGCGATGTAAACGATACATCATGGCACTGTCCCACTTGGATGGAAAGTTACAATTTCCTAAACTATTCTTGTTTTTTTTCCGTAAACATGTGGGCAGATTTCACGGAGTTTGAATTATGTAGAGAGACTTTGTTACATATTAAATTGTTCTCCCCGCTAGAGTTTGGCCATACCGGCGCAAAATGCATTGAAAATGAGTTGAGTGCTCAATTATATTACTTCCCTATATGTGTGTGTGAAATGCATATATATATATATATATATATATATATATATATATATATATATATATATATATATATATATTTATAAACTATTATTCGACCTTATACCCATTCCTGGGGTAGTCGAGAGGGGTTTTAGACTGAGGACTACTTATATATATTCATACATACGAGGGAGCTTCAAATGCAAACCTGAAAAGTGGGATAGAAATTTTTTAAACCATGCGGTATTCCTTTGTATTGTAAGCTGTTAATATGGCTGCTAAGAATGTCAAGAGTGTCCTGTGCGTTTCATAACGGTGCATACGAAAACAGGACGTCATATTTGCAGTTGTAATATCATTGCGCCAACACTATTAACATCCACCAAAGAGGACCAGCTTTCTGTTATCCGATTTTTTAGTAGCGAAGGGATGAAACCTATAGAAATTTATCGGCGAATGAAGGTCTGGTACGGGGATGCATGCATTTTATCTCATAGTCGATCGTCGATTCTCCTTTACGAGGCAGGCAACGGCTGCATTCGACTCTGGGGTCTCTTCTCGGTGTGCTAGACCAGGCCGTGAACATTCTGTTACAGAACTCACGCCGTTATGGAGTCGCCTACTTCACTCATTCACTGGATTTACAATCAAAGATATCGTTTCCTTACGACTACAAATTTACTTGCCATCATATATTTAACATATCGTACATCGAGTAGGATTACCAAATGGTCCAAATCGACCGCAAGACCACCAAATAGACCAGCTATTAGGACGTCAACATTACCGTTCACAAATGTTCCATATGCAAAGACGATTGCGACTGCCTAGTAACATTATCTCGCACATAACGGCCCTTTCAAAGCCACCAGCGCCGTCAGGGGCAGAGCGCTAGCCCCATATTTATGGGCGGGATAGTACACGGGAAAGTCTAGATGCTCTAGAGCTGCACTGTTCCCAGGCCAATCAAGTCGTATAAAGGTCACCACTCACATGACTATTGCAAATAACCAATTGCGTGCCCAAAAGACGGGCCTGCAGCGACAAGAGACACTCGAGAACGTTCCAATGTAAATTAAAACTAGGATAGTACAAAATTTCGAGTCCTACAATATAACCTGCAAAGCGGTTTTGGGCCACCCAGGCAGACTCATGACTCAACTCAAACAGTTCAAATGTGACATCATCAGACTCAGCGAGACGAGTGTACAGACAGAAACACAGAAACAGAGAAACACAGAAACAGAGAAACGGAGAAACACAGAAACAGAGAAACACAGAAACAGAGAAACACAGAAACAGAGAAACATAGAAACACAGAAACAGAGAAACACAGAAACAGAGAAACACAGAAACAGAGAAACACAGAAACAGAGAAACACAGAAACAGAGAAACAGAGACACACAAAAACACAGAAACAGAGACACACAGAAACACAGAATAGAGACACAGAAACACAGAAACAGAGACACACAGAATCAGAGACACACAGAAACACAGACACAGAAACAGAGAAACACAGAAACAGAGAAACACAGAAGCAGAGAAATACAGAAACAGAGAAACACAGAAACAGAGAAACACAGAAACACACTCAAAGTGGTTCGAAAATGGAGATGAACTACACATCGTTACCTGTGAACGTCAGTATAATATTGGCGTCCTTGGCTTTAACATTGCTAATAAACATACACCAAAAATCCAGTCTGTCCAGATAGCTTAGTCGACCTGTACTTCTGCAGGGGCGGATGCTCCTGTGTAGGTCCCATCTTTAGCGTGAGCTATATGTAGCCGGGAAGAAGATTTCCTGCTAAGTGGGCTAGGCTAGAGCAGCTTATTACTCCGCTGTGTTGGTACATGGCCCGCGAGGATGGTTAACCGATGTGCCAGACCATGTTAATAGACTCAAATGCTAGAACAAAGTAGACACACAGTCTGTTAAACGCCATTTTTGCCGCTCTAAACAAACCACCTAACCATGCCAGGTCGCACAGTTAGTCGCCTATTACGACATGCTCTCTGTGGGACAGTGGTGCTATTCTAGTCTTTGTCATACACAAAAACCCCGGCGGACCATTAGTCAACTTTAGAACTGCCACGCCAAGCTACGTGTGATAGATCAGGCGGAGTCACTTCTGCTAGTCTAACATTATGCCCACATAGTGGGTACGACGAAGACTCTGCAGAACTTGTTTATAAAGAGCTAGAGAAACAAATACAACAACAATATAATAATTGGAAACTTTAACACACGTGTTGGGTCCAATCTGAAAAAGGAGACCTACTTGGGCAGCTTCTCAGAAGACAAACGCAATTATTGAGGTGATCGCTTCATGATCTTTGCTGCGATCCACAAGCACCACGTCATGAAAAAATACAATAATAATAGTGTTCACCGTACCCAGAGAAAGATTTGCCTCTTGTGCAATTTTTCGTCAATTTTCCAGGATAAGGCGTTCTACAATCTGGATATTCACAGGAATGACTATAGTAGTGGGTTGAGAGCTACCTAGGCCGGGATCATCACTCACGGATGTAGGCCTTCTCTAAAACGTCTACACCATTCACATTTCTTACTACGGCTGAGTGTCTCATTGCCGTATTGTGATTGCAGTCTTCTGTAAATGTCCGAAGGTTTCACGCATTCTTTCACAAAAAACCTCATCACAAAACGCTGTTCCATGCAAGCACTAAGTGGTGACCGCCATTTTTATTTATCTGTCACGTGTCTGGCCCACAGCAAGTAGACCCCATAGAAGTAATATTACACAGGTATCCCTAACTAATGATAGTAGTTCCAGCAGGCTATAACTCATTCGGGTATAGCTGAGCATGTACAAAAAGTCCTGATTTGATTTGAACGCATCTCGTATTACACACACACACGCATGCGCACGCTCACGCGCGCGCGCGCACGCACGCACGCATGCACACACAACACACACACACATCACACACACATTACACACACATCACCGCAACACATCACCACAACACATCACCACAACACATCACCACAACACATCACCACAACACATCACCACAACACAACATATCCCAACACAACACAACACATCACATCACAACACATCACATCACAACACATCACAACACAACACATCACACACACAACGCATCCCACACACAACACATCACACACACATACACACAACACATCACACACACACACACACAACACATCACACACAACACATCACACAACACATCACACACACAACACATCACACACACACAACACATCACACACACACACAACACATCACACACACACACAACACATCACACACACAACATATCACACACACAACACATCACACACATTACACATCACACACAACACATCACACACACACCACACACACACACACGCATAACACACACACACACACACACATAATACACACACACACACATAACAGAAACACATACACATAACACACACATCACAGCAAATGTACAGGGTTCAACTACCACAATCGTTTCAGTCGACCCAGCTGTAAATGAGCAACTGACTTACTATTAATGAGAGAAAACGTAGCGAAGAAGAGACCTTTCCATCTCACCTCACACATGATGTGGGTTAGTATCCTTAAGCTATGCATATATATATATATATATATATATATATATATATATATATATATATATATATATATATAACAAGAGACAATCGACTTCACGCCAGAAATGGGACAGTCGGTTGTTGCGTGACAGTTCCAGCCGGAGCATGGGTGTTTAAAGCAGGAGGAATTGGGCTGGCGACTCTAAGAACATAGGTTGCCTGAATGCGTTGGACAAACGCAGGTCACGCCAAGAATAAATACAGTTTCGACACTAGGTCGAAAAGGAAACGAGGAGTGTAGGTGGAAGACTTTGTCTGGTACAGGAGTGAGTGTTCAGAGCTGACCACTCTGACGGTTAGAATTGACGCGGATGGGGGATGGGGACAGTCTGATGCTACCACGACAGTCTACGACATTTAGAGAGACAGTGGCTCGTGGATAGTCAACCAATAACATTTAGTTGAGGGTAGTTCCAAATTGGTGTGATGGCTATGTCAAACAGCCAACAGAAGACCATTGGACAGCCATGTTGTTGATTGAGACTATAATAAAATACTCTGCAAGGAATAACTCAGGAGAGGAAAGGGAGAAAAGGCTGAGAGGCTGTCAGAAAGGCTGAGAGTGAGTGTGAGAGTGGGGGAGTTTGCAGGGTGACTGTACCTACATACACATCAAGTTTTGGCAGTCGCGCTCAATAGGTGCTTATGATGGACACACTGTGAACAGTAATGTGTGTCGTATGTGTAGGACACATTGGGAACAATGTATGTTCTGAACAGTTACACGAGTGTACAGATCAACTAAGGACGAGATCTGAATGTGTGTTGTATTTTCAAGACACTTTGGGAACGATGTATGTTCTTGAATGGTTACATGAGTGTACAGATTTGTGTGAACACGTGAAGTGATATAAGTGTTTGTGAATGCACAGATCGCCTGATTGTATATGATCTGATCGTATATGAATGGACAGATTCGTTTGAGTATGTGAAGTGATCGCGAGAACGAAATTAGCATTGTGTGTTGAGTGTGCAGATAGGAGAGTGCAGCGTCAAGAATCTAGGTTTTTATGTAGTTTACAGGAGTAAGATCAAATGCTAATGCTTAAAACCGCCTATTGTAGTTCAATATATATTTTGGGATTATTTAGTTTAGATGTATTTTGCTTTTTGTTGATATTGTGCAAAAATTGTTGTTGTAATAAATATTGTTTTGTTTTATGGTCAGGATAGTGTTTACTGTGTTTTTGCTGTGTGAAGTCGTGTCGTAGTGTAGATAGATACATGTTGTAACTCTGTAGATAAGTAACTTCTCAGCTAAACAGACGCTACAACAGTTGTCCTTGCTTTCGTCTCACACGTTAGGAGTCTGCATCTTGACGCATCTTGTTTTCCCCTGCCTGCAGACCAACACATAAATCCTGCCTCCAGCCGGGTCTGCCTTTGGCAAGTTCCTCCCAGTTGCAGGTGTTCATATCCAACGCCTTCATGTCATGCTTGCAAATATCTTTGTAGCACAGGAAGGGTCTACCTTTTTTACGTTGCCCGTGGTCAGCTCTCCGTATATATACACACACGACCAAGCCACCGAAAGCGGCACTGGCAGAGGATCGTAAGGAACCTGATTAAATTATATATATATATATATAATGTGTGTGTGAATAAATGATTTCTCATCATTTGTGGCTGTAATGTTGGTAAGGATTGGGGGGGGGGGGGGGGGGGGGATGGGCTTAAACTGTTGTTCTGTCACTTGGTTTCTGGAAAGGACATTCAGGGTGTACTATTTCCTATGGAATGTGGTCTCCACGTCTTAACTTTATTCTTCTTGTCAATTTCAACTTTATTTTGTGCTCCCTTCTGTTTTTATTAGTATTTAGTCCCCATTGCTCTGTGTGAAAGGATTTACAGTCGTGTTTCTGAGCCACAAATTAGACAGGTCTATCATTTGTTTCGTGATAATCGGCCTAATTAAGGATACGCAGGTCTATTTACTGTCATTGCGTCAATCCACACAGAAACATTACCCTAGATTCTGATTAGATGCATTTTCTGAATATCGGTCGGTCATTTGTGATTTGTGTGTATCACCACGAAACTGGCTTGAACTGGATTTACACCTTTTAGATAAAAAAGTAGTTTTTATACCCGTCTGCACGCGAATATGTATATATACGAGTATATGTGTATGTGTATGTATGTGTGTGTGTGTATATATATATATATATACACACACAAAGGGCTTCTTATAAGTCTTTATCCTGACCATAAAGGAGTAGGAGGAGAAAGTTGAAAAATGGCACAGTCCTTATTCCATCTCAATAAAGCCACCATCTGAATTTATACATTTCTGTCATCTCTGCCATCTCTGCGTGACCTTAAAAAGACCTTCAGAATAAAATAACCTATTTTTCGAACTAAAACAGTAATCACAAGCCAATATGACATTTTCATCACTGTCAAAATGATTTCCTTTCAGCTGATTTTTAATTTTTTTGGGGAAAAAAGTTTGATGGAGCTAAATCCGGAGAATATGGTGAGTTAGAAACAATTTCAATATTCAAACCGTTTGCTGTTTGCATCACAAGCCTTGCTTTATGGGAGGGCGAGTTGTCTTGAAGCAAAAGCAGAATTTGAGTGCGCGTTATCCCTCGTTTTCTGGTCACAGTCTTTCTTAGTTTGGTAAAGAGAGCTGCGTAATATTGTCCATTATCGGTGTTGAAATGAGGCAGGTAATCTTTCAATATGACACCTTTAACGTTCAAAAAAAAAGCATCATTTTACTTGCAGATTTATGTGGTCTTGGCTTGACATGTGTTGCTGAGTCCGGGGTTTTCCACTGCATGATGGACATTTTGGATTCTTGGTCATAATGGTGAACACAAGTCTCATAAATTCTCACCATGGTCAGCATGTTTTTCGATAGAAACATTTTGAGCAACTGGCCACAGCAATCAACATTCGTTTGTTTCTGTTCACATGTCAGCAGACACAGGACCAAGCGGGCACTCACTTTTCTCATGTTCAGTCTGTTGTGTAAAATTTTGAAAACTGTACTTTCATTCAGTTTTGCTGATCTAGATATCTCTGCAATTGTCCTTTTCCTATCCTGGTCAATGATTTTCTTCACTCTTGCAGCATTTTCATCGCTGCCCTCTGAGGATGGTCTTCCTGATTTTGGAAGATAAGCAACCTGTTGGAACGGCCACACTTAAACTGCCTACACCAGTTTTTTACAGAAGCAGAATTCCTCAAACACTGGTTCCTTCTGCCTGTGTATTTATGTAGGTGTTTTTCCCTGCAACATCAAGAATTGTATCATAGTGATTTCTCCATTGTTCTAACAAACCGTTAGAGTAGCAGATCCGGCCAATAAGGTGTGTTGCGCCATGCACCATACCGGGTAAACCCGTCGAGGAGGGAAATTCATACTTCTTAAGTTCAGTACAAATTGAAAAAGCTACATATGTGCCAAATTTCAAATTTCTCCTACTTCTTCATAGCCAGGGTAATAGACCTATGACAAGCTTCTTGTATGTATGTATGTATGTATGTATGTATGTATGTATGTATGTATATATGTATGTATGTATGTATGTATGTATGTATGTATGTATATATATATATATATATATATATATATATATATATACATAGATACACGAAGCGTGTTCAATTGAAATCGGACAAAACTGCAACAAGTGAACATACATATGATGCGCATGATGACGTCACTTCTGGTGTAAACAACACATACCAACTGTCTAAGTTTAGAAAAATGTCATTATCCTCCGGCTCATAGTCTTCTCAGCAGACCCTTGAAAACAAGCCGGTTGTGATACGGAATCCGTCTACAGATGATTAGCGAACGGTGATTCGGCTTCTAACAGCTGAAAGATGTCGACCATTTGACATTCATCGCAGAATGCAGGCAGTGTATGATGACAAATGTATGTCAAAGACAACAGTGAAGAACTGACAACAATGTTTAAAGAAGGACGTGAGCTAACGAAGGATTTGCCGAGACCAGGTCATGCGCATATTGTTGCGCTAACTTACGTCCATCTTTAAATATCGTCTCCCAGTTCTGCACTGTTGTTTTAGATCACACTTTTGTCACCATACGCCTCAACGGCCGTGCGTCGCTCCCATCACAGCCCATCTGAAAGAATCTCGAACTCTTGTCAAATTTCTACCCTGCTCCAGGGTCAGCCAAAGCATTCCTTGACATCAGAGTGCCATCACCTTCATGGACTGCCTCTGCCTCTCTTGCATGACATCATATCTTCCATTACCGCTTTCTCAAGACTGTTGTGTATTTTGGTGTGGCAAAGGATTTCAATTTTACATTTATAATGGCATTTATGAACCAGTTCTCCTCTATGCCCAACTCTTGTTACATATCTGCATTCTTCTTTTTTTTCGGTCCTTGATATTCTGATGACCATTGAATTACACTTCTAATCGAAGGACTAGAGGTTTTGATGACTGTCCATGCTTCACAGCTGTATGCTGCCACGAGATAATACAGGCTATCAACATTTGCGCTTTTGTTGGTTCGCTGCTATTTTGTGATAGTTTCACCGGGTTTTGTTTTTAATACAGCATGTAAATATTCTGCTACCGCCCACATGAAAGCTAAAACCGCCCACCTGAAAGCTAAAACCGCCCACCTGAAAGCTAAAACCGCCCACCTGAAAGCTAAAACCGCCAACATGAAAGCTAAAACCACCCACATGAAAGCTAAAACCGTCCACATGAAAGCTAAAACCGCCTACCTGAAAGCTAAAACCGTCCACATGAAAGCTAAAACCGCCCACATGAAAGCTAAAACCGCCCACATGAAAGCTAAAACCGCCCACATGAAAGCTAAAACCGTCCACATGACAGCTAAAACCGCCAACATGAAAGCTAAAACCGCCCACATGAAAGCTAAACCGCCAACATGAAAGCTAAAACCGCCCACATGAAAGCTAAAACCGTCCACTAGTTAGCAGAAGCGTCGAGGTTGAAGAGCCCTGATATCAATATTGTCCCGGCTGTCTTGTCCCTTAAACGCAAATTCAACCATGCTACACAGTGTCTCTAAAAAAAATGATGCCGTGTCAACCTTGAGTGAGAGCGAACTAATTCTACGTTTGTTTGGCGAAGAGCTTGATGAATAAGATGGACACCTGACAATAGACTCCAGGAACGCTAATGGGAGCTACTTTCTTATTGAGCAAATTGAACAGATGTTGAACAGATGAATTGACACGGCGAACTGTATTACATGAATATGTCTGCTGACAGTGCCTGGGAAAGTTATGTTAGTATTTGATGTGTTGGGCTGGGCAAATCTCTTCACCCTTACATCACAGCTTCTGTACTTGCTCCTAGTTAAAGGGTGTTGCAATAATATAACAAGATATTCTAAGCTCTTCCCATCTGTTCGAATAGACCCTGCTGTGTTATCATCAAACTAAGTGTCTGAGTACATTAGTGGATAGTGCTTTTCTGCTGCAACAATGGGACTAGGTTCAACCCCGCGTCCAACACGCTCTTGTCTACCCATATAGGAAAGAGTAAATGCAAACCTGATACAATAAAATTGCCTGCACTTTATCCCCGTCAGAAGTATCTGGTCTGGGACAACCTTGGCCTTCTACCATCTATCATATAGTGATTGTCTACTTTAATTCAAATCAACCTTGTACATGTTTGATTGTAATATTTGAAAGTGATTGTCTACTTTAATTTATATTAACCTTGTACATGTTTGATTGTAATATTTGAAAGTGATTGTCTACTTTAATTTATTTCAACCTTGTACATGTTTGATTGTAATATTTGAAAGTGATTGTCTACTTTAATTTATATTAACCTTGTACATGTTTGATTGTAATATTTGAAAGTGATTGTCTACTTTAATTTTTTTCAATCTTGTACATGTTTGATTGTAATATTTGAAAGTGATTGTCTACTTTAATTTATATCAACCTTGTACATGTTTGATTGTAATATTTGAAAGTGATTGTCTACTTTATTTTATATCAACCTTGTACATGTTTGATTGAAATATTTGAAAGTGATTGTCTACTTTAATTTATATTAACCTTGTACATGTTTGATTGTAATATTTGAAAGTGATTGTCTACTTTAATTTATATCAACCTTGTACATGTTTGATTGTAATATTTGAAAGTGATTGTCCACTTTGATTTATTCCAGGTTATTTCCTAACGTTATCAACTGCATGGAGAAAGCCTTGTCAAACTATTGCCAGCGATCTCGCCATTACCAACACGTAACGTTACTCTATGACGAGTTGAACAGAATGGAGAGAAAATATTCTTCTTCTAAATGTAAGACATCGTTATGTTGCCGTGTTCTTTATCTTAATTGTGATCATTTAAAAAAATGAAAAAAATGTTTGTACAACAGACTTTGTCTCACCTAGGCGATCTCATATGTTATCAGTCCTTTTAATTGATGAAATTGTCGACGATAATTCTTCTTCGTCATCGTTCGATAGCAAACTCCCGCTATCATACCTTGAAAAGGACTTTGCAAGTAACAGGATTGAGTCCGGGGAACGGAATGCGTTGTGTCGTAGTTTACAGCTCGACTACGATATTTACACCTTTTGATTCCACACGATTGTGGAGAACCCAAACAAACACCAGAAAGTATCCTGCAAGACTGCCCTATTTATACAGAACAAAGAGAGGCAGTCTGGACCGGGGTATCCCCCATGCTCGAAAAGCTGTGGGGCACCGGCGAAGACACGAAAGACAGTGGTCTTTGTTACCCTAAACGTGCTAGAAGCATAGCATCAGTTGATCGAAGAAGAGGGTGGTTGTATAGAGACTATGCCGTCTTCTAAACCAGTATAAAGAAGTAAAGTTAAGTTAGAAGAAGAAGAAGAAGAAGAAGACGAGAAGAAAAAGAAGAAGAGGAAAAAGAAGAAGAAGAAGAGGAGGAAAAAGAAGAAGAGGAAAAAGAAGAAGAAGATGAAGAAGAAGGTTGTATACAGACTATAAAGAGTCTTCTAAACTAGTATAAAGACGTCAAGTGAAGTTAAGAAGACGAAGAAGAAGAAAGAAGAAGAAGAAGAAGAAAAAGAAGAAGAAGAAGAAGAAGAAGAAGAAGAAGAAGAAGAAGAAGAAGAAGAAGAAGAAGAAGAAGAAGAAGAAGAAGAAGAAGAAGAAGAAGAAGAAGAAGAAGAAGAAGAAGAAGAAGAAGAAGTACGACAACAACCAGAAGAACAAAAAGAAGGTCTAACACATCCGACTTCAGCATGACACTTTTGGATGCCGGGTAAGCCGTCCCATCTTCGATCTCTTCTCCTTAGCCAGTCTGTCTGATCTGTTGAAGTCTGTTACCAAGAATCACTACGTGGAAGGAGAGAAGGGTTTTAGCAGCTCTGGATCGCTGGCTCTGATGCCAGCAATCACCTTTGGGTCGCTGAATCGCTTCATCTCATTCACTGTTCCGCATATATGTCGACGATACAATGCGATTTCAAATGCCTGGGCATGAGGCTAGCAACCTCATCATGTTAAACGGATTACTAGGTGTCCGCATGGGGCAGTGAGGCACAATATAAAATTCATGTGTCCCTCCTGCTCAAGCCCAAATCGTAAAGGTGGATCCCATGGCACCAGTTACCGTCAGGGATGAAGATAACTTTCCATGTACTTCTTCTTTTGCGTTCGTTCTCAATCTCCCGCAACCAAGCCCTGAACAGGGTTTCGCAAGTAGCAGGATGTATTAAAAAGAATGAAATGCGTTGTGTCGCTAGTTTACAGCTTTACTGCGATATTTGCACCTTTCGATCCAACACATCCGTCTCAGGCGGAATTTCATGTACTAAACCGCAGCCTATGTGAGGTGGAGTGGCCAGTTCCCTTCCTTATTACTTCCGCAACTCATACATCAGGTATCACTTTACAGTCATGATCAGGTGAAATATTCGAGATTAAGACAAAGAATGCCAATCATGAGGAAACTTGTTGGCACAAGCTGGGAAGCAGACGAAAGAATACTCAAGAAACTGTACACTGTAAGAGTGAGAGCTCGAGTATGGCATTGCGGCATGGGCAACAGCAGCAAAGGCGAACTTTGATAAAATCAGCAAACTTCAAAACCAAG
The DNA here is from genome assembly GCA_036924085.1 of Ariolimax columbianus. Lineage (NCBI taxonomy): Eukaryota > Metazoa > Mollusca > Gastropoda > Stylommatophora > Arionidae > Ariolimax > Ariolimax columbianus. The sequence goes on from JAVGWX010000004.1 coordinate 46,457,774, forward strand.
CCATGAAAGTTATAACAGGAGGCATGAAGTCAACGCCAATTGTAGAACTTGAAAAAAATACAAATCTGCAATCCATGACCGATAGAAGAGACAGCAGAGCCCAGCAGTAAGCAGAGAAACTAATAAGACTAATAGACCATCCAATGCATCAGAAACATAATAGATTTGGAAAAGGGAGACTAAAGCGGAGAAACTTTGCAGAAATAGCTAAAGCAAAGATTTGCGAAGACCCTATGAACACCATAACAACACCAAAGCCCATCCCTACTGTACGCAAACCTACCTGGAAGCAGCATATCGTTCCAGAGGTGGTAAAAAATATACCAGGTATTGGAAACAAGAACAGCCAGACGGAAAAAGAAAGAAGAGACATAACCCTCAGGTGCATAGCGGAAAACTACCCAAGCATGGACTGGAGTCATGCATACACCGACGGTTCTATAACAAACACAACACAGAATGGAGGGGGAGGGATATTCCTGAGCCTAACAAACGATAGAAAAATAACACTGTCAGTGGCAACTGGAAAATTCTCAAGCAATTTCAGAGCGGAGGCAGAGGCATTGAAGGATGCAGTAGAAGCAATGATGACAGGCGAAAGCAATGAAAGCCAGATAGTCCTGTTTACAGATACCCTGTCCGTGGTTACAGCACTAAAAAGGCAGAAAAATACTGAACTTAATGATTTAAGAGCAGCACTCTGTCAACTATGCCAGCAGTCCGTACCAAAAAGAGTAGTGGTACAGTGGGTATCATCCCACTGTAACATTCAAGGCAACGATGAGGCAGACTCACTGGCAAAAGAAGGTGCAAGGTTATCACAATCAGATTCTAGTGGGACCTACGAAGAGTCCAAAAGGTTTGTTAGGACCAGATACATGGCCAAATGGGAAACAGAACATACTGGCTACACAAAAAATGATGCCTATTACCAGTTGAACAGAAGAGAGCAGGTCGTGGTCTTCAGACTCCGTATATGCCACAACAGACTGAGGTACCATCTATTCAATAAACTGAAGATAGGTGGTACTGACGAATGCACCTGTGGTACAGGGGAAATGACCGCTGAACATCTGCTGCAAAATTGCCCGACATACGAGGACCAGAGAAAGCACATGTGGCCATTACCAGTGTCAACACTAGACAAGCTCTATGGCAATGTCGACAGCCTCAGGATGACTGCTGCTTTCTTCGAACAAATTCAAGTTGACGTCTGACAGCGTACGAAGAAGAAGAAGAAGAAGAAGAAGAAGAAGAAGAAGAAGAAGAAGAAGAAGAAGAAGAAGAAGAAGAAGAAGAAGAAGAAGAAGAAGAAGAAGACGGCAAAACATTCTAATCAAAATTAGTCAGTATCAGGTGAAACATACAAATTAAGGCCCCACCTCACTTTCATGCAGATCGTTCTCGATACAGGGTGTTTCATGGCAGTCTGGATAAGTTAGCTGCCCATCGCAAGCGATAATAGCGACATCATCAGACGGTGTTCTTGATGATGTAGCATGCGTTGTATTTGGATTATAGCGAAGAAGAAGTGCGCTGGTCATCAACCTCACTCTCTGGTCCCTAGATACTTTGTACCAGGGGCAAGACTATCAGTCGAGACGACTAAGGGTAACTCAGGAAGCAGGCACTCAGATCTTACCTGAGCTCCTTTGGGACCAGATATCGCTTTGAAACTTCCGGAACTCGATTGCCCACCGTTTCCGTTCATCGTATCAAGAGGCGAGTACCTTACCTCTTGACTACAGCGGCCCCGGCAGTCTGAATAACGAGGTGGAGATCGATGTGATCCCCGTAGTAGTTGGCATCACGCAGATGGAGCCAGGCATAGCACAACCACATGGAGGATCTCGGTCCACCTCTATCAACACTCTCGGGATGTGAGGAAAGCTATTGCAGTTAACGCTCTTGTCAGGACGCACATAAGCGTGAATATACTTTTCGTGGGTATTCAACAACAACAAAAACAACGCCAATAACAACATCTCGTGGTAGAAAAGACGGGATCAAGTTACTAAGTAAGTCAATATTCATATGCCTTATACCGATTAATCCCATCATCAATATATGCCAATTTGTTTTACAATGTTTCAGGTAATACTGACAGCAGTCCCAGCCATGGTAACTCACCTGTGCCTTCCATTTTGCAGACCTGCTTTGCCGTGATGTTTGCAAAGTTATCAAGTTTATCTTGACAGTTATAATTTCAATGATTGAATGGGTTGGAGATTTTTATATGAATGGTGTCAATTGTTTCTTCTTTATGTACCCTGTTTTCCCCTGGCGATGCATAGAGTCGCCAGTTAACCTGCACACCGGGTAAAAATGTAAGGGTTGTTTCACAACAAACAATGACGTTGAGGATGGATTGTTAAATACTTCATCGTAAAAGGACTGAGTTTTGTGGGAGGTCGAGTGACCAATTTCCTCCCTTTTTCTGCATAACCTTGCCTTCCCTAACTGTGAGTTAGGTAGCTATTTACATTGGCCCTTATACGGCCGTTTCGCACCAAGAGTCGAATGCAGGTGGCGTTGATCTGTGATGATCGCTCATTTAGATTGGGATTCTGGATTCTTCAATAAAGTCCGCTGTCTCTTTCAGCGTCTCAATAGAACGGTACAGTCTGTACTCGAGGTGAGTGGACGTCAAGCATGTCCTACTTCTCAGATCTGTGTGCTGGGGGCAGTCCTGAAGTACAGGTGCTGCTGCCGTGTTAGAGTGCCTGCACTAACGTAGGCTTGTGGTACCTATCTTGAATTTGATGTATAGGTGGATCTCATTTTGTTGTGGTTAGTTCGGAGACGTATTATGTTAGCCTAGTCTTTTTTATACAGTTTGTAGTATCCATCATCTGCATGGTCAGACAATCAATCAATCAAAGCCCATCGCTCTTGTCGGTACATAGACCATTGACCCAATCTCGCCAGCATGCACGGCCCTGTTTTTCTTTCTTTTCGTTCTGTGTAACCATTTAATCATAGTTCCCTCTAACATTCTCTGTGTATTTTGATGTAAAACTAAGTCTAATTATCTCTCTCCATCTCTCTCTCTCTCTCTCCATCTCTCTCTCCCTTCCCTTGAGGATTCCATGGAAGAGTCTGCCTAACTATATTGGACGGTGTCATCCTCGACGCATGTCAGATTCTGCCCCATTTTCTTCTCTTAATTTGTTGTTTCAGTGGCTGTTTTGGGCTTATTTCCTCACCATGTTTTGCCACTGTATACAATTTGTCCTACCTAGACATCTGTTAACGATGGACTGGTGTCGTTTTTGTATTGTCGTTCTCCATGATTCATATCCAAACTCCAACGCAAGACTTGACACTGGCTTTGAATATTATAACTGTGGTGTGAATTTTGATTTCTCTTGATCCTCAAATGTTGTTCAGCGTCAGGAATACCTCTCTGGCCTTTCCAATTCTGATTCTTACATCTGCATATGTCCCTGGCATGTCAATTGTGATGTCTAGATAGGTAAGGGTATCCATCGCTTCCTCCAGCATGTTTAGTTCTGAGTTGATAGTGTTCCATTGAAGTAGCTTGGTTGTTTTTCATGTTGATATCCAGTTCTAATGTGATTAATTGCCCTTTCACCAGGTCAAGTTTATGTTGCCTTTGGCTATGGCTGTGGGACAAAAGTACCAGATCATCTGCGTAATCCAGGTCCTCTTATTGTGACTACAGTGCCCTCTGAATACCAGTTCTTATTACATCGTTTAATATCTTCATTTATAAAATATAGTCAACATCTGCCTGGTGTATGGGGTACTCTTCTTGCTACGTTACCTTGTACTCTCTTTTTATTATGGCTTTTACTTCTTCGTAGTTGACCAAGAATAACGTTTGAGGTTAAAGAGGTTGAGACATAATTGTAGTTGGTCACATCCTGTGAGGACGTGCAACCAACCCTCTAGACCCACATGTAAGGGTAGTTATGTGGTTTACATGATGATATCCTGGCGCTACACAACATTGTTCGATCGCGGTTGGGATATATACGAAATTCTTATTGGTTCATCTGCATCCACGCTGAAGATTTCAATTGTTGAATGTTATCTGTCCTCTTGAATTCTCTTTTGTGAAATCTGATGTCTAGAGACACATTGTTGTTTTTATTTATTTATTTCAGCTAGAGTACAGTGCAACCACTACTGTCAGCCTACATCTGGAGGTCTGTGTGTGTTAAGGCACTCATGTGTTTCTGGTGGTGGTGGTGGTTTCTGTAGCAATTTGTTTTACACGGCGATGATGTTAATCCCATGCACGACTCTCTTTAGTCGCCTTTTACAGCATGCATAAAGATGCAGTGATCCTATTCTTTTCTCCTCAGCAAGAGCAGGTAACTTCGTCTTACTTTGCTGCTGTTGTCGAAGCTGCTCATACAAAGTTATTCACTATTGAAAAGTTTTCTAGTGTCAGGTTACGGTGGTTCTTTTCATATCCCGAGGTGCACTGAAGGAGGTGGAGATGGGTCTTCCTGACTGTAGTACAATGCAAGGTTTCTTGTGCGGCTCACCCCTACGGGATCACAGTGTTGATTATCATCTTGCTGACCTGGTTGTGGTAGCACAAATAATCACCGTAGTAGTGAGCGTCACGGAGATGAAGCTAAGCATAGCACAACCGCGTGGAGGAGCAAGTCAACCGCCACCAGCAAGCTCGGGATGTCAGGAAAACTGCTACAACCCGCGACTCAACGTCCCTTTCAGACACACACAAAAGAGAGTAAACTTACTGATTGTGAGTATTCAACACCAACAACCTGCTTACATTTGCATTACAAAGACTCAAGTTTGGGTTTTGGTCAGTATGTTGCTCCTGACTGACTAGCGTTCACATCCATCTGTGAACTTTAAAGGTGACACTTACATAAGCTTCAATCAATCAATACATCTCACTCCTTTCGGAACATTGACCATTGACAACCCTCATCCAGCAAGTTCGAGCTTGAGCTGCAAGTTCTGCCTCACTACAGTTGAGATCTAGGGAACGAAGAACATTTTCGGTCTCTTCTTTTTATATTCTTTGGTCTTGCTCCCTTCCTCTTCCCGTGTGAATTCCACGTCATGATCTATTTGACCACGTTTGATGAGGCTTTCTGCAGCGTATGCCATATGTAAAACCATTTCCTCGGCTTGATATGTTGCTTGACGGATTGTTGATGACTCCTTTTCCAAAGGTCTTCATTCTTCACTTCCCCATGTCTTGCCAACCTATAACCATTATCTTACAAAGACAATTATTGACGAACGACTGGAGTTTATTTTGTATTACCTTTGTATTACCTCCAAGTTTCTACGCTGTACAGGAGTACTGACATTGGAGTTAAACAATCTATTTTTATTATTAATCTTCATTTATCTGTTCCCATATATTATTCATAATCTGGAATGGCTTGGCTTGGCTTCGCTCGTTCTCAATCTCCCACTACCAAACACTGAAAGGGCTTAAGTAGCAGAATGTAGTCCAAAGAACGGAATACGTTGTGTCGTAGTTTACAGCTTGACTGCGATATTTGCACCCTTCAGTTCAACACATCCAACTTCAGCAAGCATTTTGTAACGTTGAGTAACGGTTAGCATTCCCTCTTCGATCCCTTCTCCTTAGCCAGTCTGCCCTTCTGCAGCCTGTTATCCAGTATCACCGCGTGGAGGTTTAGAAGGGTCTTGTCAGCTCTGGTTCGCTGGCCCTGACGCTAGCAGTCAGTTATGGGTCGCTGACCGCTGCAGCTCATGCGCTGCTCAGCATCTTGATCCCATAATATGGAATGATGTCCCTGCCTTTCCAATTCTAGCTCTTATATCTGCTTCTGTGCCCCCTGAAGCATTAATAGTGCCGCCCAAATTAGCGAAAGTGTCTACCTCTTCCAGTGCCACACCTACGAGCATGACTGACTCTTTGTTTTTGGTGTTACATCAGCCTTGTGCCTACCACCTAATGCAACAACTTTTTATGACTAAATTTGTGTAAGCAATGCCAAGAGTCTACACCTTTATGTCAAGTGCTGTTAATGGCTCACACGTCCGAAATCCTCTTCTTCTTCTTCGTTCTCAAACTCCCGCTACCAAGCCCTGAAAAGGGTTTAGCAAGTAGCAGGATGTTGACCGGAGAACGGAATCCGTTGTGTCGTAGTGTACAGTTTGACTGAGATATTTGCACCTTTTCGTCCGACACATACGACTTCAGCAGGAATTTTTGGGTACTGGGTTAGCCTTTCCTGTTCGATCTCTTTTTCTTGATCAAGCTGCCCTGTTACAGCCTGTTATCCAGTATCACCACGTAAAGCCTTGGCATATTTGGGTCGCTGGCCCTGAGGCTAGAAGTCAGCTTTGGGTCGCTGGCCCAGACGCTTGCTGTCAGTGTCCCTGACGCTAGCAGTCAGTTTTGGGTCCCTGACTCTGGCTCTAGCACTCAGCTCTGGGCAAGTGGCCCTTACGCTAGCAGTCAGTTTTTGGTCGCTGACTCTGGCTCTAGCACTCAGCTCTGGGTCAGTGGCCCTGACGCTAGCAGTCAGTTTTTGGTCGCTGACTGCTACAGCTCATGCACTGCTCAGCATCTTGATCCTACTTCAGTAACTAGTACAGCCCGTTTCCAGGGTCGATGCGTGTAAGCGGAATAGGACCTTGGTCAGCTGTGGTTTACTGACCCTGATGCAAGCAGCCAATTACGAATCGCTGGCTGCAGTCATATCATGCACTGCTGCAGTCATCTCATGCACTGCTGCAGTCATCTCAGGCACTGCTGCATCTTGGTCCCCAATAAGATATTTGAATTACCCCACATCTTGTTAGCACTTTTTCCCCGCCATTCCGGTCGTCTTTTCCTGCAACCATTCCCATAGTTATTGCCCTTTCCATGGCCCACTCTCCTCTCATTGTCCAATTTTAATTAAATCATATTTTTTTCATCCCCAAGTTCTATATCTTGGAGTAAAGATTCAACCATTGCGCCCTACCAAGCATGTAGTAACACGTAAATAAGATGCTGTGCGTAAATGAACAGTAAACGCGTCGTGTAAAACGAACTGTTCATCAAGCAACCATCGCTACAAGAGTACGTCGAGTACTTTGTCACAGGCTTCCCTTAAGGAGGGACAGCGACAATGGTAACTGTATGTTACTTTATGAGTAAAATTTGAACAAGTTGAAAATATATATTTCGTTTATTTATAATAATTTATTGTATTTGTAAATATTGTGCTCCCTGCGAATGATTTGGTCACCACTCTACAAGACAATTAAATAAAGCTTGGACGCTATATGCTATTGCAAGCAATGGTGGTTAGTTCCCTGCATTTGGTGAAACATAGATCTAACATCCCATATGGTGAAACAGATCTTCAATATTCCTTTGGTGAAACATAGATCTAACATTCCATTTGGTGAAACATGGATCTAACATTCCATTTGGTGAAACATAGATCTAACATTCCATTTGGTGAAACATAGATCTAACATTACATTTGGTGAAACATAGATCTAACATTCCATTTGGTGAAACATAGATCTAACATTCCATTTGGTGGAACATAGATCTAACATTGCATTTGGTGAAACATAGATCTAACATTCCATTTGGTGGAACATAGATCTAACATTCCATTTGGTGAAACATAGATCTAACATTCCATTTGGTGGAACATAGATCTAACATCACATATGGTGAAACATAGATCTAACATTCCATTTGGTGAAACATAGATCTAACATTCCATTTGGTGGAACATAGATCTAACATTCCATTTGGTGAAACATAGATCTAACATTCCATTTGGTGAAACATAGATCTAACATTCCATTTGGTGAAACATAGATATAACATTCCATTTGGTGGAACATAGATCTAACATTCCATTTGGTGAAACATAGATCTAACATCACATATGGTGAAACAGATTTTCAATATTCCATTTGATGAAACATATATCCAACATTCTATTTGGAGTGGAACATAGGCTCAACACCCCATTGGGTTCAACATTGGATTTGGCGAAACATAGATTCAACGCTTCATTTTGTGAAACATGGGTTCAACACCCCATTTGGTGAAACATAGGTTCAACACTGTATTTGGTGAAACATAGGTTCAACACTACATTTGGTGGAATATAGATCCAACATTTCATTTTGTGAAACATAAGTCCAAAACGGCATTTGGTGAAACATAGATCCAACACTACATTTGACTCAACCTAACCAGCTATTAGGAAAGTATAATTCTAGTTATTTTAAGTTCGGGTTCATGGATATTGTTTTTTTTTTGTGATGTGGCTGCCAACCCTTTACACAACCCTCTTTGGTCGCATCTTACGACATGCAAGGAAGGAAACAGTGGCCCTGTTTTGCTTTCCGCGAGAACCATTTGCGTGGTGAATAATATTATCCATTGGCAAGGTTTTTTTTGTTTTATTTTTGTAATGAAAAAATATAATTTATTGAAGTGTCTATATATAAATACTCCAACATTTAAAAAAATGAAGAACTTTTCCTAGCGTGTGGTTTCAGTCTTAAACTCAAACGACTCGACCACATGAAGGTTGGGTTCGTGCAACAATAACCATTTGAATTCAAGTTATTGGAATAAGGTCCGCTTGCAGTTAATTTAATGGAACAAAGTCCACTTGAACAAGGTCTGTTTGAAGTTAATATAATGGAACAAGGTCCACTTGAACAAGGTCTGTTTGAAGTTAATTTAATGGAACAAAGTCCACTTGAACAAGGTCTGTTTGAAGTTAATTTAATGGAACAAGGTCCACTTGAAGAAGGTCCGCTTGAAGTTAGTTTAATGGAACAGGGTCCGCTTGAAGTTAATTTCAATTAACAAACTGCGCCTGAAGTTAATTTAATTTAATGCAGTGCACCTGAAGTTAATTGGTACGAGAGTTACTCGAAGTTAATTAAATGGGACATGGTCATAATGAAGTTAAGTTAATGGAACAAGGTCCGCTTAAAATTTATAAACGGAAGAAAGGTCCCATTGAAGTTAAGACAAAAAGGAACATGGGTCGTTTCAAGTTAATTTAACGAACCCGTTTAAATCTAATTTAATGCAACAACGACGGCTTGAAGTTAAGTTAAGGGAGCAATGATGTCTTGAAGCTAATGTAATGAAACAATACATATTTGACGTTAAGTTAATGGAATAATGGTTGCTTGTAGCTAAGTTAATGAAAAGACCGCTTGGTATTAATTTAATTAAGCAATACCCGTTTGATTATAGGTTAATGGCCAACGTCCGTTTGAAGTTAAGTTAATGGACCAAGAGTCGCTTGCAGTTAAAATAATGCACCAAGAGCGCTTGAAGTCAAATTAATTTAACAATTGTCATGACACCTAGTTAGTTGAGCAAGGGTAGTCTAAGTCAAGTTAACTGTCAAATAGCCACATCACGTCAAGCAAAGGTAATTTACCAAGGACCGCACAAATCAACTTCATTTACAAATACCAGTGTTAGTTTATGTTAATTGATTAAGAGCAACACAAATTAAGATAATTGGCCAAAAGCCGATGAAATCAAGTTATTCGGCAAATATGCTGTTGAAATCTAGTTAATTGACAATTGGACTGTTGAAATCAAGATAATTGACAATTGGACTGTTGAAATTAAGATAATTGACAAATAACCCCATGACATCAAGTTAATTGACTAATTGTCACTTGCAGGTTAAGTCCCACGGCCCGAACCAAGACAATTCTTGTTAGCAGAATCAACCACACTGAAGTGGCGCCTGGGTTGAAACAAAACCTTAGAAGCATGTCGCAGAAGACAACTAAAGAAAGGTATGCATGGGCCAGCAACCTCAGCATGTAAAACCATTGCTATTGAAACCACCCATTGCAAATGTTCGGATACATGTTTCCTATAAAGTACTGGTGGTCTTATGCTCAGCGGAGCTAAATAAAACAAGCCATCACAGTAAAACCTGCATACTTGTCTTTAATAACGACATTTTAATCTGAAGACAAGTTCAATTGTCCAATGATCGCACCCACAGTAAAAATAGCAAAAGGGGCTTGAAAGCAACATTTTGGTACGGAGACAAGTTCGATGGTCTAAGAAACGTTCCCACGGTCAAACTTGCATGCTTATTTGGTTGCAAGAATTGTATTTGAACGTGTTGTTCTGTGTAAAACTGATATTTGTAAACTATTTATTTATAATTCACTTGTGCAATTTGTCACTTATTAAAATAACCGTCCTTCTCCATAAATCTCACTTAATCGTTGTTGTTTTTTATTTTCCTAATGAAACTATTTGAATTTACGTGTTATAATATAGTGAAAGGTAAATGTTTGTCCCAAAATAGTTACACTACTGTCGGAAAATGAAGTTGTTTGAGACTTCAATAAGGGTTTGTCCCAAAGTAATTACACTACTGTCGGGAAATGAAGTTCTTTGAGACTTTAGTAAGGGTTTGTCCCAAAGTAATTTCACTACTGTCGGGCAATGAAGTTGTTATAGACTTCAGTAAAGGTTTGTCCTAAAATAGTTAGTAAGAACAAATAAATGAAAACAAAATTACAGTTAATTCAAATAAATTTAATTAAAACTAAAAAATGGGTATGTCAGATACAGCACCAAGACGAAAACACAAACGAAACCTACGTTACCATCAATAGGCCTTCATCAGGTACAACAAATAAGAACAATACTGAACTAGCGAATCAAAGATGAAGAGATGAATACATGTATGGAGGATGTCAACATATAAGGGAAAAATATTGTGCTTATCTGATAAATCTCACATCATTACTTATCAGGTTGGAAGCTGGACTCCAACTGACATTATTAATGTCGGTGATTGAAGTTGTTAGAGACTCCAGTAAAGGTTTATCCCACAGTAGTTCCATTACTGTTGGACAATGAAGTTGTTAGAGACTCCAGTAAAGGTTTATCCCATAGTAGTTCCATTACTGTTGGACAATGAAGTTGTTAGAGACTCCAGTAAAGGTTTATCCCATAGTAGTTCCATTACTGTTGGACAATGAAGTTGTTAGAGACTCCAGTAAAGGTTTATCCCATAGTAGTTCCATTACTGTTGGACAATGAAGTTGTTAGAGACTCCAGTAAAGGTTTATCCCATAGTAGTTCCATTACTGTTGGACCATGAAGTTGTTAGAGACTCCAGTAAAGGTTTATCCCATAGTAGTTCCATTACTGTTGGACAATGAAGTTGTTAGAGACTCCAGTAAAGGTTTATCCCATAGTAGTTTCATTACTGTTGGACAATGAAGTTGTTAGAGACTCCAGTAAAGGTTTATCCCATAGTAGTTCCATTACTGTTGGACAATGAAGTTGTTAGAGACTCCAGTAAAGGTTTATCCCATAGTAGTTCCATTACTGTTGGACAATGAAGTTGTTAGAATCTTAAGTAAAGGTTTGCCAAAATTGCAGTTCCATTACCGTCGGGGAATGAAGTTGTTAGAGACTTCAGTAAAGGCTTGTTCCACAGTAGTTACACTACCGTCGGTGAATGAAGTTGTTAGATACTTCAGTAAAGGCTTGTTCCACAGTAGTTACACTACTGTCGGGGAATGAAGTTGTTAGAGACTTCAGTAAAGGCTTGTTCCACAGTAGTTACACTACTGTCGGGGAATGAAGTTGTTAGAGACTTTGCATATTAAGACACAGCTTGTGGAGCGTGTAGTCGACAGTGAGATGGCTTGCTAAGACTGGGATTGCATCGCCCCAGGGTTCGAAATCACGGACAGACAAAAATTCGGGCTTTGTGTGTTCCTGTTACGACTGCTCTTCCAGTCAACCCAGTTGTAAATAGGTACCAGACGTATAAGTTGTGGAAGGTATAAACAGTAAGGAAGGGAGCTGGTCACCCCACCTAACATAGTCTGCGGCTTAGTCCATGAAGCGTTATCTTCATCCACGTCGACAGTTGTTGCCATGGAACCCACCTTGACCTTTACTGTTTGAGCTAAGATGACGAGTTTCTATTCTCTCTGTCTTTTACCTTCCTAGTCGTATGTTTCCTAGTCCATTTACAGCTGGGTCTATTAGAGCGAACTACTAGCAGGTTCGTATCCCGTTCCTACGCCGTGAGTGCTCTATCGTTAGTTAAATACCTTCTCTAAATGTTATTCTAGTTATAATACATTTGTATATCACCTGCGGCCATTTGGTAAGGCTAGGCTGGTCACATGTTTGCCGGCTGGCCTCGTGTTTAAGACCCAGGATCTACATGATCCGTTAAACACGTTCAGTAATTGTATCTAAGATATGTATCGTTGTCGTTGTTGTTGTTGTTTAATGTCCACAATGAGTACGTTTACTATTTTGTGCCCCCTGAAAAGGAGGTTAAGTGACGAGTTGAAGTAGCTACCTTCACAAACCCTGAGCACCCTTGTATGCATGTCCTATAAGGCATCTGTGAGACTAACCGATGCACAGTCATTAAATCCTACAATAACAATGCACTGAAAGAATTGAATGCAGCATTGGCGCGAAAATGTCTCAATAGTTTCATAAGGCAGTAATTCAGTAAATACCATCACATTGTAACATCAAGGGAAGCGAGGTCGACAATCTAGCTAAAAAGAGAGCGAAACTGATTCAGGAAGAAGGTTTAGTTAACTATGAAGAAGTGAAAGGCATAATAAATTGCTAATACAATGTAAAGTGGCAGGAAGACTAACCCAAATTACACGCAAATGACGAATATTATAAACTGTTCACAAGATATCGGGTTATCATACTTGGTCTCTGAACTGGGTAGAGCAGAATAAGCCAATTTCAAGGTAGGTACCACCAACCTACACTAATGCGGCCTGGCGAACATGACAGCAGGCATGTATCTCATGACTGCCCCCAGCACACAGATCTGATGAGAAGGATGTGGTCTACGCCCACGCTCCTCGAGGAGAAACTGTACGACGGTATCTAGAAAAAACAGCAAATTGTATTGAAGAATCCGGAGTCCTAGTCTAAATCAGCAATGATCGAAGAAGAAGAAGAAGAAGAAGAAGAAGAAGAAGAAGAAGAAGAAGAAGAAGAAGGAGAAGGAGAAGGAGAAGAAGAAGGAGACAAAGAAGAAGAAGAAGAAAAAGAAGAAGAAGAAGAAGAAAACATGAGATCTAAAGAAGATTGGGAATAGCTCTGGTCAGCTTTTCATGTAGAATAAAGTGCTAGAAACCTCACTGCAAGAAAACATGATTATATGAACACATGATTATATGAACACATGATTATATAAACACATGATTCTTACAATTATGACAACTGTAGTTGTGACTATGTGCTTCTATTGTAGCTAGAAATTAAAGATCACAAGAAGAAGAATACGCAAATGAAAATTAACAAAGTGCAAATTAAGGAACGAGGCAATTTTGTCTTTTTTTGTTGTAATCTCAAAAAGTATAGTAGGTATGGAAATATTGCCATATTTCATTATTACGATATGATTCGCACAATATCCAACTGATAATCTCAATTCAGATGTCAGGAAAATGGCTCTATATAAAGTTGAGACGTGACACGTAACAAAGTCGGCAGTCATGAATAATGCTCAGGAACCTTTTGTCCACATCTGTATCCTGGAGAGACTGGCAGCCAAGGTTCATCAGATAAGCATTAGGGAGCTGGGAAAGGATAATCAATACCACGAAGATAAGGCGATAAGCTGGGGAAAGGGAATGGATGAGGCAGGAGCATCTAGAGCAGTGCTTCTCAACCTGGGTGCTACCGCACACAAGTGTGCGATTTTAGCTTTCAGTTGGGTAGTGGCAGAATAATTGTTTTTGTTTGTCCATCGTTTCCGAAGAGGACCACATTGTCATCTGTAAATCCTGGAGTGGGTTCTTCTTCTTCTTCTTCTTCATCGTACGCAGTCAGACAGTAACCATTATTTTTTCGAAAAAAAGCAGCGGTAATCCTGAGGCTGTCGACACTGCCATAGAGCTTGTCTAGTGTTGCCACTGGTGATGGCCACATCTGCTCTCTCTGATCCTCGTATGTCGGGCAGTTTTGCAGCAAATGTTCAGCGGTCATTTTCCCGGTACCACACGGGCATTCGTCAGTGCCACCTATCTTCAATTTGTTGAATAAGTGGTACCTCAGTCTATTGTGGCCAGTGCGAAGTCTGAAGACCACGACCTGCTCTCTTCTGTTCAACTGGTAATAGGCATCGTTTTTTGTGTACTGAAGTGGGTTCGTATGTGGCTCATAAAACTAATCCGAGCCCGAAAGCGTATGTCCCACTGAGGGCACAGAAACACTGTCTGGCCGTCAGACGGAGGCAACTCGTCTCTTGCCCTTCGTGTCGCTCGTCTTCGTGCAGCTTCCTTGAGTTCCGTCTGCTCCACATGTGTGGCGCCAGAAGAGACCTTACCACGCCAGGTAGAGCGACTAGCAGCAATGCCCTTCCAACTATCATGGTCAATGTCGCAGTTCCCCAGAGAGAAGAACGGCATGCTGTATTAAAAGCATAATCTAAAGAAAATATCGCAGAATACTATAACAACCTTCTATACAACATAACCTGGGGAAAATATCGCAGAATACTATAACAACCTTTTATACAACATAACCTGGGGAAAATATCGCAGAATACTATAACAACCTTCTATACAACATAACCTGGGGAAAATATCGCAGAATACTATAACAACCTTCTATACAACATAACCTGGGGAAAATATCGCAGAATACTATAACAACCTTCTATACAACATAACCTGGGGAAAATATCGCAGAATACTATAACAACCTTCTATACAACATAACCTGGGGAAAATATCGCAGAATACTATAACAACCTTCTATACAACATAACCTGGGGAAAATATCGCAGAATACTATAACAACCTTCTATACAACATAACCTGGGGAAAATATCGCAGAATACTATAACAACCTTCTATACAACATAACCTGGGGAAAATATCGCAGAATACTATAACAACCTTCTATACAACATAACCTGGGGAAAATATCGCAGAATACTTTAACCTTCTATAAAAGCATAACCTTAGGAAAATATCGCAGAATACTATAAAAACCAACAAAAGTTCACATTTTGAGTACCTGTGTTTTTCTCGTGAAAGTATATGTATGTGAAACATGGTCAGTTATACAAACCTCGAGTTCTTCCGTTCGAAATGTAATAGAAAGGTCTTCAGAATTTCTTAAACCGAAAAAAGAAGAATTTAGACATTAAACAAGAGTTAGACATAGAGGAGAACTAGTTCATAAAGTTCATCATGAACAGAAAATTGAAATACATTGACTACATCAAAAGACACAACGGTCTTGAAGGAAAGGAAGACTAACGTCTGGTCAGGCAAAATATACTGATCCGATATATTAATCAGGGTCAGGAAAAACGTACAGGCCAAGATCCTTACCTTGTCTTCCTCGTAGCCCTTCCTGGAAATGGGCTGTTTTCACGGCAGCTTGACTAACAAAGTAAGCTATCGACGTGATCCCCGAAGTATTAAGCGACACGTAGATGAAACTAAGCACAGCACAACTACCTGGAGAACTCTTGTCTACCTTCATCAGCACGCACAAGATGTGAATAAAGCTACGACAATTCGCCACTTAACGTCTTTTCGTGGCGCACAAAATAGTAATCCTTCTCATTGTGGTCATTCAACAATAACAACAGTCTTGAAACAGCGGTAATGGAAGGTATGGGGTTTTATTTTCCCCTTCAATGGCGCATTTTACATTTGCATATGTCATTATCTTTCAATGAGGTTTTGTACAAAATGCAGCCAGAGCAAAAAGAAACAATCAACTGAATATCATAATGAATTTTTACATGGTATTTACAAAAATATACACGCAGACATATGTACACACGTATACACAAACACACATACATCACAGTTCCAGGCAACACGGAGGCATCTCTGTCTAAAAACATTTATCTTCATCCATCCATCACTTCTGCATACAACTTTCCATACATTACTGATTCTCCCACACACATGGGTACTCATGCATACACATTTATCCACATGTACAAGCATACACACTATTTACATAAATATTTTCATCCTAGTACCCGTGTGTTCACTTACACACACCATACATTCTCGTTCACACTCACTCGTACAAAAATCCATATATATCTATCTTTTGCTCCCAGGCAGTCCGTAGGTCCTGCCCAGAATATTCACAGATCGTGAAACATCTGGGCAAAGAACCTACTCATCCCCATAAATAAAGATAGAAAACTGCCTGGGTTAAAGGTGTGCCCGTGGTAGAGAGCTCTGCACCGACAGGTCCATACTAAATATCTGAACTCTGCCAGTATTGTTAGGAGTTTGTTTTGTGTGTCTCTATCTGTCCATGGAAGTGTATGAAGCATTATGGCTCTAAACATGTCTACTTTTATTTTAGTAAATTTGCTCATTATTTGTCTAATTTTACCTAGTGTTGTGCTGACTACTTTACAAAGATAGAATAAATGATTTTCTGTTTCTTGTATGTTTCTGTTGCAAAGATGGCATTTTTGTGTTACGTGTCCTAGCTGGGTTTGAGTTTGTTTACGTATTGGTGTTGTTCCGAAAATTAGTCTGTAAGTAACTTCTTTAATGTGTGGTGATACTTTAATGTTGTGTAGATTACAAAAGTTATGTGTGTAATTAGTTATAAAATACCCATATCCTCGTTTAATCCTATCTTTAAGTGGGGGTTCCTGTAATAATATAAGTTTTTTGTAAATCGTGTCTGGTTTTTGTGTGAGTAATGTTTCGTTTCCTGTAATGTGTCTAATGCATTGTTTGTAGAACATTGGTATTTTGGTAAAGCAGTGTGGGATATTGTTATTTAACTTGCATAATTTAGTTATCTTTAGTCCTAAATAATAATGGGATAGTGGGTATTCATTAGGGTATTTTATGATTTCTTGTACAAATTTTATTCTTAGTGATTGTATTTTAATTGTTGTGTCTTGTAGGGCGATCCCACCTCGATTTTTTTCTTGCATTAATGTTTTAGATTGGATATTATGTACTGTGTTGCGGAATATGAAACTTCTAACTGCTTTATTTATTTCTTTGATTGCGGTTAGGGGTGGGCATAATATGTTTGCGACATATATTATTTTGGGTATTATAACTGAGTTAACTATTATTATGCGCCCAAATATTGTTGTAATTTTGTATTCAAATTTTTTGAGGATGTTTTTAGTATTTACAGTAATCTTTTCCCATATTTCTTTATTAGGGTCAAGTGGATTTGCAGGGTATATTATTCCATATATTTTAATTTTGTTTACTTGATTTAGTTGAAAGGGAAAATCGAATTTATTTTTCCACTTGCCAATCCCCATTATGGATGATTTTGGGATATTAATTTTGGATCCGCTTTCTGTGCCGAATTGTGTGAAGGTGTTTAGGATATTTTTAATTGACCTACTATTGGATTGAAAGAAAGCGGTATCGTCCGCGTAAGCTATTAATTGTTGTTCCCCAGACCCCGGTACATGGGTCCCTACTATTTTTGGGTCCTGTCTAATCTTCTCTAGTAGGGGCTCCAAGACTAGGGTATACAGTGTTGGGGACAGCGGACACCATTGCCTGACTGATCTTGTTAGGGGGAAACTATCTGTTAACTGATGATTAATCATTATTTTGCTTTCGGGTCTCTTATATATTATTTTTATCCAGTTGGTGAGGTATTCCCCAATGTTATTTTTATTTAATATTTCGTGGAGAAAAGAATGTGAGACTGTCGAAAGCTTTTTCTTGGTCAATTGAGAGAATTGCTGATTGTATGTTTTTGTCGCTAGTATATTGTATAATGTCTCGTAGGAAATGTGCATGTTTACTGATTTTCCTATCCTTTATGCTACATTGTTGGTCTTTATGTACTAGATGTTGCATAAATGGTCTAATCTTTAGTGTGAGGGCTTTGGTCAGAATTTTGTAGTCTACGTTCAGGAGAGAAATTGGTCTGTAGTTTTTGGCCTCTAGCTTGTCACTGTCAGGTTTAGGGATCAGTGTAATGTAAGCTTCATTAAGGCTATTTGGCAATTCGCCTGTTTCAAATGCTTCATTTAAAACTTTTAAAAGGGTGGGTCCAATACTGTCGAAGAAGGTTACGTAAAACTCGACGGTCAAGCCGTCAGAGCCTGGGCTTTTGTTTTTCTGAAAGGAGTCGAGTGAGTTTTTTAAGTCAATTAAAGACAGGGGTGTACTGATGGCATCCCTGTCTGTGTCACTCAACTGCTTTGTATACCCAGAAAATTTTCCGCACTCAGTGTGCGTGGTATTCTCTGCAGAATACAACGTCGTGTAGTAGTCATGAAAGGTCTGTCGTATTTCGTGGGGTTCAGTTAAAATTTGTCCTGTTGGTCCCTTGATTTTGTGTATTTGTCGTGTACGTTGTATGTTCTGTTCTACCGCTAGGTACTGTTGTGTAGGGTTTTCCTGCAAAAGTACTGGTAATTTAGCTCTTAATTGGGCCCCTTGTAGTTTATAATTATCGATTTTGTCTAATTCGTCCTGTAAAAGTTGAATTTGGGGTAGGTTTTTGTCGATTAGTTTTGTCATTTTTATAGCATCTTCAATGATCTGTCTATTGCGTTTTGTATTTCTGTGTATTTGTTTTGAAATTGTCTGTGTGCGGTCCCTGATTGTGCTTTTAATTAAATCCCAATAACTGTTTAGGTTTGTGTCTGGTAGGTGTTCTGTGAGATCTCTTATTAAATTGGATATGGTTTTTACAAAATTGTTGTTATTAAGTAGTGAGTTGTTGAATTTCCAGTGTTGTGATTGTGTGTGACTATTTGATATGTGTGTGCCGTTAACTATAATAGCTACTGCTTTGTGGTCTGTAAAGGGGGTTGTGTCTATGTGGTGTATTTGATTAACTGTGTATGTTTTTGGTGTGTAAATCCTATAAATTCTAGTGTGTGTTGTACCGTGCTATGAGTGGGTTGTATGAGTCGTGTCTGTTCCATTAGGGTAAGTATTCCTGTATGCGTCTTTAAGGTTATTTTTGTCTAACATTATTTCTAAATTTGTTGTTCGTGTTTTTCTTGTCTGTGTACGTGATGTGTCTAAGTTACTTAGTGTGCAATTGAAATCCCCAGCAAGTATCATGTTTTGATTTTTAAAATGTTGTTCTATTGTTTTTATTAGGTTCTCATAAAAGGGTGTTTGTTGTAGAGGTTTTGCTGGGGCGTAAATGTTAATTAAAGTGTTTGTCTGTACTGTCCTGTGTATTGTGTACCTATACTATCTGTATTCTGCCCTCTGTATCCCTGTGACTATGTGAGACTATCCATTCGTCAGATGTTTGTAGAATGGCTACGCCTGTGTGTTTTCCTAAACTAAACCAACTATTTTTTAAGCCTAGTGTTGTTGTGATTTGTTTTGCATGTATAATTTCGTGTATGTGTGTTTCTTGTTAAAAAATGAAATCAGGTTTATATTTCTTTATTATGTTGACTACGTGTTGTTGTTTGTGTTTTAGTCCGTTAATATTAATAGAAATATTGTGTTTGGAGTTTAGTGTAGACATTGGGCGGATACAAAGTATTGGGCCTGTCGGGGCAGCAGCTCTCCACTGACTAGGGTCAGATAGGGATGCTGAAATACATGTGGGGGGAAACATGTGAAAATAAGTAACAAAGTAAAGAACAACAATTTCTTGGGATTATACGATGGTCGCCCACTTGGGTGGGCGAGCCCTGCTAACATTTAATAACAACAACAGCAACAATGATAATAATAATAGTAATAGCAATAATAATAGTAATAACAATAATAATAATGATAACAATAACACAACACACCACCGCATTTAAACAAATACACATCTACACTAAACTCGCACACAAAAGGTTTTTTTTCTCTAGAACTCTGTGAAGGCTCCTAACAGGCGTCTCTGTAAACAAAGTTAAATGTCAACATTGACCGCTGGACAAGGACGTGAGTATCCCTTCTGTGGCTGGGTCACTACTCAGTCCTTGCCCAGCTCCAGCCCGTCCATCATTGTTGTCTAGAGCAGACGGCCCGGCTCGCCGTCGTCCGAGCTAATGTCCTCCAGCCTCAGTGAGGGCATGGGAGACATCTGGTCGTCGGTGTCCCGACTTGGCGGGGACACCGGACCAACGCTGTCTGTCCACTCCTGTGACGGCTCTGGTGACGGCTCCGGCGACGGCTCTGGTGACGGTGACGGTTCTTGGGCCAGTTCCGGTCCCGGTTTTGGGGCCGGTTCCGGCACGGGCTCTGGCAGGGTCTCTGGCTCCTGTTCTAATGTCATTTCTTCGGGGGCCGGTGGTGTGTTGCCGGTCCCCATTTTGGTGGCTGGAGGAGAGGAACTCCTCTAATGGAAGGTATGGCGCCAGACATGTGACCTGAACGACGTTCTGAAAAGGACATGTAACACGGTGGTAACAACATCCAAAATACAGTGAGCGATCACGGCGTTTTCTTCAATGAAATGAAATTTAGATTTTAGTGGGCGGTAAGAAAAATGGATCATGTTATGACTTTGTCTCTCACAGTTCGCCAAGATCGTTAGAGATGTCGCACATGTCAGCAGGACATTCCTATTCGTTCTGGCACATGGCTAGAGGGCACCTAACCCTAACCAAAACGGAACACACAGACACATGATAGATTCCTACATGTGTGAGTTTCTGTGGCGACATCGGAATAAAGTCCGTCAGTTAGACCCGTTCACCAATATTCTGCAGGACATCACAAAATTTTGGCGTCCTGTAGCTAGACACTTATTATTATTTTTGTACGGAAAACCGTGTGGTCATTGAATGGTATAAAATTTCAGAATGGCTGAATTAACGCACAAGAACCGAAAAATGTACCCTTAAATGTTGTAAACGCGGCAGTCAGGTATAAAAAGGTTGAAGCGCCCTGATCTAGAGGGTTCCTTCAAAGATCACCAGGAAGGAAGGTCCAAACCTCAACAAAGGGTGATGGACATGTCAATGAAAGCAAAGCAAAGATTGGATCATTTCCAAACAAACTAGAAGTTTCTTGAGGCGATTAAGAATTAAATCGAAATTCTTTACAGAACATAGAGTAAGAAAAACCATACAAAATCTTCATCAGCGCTACAATACTAAAAAAGGATCGTGTGAAAAGAAAGCTCCCAGCGAAAAGATAAATGTGAAATGATCATCAACTTTGAGAAACATAAATCAAGATTAAGACAGAATCACAATAAAACAATATGACACGAAAGCTTGGTACAAGAAAGAAATCTAAAACCACATTAACAAAGATAAACGACAGAGCTGTGCGTCATCGATTCGTGATTGTGCTCCAGTTGAAGTATACAGTCACTACAACAGCAGGTCTCTTTAAAGCAAGTCTGTCTCCAAACATTGTCTATGGCGATTTCAATAGCAATGGTTAAACATGATAAGGAGGACAAATACCCCATACACGCCTACCCCTTATATACCTGTTACGACATCATTGAAAGGTTAATGTGATTATATTCTTTTCATCCGGGTTCCATTAGGGTCATTAATTCCAGAACAGAAGCAACGAATAACAAATCGCAGAATGCAAAATACAACGCTTTAATTTAGCTCATAGTATTTGGCAACCAAAACAAAGAATTTAACAAAGTTTGTACCCAATGTCAGCTCTTCTTCTTCTTCGATCGTTCTAAGTCTTATACAGTAAAAAGTTCAGATCCAATTACTCTTCTGCGGGCATCTCATATAACTATTGATGCTTATTCCGATGAATGGATACATGTATGTACTGATGGATCTGCATTTAAGGTCACCATCTACGCAGGTGTTGATGTCTATATTCAATACCCAGACAGATCATATGTGTACAGTTTCTTTAGTATTCCTCCATCTGCTTCCCAATTTGTGCCTGTCATTTCATCCCGACTGCCATTCTTTGTCTTGCTCTCATTCGGTTTTTCTGGATCTGAGTTTCCTATGTCATGCGCCAATCAAATGTGATGCCCAAGTAGTTTGGGTTGTCGTTCAGCCGCAGACATGTGCCATTAAGACTTAGTTTGGTGTTCTGTGGTTTATTTGAAAGGGAGAATATGGTACATGTTCTTTTTTTCTTTATTTATTTTGACCAGCCATGATTTCGTCTACTCCTACAGCACCCTAATGTTTGTTGTGGTGAGGTTTTCTTCAGAAGTCCACAAAACCAAATCGTCTGCAAACATGGAGCTGTGGACTCTTTTTGGTATATTCTTTGTTATGTTGTTTATATACACAAGAAAACGTGTGGGTGACAGTACTCTACTTTGGGGTACTCTCTGCTCTAGTGTCACTTTCTTGCTCATCTGCCCCTGCACTTGAACTCTGGCTGTTCTGTTTTCGAGGTTGTGGTTGATTCCTCTGTACACTTTTCCAGATACTTAGCTTCTTTATAGCTTGACTTTAAGTCCCTCTTTCCAGACCTTGTCGAATGTCTTCTCTAGAACCACCCAAACCACTGCTGTATGGGTTTTCTCTTGGTAAGTATCCTCTATTTCCTGCGCTGTGAGAGTGATCTAGTCCTCAGTGGTTCTGCGTTGTCTAAACCCTGAATGTTGCGGAATTAGTATGTGCTTTGTTTCCAGGTTCCACATCATTCCGGTCTTTATCATGCGCTACATCGAAATGTCATATTCAAGAACTGCAGAAGGAAAATTAGAAGAGAGATTAGGAAGGACAGCAGGCAGCATATTTTGGACACTTGCAACAGGATAGAAGAGTTGCAAAGACAATGGAAGGTAGGGGACGCGTTCCCATAAATCAGAATACTCAATGACGAGTTTAAACACGATGGCGAAGGTAATACTGACATACAGCAAGGATATACTCTAGAGATGTAAGCAATATTGTACGAAGACAAAGAGGGAGACAACAACAAACCCTTGAACATAGCGCACGGACCTTTGATAAATGTACTAGCAATACAAGGCTTGAAGGAAAGAAAATCACCGGGATGCGATGATATAATCACTGAATTTCTACAAGCAGATGGAGAGTCAGCGTCATGAACTACCACACTTTATGCAAGAAGATCTGGCACAGCACATGACGGCCAAGAGCATGAACAAGATCTGTATGTATGCCACTCCCAAACACCCGTGATCTGAAACGATGCACTAACTACCGCATCATCGCTCTAATTTGTCATCAAAGCAATGTCCTTCTCCAGATCTTCATGTTGTTGTTGTTTGCGAATGCCCATAATGAGTAAGTTACTCTTTTGTGCGCCCTGAAAAGGACGTTTAATTGCGGGTTGTAGTAGCTTTTCTCACATCCCGAGCGTGATGATGTAGGTAGACCAGGGTCCTCCAGGTGGTTGTGCTATACTTGACTTCATCTGCGTGTCACTAACTACTACTGGGATTACGTCGATCCATGAAAACAGCATGTTTCCAGGGAGGGCTACTAAGAAGCCGAGGGGAGGATCTTGGCCAGTATATTTTACCTGATACTGATTATCATGTCTGGCCAGTATATTTTGCTTGACCAGACGTTAGTCTTCCTCCTCCGGATCATCATGAAAAGGTTATCAAACAAAATCAGCGAGGCAGTACATTTGGCTCAGGCAGGTTTTTGACAGGGCAGAGGCATAAGGGATAACATCCTTAACATGCGAAATATTAGTGAAGGTGCAGAGAGTTCAACGTCGACTTACACATCTGTTTCATAGGCTTTGCCAAAGCATTCATATGTCTGCGACACGAAAAGCTATGTCAAATCATGACGCACATGATACCACTGATTGAATCATTGTAAAGGGGACAATAAGCAGCGGTCAGAACAGCTGGAGAGACATCGGACTGTTTTCAGGTGCGCAAGTGAGTACGACAAGAATGCATTATCTCCCTTTACTTGTCCATTTTCCATATGGTTAAAATAGTTATTTAGTGAATCGCTGACACTGTACACTCAAGCATACCTGGTTTTGACAATGCAGACAAACTGGCAAAGAAGGGATCAAAACAAGAACAACCACAAACAGCAATAACTTTACAAATCGCCAGCCAACTCATAGAAACAACAAACAAGGAAACTTTATTGAAATACAGGAAGAGAGGTATACAGACATATGGCAACCTTAATCTTCTTCTTCTTCTTCTTCTTCGTACGATGTCAGATATCAACTTGAATTTGTTCGAAGAAAGCAGCTGTCATCCTGAGGCTGTCGACACTGCCATAGACCCTGTCTAGTGTTGGCACTGGTGATGGCCACATGTGCTTTCTCTGGTCCTCGTATGTCGGGCAATTTAGCAGCAGATGTTCAACGGTCATTTTCCCTGTACCACAGGTGCAATCATCAGTGCCACCTATCTTCAGTTTATTGAATAGCTGGTACCTCAGTCTGTTGTGGCCTGTGCGGAGTCTGAAGACCACGACCTGCTCTCTTCTGTTCAACCGGTAGTAGGCATCATTTTTGGTGTAGGCAGTATGTTCTGCTTCCCATTTGGCCATATATTTGGCCCTAATAAACCTTTTTGACTCTTCGTAGGTCACAGTAGAATCTGGTTGTGGTAGTCTTGCACCTTCTTTTGCCAGTCTGTCTGCCTCCTCGTTGCCTTAGATGTTACAGTGGGATGGAACCCACTGTACAACTACTCTTTTTGGTGCGGACTGCTGGCATAGTTGACAGAGTACTGCTCTTAAATCATTAAGTTCAGTATTTTTCTGCCTTTTTAGTGCTGTAACCACGGCCATGGAATCTGTAAACAGGACTATCTGGCTTTCACTGCTTTCACCTGTCAGCATTGCTTTTACTGCAGCCTTCAGTGCCTCTGCCTCCGTTCTGAAATTGCTTGAGAATTTTCCAGTTGCCACTGACAGTGTTACTTTTCTACATTTGTTAGGCTCAGGAATACCCCTCCATTTTGTATTGTGTTTGTTACAGAACTGTCGGTGTATGCATGGGTCCAGTCCATGATTGGGTAGTTTTCCGCTATGTACCTCATGGTTAGGTCTCTTCTTTCTTTTTTTCATTCTGGCTGTTCTTGTTTCCAATACCTGGTATATTTTCTACCACCTCCGGAATGATATGCTGCTTCCATGTGCAACCTTAATCTAAATGACAGCATCAATCCACTCACAAGCAGAGATCAGAGCAGTATCTTCTGGCTAAGAGCCCAGCGTTTTCCACTTAACAAACCTCTGAACAGAAACCAACCACAACATACACAAGAGTGCCAGTTGTGTGCACATCCATTCGAAACCGTCGATCATCATTTCTTTGACTCGCAAAAGCACAACCATGTTAGAAAATGAAAATTATATGAAAAGCAACTTTTGTTGAATGTATTTGACACTTTAAAAGTGACCACGTCCCGGGCATAACATTTGAGGGATGCACCATTGACAGGTGGGACAGGTTGAAATACCTCCGAGTGATATCTGATCGCAGTTTCTTCTCTAATTGACATGTTGACCAGACCGTACAAAGATGTAAGCGAGGGCTAGAAGCACCTAAGACTATGGCTGCTGCCAATAGAATAATCGCGAAAGGAAACCCCCAGCGGAAAGCTGAATAGTATTATATGGACAAAACAAAACACTTCAACAAAATAACCGGTGCGGGCATTATGACCGAACATGTTGTCAAACAATGAAAAAAATCAGCGAAAATCACAGTTGCAAATGTCTGTAATTGTGTCAATTGTTGTCATTTTCGAATACGTGTTCTCCGTGGGGCGCCAGGATGTTTGACATGGCAGCGTCTCTCTCTCTCTCTCTCTCTCTCTCTCTCTCTCTCTCTCTCTCTCTCTCTTTATCTCTATCTCTTTCTGTCTCTCCTTCTCTCTCCCTTCTCCGTCCTTTATTTTAAAGCAGAAAATGATTCCTTGTCAAAGATATTCCACTAATATAATCGCCACAAACAATTTGTCTTAAATGCGAAAATATTAATAGAATCCGGCGTCTTCAAATTTTCTATCCGATTTAACAGTTCAGCTATGTTATTTTGTTTTTGAATGCATAAATGCAGCAGGGAGATTGATTTCCCGGCACTGACTGCTTTCATTGACATTAATCGTGTTCTCAACCTGTAGAAAATGCGATATCATAAATGATTATAAAATCTATATCTTTTGGTGAAGCAATAATGAAGAGTAATTTTGCCTTTGGCATGGCCAAGGAAAACCCGTCAGCGAGCAATCATCGTTAATCAATTAACATCAGATATCCCGCCTTGGTCTGGTACACTAGTTGTCTCTCCGGTTTAAGCCAGTGCACCAGAGAAATCTGGACATTGAAATTAATCTCTAAGCTCGTTAAAATGTTTTATATCTGTGTTGGTTTGTGTGTATGGATAGAGAGAGACTGAGAGAGAGAGAGAGGAGAGAGAGAGAGAGAGAGAGAGAGAGATGGAAGGGCGGTGGCGTGTGGGGAATGAGAGGAAGAAAGAATATGTAATCCACACTGACATTTTATCTGTTATGCTTTCAAGTTAAATCTGCTACACTGGAAACTAATCCCCCGTATTAATACTTTTGTGTGAAACAGAATTCAGCGAGAGAATATTAATGGCATTAAAGTGTATTAAAATTGAACCAAATAACAAATGAGTGAAAAATAATAGGAGTCGTGTGTTATTTCCTGTATCAGTGTCCTGCATTTATGTTTATGTCCGCTATGTTCTAGGAAAATAGCATTGAGATTTGCCTCTGTCGGCCTCTTTATCATCAACACACGACGCTAGGAGAAAAAGATATATACATATATATATATATATATATATATATATATATATATATATATATATATATATATATATATATTTATATATATATAATGAGGGAGAGAGATAGATGGGTTACTGTTGGTTTAATGTAAAAGGTTGTTCTTAGGCCTGCATGATGTGGTGCTCTTTGAATAATTCTGTAGTCCCGGCATAACATTTGAGGGATGCACCATTGACAGGTGTGACAGGTTGAAATACTTCGGAGTGATATATGATCTCAGTCTCTTCTATAATTGCCCTGTTTACCAGACCGTACAAAAGATGTAAGCGAGGACTAGGAGCACTCAAGACTATGGCTGCTGCAAACTTGTAACAGAGCCTCCTGTTCAGGTTATGTTGTCGGTTATCGATTACGGATTGGACATCCACACACTATCAAAAACACAATGTGAAAGGTTGGAACGCATCCAGAATGAAGGTATGCGACTAGTTCTGGGTTGCATTAGAGATGCGGTACATGTTTGTGGGATTGCTATCGGTGACATAAACTGGCACAAATCAAAGCGTATATGCGTGTCACCACAGACACACGAAGCTTGCTGTACAATAGTATCTCAGACATCAAGGCATCAAGAATCAAGAGAGGGGGGCGTCATAAAGGGCACAAGCAGAGAAAACAATCGGACATGTCACCCCAGCTGAGACGATAGCCAAGGGGGAAGAATGTATACCCACTTATGACAGAATGATATAGTTCCATAGTCATCACAATCTCACGCATGGAATGCAGAGAATGGGGCAAAATTAAGAGCAGAGCACGGGGCGAATCAGCTGTTAAAATAAAACAAGCAACATCGGGCCGTCATATACACCGACGGATGAGTTCTGCGCTGTGGAACAGTAGGCTGGGGCTTCTCGGCTAGAGTGAGAGAACAGGTCGTTGAT
The DNA here is from genome assembly GCA_036924085.1 of Ariolimax columbianus. Lineage (NCBI taxonomy): Eukaryota > Metazoa > Mollusca > Gastropoda > Stylommatophora > Arionidae > Ariolimax > Ariolimax columbianus. Next base: position 46,485,335 of record JAVGWX010000004.1, read on the forward strand.
GAGTGCAGAAGGACATACATTTCTTCTTCTTCGTCGTCGTTCATTTCAATCTCCCGCTACCAAGCCCTGAACAGGGTTTTGCAAGCAGCAGGATGTAGTCCCGATAACGGAATGCGGTATGTCGCTAGTTTACAACTTGACTGCGATATTTGCACCTTGATGTCCTACATCCATCTTCGGCAGCAGGGCATATATGTAAACAACCTCCAGTTTGAGAATGAAGATGGAAGCAATGACCTCAGCGCTGATATGGATATCTGAGACTTCTTTAACAAGGGCATTCATCGTGACAGGCGCGCAAGCCGTACTTCAGAAGGTACAGAATGGATGGCTTAGGTACCAGTGGATAGCAGCTGTTAAGGCCTCAAATCTCCAGACATGGATCTACTGTCCTGGACATGTTGGGGTTCAGGACAACGAAAGAGCTGACATCTTGGTTTCACAAGCTCCTATCCTTTTGAAATCAATGACCGCCTGCTGGATGAGGACACTGCAATAGATGAAACAGCAATCCACAGACTGCAAAGTTTCGACATTAAACGAGGTTCGAGCGCAGTATGAGAGGACGAAGCTAGAGAGTGTACAACCAGCGAGCTACAGTTACCATCAGCACCCATACCCTGCGCCATTTGCTGATAGAGACTGAGCACCTATGGGTATGCTGGAGTGCAGTGACGTCAATTCTTATAAATAGAAACAGAAGATGTTGTTGTTGTTGAGTGCCAACAGTGAGCAACTTGACTCTTGTGTGCGTCCTGACAAGAGCGTTGGGTGGCCGGTTGTCATAGCTTTCCTCACATGTCCAGCGTGCTGATGAAGGGGAACTGTGGTCGCTCACGCGGTTGTGTTATGCTTGACTTCATCTGCGCGACGCTTACTACTACAGGGATCACAAGGATCCCCACCCAGCTAGCCCGACTGAAACAGTCTGTTTCTATGGAGAACTGCAAGGAAGTGAGGTAAACTGCATGTAAGTGAGGTGGGGTTTTTGGTCACTATGTTTACCTGACACACCTAATATTGTTTCATCAATGTGTTGCCTGACCAGACGTCAGTCTCATCTTACCTAGAAAAAACACTATCTACACGGTGACCCCAAAGGTTCCATACACACATACAAATATAAATAGGACAAAGATAGGGACAATGAACACTTTTGAACTACATGTAACTTCTCCACAAAATATCCTTCAGAAGACTTCATTTTAAAAGTGATTTTTACAACAACAAAAACTTTTGTGTGTAAACTTAGCTCGCAGTTGTGAGACCTTTCGTGGAAGCCAATGTTTCGGTTGAATACTGGTTGAGAAACTGTGATCTTCTGTGATGAGAATACTAAATGAGTATACTTGACACCAGACAACAAGAAATGGCTTTGGCTTGCAGGAACCCCTGAAACATGAAGAGGTCACCAAATAAAAATATTTACGGGTGTGCCAAAGAGAAAATGTTAGATTCATTGTAGTCACGGTTCGATGCAAAAGTGACTTTTGGTCTTATCCGATAGTAATGTGAGCATCGATTGAATATGTGTACATTTAATGTGCCGATTGATAACTGTCTGATACCAAAATACTATATTTGTAATTCACAGAATGCTTCCTTTATGAACTCTACACTCCAACCGCCTCCTCAAGTCGTGCACCGTTTGTTCTCGTTTACTCACAAGTCGCTTAGTGTAGCTTGAATTGCTAAGACTCTATCAGTAAAATTTAAATAGTAATTTGTTCGATGCTTCGTCCAATTCACTAATTTTAATCTCTCTTACTATGTTGGAATCATTCAATTTTGAAGCGAATTGCGCTTTTTCCTCTGACAAAAAGGTTCGATTTAAGAAATCTGTTCATCAACTGATTAGCTCAAACAAAATCTTGTGACAAAAACTGATTCTAATAATCGTAAACAAAGATTATAGGTAGAGCAGGCGTGGCAGCTTATTTATTCACAAAATCAAGAAATTGTCAATCTAGCAACGAGGAGCCAAAGCAACCGAAGTTATGACGATTGCAAGAAAAGAAATAAAAACATCTGTATTCAAATAAAAACATCTGTATTCAAATAAAAACATCTGTATTCATATAAAAACATCTGTATTCAAATAAAAACATCTGTATTCATATAAAAACATCTGTATTCAAATAAAAACATCTGTATTCATATAAAAACATCTGTATTCAAATAAAAACATCTGTATTCAAATAAAAACATCTGTATTCATATAAAAACGATAGGTAAGACAGGTGACACATTTCACGTACTTGGGTAACATAATCTCGGCTGATGGAAAAGGCGACACAGAAATCCAAAACAGATGTAAAAAAGCGTGTCAAATCATTGGGCAAATGTCAGCGATACAACTATGCAAGCATGTGACAATAGATACAAAAAGAACGTTATCCAACACAATATTCTTACCCACATTGTACTATCAGTGCCAGGATTTCACCTTAACAAACAAAGATAAAAGAAATATCGTAGCAACAGAGATGAAATGCTTGCGCAGAATGGTTGAAGTAACAAGAATGGATAGAATCGGAAACTAAGCTATAAGGAGTCAAGTAGGTACACCACTGGTGCTAGACCTTAACACAAACAACAACTAAATGGTTCGGCTACTCGATACGACAAACATCAAATAAACGCCTCTGAAAGCAATGCTATACAGATACAATGGATACAAAGACAAGAACCGACCACGCAATAGATGGATCGAGGAAATTGCGGAAGCAATAAAGCTTTCCGTGTACGAAGATCAGGCCAGGGTCCGGTCAAGAAACCTTTTCGTAACCTAACACTGAAATGCACAAGCAGGAAAAAAAGGGAAAAAACGAAGAGCAACGAGAAAGATACTTCAGATACTGGTTGTAGGTTTAGTTTGGGTGATGATGATGATGATGATGATGATGATGATGATGATGATGATGATGATGATGATGATGATGATGATCTTTGTTCCTGTTTGCGTTTAGGTTCTTTGGTCATGCTATATCTGCAGGCCAGTCCCAGTGATGAAGTCTGTAGCCTTCACCAAGTCGGAGCAGCTGCCCAAAAGCTTTTGTTTCAGCTCTGCACCCTATGGCCAAGTCTTGTATTTCATTTCCCTGTCCAGTGGATTTCTTCTTCCTTCCTACTGTCCTTGCCCTACGGCGACGCAGAGAGGCAGGATACGTAGATTTCTTGTTATTGTCAAACGGTGAGGCCTGTGGTGTCGTTATGTGTAACTTCCCGAGAGTATCAGAGACACCCTCGATCCACCGACGTCGAGGTCGGCCTCTTGCTCGTAGACCTTCATAAGATATGCTCTTATTGAAGGCTGGTCATAATGCATTCTGACTAAATGACCAAACCACTTGATGTATTGTGCTTCAATTTAGTTGCTAACTGGGTTTGTCCCCACTATCTGGGTTTGTCCCCACTAACTGGGTTTGTCCCCACTATCTGCCTTGTGTGGTGTTGCAGATTTGGTCACGGGCTGTCTTTCCGGCTGCACTTCTCACACAGCACTTCTCACAGATCTTGATCTTACTTTTATGTGTTTTTAGTAAGGACCAAGATTAACATTGGTAACACAATGCAGGAATAAATAGTGTATTTATCAGCCTCCTATTTGTTGAAAAAAGCATTGTAGGGTGTTTCAAAATCGGTGCAATTTTATAGTAAACACTGTTCGCCTTCTGAATTCTATGTGAAATCTCTCTGTCCACTCTGTTGTTATCAGCGAACACCTACCCAGATATTTGAACTCTAGTACTTGCTTGATATCAATATCACTGATGTGGAAACTTATCTGAACTTGTTCACGAGATATCAACATAGTCTCTGCCATGCCTGTGTTGATCTTCATGTCACATTCATTAGAAGCGAAATGGAGAAAGCTCAGATGGTGTTGTAGGTCTTCTCAATTTTGATAAAAGATGACCTGATCATCAACAAACAACTGTTCATTAAGGGACTCCTCATGAAGGTTAGCCAACTGTGTAATTTCATCCATATAAATTATGAACAGAGGTGAAGAAAGAACGCATCTCTGCCGTACACCACTCAGTACTAGAAACCAATTTGTTATACCTGCATTCGTACTGCACCTTTACTTTTTGCGTACAAGGCCCGAATGCCATCCTGTAGTTGACCTTCCACGCCATATTCCTCCATTACCTCCCATAGTCTACATCGGTTTACCCAGTCAAGTGCCTTTTCTTGATCAATGAAGGCCACGTGGAGTTTCTTATGGAATTCTATGGATTTTTCACTTAAATGTCTGAGCGTAAATAAATCATCCCGTTTTTTCTGAATTCTGATTTTGAAGTACTGAGCAGCGGCTCAACAATATTTCGAATTCGTTGCTCAAGGACTCGCGCAAAAAATGTTCAACGTGGCTAAGGAGGGATATGCCCCTATAAAAGTTGTAATCTTTTATAAGAGTTGCAATCTTTTATAGAGTGGGCATTCCTGTAGAATCTGTTCCAGATTCTGGCTCCCTGTTCCCCATTGGCATTCATCGTTGTATGAGATCTTTAGTCGGCGTAGATGTTCAAATAGTCTACAGTGACTAGTTAGTTAGTTTTCTTTACACTTGTGCAGTTGAGGAGCTTAATGTAGTCTAGCCTGCGCCAAGTGCGTTGTGTCGATCAATGTGAGCCCGTGCACAATCACTCTAATCGCATCTATCCACCTGCCTCGCGGCCGCCCCCTTACACTATAACCAGATCTACCAGCTCTGCAAGCCATCAGTAGAAGTTAATGAGGATACGTTCCTATGAGATGATCAAACCAACCTATTTTCTGCCTGGAAATGTATTCTGCACAAGAAGTAGTGCCGACCATACTATAAATGTCGTCGTTCCGCATTTTGTTTTTGTTTTATGTTGATTATGATGATAATGATTATGATGATTATGTTGATCATGATGAAGATGATGATGAGGATGATGATGATTCTGACAACAGTCATTGAATAAGTGTGTGTCCACTAGCCAGTTCTAATTCTACTACCAATACTAGGATATCCAGATCTTCGATACAGCAGAAAGGTCAAGCTAAAACCTCCATGAATAAAGACGATCGGTATACATAAGTACAGAATACAAGCCAGAAAATACAGCATTAGACAAACTTGGAAAAGTTGGGTGACAAAGATCTTCAGACATCGCAGACCCAAGGTCCACCTCCAAAGAATGGGTCTTAGAGACACCGCCACGTGCGATTGCGGAGCGCCCAAGCAAACACTAGAACGTATTCTGCACTTATGCAGATCAAAGAGAGGCAGTCTGGCCTGGGGAAGCGACCGTACTCGAAAAGTTGTGGGGAAGTGGCGAACACCTGAAACACACAGTCTACTTCGTGAACCTCACTGGGCTAGAAGCATAGGGCAATTGATCGGAGAAGAAAAAGGAGAAAAAAGTTGTGTCGCAGTTTACAGCTTGACTGCGATATTTGCATCTTTCAATTCGACACATCCGATTTCAGCATGGTATTTGTGGTCACCTTTTCTTGTCGACCCTTTCTCCTTAGCCAGTCTGCCCTGTTGCAGCCTGTTATCTAGAATCACCACGTAGAGATGGAGAAGGGTATTGACCACTTTGGGTCGCTCTGCCTGACGCTAGCAGTTAGTTTTGGGTCGCCGACCTTTACAGCACATGCACTGCTCAGCATCTTAAGCGTCAGGTTTTAAAATTAGAAACTATTGGGGAAAACTGTGGTAGTGTATACGACTCTGGTCCTTAAATGTTGGGCGTCAAACCAACCGGGATGTGTCGTGCCCTGATGAATGTATTTTGTGTTATCGTTGCCCTATAACTTACTTACTTTCCATGACCAGGTACCACGTCCTATAGCGTTTATCCACTTGAATTGCCCTGTCATTCGCCTACAGCACTTCGCTCTCGTCACATGTATCCGGCAGGTTGGAACAAATCAACAGATGACCTAGAACTTGTACCGCAACGCAGTCACAAGTATCGCCGTCTGAGAGATCCCATCTCTTCATGTTCTTCCTACATCGTGATACGCCAGTTCGAAGGTTATTGATTGTCTTCCAAAGTGAGAAAGATAAGTGATGTCCAGGGGCAGGTTTCTTACTGAAGCTAGATCCCTGGGTCCTGTATCATTGCGTGCCATAATTCAGTGCGACGACTTTCAGGGCTTGACTGTATGGGCTTTGATGATTTAAGAAAACTCTGCCTGGATTTGAGTCTTGTGATCAGCTCCTGGTGTCCAAATATTGGGTGTCTAGGGCCGTTCTCCTGTTTCTCTCGTTCAATTTCAGCAACCACGTCTCTTCGTATGGCAGGGGAAGCTATGTCAATTATAGAGTATATTTCAGCAGTGAGGTTGGATTTAGGTATCCTGGCACTATCCTTCCTACCTCGTGTATTGCTATATTAACGAGTTTTGCATGGGCAGTTTCTCCAAACTGGCACGGCGTATTTCGCTGCTGAGTGGCACAGGGCAAGTGCTGATGTTCGGTGGGCATATGGCTGTGCTCCCCATGTTCTACTAGGCAATTTTCAGATAATGTTTCTTTCGTGAGTCTTGCGCTTTGTTTTCTGGCAATGTGTTAAGTGTATCAACTGTTGTAGCAACGCGTCTGGCCCTGGACAGAAAACTACGGCTCCCCATGGCGCCTCACGGCACAAGTGGATAAGACAAGACAAGATATCAGGATAAAAAGGGGGCACTGACTGTAGGATTGAGATATACAAAAGACAAGAGAGTAGCCACCCAAATATGGTATAAATAAACTCTTGGAAACGGAAGAGAAGACTGAAGTAATTGTCTCCACTGAATTTAGCAGAAGAGAAATCCCATATACACCATCTACCAGAGAAGAGATAAATAGACACGTTTTATGGATCACACCCTCGGAGAAAAAAATTGCTATCTGCCCCGTTTAATAGAAAAGGCGGCCACCAAAGAAACTATACCTGCCATGCTGAAGACTTGCCTTGGAGACAGTCTATAGCTACCGAGCATCGGCAATTCTGATCTATGCGGATAGATTCCGAGCTTGCTGATGAAGGCGGACCGGGATCATCCAGGTGGTTGTGCTATGCTTGACCTAATCTGCGTGACACTCACTACTACGGGGATCATGTCGATCCAAATCTCGTCAGCCAGACTGCTTTGAAAACAGCCCGTTTTCAGGGAACGCTAAACGGAAGATAGATAGCCGTCTTGGTCAGTGTATTGTGTCTCGCCCTACAACTGCGAAATACGCTCTGTCTCACTGAGACGAACCTTCACACACAACTGCCAGGGAGCCTTGAAGAGCAGTCAAGGTAACATGTATCCACAGAACTCGATTTCTCCTGTAAACAAAATACATAATGACGAACGAGAAAAAGAAGAAAAAGAAGAAGAAGAAGAACAAGAATGTTGATGAAGAAGAATGTTGATGAAGAAGAATGTTGATGAAGACGATAGGAAGAATGAAGAAAACTTAGTTCACTATTTTTAGTGAGTGTTGTTCTTGTGTGTCCAGTCCTTGCCGAAGAACTATTCAGGTCGTTACGTCGACTCACTTCTGTAAATGTTCTCATATAATCCCATTTCTGCTGAACCTTGTTTGTATTTGAGCCATTATTGCACTGATTCGTAATATAACATGTCGTGTAAACAAGAGAGGGGGTACATTTGTTCACTTCTATTTTGTCTAGTGCCGTATTTAGCTCAAGCATTTGAATAAAATTGATTTTTGTTCTTTAGAATAGTGCCTGCCATTTCAATGCCTTGACCTTCCTTAACACCAAGGTATCGACACCCTCATGATCCAGGGGACGAGCTTGAAGGAGAATGTCACCATCGGGTGTCCATGATACTGGTGCTTCAATAATCCATTAGTGTTGGTAGGCGGAGGCTGGCTATGTATGTGAAGCATGAACTTCTTCATACATGGAAAGATACTTGTGCTTGTCAAATTGACGATGTTGAACTACAGGGAATTAGAGTGACATTCAATAACCAAGATTGGAGAATCTATCCTTTGTATGCACACGTAGACCACCTATCTTAAATTATGTAAGTGTTAAACACTGACTGAAACCAGTGCTCTCCAGTTTGATCAGTGTGACGTCACTCTTTTCAGTTGATGTTGCTCAAGGTCATAGTGGAGCCCTCTGGCGATTGTTCCAGGGAGAGTTTATTTCGATCTTCGTCTTATCCTGCTGCCAGATGGTGATCACATAAATGGTTGCAGAGGGAGTCTGATGCTGTCTATTCTAAGACCATGCCTAATGTATGCCCACCGTTTTTTTCCTAATGAAAACATTGTTGATTGGTAACTACTCTAATTTAGGAAATTATATGTCATTTTCTTGTGGATTTGTCAGAAGTGCCTCGTTGTTCGTAATTTTAATGCTAGACCAAAGGAGTGGGAAAATGCCACTGAAAACAGGATATGGATTTCTTTGAGACAAGCACTTCTCCACACACACATTACATTCGTGAACGACAGACACCTAACAAGATCAGCATGTGCACATACAATCTAGCACTGACACACTGGAACGTAAAAGAGCAAGAGAAAGTGACTTCCTGTCACGTGTTGTTCTTATTGTGATAGGATAACCAAACAGGATGTAAGTTGCTGCTTGAACAAATTAATAACACGGTCAAAGAGTTTGGCATGAAAATAAACACATCGAAGACAAAGACTTTGGTAATATCCAAGCAGCATAGGCAAATAAATATATCCATCAATGGATAAAAAAAAATCAAACAAGTACAAAAGATTACATATTTGGGGCAAAGCATTAAAGAAGATGCCGGCTTGATAGGCTTGATAGGAATACAGAAATTGTTAACTTCAAAGAATTTCAAGATAGAACCCAGGAAAAGAATAATCGCCACTCATATATTTTTTTTTTTTTTTTTTTTTTGCGTTCGCCTTATTTATCTATTCCCCAAGGCGTGTGTGCGTTTCACTGTGGTTTTTATTTTGCGCCTGTCGGCCCAGTGCATCCGACTTCAGCATTTTCTAAGGGTTTGCTTCCCCGGGGTACGGCCGGTGCTGTGATGGGGATCGAACCCAGCACCTTCTGGTTGTGAGCCGTTCCACTTAACCACTAGGCCACGCCGTCCCCGCCACTCATATATGACCATTTGCACTGTATGGGGCTGAAACATGGACTTTGGCAAAGAAGGATAAAAACAGATTGGAAGTATTTGAAATGTGATGCTACCGAAGAATAAAACGAGTGAGTTGGACAGAAAAAAGATCCAATGACAATGATACAAAAAAGTCTGTTGAATTGGCTGGGTCATAATATGATTCATGAAAGTCTTCTACAGAAGATACTAGAGGGCAAGATTCAAAAGAAGAGAGGACCGGGGCAACTAAGACTCACCTTTACATCTCAGGCATGCAGGGACATTAAAATATTAACTTATGCTGCAATGAAGAGAACTATAGAGGATAGCGTCAAATGGAGAGACATACTCAGACAACCTTACAACCAGTCTCAGGACTGATCAACCAGATAATGGGGTCAAATGGAGAGACATACTCAGTCAACCTTACAACCAGTCTCAGGACTGATCAACCAGATGATGGGGTCAAATGGAGAGACATACTCAGACACCCTTTCAACCAGTCTCAGGACTGATCAACCAGATAATGGGGTCAAATGGAGAGACATACTCAGTCAACCTTACAACCAGTCTCAGGACTGATCAACCAGATAATGGGGTCAAATGGAGAGACATACTCAGTCAACCTTACAACCAGTCTCAGGACTGATCAACCAGATGATGGGGTCAAATGGAGAGACATACTCAGACACCCTTTCAACCAGTCTCAGGACTGATCAACCAGATGATGGGGTCAGATGGAGAGACATACTCAGACAACCTTACAACCAATCTCAGGACTGATCAACCAGATGATGGGGTCAGATGAAGAGACATACTCAGACACCCTTACAACCAGTCTCAGGACTGATCAACCAGATGATAGGGTCAGATGAAGAGACATACTCAGACACCCTTACAACCAGTCTCAGGACTGATCAACCAGATGATGGGGTCAGATGGAGAGACATACTCAGACACCCTTACAACCAGTCTCAGGACTGATCATTATCAACCAAAGGATAATGATGATGATTGTCAGTTATTGTGCACATGATGATGATTGTCAGTTATTGTGCACATGATGATGACAATGTCTTGCATAAACCAGACTAGAATATCGAACTCAGTCACAATAGATCCCCTTTTGTTCACTCACCCTGGAGGAATCAAACAAGAGCACAGACATAGACAGACAAAGATGTGGCAACAAAAGATTGTAAGTTTTACGAACTTCTTAAAATATTGTTTTTAAATACTGCTTCACTTAATGCAGGATACCTATTTCCTAAGGTAAATGTCAACAATTGTTTTTGACCTCTACTAAAAATAATGATCAGGAAGTGTATTCTGCATCATTTTTTTCAAAAATTGTTAGGAGACCCTAGACATCCGTGATTTAAGAAACATATATTTACTAAGAGCAATACATTACACTTTTATTTGGTTAGAGACCAGAGCATGGATAATTGTCAAAAAATGGATGAAAGATTTAGCTTGCAAATGCGTTTTAGTTGCTGAAAAATGTTAATAAATAGTTATATAGCATTTGCATGTGCTTGAGAAACCTAAATAAACTACACAAACACCAAAATATAAGAATAAATAAACAAAAATAAACATAGGAGTAAATCATTTAAAAACTTGCAATAAAAAAACAAACATGACATTGACAATTTTGTTAGTTACTGCATAAGTGGATGGTCAATATATATTTAAATATTAGTAGTTTAGGTAGAATTTTCTCAGACAATAAGACTTAAATGACGCAATTACTTGTTGGGTTAGAGGAAGAAGCAAAGAAATCATGTTTTGAGGGGGAGGGGGGGGGGGGGGGGGGGGGGGAGCAACAAACTGAAATTTCTTTGTGGGCCTCAGTCAAAAAACTTGAAATTGCACAAATGAGGAAAGCACAAATGAGGAAAGCAAGGATGAGAAAAGCACATGCATGAAATGTGGTTATAAAAGAAAACAAATGAAGAGGAAGTTAAGTTAATATATTTCTGTAATGTCTTCTTCATCGTTCGCTGTCAGACGTCAACTTGAATTTATTCAAAGAAAGCAGTGGTCATTCTGAGGCTGTTAGCACTGCCATAGAGCTTGTCTAATGTTGGTACTGGTGATGGCCACATGTGCTTTCTCTGGTCCTCGTATGTCGGGAAATTTTGCAGCAACTGTTCAGAGGTAATTTTCCCTGTACCACAAGTACATTCGTCAGTAGCACCTATCTTCAGTTTATTGAATAGATGGTACCTCAGTCTGTTGTGGCCTATGCAGTGTCCTGCTCTCTTCTGTCCAACTGGTAATAATTTGGGGTGTGGACTGTTGGCATAGTTGACAGAGTACTGATCTTAGGTCTGTATTTTTCTGGCTCTTTAGCGATGTAACTACGGACAGGGCTTCTGTAAAAAATACTACCTGACTTTCATTGCTTTTGCCTGACAGCATATCTTCTACTGCAGCTTTCAGTGCCTCTGCTTCTGCTCTGAAATTACTTGAGAATTTTCCCATTGCCACTGACAGCGTTATCTTTCTACTCCACCTCCATTTTCTGTTGCATTTGTTGCAGAACCATCAGTGTATGCATGGTAGAACAGTCAATATTTGCATTGGTCAAGTCAATGCTTGGGTAGTTTTGTCTATGTATCTCAGGGTTATGTCTCTTCTTTCCTTTTCAGTCTGGCTGTTCTTGTATCCAATAACTGGTATATTTTCCCTTACCTCTAGAAAGAACTGCTTCTTCCAGACGGGTTTGCCTACAGCACGGTTTGGGGACTCCACAGGATGATCACCATACTGCCTTCTTTTAAACTGTGACGAGATAATACAGCGATTTACATTGCACTGTTTCGTTAGGCTTGTGGCCCAGTGCATGCAATTTCAACAGGCAGTTCTATACAGTTGGCCTCCTTAGCCCTTGGATGTACCCAGCCCATCTGCAAGGCAGCAGTTGTTTGAGGTCAGAGTTGTCTCTCTTTGGAAAGTTGTTTTGCAGGACTATCAAGTCTCCCGGGTTGTTGTAATTTTACAAAATCTTTATCACGAAGCAAAATCCATACACAATGGTGTACGTTTATACAATGAAGAAAATGTTTTTAAAAAACACGTACAAATTACAGATAACCTGTACAAGTTATCATCTATGTCATATTGTACATACCATGTTGTACATACCATTAGGTTTATAACATTATGTTGATGCCATAATATAAACACCATAAAGTTTATAACATTATGTTGATGCCATAATGTGAATACCATCAAGTTTATAACATTATGTACATATCATAGAGTTTACAACACTTCATACGATATCATACATATCATACAGTATACACATTGTTACATAAGAACATGAGCGCTCATTTGAAAAAACACATTTTTATTGAATGTACATTATCCCTGAAACATTGTTAAAATCATTTGATAGCATATTATAATGAAAATCAATTTACTAACTAAATATGTGAAAAATACATTTTCATGACATGTTTCCAAATCATAAATATAAAAACATTATTTCCGTGCACATATTTAAAAACACAAAATTGTATACATAAATTCACAGAATATGTAAAGTTGAAGCCAGCATCATTGCAGATACTGCCATCAGAGATGAAGTGTTAAAGACTTCATGGTATAAGGTCTCAGCTTTTTGTGAGGTTGAGTGAGCAGTGATCTTCCTTGCTGCCCTGCCATTTCTGACATTCAGATACCCATTTACAGCTTGGTAGACTGCAGCAAGCCATGGCACAAACCTGGATTAATTTGCGGTCATCAAATATCACTTTACCAGCTGTCAGAATAATAACAGTTAGCTGCCAATCACAAGCAATGACTGCGACATCATCAGACGGTTTTGTCTTGATGATGTGACTTGTGTTTTATTTGAATTATAGTGAGGAAAAAGCTGCGCTGGTCATCAACCTCACTCTCTGGTCCCAAACTACCTTGGGCCAGTAGCAACACATAAGTCAAGATGACTGGAGATAATTCAGGAAGCAGGCCCTTTGGTCCAACCTCCTTTGAGACTAGGGGCCACTTGAAACCTGCCGGGCTCAAACCCACGCTGTTTCCGTTCATCGCTTTGAGAAGCGAGTGCCTTACCACTCAACCATAGCAATCCCCAAATACAGTACAGAAATGTTGGCACATACACAATTAAACTGAAATTAAAAGTATTCCCTTACTGTTGATCAGAAATTTATCCCTAAAATGATCTTAGTCGACCTGTTCTTTAACAAGGGTAGTTGCCCTTGTGCGGGTCCCAGCTCTTCTATGATTTGATGGTAGCCGGTTTGTACTTTTTTCTGCCTAGCGAGCTGGGCTTGAGCAGTACTACATTCTTTGGTCTTGTGCAGACCCCAACCTAGGTTCTAATTGGTTTTTTTTGTGGGCATGGATTGTCCTGTGAAAAGCTAACTTGTTCTTTACAGGGTCGCGGATATTGTTGTGCAGCTCTGACAAATATTGCCAAAGAGTGCCAGAGGGTCTCTTTTCATGTGGGCACCATAGAGTGGTTGCTTACTATGCTCCAGCATTTGTCTTTTTCTTCTGACAACATGATCAGCCCAGCAGTTGCCGACATGTTGTATGACATCCTTGATGTGTGATATCTCCCAGATGTCTCTACTGTATAGGTCCCTCTTGGTTGTTGTCTAAGTAATATGCACTCAAGTAAGGCATGTGCTGTCCTTAGCTGGTTCTCCATGACTTTTGTCAGAGGCCAGGTTTCATGAAAATAAAGTGATTACATTTTTAAAAAGTGATATAACTGAAATAATGAACAAATCACTTTAAGAGAACTACTCAGAATCTTTTTCTTCTGCGTCATATTCATTGGTTATGCGAGATCTGCTGGCCCTACGTCAGGATGAAGTCCAGTGTTTCCAGGTAGAGGAGGCACCCTCACAGCTTCTGCCTTGCACTTCCTGACCAAGTCTTCTGTCATAGGTCATAATGAACTAGGGATCAAGATGCTCAGCATCAGGGTCAGTGAACCAGAGCTGCCAAGACCCTTCTACTACAACTCCAAGAGGTGATCCTGGATAACTGTATCAACAGAGAAGGGATCGAAGAGGTAATGCTATCCTGGTACTCAAAAATGCCTGCTGAAGTTGGATGTGTTTGATCAAAAGCTGTAAACCATGACACAGTGCATTCCTTTCTCCGGATAACATCCTGCTACTTGCAAAGCTCTTTTCAGGGCTTGGTAGCGGAAAATTGAGAACGAACAAAGAATAAGAAGATAATGAACTAAATCATTCTGATGAACATACTCGGGTTATAAAAGTAAGCCCCACATATATTATACATTGGAACTATGCTATACCATACACCTGAGTGGGATCCGATTTTAAATGAATAGAACAACTGTAACCTTCAAAGTATATTGTAAAAGGAAAACTAAAATGGGGCATACATTAACTATCTCTAATCCCTGTTTTTTATATGTTTTCACAGCATGTTCCAACCTGACTCTTCTTATAACATGCTCGGAAAATGATAACTGCGTTAACCTGACTTTTGCAATGAGTTGTCTTCGTATATGTGTATCTTCCCTTCCCAAGAGTGTGCCCCATCTATCTTCCCTTCCCAAGAGTGTGCCCTATCCATCTTCCCCTATCTGAGTGTATGCCCCATCCATCTTCCCTTCCCAAAAGTGTGCCCCATTCATCCATCTTCCCTTCCCAAGAGTGTGCCCTATCCATCTCCCCTATCTGAGTGTATGCCCCATCCATCTCCCCTTTCCAAGAGTGTATCCTATCCATCTCCACTTGTTGAGGGTGTATCCTATCCATCTCCACTTGTTGAGGGCATCCTATCCATCTCCACTTATTGAGACTGTGCCCTATCCATCTTCACTTATTGAGACTGTGCCCTATCCATCTCCACTTATTGAGACTGTGCCCTATCCATCTTCACTTATTGAGGGTGTGCCCTATCCATCTCCACTTTTGAGACTGTGCCCTATCCATCTTCACTTGTTGAGGGCGTGCCCTATCCATCTCCACTTATTGAGACTGTGCCCTATCCATCTTCACTTGTTGAGGGCGAGCCATATCCATCACTTATTGAGACTGTGCCCTATCCATCTCCACTTATTGAGAATGTGCCCTATCCATCTCCACTTATTGAGACTGTGCCCTATCCATCTCCACTTATTGAGAATGTGCTCTATCCATCTACACTTGTTGAGAGTGCCCTATCCATCTACACTTGTTGAGGGCATGCCCTATCCATCTCCACTTGTTGAGGTTGTGCCCTATCCATCTTCACTTGTTGAGGGCATGCCCTATCCATCTCCACTTGTTGAGGGTGTTCTATCCATCTTCACTTGTTGAGAATGTGCCCTATCCATCTCCACTTGTTGAGGTTGTGCCCAATCCATCTCCACTTGTTGAGGGTGTGCCCTATCCATCTCCACTTGTTGAGGGTGTGCCCTATCCATCTCCACTTGTTGAGGTTGTGCCCTATCAATCTCCACTTGTTGAGGTTGTGCCCTATCCATCTTCACTTGTTGAGAGTGTCCTATCCATCTCCACTTGTTGAGGGTGTGCCCTATCCATCTCCACTTGTTGAGGTTGTGCCCAATCCATCTCCACTTGTTGAGGTTGTGCCCTATCCATCTTCACTTGTTGAGAGTGTCCTATCCATCTCCACTTGTTGAGGGTGTGCCCTATCCATCTTCACTTGTTGAGGGTGTGCCCATCCATCTCCACTTGTTGAGGTTGTGCCCAATCCCTCTTCACTTGTTGAGAGTGCCCTATCCATCTCCACTTGTTAAGAGTGTCCTATCTATCTCTGGAGATATTAAGTAAAATTATTTTTCTGTGTTCCTTTCCACTCCATCTGAAGCATAGGGTGACTGCTACATCTAGCCTTATACAGGAAGCCTGTATCAAAGAACTAGGTACTTTTTCTGTGATGGTTTCTGTAGCAATTGACTGTACATGGTTAGGCTAACCAAGCGCACCACCTCTTTAGTCACTTGACTGTTCTTTCTCTCCTTGGGTACAGCTCAGATAAACAATAAAACTGTAAACTACAAAGTTAATGACAATCCAAGTCCAAAAAGGGATGATGAGGCTAACGTCTGGTCAGGCAAAACACACTGATCAGACAATGTTAGCCAGGGTCAGAAGAAATATACTGACCAAGACATCCTCATTGGAATCCTGGAAATGGGCTGTTGTCGAGGACAACAGTCCGGCTAAGAAGGTGAGGTTCGACGTGATCCCTGTAGTAGTGTGCGACACGCAGATGAAGCCAAGCATAGCACAACGCCTGGAGGACCCCTGTCCACCTTCATCAGCACGCTCGGGATGTGAGGCAAGCTACGACAACTTGCCACTTAACGCCCTTTGTAGGGCGCACAAAAGAGTAACCTACTCATTGTGGGCATTCGCAAACAACGCAAACAACAAACCCAAAAAATTTTTACAATTTTAATGCACTTACATTTCAATTTTTTTTAAATTTTGAATGCTGAAGTGTTGCTAGCGGACATTAGCTGCTTTGTTATGGGGATTTTTTTTCTCTCAAATTTGTTTAATGTGTACGTACATTTGAAATAGTACAATCAGGCATGTAACTTGTAGGCAGAACTTATCTGTTTGGCACACAAACCAAAATCCTATTGTTTCTATTTTTCCAACAATTCCATCTGGTGTCACAGTGAGCTCTAGCTCTTCTCATAATGTTCCATAAAATGACAATTTTGTTCAAATCCATGTAGTAGCACCACTTCTCCCCCAATGTGAATAGTACAACTACCTCTTTCCAACAAAGTACAATGACAAGAGAAACCAACCCAATAATACTAAAGACAGCAAACCTTGGGAACAAAAGAAAACTACCCTAACACTATGATACATTCATATACACTTGGCTCAGCTTTTAAAGCCACTATATATGCTTGGCTTGGAAACTTAATAAAGTACCCAAATGGCGATACATTCGAACTGTGTGAAGAATACTGTAATGACCACCAAGCAGAAATCACATCAATAAACACCATCATCCAGGCAATACTCAAGAAGTTCCAGCAAGGAAAGCAAAAACTGTCTGATATTCTAGTATTCATTGATTCAAGAATAACGCTACAAGCAATAGAGACATGCCTACAAGCTAACAACATAGAAGTTACAACACTGGCTAAAACAGCTGATTAGATTGAAACGCGCAACATCATAGTCACACTCCAGTGGATTCCAGGACATATAGACATATCAGGAAATGAGAAAGCAGACAGACTACCAAAACTAGGAGCACACATGGTTCAAATAAATACACCAGCCAACTTATAGACAGCAAAGCAGATACTTCAAAACAATTTCAAAGAGGAATGGCTGAACCGATGGATGAAAGGATCTACTGGGAGTGACAAGTATAAAGAAATAACACATCCAAACAAAAATGACTACATCAACAAATTTCACTGCAGGTAGCAGAGCATAATCTTCCAACTTTGAACAGAACACATCGGACATAACAAATACTTAAACAAGTTGGACCCTACACACAAACCTAACTGTCACAACTGCACCCGTCCAAATGAGACAGTGCAACATGTGCTGCTCGTTTGTCACAGACAGCACACCAACAATCACCAACACCTTATACAGCTCCACTCAGCAACTAACAAAAACTTGCAAATTCTTCAGCTTGGCATTGACTGGGAAAGAGCAAACAGCTTGGCATTGACTGGGAAAGAGTGAACAGCTTGGCATTGACTGGGAAAGAGCAAACAGCTTGGCATTGACTGGGAAAGAGTGAACAGCTTGGCATTGACTGGGAAAGAGTGAACAGCTTGGCATTGACTGGGAAAGAGCGAACAGCTTGGCATTGACTGGGAAAGAGCAAACAGCTTGGCATTGACTGGGAAAGAGTGAACAGCTTGGCATTGACTGGCAAAGAGCAAACAGCTTGGCATTGACTGGCAAAGAGCAAACAGCTTGGCATTGACTGGCAAAGAGCAAACAGCTTGGCATTGACTGGCAAAGAGCAAACAGCTTGGCATTGACTGGCAAAGAGCAAACAGCTTGGCATTGACTGGCAAAGAGCAAACAGCTTGGCATTGACTGGCAAAGAGCAAACAGCTTGGCATTGACTGGCAAAGAGCAAACAGCTTGGCATTGACTGGCAAAGAGCAAACAGCTTGGCATTGACTGGCAAAGAGCAAACAGCTTGGCATTGACTGGCAAAGAGCAAACAGCTTGGCAGACCTAGTTAATCAACAACCTCTTTCCAATGGAAATAGTTGGACTACTTTTTAATCCACATTGTAGGACTATTTCTTCCCAGTGTTTCCCATCCCCTAAAGTACTGATGAAGGTTCCTAGATAAATATTTTACTCATCCTTACGCTCACTTTAGTTAGTTAGGTATTTTGTGTGTACTGTCCTTTGCAACATCCTTATGTAAATTGTTTTTGTGGCTCTGGCCTTGTAACAGCTGAGTTATCACATTTGGCTTTCAGTTTTACTGCTGCCCTTATCATTTCTACTGCGTACATATTATGTTATGAATAAACTACATCACAGTATTCCAGACAGACAAATAGGTTCTGAGTCTCTTTGATCAGATGAAAATGGAAAGCAAGCTAGTTGTGATACAGTGGATTCCATCTTATTGCAATATATTTTTACAATGATAGATTGACAAGAGAAGGTGAAAAACTACTTCAACCTGATATTGGTATAACTTATGAAGAATTTTACCAGGTGTAGATACAGGAACAAGTGAGAAGCAGAGCATGCAGGTCATCAACCAAATGAGGCATATTACCAGTTCAGCAGAGGGGAGCAGGTAGTAATCTTTAGACTCTGCATAGACCACAACAGACTGAGATACCATCTGTGAACAAACTAAGATTAGGACATACAGAAGAACGTGCTGCGGTACTGACAAAATGACTACCGAGCATTTGCGACAAATATGTGAAACATATGAGGAACAGAGAAAGCATATAAGGTCATCACTGATACCATTCCTGGACATGATCTAAGAAGATGCCAATAACCACAAGCTAACCACTGCTTTCTTTAGATACATTCAAGTTGACATCTCAAATCGTACAAAGACAAAGAAGTACCTCACTGGTTAAACATACTTTATGCTAGACTTGAGTTCAATTCTCAATCTACTGGATTGCTGCTTCATCAAATGCATCATTTTAAACAGTTTGTAATGTTATCAACACAATCAGAAGCCTCTGTGTCTATGATGTGGCCTTCCATTTTGACGCAACTTTCATCATCAAATTTCCTCACAGTGTAAGTAACTAGACCAGAAGTGTTGTGACTATCATCAATAGCAACATTTACTGATGTCTCAGCATCATCTTCTTGTGTTTCTATAAGAATATGTTCAGACTCTTCCCCAACATCTCCGATGCTCTGCTGAGACATATTCAACGTCACAACTTCTTCCGGTGCTGATACTGTTACAGAGAAGTTCACAAAGTTACCTGAAATATATAAAACAAGAACAAAGCTAGATCAGTTTGATTTTAACAGAACAGCAAACAATGTTCACATATGAATTGACAAGTCCCTTAGTGTATCCACGAGTTCGCATGTGTATCCAGGAGTTCTCATGTGTATCCAGGAGTTCTCATGTGTATCAACGAGTTCTCATGGTTACCCACCTAAGTACTTTTTCATACTCATATGTTTTTATATATCTATTTTATGTATTCACAACTTACTCTATAAGTTGCGAGCTCATATTTGTGTTGTTTTGTTGTCATTGATAAAGATCTTTAGGCCGAAACACAGGTTTCATTCTTGTTTTTGTCCTAGTGCGATATTTTACCATATTTATAAATGGTTTTTTTTCCATCATATGGATTCACAAGCCTCTTTTGACTTCACTTATCTAGCTACCCCTGGAGCAGAAGACTGCAACAGATAATGATTTCAACTTTGAGCTCTCCACATGAGACTCCAGCTCCTGGTGTCCTATTTTTTTTTTTTTCTGGGTTTGTTTAACTTCCAAACTATTCTCTTTCCTTGTGGATTCCAGTCCCAGCAATGTCCTGTTATATTGTTAGGCTTCTTTCTGAAGATGTGCTCTGTTTATCTCCAATTTCTGAGAGTGTGCCCTAAGTTATCTTCACTTTCTGAGAGTGTACCCTATCTCCACTTTCTCAGAGTGTGCCCTAACTATCTCCACTTTCTCAGAGTGTGACCTAACTATATCCACTTTCTCAGAGTGTGACCTAACTATATCCACTTTCTCAGAGTGTGACCTAACTATATCCACTTTCTGAGAGTGTGACCTAACTATATCCACTTTCTGAGAGTGTGTCCTAACTATCTCCACTTTCTCAGAGTGTGACCTAACTATCTCCACTTTCTCAGAGTGTGACCTAACTATCTCCACTTTCTGAGAGTGTGACCTAACTATATCCACTTTCTGAGAGTGTGACCTAACTATCTCCACTTTCTGAGAGTGTGACCTAACTATCTCCACTTTCTCAGAGTGTGACCTAACTATCTCCACTTTCTCAGAGTGTGACCTAACTATCTCCACTTTCTGAGAGTGTGACCTAATTATCTCCACTTTCTCAGAGTGTGACCTAACTATCTCCACTTTCTCAGAGTGTGACCTAACTATCTCCACTTTCTGAGAGTGTGCCCTAACTATATCCACTTTCTGAGAGTGTGCCCTAACTATATCCACTTTCTCAGAGTGTGACCTAACTATCTCCACTTTCTGAGAGTGTGCCCTAACTATATCCACTTTCTGAGAGTGTGCCCTAACTATATCCACTTTCTCAGAGTGTGACCTAACTATCTCCACTTTCTGAGAGTGTGACCTAACTATCTCCACTTTCTGAGGGCCTACCTTATCTGAGCATTTGCCCTGTTAATTGTCCTTTCTAAAAGTGTGTCCTAGCCATTTTCCACTTTCTAAGAGTTCGTCTTATCCATTTCCACTTTCTGAGGGCCTGCCCTATCCACCTGCACTTTCTGAGCACATGTCCTACCCATCTCCACATCTCAAAGTTGTGCCTTATCCATCTCCGCCCCCACATCTCCAGTTGTATTGGTGTCATGTTCTTCACCACAGATCTGCATTGATTATTACCTCTGGCCATCTAACATGAGGCATGTGATCCAGACATCGGTGAATGAAGATCTGCACAATGGATGTGATACTCTTAACTATATGCCATATTTTAGAGCCATATAGTAAAACTGATAGTAGATTCACGTCTTCGTCTTCTTAGTTTCTCGGTCAATGACTGACAAAGCAGTCAGTGACCATCACACCTGATGATGTCTTTAAGAGTAGCAACAAACTCCCTCCACTTTACCCGGTCTGCAGGAATCCATCATACAGTGTCCAACTTTGATTAATAATTCTCATCTCAGTCACTACGGTCCTTCAAGTTGTCTTAGGTCAGCATTACTTTCACCTTCCATCTTAGATCTACACCAAGGTAGTTTCCGTGATCGTGCCTTATTCTTTTCTTAAGACATGACCTATATAATTATTATAGCGTCAGCCGATTTTAAGGGTGTTCAAATATTCTGGACTGCTCCAGGCAAGCGGCCCTCGGCTGGTAATGGTGTGGTCACTCCTCCGGACAATGTGGGGTCAGGGCACTCCTCTGTACAATGTGGGGTCACTCCTCTGTACAATGTGGGGTCACTCCTCCGGACAATGTGTGGTCAGGTCACTCCTCTGTACAATGTGGAGTCACTCCTCTGTACAATTTGTGGTCACTCATTTGGACAATGTATGGTCAGGTCACTCCTCTGTACAATATGTGGTCAGTCCTCTGTACTTCTTCTTCTTCTTCTTCTTCGTCGTACGCAGTCAGACATCAACCTGTATTTTTTCTAAAAAAGCAGCGGTTTTGCAGCAGATGTTCAGCGAACATTTTCCCAGTACCGCACCTGCATTCATCAGTGCCCCCTATCTTCAATTTATTGAATAGGTGGTACCTCAGTCTATTGTGGCCAGTGCGAAGTCTGAAGACCACGACCTGCTCTTTTCTGCTCAACTGGTAATAGGCATCGTTTTTTGTGTAAATCCTCTGTACAATGTGTGGTCACTCCACTGTACAATATGTGGTCACTCCTCTGTACAATGTATGGTCCCTCATTCGGACAATGTGTGGTGAGGTCACTCCTCTGTACAATGTGTTGTCCCTCCTCCAAACAATGCGTGGTCACTCCAACCTTTATTCTTCAGCTCTAAAACTCTTCCTGTGACCTCAACAATGGGAAAAAAACATGACAGCAAATATAGTAATGATGTAGTACTTTTTTTTACATGATGGTGATGCTGGTCCACCTCTAATTAGTCATCTTTTAGAACATGAATTTGGCGTATTCTTCTTCCTCTTCATTGTTCATTCTCAAATTTCTGCTACCAAGTCCTGAAAAGCACTTTGTAAGTGGCAGAATCTAGTTCAGAGTACGGAATGTGTTGTGTCATAGTTTACAGCTTGACTACAATATATGCACCTTTTTGTCCGACACGTCCAACATTTCATCATGGCATTTTTAGGTACGGGGTTAGCCTTCTCTCCCTGCCGAAGACGGATGTATCAAACCAGTAGGTGCAAATATCGCAGTTAATCTGTAAACTAGCAACAGACTACAACCTGCTACTTGCAGAGACATGTTCAGGGCTTAGTAGCAGGAGATTGAGAACAAACGCAGAAGAAGCAGAAAGAGTCTTATCTCTTCGATCCATTTTCCTTAACCAGTCTGCCTGTTGCAGCGGTTATCCAGGATCACTACGAGGTGGAGAAGGGACTTGGCAGCTCTATGTTGCTGACTATGGCATTAGCAGTTAGCTTTGGGTTGCTGATTGATACAGCTTATTCACTGCTCAGCATCTTGATCCCAATTTTGGGTATGATGGTCTTACTCTATCCTTTCAGAACGAAACCCCGAGCACTATACTGAAAAGATTTAAATTTTGTCAGTTACATAATCTAAAAAAAATTGTTTGGCTTTATAAGAATGAATAACCTATTCAAACCAGGTGGCGGTACTTGCGATAAGATACATTTATTTTCTAACTTACTTGCATCCAAGCTTGATGGAATAATCTGCACATCAGGGGAGATAATTTGTACATCAGGTGTCACTGGCAACAAGACGGATTGACCGGATGAAATCAAAGATGGATAAGTGAAGATAGTTGCTTGTTGATTTAGTGATTGGCTCTGTGGTGCTGTGCTAGTTACAGTGGGCAGCATCATCATTGTTGTAGTCCCACTTGTGGTATGGCTAGCTGATATTAAGTTTTTAAACACATCAATGTTCATATCTTGTTTGGAAGAGTCAATGGCCAGAACTTCTGAGTTTGGATATGGAATCCTGGAAACAGAGCCAACTTGCAATGTTTCATGTCCCTCAGAAGAGTCTGTTGGACAGACATGTACAATCATAATATGAAATAAAACATAGCACAAACATTCTATGTATTTTTTTAAAGTAATTTATGTTCAAAAATATTCAAACATATGACTAACGTCTGGTCAGGCAAAATATACTGATCAGACATGTTAGTCAGGGTCAGGCAAAATATACTGATCAGAAATGTTAGAGTCAGACAAAATATACTAATCAGACATGTTAGTCAGGGTCAGGCAAAATATACTGGCCAAGACCCTCATCTCGGCTTCCGTGTAACCCTTCCTGGGAACGGGCTGGTTTTCAAGGTGAGGTATCGACGTTATTCCTGTAGCAGTGAGCGACACGCAGATAAAGCCATATATAGCATAACTGCCTGGAGGACCCCGATTCACCTTCATCAGCATGCTCAGGATGTGAGGAAAGCCACTGCAATCTACCACTTAATGTCTTTTCAGGGTGCATGAAAGAGTAAACCTGCTCATTGTGGGCATTCAAAACAACAACAACCACTCGGATAGAAACAACCTTTTTCATCTGTCTCTCAACTGCATTTTATTTATTAAAAGGCAAAAAAACTCACTTAGAAAACTTCCAGTCTCTGAATCATGAGTCATCTGTCCATTACTTGAGTAGACACTGTCTGCCTGGACCAGCTGTATCCCTGGCTGCAGCAGGCTTAGCCCTGATGACAACATATCTGATATGGAAAACACAGGTAGGGCAAGGCCTGTGGATGGATCTAAGAAGGTCTCTGAAACACTTTGACCAGAAAGTATTTGGGCTGGGATAACTGTATATCCCATCATGGATGAGACAGAAACTGCAGCCTGTTGCTGTTTCTGTTGTTGTTGTAGTTGCCGTTGGCTGGTGTGAGGAAGTGGTATTAAAAACATTCCATTAGGAAGGTTACCAGTTTCTTGTTTCTGAGTCTGCTGTTGCAAAAGCAAACTAATTGTGCTCAAACCTGAGTCAGTTGAATCACAAAAAATCTGTGAAAACAAGAAACTCTTTAAAAATACAAAATATAAGAGCAGCTTACATTGCTAAAGGAAACTATAAGAAATCAAAACAAATTAAATCCAACATAAAAATGTAAATGGCTCTGAAACACAGAGATTTTTTGATTTTTTTTTGTGTCGCCTTATTTTTCTAATCCCCAAGGCAGTGTGCATTCACTGTGGTTTTTATTTTGCACCTGTCGGCCCAATGCATCCAACTTCAGCATCCATTTTATGTAAGGGTCTGCTTCCACCTAATTTTCTAAAGGTTTGCTTCCCCGGGGTGAGGGCCGGTGCTGTGATGGGGATCGAACCCAGCACCTTCGAGTTTTGAGCCGTGTCACTTAGCCACTAGCCCACGCCGTCCCCCTTAAAACACAAAGATGAACAACAAACAAAGCCCAAAGGGAGCAATAGAAAATTTTCAATTTTATAAACAGGGTGTTTGCACAAATAATACATAACAATCTTGAAGCCCAACGACTGCAATACAAGTGGAGCAGTCCCAACTACAGTGGTTTGGCCATGTCTGTAGAATGGAAGAAGATCGGATACCAAGGCGGTCATGGGAGGCAAAATGTCAAGGACGCAGAGCCCCAGGATGTCCCAAAGTACGTTGGAAAGACAACATATGACACTCCCTAAGTGACCAAGGACTGGAATGGAAAGAGGCCAGGAGAAAGACAGGAGATAGAACAGTATGGTGTTCTCTCTGGCAAACCTCTAGACCTCACGGTAGAAGAGGATCGACTAAGTAAGTAAGTGTTTGCACAAAATAGAAGGATTGAAATGGCATGATAAGATCATTAATGTGGAACTATTGGAAAGAACCAGACAAACAACAATGGAAGGGAGAGATGAAATGAAAATGTTAAAGTTGTAAAGGATAAACATTAAGGAAACAAACTAATGTTACAGCAAGGCAATCTCTGTTTTGTAATCAGCAGGGTAAGAGAAATTAATAAAGATAAAAACACACATATAAAAGATAGCTTAGGACAAACATGAAATATATAAGGAAGACTTGTTCAGAGCTAACTGGACAGAAGCACAGCAGAACTTGGCATGTATTTATTGAAGACCTGTCCATCAAATACAGCTAAAAGGTTATGATGATAAACTTGCCTAACCTTTCCTTTCTGAAAATAGTACACATCATAACATTATTTCTTTTTTGCTTCAGAAGGAGCACCACTGTAATTGACTTCCTTTCAGGAAATCTGAACCAAACCATATATATCCTGTTGTAGTGACGGTTTCTGCAGCACTTTGTTTTGTGTGACAAAGCCACCAGACTCATTCACAACCCTACATTGTCTGCTTTAACATCATGTTGAGCAGACTGAAGTGGTCCTATTATTTCTTTCCCAATGATCAAATTTCATATATCTAAATATCAAAAAAAAGGTAGTGCTACAGTAGATACCATTACGCTGTGACATACCAGGAAATGAGAGAGCAGACACATTAGCAAAAGAGAGCAGCACATGAACAAATAATCACCTTCCAGGACATAAAGACCCTTATCCAAGTCATAAGAAATGTTTATCAAACGAGACAACTATCACCGTCTTGATCGAGCAGAGCAAGTGATCCTGTTCTGTTTGACAACAGGACATAACAGACTGAATAACCACTTACACAGAATAAAATTGACTCCATTACTCATGTTTACATGCAGATAAGCAGCACAGACATCCACAAATATCCTACAAGACTTTTAAATGCTTAGGCGACTGCGTACTGAGCACTGGCCCACTAAGACAAAACTTTACACAGAGCTGTTTTGGAGCCTTTAAGAACTCGACACCCCAGCAATCTTTATCCAGGGAACTAGACTTCACATGTAAACATAATAATAAAAAAAACATAATGACAAAGAGAAGAAGAAAATATGTCACATAAATGTTATGGGCAGCTGTTGTCTCACGAGCAGAGATTTTTTTTTTTTTCTTCTTCTTCCTCCTCCTCCTCCTCCTCCTCCTCCTCCTCCTCCTCCTCCTCCTCCTCCTCCTCCTCCTCCTCCTCCTCCTCCTCCTCCTCCTCCTCCTCCTCCTCCTCCTCCTCCTCCTCCTCCTCCTCCTCCTCCTCCTCCTCCTCCTCCTCCTCCTCCTCCTCCTCCTCCTCCTCCTCCTCCTCCTCCTCCTCCTCCTCCTCCTCCTCCTCCTCCTCCTCCTCCTCCTCCTCCTCCTCCTCCTCCTCCTCCTCCTCCTCCTCCTCCTCCTCCTCCTCCTCCTCCTCCTCCTCCTCCTCCTCCTCCTCCTCCTCCTCCTCCTCCTCCTCCTCCCCCCCTCCTCCTCCTCCTCCTCCTCCTCCTCCTCCTCCTCCTCCTCCTCCTCCTCCTCCTCCTTCTTCTTCTTCTTCTTCTTCTTCTTCTTCTTCTGCGCTGATCCTGAAAAGGACATTGCAATGTTGTGTCGTAGTTTACAGCAAGGCTGCGATATCTCTGTCTTTCAGCACAAATAGCAGAGATAAAAGAAGATTATCCAAAAACTTAAACATGGATAACACTCATTACAGGTCTATGATCTATGAGATCCCTGAAAGATTGTCAAGCCAAAGATAGCTTATTTAAATAGCTTAATATACAAATAATATTATATATATATATGGCAAAGACCGCCGTCCATCGTAGACGATGATGGCATAATTTATTTTGCTAGCGCTATTTTTAGTAAGGATTAACTGCGCTACATTTTAACCTCACTCTCTCGTCTCGTGCCGCCCAACCCCAGTGGCAAGTCAAGGACAAGACAACTAGGGGTGACTACGGGATGCAGGGGACTCCGTATCAAGCACCCATGAAAAAGACGGCGGAGTCTGGAGTCGAACCCACACCACCTGATCACGAGGCAGACAGCTTAACCACTTTGCCACAGAATTCCTCATATATGTGTTAAGAGGAGCGACTAAGTAAATAAGTGAGTAAGTAAGTAATATATATATAAATAATAATAAAATATATATCAATCTAGTTCCAAGAACTAGATGGATAGGAAATGTTGTGGATATTCTAAATCATCATGGGATGACAACTACTTCAGCGACACATCTGTCCTTGGACAGAAAACTCTGACGGCTCACGGCACAAGTGGATAAGACGAAACAAGACAAGACAATATCAATATTCTTAAAAATAAAAGTAATCCCACAGCAGACACTACTGTTGCTGTTTTTAATGATATTGAGTGACTTATTAATGATATTTAGTGACTTATTAATGATATTGAGTGACTTATTAATGATATTGAGTGACTTATTAATGATATTGAGTGACTTATTAATGATATTGAGTGACTTATTAACCTTTCTTGCTTCCTTTTCTTCTCTTACATTTACTGCTGAGCCGACTTGAAAGTGTCAATAAAAGGGATCAAACCAAGTACTTCTTCCACTCAGATGTGACATGCTATTGTATGCGCTACAATTCTAGGAATGTGTTAATATTGTGCAAACGTGCTACAATTCTAGGAATGTGTTAATATTGTGCAAATGTTTCTAAAACAATTATATCGTATTTACAAAATATAGTGTAAGGTTATTATGATTTCATTTGAAATACACTTACAGTATATTTACTCTTCTGGTTCAATTTTCATAATGAAAGAACTTATATCATTAAATGATTATTCTTCATTAATTACTCGTACACCGCTCAGTTAACAACCCTGAAGTAGTGAAACATGTGTGTCCTATTCTGCTACTGCTGCCTACTAGAAATGATTCATACTTCTCACCATTCATATTTTCAAGCAACGGACAAGCAAGATATTAACTTGCCATAGTCTCTCTTGACTACTTTTACCATTCCATTCAAGTGGTAAAACTGTTCATGTGGACAATTTTTAAAGAGTCAAGGAACACCTAGCAGAGAATGATAGAGGAAGAGGAGATCAGGCCAGTTGTAGTCTCACAGACAGATAAGACCAGGAGAGGTAGAGTCTCATGGACAGACAAGACCAGAGAAGGTAGAGTCGTATAGATAAGACCAGAGAAGGTGGAGTCTCATGGACAGACAAGACCAGGGGAGGTGGAGTCTTATGGGCAGACAAGACCAGGGGAGGTGGAGTCTTATAGATAAGACCAGATCTTATAGATAAGACCAGAGAAGGTGGAGTCTCATGGACAGACAAGACCAGGGGAGGTGGAGTCTTATAGATAAGACCAGAGAAAGTGGAGTCTCATGGACAGACAAGACCAGAGAAGGTAGAGTCTTATAGATAAGACCAGAGAAGGTGGAGTCTTATAGATAAGACCAGAGAAGGTGGAGTCTTATGGGCAGACAAGACCAGGGGAGGTGAAGTCTTTTGGGCAGACAAGACCAGAGAAGATGGAGTCTTATGGGCAGACAAGACCAGGGGAGGTGGAGTCTTATGGGCAGACAAGACCAGGGGAGGTGGAGTCTTATGGGCAGACAAGACCAGAGAAGATGGAGTCTTATGGGCAGACAAGACCAGGGGGGGTGGAGTCTTATGGGCAGACAAGACCAGGGGAGGTGAAGTCTTATGGGCAGACAAGACCAGAGAAGATGGAGTCTTATGGGCAGACAAGACCAGGGGGGGGTGGAGTCTTATGGGCAGACAAGACCAGGGGAGGTGGAGTCTCATAGGCAGACAAGACCAGGGGAGGTGGAGTCTTATGGGCAGACAAGACCAGGGGAGGTGGAGTCTTATAGATAAAACCAGAGAAGGTGGAGTCTCATGGACAGACAAGACCAGGGGAGGTGGAGTCTTATATATAAGACCAGAGAAAGTGGAGTCTCATGGACAGACAAGACCAGAGAAGGTAGAGTCTTATAGATAAGACCAGAGAAGGTGGAGTCTTATAGATAAGACCAGAGAAGGTGGAGTCTTATAGATAAGACCAGAGAAGGTGGAGTCTTATGGGCAGACAAGACCAGGGGAGGTGGAGTCTTTTGGGCAGACAAGACCAGGGGAGGTGGAGTCTTTTGGGCAGACAAGACCAGAGAAGATGGAGTCTTATGGGCAGACAAGACCAGGGGAGGTGGAGTCTTTTGGGCAGACAAGACCAGGGGAGGTGAAGTCTTTTGAGCAGACAAGACCAGAGAAGATGGAGTCTTATGGGCAGACAAGACCAGAGAAGATGGAGTCTTATGGGCAGACAAGACCAGGGGGGGTGGAGTCTTATGGGCAGACAAGACCAGGGGAGGTGAAGTCTTATGGGCAGACAAGACCAGAGAAGATGGAGTCTTATGGGCAGACAAGACCAGGGGGGGGGGGGGGGGTGGAGTCTTATGGGCAGACAAGACCAGGGGAGGTGGAGTCTCATAGGCAGACAAGACCAGGGGAGGTGGAGTCTTATTGGCAGACAAGACCTGGGGAGGTGGAGTCTCATGGGCAGACAAGACCAGGGGAGGTGGAGTCTTATGGGCAGACAAGACCAAGGGAGGTGGAGTTTTGTGGATAACACCAGGGCAGTTGGAGTTTCCTGGATAAGACCAGGTCAGCTCGAGTCTCTTGGATAAAACCTGGGCAGATTAAATCTCGTGGATAAAACTATGTCATTCACAGGATCAGATCTGTTGGAGTCTCGTGGATAAGACCAAATTAGATACTCTGAAATATTTGTTTAGTCGGACAGTGGTGAATGCTTGAAATGCATAGCCACAGGAAATAGAGGAGGCAGGGTCAGTTAATGCATTCAAGAATAGATTGGATGGGCATAGTTTTTAGATCAAGTGAAGTAAAAGAAAATGGTTGTATACAGACTCTGCAGGATCTTCTAAACCAGTATAAAGATGTTAAGTTAAGGTCAGCTGGAGTTTCATGGATAAGACCAGGGTTGTTGACATTTACCGGATGACACCTGGTCATTGGAGTCTTGTTGACAAGACCAGGGCAGTTGAAGTCTTATATATATATATTTATTTTTTTTGCGTTCGCCTTATTTCTCTAATCCCTAAGGCTGTGTGCGTTCACTGCGTTTTTATTTTGCGCCTGTCTGCCCAGTGCATCCGACTTCAGCATGCATTTTATGTAAGGGTCTGCTTCCTCCTGCATTTTCTAAGGGTTTGCTTCCCCGGGGTAACGGCCAGTGCTGTGATGGGGATCGAACCCAGCACCTTCGGTTGTGAGCCGTGTCACTTAACCACTAGGCCACGACGTCCCTGTCTCATGGATAAACCGGATCATTGGAGTCTTGTTGACAAGATCAGATCTGTTGGTCTCATGGATAAAACCGGATCATTGGAGTCTTGTTGACAAGATCAGATCTGTTGGTCTCATGGATAAAACCGGATTATTGGAGTCTTGTTGACAAGATCAGATCTGTTGGTCTCATGGAAAAAACCAGATCATTGGAGTCTTGTTGACAAGATCAGATCTGTTGAAATCTCATGGATAAAACCGGGCCATTGGAGTCTTTTTAACAAGATCAGGGCAGCTGTTACCTCATGAAGAGACAGAGAAGACTGCCCAAATACATAAATATGGAGAGCATTCATTACAGCCCTATGTTCTAATATGTCCCAAAAATATTAAGTAAAGTCAAGTCAAAGATGGCTCAATTATATAGTATGTCTCATCTTTGTAGTGAGGTGAAGTCCCTCAGATTGACGTGTGTCCACATCTCTTCTAGTCTCTCTCTAGCATCTTACAAATAATAGAGCATCCCTGCAATTGGCTACTAACAGAAACCTGTGATAAAGTAGAAGACAGTACAACTCAAGAGCTATGTTTAAATGTGACAAAGACAAACTGACCTGAGAATGACTACTCTCCTCTGTACCAATTAAGTGGTTGCCCATATCAACTACTGAAGGCTGAGAGAGCTGCGGTAGAAAAAATGTTGGCGGTTTGAGTTCGTTCAAAGGCTGGGTCAGCAACCGCTCAATTTGTGACCCAGCAAATTTAGAAACTGATGCTGTCTTCTGCTCCTTAGCATTGTTCCTTATTTTCGTTTTTCTGCTACTTCCACCTGGTGGTGTCACTTTTGTTGCAGGTGGATTGTTTTGTTTCATCTTATCATCAGGATCAGTTTTGTTCTTAACAGGTTTCTTTTTGCTTTTCTTTTCTTTCACAGTTGTTTGTTCAGCCTTAACCTAGGAAATGTGAAAAGGATTAGACAATTATTCTTTTTTTTATTGGTCATTTTTACAACTTATGAACACAACAATTTTCATTTAAACATACCTTTGTTGTTTCATTTTCATTCATATTTATTATATTTGGGACATAATTAATAAATGGATGACAAAAGAAAAAATAAATACTGAACATCAGTGGTTCTCAACCTTTAACTGAACTTCACATCTTTATACTGGTTCATAGAAGACTCTACAGAGTCTGTATACAATGAGTTTCTTAGGGTGTGGTTTAACCAATGTGCGAGTCCATCTTAATAGACTCAAACACTAGAGCTAAGTAGACCTGCAGCAAATTAGGCTCCATCTACAGCTGCTCTTAACAAACCACCTGGGGAAAGGTACAAATAACTTGGGTAGATTTTTAACTTGAATCTTGTCCAGGCGCAGCCGTTAAGTCTACTCTTTTCGATTTCCAACTGACAAGGAATATTTAACGGAGTGGTCCAATCTCACTACCCAGAGATCAGGAGAATTTTTACCAGAAGATCCATGTGAAAGAAATCCATGTCTCCGCTGTGATTTGAACCCTTGACCTTCGGCACTGAGGTGGACACTTTACCTCAAGACCACTGAGTCCCCCTTTACCAGATCATGGACTCCTTGAAACCAACGATAATTCACCACGACCATTAATGTGATGGCTGGTGTTTTTCAGCTGTAGACTTCAAATGCCAGGATCAATGGCAAATAATTTCAGCTGAAGATTTGGATCTTTATGAATGTCTGCTTTGATATTTGCACAACAGCTAAGAACATTGTCTTACACAGATAATTGGTGTCAAACATAAGAAAGAGTTTTTCGTTCAACCATTTGTTCACCAAACAGCAGAAAATACCATCTTAGTTAAAATGTCAATTACCTGAGAGGTTCAATCATAGTTTCAGCATTGTCATGATAATCAGTCTCTTTACTTAAATCAAGAGCATCATTGATTGTAGAATAGAAATCAATTTTTTTCTCTCTCAATATAGTTTAACCACAACATTTAATGTTTTTATTTATGCCTGTTTCTTATCCTGCACAGAAAACACAGTAACTGAAGAGCCTGAAGATTTGAGTTTAGTGTATTCTGGAAGCCAAACATCTCAGACAAACAGGCAAAAAGAGAGAAACACTAGAAGTGATTTCAACAATCCTTAAACTTGATTTTGAAATAGATGAGCAGTAACTGTATCTCATAAGAAAACCTAAACACACATGTCAGAATTTTATTACCGGATAGTCATTGGACTTTCAAGTGTAAATGTAAATGTTTACAATCACTCAAGCATTGTTTTCTTCTTCTTCTGCGCTCATGATATTGTGCTATAGTTAACAACGAGGCTACGATAACTGCACTTTTCAACCTGACACATCCAATTTTAGCATGCCATTTTGGGACTGGGTTTGCCTTCCCTCTTCGATCTCTAAACGGTGAAAAAGAGTCTTGGTCAGTAGTGGGTCACTGACCCTGATGTACGAAGCCAACTATGAGTTGCTGGCTGCTGTCAGCTCATTCATCGCTGCATCTTTGGCCTCACTCAAGTATGTTGAATATCTGGCTGCTAAGAAGATTAGTTTTAATCAAATTGATCATTTTTACTCTTTCAATTTAGAATGGGTTTCATTTTAGTATGTAAAATATGTGCAGCCAATACTGTACAATGAAAGCTGCTACAATATGTCCATTTGAAACAAAGTTTGATGCCCTGATTACATTGCAATTAGATCTTTCTGTTTGTCCTACATTACTAGGCTACATTGCAATTAGATCTTTCTGTTTGTCCTACATTACTAGGCCTTATACTGATTCCTACAAGTTTATTTGTTTGCAATTTTAAGAAAAAAGCTAGTTGTTCATCGCAAGAGATAATGGCGACATCATCAGACGGTTGTGTCTTGATGGTGTAACTTGCGCTGTATTTGGATTATAGTGAGAAAGACACTTTTCTGCTCATCAGCCTCACTCTCTGGTCCCGAGCTGCCTTGGACCAGTGGCAAGACAATAAATCGAGATGCCTGTAGGTAACTGAGGATGCAGGCACTATGGTCCCACCTCCATTGAGAGCAGGGGTCAATTTTTAAAATCTTTCAAGAAAAAATATAAATATAAAGCTGGAGACAGATTATCATAGACATAAGAGCATAGAGTATACTTTCATGCAATAGAGACACCAGAGATTTAGGAGTGACAGAGAAAGAGGGTCTAAAAAGAACTAATAAAAATTAAAAAGCAGTTTATAAAGTGACAGATTTTTACTGTTTTTGTTCTTATGTTGATATGTCTTAATTTTCTTTTCATTTATTTAATTTAATTTATTTCATTTTATTTATTTCATTAATTTTCATTTTCTTTTTTAGACAACATTGACTGATAAACAATCAAGATTCAAATGCAGGTAAACATGAGAGTAGAAACCTTGACAACCTATGGCTGGGAATGCATTATATATTTACTGACACATACAAATTTGAATTATATTCATGACTTTCTTTGGTTGTAATCATATCTGTTCATGTAAGTTTTCTGTTTTTATTTGTTTCAGCATTTAGCTAGTTCCCAATAAAGATTTCTTTAGGGGAAAATGTTGGTGGACATCTGTTACAATTCTCATATACAACTTTATTTTATACTTGCCTGTCTTTCAGTCACCATTAATGCTCAGTTTTACTATAGTCCAACACATATTCAAGAACCGGCAATTCTAAAAAAAAATCAGAGCAACTAACCTTCTCAGCAATGCTCAACATAACTTTTTCCAAGGCTTCTGGGTCCATATCTGGTACACTCTTGCATATCTGTGGAATATTACCGCTAGCCGAATTAATTCTCACATATAAATTTTGCAAATGTATATAAACTCTACAAAATAATATTATGTTCTAAACAGAAATCCACCAATATCTCAAGCTGACATAGAACAAGATAAGAAACCCTAAAATGTAAATATAAATCACCAATAAAACAAGAGATCATGCAAGCACTCAAACTATTGGAGAATGAGAAAGTTGCAGGACCAGAAGGAATTCCTCCAGAAACCATCAGCTCTTCAAGAAAGTATATAAAAATGATACTATTCCCAAGAGATGGGAACACCTAATTAAATTACCAAAGACAGGAAATCTGACTTCATGCAGTAACTGGTGATTAATAACACTCCTGGCAGTAGGTGGAAAAGTCGTGACCAGGATAATGCCTGATCACATTAAAGGTGCTTTAGATGGAAGACAGAGAAGAACAGGCAGGATCCTGAGTAGGAAGATATTGCATATATGAAACTGCAACATTCAGAATTACCATAGAGTTAGTTGGTTGCCCATCACAAGCAATAATGGCGACATCATCAGACAGTTTTGTCTTGATGATGTAACTTGCGTTGTATTTGGATTACAGTGAGGAAGAAACTGCATTGGTCATCAACTTCACTCTCTGATTCCGAGTTACTTTGGACCAGTGTCAAGACATAAGTCAAGACAACTGGAGGTACCTAAGGGTGCAGGCACTCTGGGCCCCACTCCCTTGAGACTAGGGATCACTTAAAAACTTGGGGTATTCGATCGGCAACCGTTTCCATTCATCGCTTTGGGAGGCAAATGCTTTGTCTTACATCTTGACCACAAAAACCTCCCTCTCCCAAAATTATCATAGAGTAGTCAACAAGTAACAGACACCTCTATATATAAACTGCACATATTTTTATTGCACAGGCTGTAAACTGCAACACAATGTCAGTTCCAGGACGAACGATGAAGAAAGAAGGAGTCTTTAATGCTAGTCGGAAACTACTATTTTCTGATCGGCTGAATTGTAGCTATGGCAAAGATGCCCTTAATGACAATGGAAAATGACTTGCAAGGAACAAAACCTTGTTATTACAAACATAACATAAGAAATGAAACAATTCATCATTGATTATGCAACAGTGAGAAAAAGTGCACTTAAGTACGTAAGGGATACTAGAAAATGTTCTGAGGACCAGAGATAGACAGCAATCACTACCTAGTGAAAATAAAGACAGTAACCGAAACAGCTACTGTATCATGCAATATTCAACACCATGCAAGAAACTAAACACAAAAAGATAATTAAGCCCTACAAATTAAGAGAGGGGGAGAACGGCATGGGCTAGTGGTTAAGTGACGCTGCTTACAATCCAAAGGTGCTGGGTTCAATCCCCATCACAGCACCGGCCGTTATGCCGGGGAAGCAAACCCTTAGAAAATTCAGGAGGAAGCAGACCCTTACATAAAATGCATGCTGAAGTCGGATGCACTGGGATGACAGGTGCAAAATAAAAACCACAGTGCAACGCACACCGCCTTGGGGAATAGATAAATAAGGCGAATGAAAAAAAAAGAGAACGAAATGTTAAGAGGAGATACCAGGGGCTCATAAAGACAATGGGAAGTATAAAGGAAGTAGAAAAGGATATGGAAACTCTGATGATAAACTAGGGGGCTCAGTGGTCTCGAGGTAAGATGTCTGCGAGGTTGCGAGTTTGTCTGTCTGGACAAAATTCAAAAATTCTGGTTAAAATCTACGGATAATTATTTGTACCTTCTGCCAGGCTTGGTAAGCCACAGGAAGCTATAAAAACCTACGACATATAGCTGAAACCTTCGACTATCTGGCAACAGGCATTTAACATGCTTATTAGAATTCCAGAATTCCAAGTAATTCTCCGTTTTCCATTTTCTGCATTCGTTTTCAGTCCCCCGCTACTGAGCCTTGAATAGGGCTTTCTAAGACGCAGGATGCATTCCGGAGATATTTGCACCTTTCGGTCCGACACATCTTAAGTACTGATTTACCTGTCATAAGTAGGTTACATTTTAGTGTATTGACAACTAGCTTGCCTTAGTAAATGTTTATGTCCTGATTTTGAACTTCAGGTTTCAAAATGTTTCAAATGAACAATGTTTCCCTAAAAAGTTACCTGCTCCATGAGTTCCTGAATCTTTTCCTTAGAGTAGCCATGAGTGCTAAGATGAAGTTTCATGTTTCCTTGAGTAGTGCTGCGATGGCCACACTCCACGCATGCAAATGGCCGATCACCTGAAAGTCATATAACAAAATTAACGTTTTTAATAAAGCCTTATAGGAAATTTAGTGAAACAATTAATTTTCTCAAACGTTTCATCCCAAAAATATGTTAGTACATTAGCTCATCTTTCCAGCATGGGGATCTTAGGGTCCTGTACTGGTGAGAAAAGAATGGGACTCTACGCTGTTGTGTATGAAGCTAGCAAATTCATCATGTAAAACAGATTGCTACAGAAACAAGTCCAACAAGAGCTCATACATGCTTTGCCCTGGAAAATGCTATATCTTGAGTAGAACTTGTTGTTCAAGTCTGTCAGCGTCATTAGAAGAACACAGTGATAGTATGGCCTTCTCTAATCAATTTGACTAATAAACATGAGATGAGAGAAGCATGCACTGACCCCCAGTTTCATGAAGGAAATCGATGTGGTTATTTGAGATCAAAGAATCAAGAAGACATTTTGTTTTAAATCACCAGACGACTCATTCTACATGCATCACTGCATAAAACTTGAAAACAGGAGTGCCCAACCTTTTTAAGTCACATAATCAAATTTAACAATAAAATGTATACACTGTGACAGTACATGCATGCAGACGAGCGGCTCCCAAAGAAGCTTCTCTACGGCGAGCTGAGAGAGGGATGGCGCGAGAGAGGGCACCCAAAGAAACGATTTAAAGACGGTCTGAAGGACTCACTGAAAAGTTGCCAGATAGACATCGACACCTGGGAATGTCTTGCGCAAAACAGATCTGACTGGAGAAGTCCAGTCAAATCTGGTGTAGCTACCAGCAAAGACGCGAGACCCAGAAATCACGAACTGCGGGAACTCCATCACCTTCTACAAAGCTCGTGTGCCCGATATGTAGCAGATGTTTTCGTGCGCGCATTGGCCTGTTCAGCCACATGCGCACCCACACCCAACAGGAAAATTTGTGACAAGGATGATGTCGGCGGTCCTCATCGACAACGATAGACAGCTATTATATAATGTATTCTTCTTCTGCGCTCATCTTGAAAAGGACGTTTGTGACATTGTGTCGTAGTTTACAGCTAGGCTGCGATATCTGCACCTTTCAATCCGACATATCTTCTTCTTATTATTCTTCTTCGTACGCTGTCAAACGTCAACTTGAATTTGTTCGAAGAAAGCAGCTGTCATCCTGAAGCTGTCAACACTACCATAGAGCTTGTCTAGTGTTGCCACTGGTGATGGCCACATGTGCTTTCTCTGGTCCTCGTATGTCGGGCAATTTTGCAGATGTTCAGCGGTCGTTTTCCCTGTACCACAGGTGCATTCGTCAGTGCCACCTATCTTCAGTTTATTGAATAGATGGTACCTCAGTCTGTTGTGGCCTGTGCGGAGTCTGAAGACCACGACCTGCTCTCATCTGTTCAGCTGGTAGTAGGCATCATTTTTTGTGTAGCCAGTATGTTCTGTTTCCCATTTGACCATGTATCTGACCCTAATAAACCTTTTGGACTCTTCGTAGGTCACACTAGAATCTGGTTGTGGTAGTCTCACACCTTCCTTTGCCAGTCTGTCTGCCTCTTCGTTGCATTGAATGTTACAGTGGGATGGAACCCACTGTACCACTACTCTTTTTGGTGCGGACTGTTGGCATAGTTGACAGAGTACTGCTTTTAAATCATTGTTCAGTATTTTTCTGGCTTTTTAGTGCTGTAACCACGGCCAGGGCATCTGTAAACAGGACTATCTGGCTTTCATTGCTTTTGCCTGTAAGCATTGCTTCTACTGCAGCCTTCAGTGCCTCTGCCTACGCTCTTAAATTGCTTGAGATTTTTCCAGTTGACACTGACAGTGTTATTTTTCTACCATTTCAATCCGACATATCTGATTTCAGCACGTAAATTTTGGTTGCAACCTGTTTCCAATTGGAGGTGGAATGAGGTCTTTTTCAGTTATGGGTCACTAGCTAGGAGTTGCTAACTGCTATCAGCTCATTCACTACTGCTTCTTCAGCCATAATCTGTGAGTATCAATGAAAGTTAGATCTTCACCAACTACGAAACTGGGATGATTCTGAGCCAAACTAGGAATGTGGTTTCAATCTTCCCATGAACCAACCCAGCCAACTAAGAACTGGTATGGATCAGCCAAATCTGACTGCTCAATTCTATCTATTTATCTTCAATCCACTTGTGTCGTTAGAGTGGGAAGGTGTGACCTCCTTTGTTGCATTTATTTTTTATAAGCAAATATTTTCTGGTGACTTGCCAAGTGAATACCAGTATCTATTACCAAACGTTAGGTTGGTTGCTCCTGGAATATACGATCACCTTTTTGAAACTGGTGGTAGTCAAAGTGTAAATTAGAGCAAGGTAGACCAACAGTCTGTCAGGCGCCATCTATGCCGCTCCGCTAACCACATAGCCAAGACCTGATGTTATAAAGTCACACTGTCTCCTTTTTGTGACATATTCTCTGTGGGGTGAGAATCCTTAAAATAATTTGAGTAGATTTTTAACTTGAATTTTGTCCGAGCAGCGGCAGTTAAGCCTACTCGTTTCGATTTCCAACTGCCAAGAAATTTTTAACATGCACACAATTGCACACAGGTGTCTAATCTCACTACTCAGAGAACAAGGTAAATTTTTACCAGATGTTCCACATGAAAAAATCCCGGTCTCCGCTGTGATTTGAACTCGCAGCCTCCAGCACCCGAAGCCAACACCTTACCTCGAGACGACTGCCTCCTCCTCCCCGCCCCCCCATTATTGACTGTTCAATTAGAGTGCTCAAAGTGTAAATGTCCAGGTGTGGATCTTGGTGGTAGTAGCAAACACCTCATGGTCGAACAGTCACTGCGAGCTGATGATACCCAGCCTGGACAGCGAGATTTGTTTGCACAGCAGCCAAACAACATCTCTATCACCTGCTTACCCTGCTTGGTGCCCTAGTGTTTTCCAGGTTGAACATAATAGGACCATTGTTAGGAAGTTGTACTGCATGTGGCTAGCACCCTCATCCAGGTAAAAACTATTGTTACTGAAACCACACTACAAATGGATTCAGGATTCCTTAAAAGCTGGTTAGGGCAAACCAAATGCAAACCTACAATCCGCCATCTAGAGTGCTAAGGTCAATGATGACAATGAATTATGTTGA
This sequence comes from Ariolimax columbianus, assembly GCA_036924085.1. Lineage (NCBI taxonomy): Eukaryota > Metazoa > Mollusca > Gastropoda > Stylommatophora > Arionidae > Ariolimax > Ariolimax columbianus. The sequence goes on from JAVGWX010000004.1 coordinate 46,525,046, forward strand.
TCTCATTCGGTAAACGGTGCCAGCATTTACTCACTACTAGGAGAATCCATGTACCACAGGCGTTCAAGTCAAACTGGGATTTTTATTTTGTAAGAAAAAAACTATTCTTTTTAAAGTAGTCAAAATGCTGTTTATTTTTCAACATAATCTCCTACAATGTTTATTAACTTATCCCAGCATTTAAGTAATGCTTGAAAAGCTTCAGTGTAGAAAGATTTGTTAGTATGTGTGAACCAATCCAGGACAGCCTGTTTAACTTCGTCATCAGTGCTGAAATGCTGACCTCCCAGGAATTCTTTTAGGGACCCAAACAGATGGAAATCGCTTGGAGCAAGGTCTGGGCTGTAAGGTGGATGTGGCAATACATCCCAGCCAAGTTGCTGGAGATGGCACATAGTGCGGTGAGCTGTATGAGATCGAGCTTTATCTTGCAGGAGCAGAACGCCCTTTGTGATCAAACCCAACGTGCAATAACCTTGCAAAAATGCAAATGTTCATGAATAATAGTGTTCACCATAACCAGATAAAGATTTGCCTCTTGTGCAATTTTGCGACTGGTTATGCGTCGTTTTCCAGGATAAGGCATAGCCACCACGGCCGGAGTCATCACTCACAAATGTACAGCCTTCGCTAAAATGTTTACACCATTCAAATGTCTTACTGAGGAATCGCAAATCGCAGACATTTGGTCCACGTGCTAGGCTGATAAGCCAACGGCGCGAGGCTACCATAGGAGGGATTACAGCCGAACGCCTCTAAGCCGGAATCCCGCCCTAAATCTCAGCACCACTGTGATGGGAGGCTATGATAGGGTTAGGACCTGGGGCTCGTGTCCCAGCCCGACCCGGTCGAGCCGCAGAAAGAGGTCTCTGCCGTCCGCCGATCAAAGCGGGCGGGAAGCTGCCCAATATTCACCCAATTCGGCGATGAGGTGTGAAACCACTAGTAGAAGACTTAGTTCTCGGTCGGGGTGTCGTAAGCAGTAGAGGAGCCACCTTACTGCGAACTGTTGAGACGCAACCCCTTGATCATGAGATATGCCCGCACACCAGGCGAACAACATCTCCATGCCATTACCAGGCTTGTCCCCTGGTTAAATGCACTCCTTCGAGAGGAATCGCAGGTCGCTGACATTTGATCCACGTGCTTGGCTGATAAGCCAATGGTGCGAAGCTACCACCTGAGGGATTTCGGCCGAACGCCTCTAAGCCAGAATCCCGCCCTAAATCTCAGTACCGCTGTGATGGGAGGCCAGGCTATGGTTGGGACCTGGGGCTCGCGTCTCAGCCCGGCCCGGTCGAGCCGCAGAAATGCACCTGGCTAAAGGCACTCCTGCCTCGCTCTTTACCTCTGTCTGCTATCAACCATCTCAATGGACACAGAAGAAATGCAGTCCATCGGACATTGCACCTCTGCCCTATTGTGACAACGTCCCAGGTAGCGGGGAATGCTAGGCGTGCCATCACTGTAGATGAGCCGAGAAAATAAAGGGAGCAAAGAGATACCTCACTCAAATGCATATGCTACGTTTCTGGCAGGACGTGACGATCCTGAGACACAGTCACACTGGACTGCCTCTCTTCCGGGATAGTACAAACTAGTACATAGTCCATCATATCATATCATTGCCAAACCCTATAGACACGAGTGGGGAAGACTCGATAGTCCTGCAAGACAACTTCCCTAAGAGAGACAACTCTGAACAAAACAACTGCTGCCTTGCAGATAGGCTGGGGATAGCCAAACGCTAAGGAGGGCATCCCTACAGAAACGCCTGTTGAAATCGGATACACTGAGCCACAGGCTTAACAAAATAAAACAGTGCAACGTAAAAATCGCTGTAAACAGCGTACGATGAAGAAGAAGAAGAAATGTCTTACTGCGACTGAGTGTCTCCTCACTGTATTGTGATAGCAGTCTTCTGTAAATTTCTCCAGGTTTAACGCCTTTTTTCACAAGAAACTTCATCACAACACGCTGTCGCGTTGTCCGCCATTTTTATTTATCTGTCACTTGACTGGCCCATTGCAAGTGGACCCGTAACAGTAATAGGACACAAGTGTCCTAACTAATGATAGTAGTTCCAGTCTGCTAAAACTAATTCAGTTAGAACTAGAACAAACAGTCCCGGACTGATTTGAACATCCCTCGTAGTATTTGTCTGCATGGACAGGATTTTTTTTAAGCAACTGGCAGGGCAGATTAAACACCTTAGAAGATCAGAATGTAACTTTCAGGCTGTAGATTGGACACTCCTGCTTTAAAAAACATCTTCAGACTACTAACCTGTGTGTGACCTCACATGAACTTTCAGCTGTGTCCAGGTTTTAAACGTTTTCTCGCACACCTTGCATTGATGTTTACGGATGTTACAATGCTTGTGGAAGACATGGCTGTTTAAGCCATTTCTCATCTTAAAGCTCTGTAGGATGATTCCAGACATAATTAACCTAATTCACCAATAACTTCTTAAATTTAAATTGTGAATATTAATGTTTTTACAACAATTTACAGACCGTTTCAGAAACAATCCAGAATATGAGATATCTGCAAAAAAATGAATTGTGTCTCTGATGCAGAATTAATATCGAGCAATCAAACTTAATTAATTTAATGATGTCAATAATAACAGCTTCTCAAGTGGTCCACCATAGTCTTTGTGTATGACGGGGACAAGAATAGCACCACTGCCCCACAGAGAGCATGTTGTAAGAGGCAAACTGTGTCACATGGAATAACACCAGCCACGGTTAGGTGGTTTGTTTAGAGCAACATAGATGGCGCCTAACAAGATGCAGGTCTACTTTGCTCTAGTGTTTAAGTCTATTATGATGAATTCGCATTTCTATTAACCACTCTCCACTGCACTTGTCCCAATGCAGCGGAGTAATAAACTGTTTGAGCCTAGCCCACTAGGCAGGAAATCCTCCGCTCGGCTACATCCAGATCATACCAGAGCTGGGACTTGCACAGGTGCATTCGCCCCTGTAGAAGTACAGGTCGACTAAGAACCAACAATAATAACATAAGTAGGTAGAATTTGTTATAACAATGATGAGAAACAAAAAAACAAAAAACCGCTACTATATTATGACTAAAAGATCTTCATCAGAGATATGGATAACACTCACAAAAATATTTAACTATTCTACATAATAAGAATTTGAGGTGATTTAATACAGGTTTATAAGATTATCAACAGAAAGGATAAATTTGGCTATAACAAGTTTTTAGAAATAATGCTGCTTACAGGAACAAGAGGGCACAGCCACAAATTAATTAAAGGAAGGCCCAGATTAAATACCAGGGAATTTTATTTTTGTAAGAGAGTGGTGAATGCTTGGAATGCATTGCCACAGAAAATAGTGGAGACAGGTTAAATTACTGCATTCAAGAATAGATTGAATGCGTATATGTATTTTTGATTATAGAGTAATAGAAACTGATTGTATACAGACTCTTCTAAACAAGTATAAAAATATTAAGTAAAGTTAAGTATTAAGATGACGGATATTTTTCTTCTTCTTTTTTGGGTTTTTTTTTTTTGCGTTCGCCTTATTTCTTTAAACACAGACATGATGGCATAATAGTACATTGCAAAATAAGTTCCACAGTCAAGAGACATACCCACAGACCATACTACTACAACCCAAAGAACACTGACCTGTCCACAGTGCCAACATACAAAGCAATGGCTATCATCATGGCTCATCATATGCTCTTTGAGCTGGAACTTGCTGAAGCACTCCTTGCCACACACTTCACACTTGTCTGTGCTCCAACCCAAAGGCAGCGGCACTCCATGCTTAAAGTATTTGTGAATGTGCATATAATGGTAGCTCTGGTCTTTAGTCCTGTATCCACAAATATCACAGGCCTGGATGAAAGTCAAGTAAAGATAAATAATGGAAGCAAATCACCCTCCTGTCTTATCCCTTTTTCACTCCAGCTAAAGTATTGGGCCATCACTACTATTAACCTCCTTTAGGAAGTCTGCACCAAAGCCCTTTGTGTGATTTTGCAGTGGTGGTATCTAAAGCAAATTGTTTTACATAATGATGTTGCTAGCCTCTTGCAAAACTCTCTTTAGTAACCTTTTCAGACATGCATTGGAACTCTTTAACATAAACGGAGACATCGTCGTCATCCTATTTCATTCCAATAGGAGTGTGCTGCCACAATAGCAATTTATCCGTTTGCAGGCAGTCTATGCTAAAATATCCCAGACCAGAATAAAAGTAAAATGTTATTAATCAGCTTCCCTGAGCGATTAGGTCTTGTGGTGTCTAGATAATAATGCTGATGAGTATAAGCATGTCCTTCCCATCATGGGCAGAAACCAGATAGTTTCAGGCTCTTTCCCGACCACAAAGATAATGGGTATCCTTCAAGAGTCTTTACCGCTGATCAGGAATGAAATGTTAGTAATGTTTCTATACTAAGCCACAGTTTGTGTAAAGTGGGATGGCCAGTTCCCTTCCTTGCTGTCTTTCTTTCCCTAACTGTAGGTCAAGTACCCATTTACAAATGAACCCCCTATACGACTAGGTCGGCTGAAGCCTGTCGGTTGCAGGAGTTGAACCCTGTACCTTTAAAAGAAGGTTCTCTACCACTACACTAATCAGATACTTAAGGGACATTGGACATTAATAGAAAGTCTACTCATGTGGAAATCAAAATGAATTATAGGGTTGTCAATGATTATAACATACCAACAAGAAATAGGTCAACTTGGCATGCATTGCCATCAGTGACAATCTACACTAAAAATGGAAGGTTTTTTCGCCAGCAAGGCAGTGTTAATAAATGAAGTCATAAGCAACACGTATGTAAGCCATTACAAATGTACTTCCTATTCTCATCTTTGATTGTATGCCTTCGGAAAGTTAATAGTTGTTACCTGCTGCTAGTATTGGTTCTATAATTCACTTCCTTGGGTTCAACAATCAATTGTTATCAATAGTTCTGATATGGGTAGTCCCGTAGCAGTAACTGCCGTCACAGGAGAGAGACAGGAGGTGGAGTGTACTTCATTGTACAAAGTCTCATTCTTTTGTGAGGTAGGAGACCAGTTTATTTCTTTGCTGCTTTGTCTTCCAGTCACACCTGTGTAAACTGGAGCATGCATGACTGGGCATAAACCCAGTAATTTTGCTGGAAAAGACAGGTCCGTTTCACACTTTACACTGAAATGTTCATTAGTAATAAATAGTTTTTGAAAATGCTCAATTAATTCAGAGAAATTAATGGAAAAAACTGAAAATGATTCATAGAACTGACTTCAATGCACCACATGCTCAGTCCCTTTCATTGCTGAAAGTTTTGATGACAGAGCATGAGATCTGTAGCTTCACTGGTGGCTTTTCAATTTTCTCATAACTTTGTCAACTACCATTGTACACATGAATTGACTGGGAGACATGGGGTCATACCATGAAATAATATACAACATGTCGGTCTGTAAAACCAACCAGGACATGATCCTGAATTGGTATATTAGGATAGCAAGCTGAAACCCCAAGGCCACACATTCCCAATTTAGAGGAAGCATTTATTCTAATATATAAAGTACTCTGTTCATACCCAATTTAGAGGAAGCATTTATTTTAAGATCTAAAGTACTCTATTCACACTCTATATAGAGGAAGTATTTATTCTAGAATCTAAAGTACTCCATTATTTCCATATGGTGCTTTTGTCTTTCATGATCACACCCTTGAGAGAAATATTCTATTTTAAACAACAATTTAAGAATACCACTGGAAGGATTCATCCTAACATACGAATGGACTTCTTAACTAGGGTTGCCCTGATAAGCAAATTGACAGATTACTGATTAATTAGCTTTTGCCATTTTGGCCAATACCAATTAATCGGCCGCCGATTGTGATATTTTTTTATTGTTTTTTTTTGCAATCGCCTTATTTCTCTATTCCCCAAAGCGGTGTGCGTTGCACTGTGGTTTTTATTTTGCGCCTGTCGGCCCAGTGCATCCGACTTCCGCATGCATTTTATATAAGAGTCTGCTTCCTCCTGCATTTTTTAAGGGTTGCTTCCCCGGGGTAACAGCTGGTGCTGTGATGGGGATCGAACCCAGCACCTTTGGATTGTGAGCCGTGCCACTTAACCACTAGGCCAAGCCGTCCCCTCGATTGTGATATGAAATGTGCATTGTAATTAAAGTAGTGAAAGAGTGTTCAGCACAGAACGTAAGCCCTGAAAAAGGAGACATTTTTATGTTTTTACATTATAATTTTAAAGTTCTCAGACTTGATTACTAAATTTGATTTGTTGTTTGAGAAGGTTAAGATAACAGGAATCATTATTAATGAAAGTTTTTTGGATACCTTTAACTAAACATGCAATTTGAATATTATAATTTGTTAATTAATTCCTTCTTAACACTTTGAACCCTGGCTAACCAGTCCGTAAAATCCCATTTCCCTGTACTTCTGAGAAAATACACACAATGTAGACATTTTAGTAAAGCTATTTATCATGATAAAACTATGTGCTCTAATTTAGTTATTCTATCTAAAAATTGACTGACCCGCTAATCTCCAATCCTACATCAGTAGAGTGTGGAATATATTCATCAATTTTACTTGTACATTATGTGGGATAAATTTACAGCTGGTAGTGCGAGTTGAACCCCATATCTTTGCCATGAAAAGCGAGTGCTCTACCACTGCGTCAATCAGCCACTCTACTGCATTCTAACAATAATAATTTTAATTAAATATATAATAATCTATCATTCTTGTTTTTTAAATTATTAGATCAGCATCCTAGCAATGATAATAAAAAAACAAGAACGACTGATTATTAAAACCGATTAATCGGCCGAAAAGCTGATAATAATTAACCGGCGAAATGACAGATATGGTGATTAATTGGTGCAACCCCACTCTTAACATACCTTCTGGCCAAATTCTTTCTCTCCAATGGTAATATTCTCTAGCCCATCTTCCTGAGTGAGGCCATGTGATCGCATGTGCTTGATAGTTCGTCGGGCACTCCGAAATTTTGTCTGGCATAGTTTACAAGAATACTGTCGGGTCTTGAGGCCCATTGCCTCAGTCAGCTCTTCCAGCATCAATGTTAACTTTGTCTCCATGGTAACCTCGAAGTCTGACATGTGAGTGGCATCCTCTTGAGTCTTGGAACTTCTCTGCGATTTTGTTTTCATACTTTCACTTGCTTTCTGTGGTGAGCAACATGGACAATTATTGTGAAATACCAGTTTTTGTTATGTTAAAGACAGCATACAAATAAATATAGAAAATGTGATGCTAGTCATCTTACAGTTATTACCATAGTCGATGAAGTGTTACAGGGCTCATTATATAAGATCTCAGCCCTTGTGAGCAGAGATGACCAGCTCATTTCCTTATTGCCTTGCTTTCTCTAACTCTAATCGACTCAGATATCCATTTTCAGCTGGATGAACTGGTACATGACTTGACTGAGATGCAAACCTGGATATCACTGCTGTGAGTGGCAAGCACTCTAAAGCAGCAATTCCAAAAGTGGTGATATGTGGACCAGTGCCGGTTCCCCACCCTTTAAATGCTGGTCCACAAAGGGTGTTGAGAAACTGAACATAAAATGTGTATTATATTCTTGTTTATCATATCTCATTAATGTTTAAATAACTCAGTTCAGTTCAGTTCATCCCGTAACCCATTAGGTCGTTGGGGCACACATGAAGACATGAAAATCCCACGCCAGCTCTCTCTGTCTGTCGCCGCCTGACGTATCTCACCGTGACAAAGGCCTGACCACTCAGCGATGTTGTCCACCCATCTCTTCCTTGGACGTCCTCGCCCTCTCTGTCCCGGTACGGATCCAAAGAGAATTCCATTGGACCTCGCGACGTGCCCGCACCAGGCCATCTTTCGTCTTTTGATAGTTGTGAACAGATCTTCAAAAGGACCAATAGCGTCTTCAACTCTCTGACGGATGTCTACGTTCGTGACACGATCCTTATATGTAACATTTAGGAGTTTTCTATAGCACCGCATTTCCATTGCACGTATTCTGCCCTGGATATCTGCTGTAATGGTCCAGGTCTCGCAGGCATACAGAAATATTGACAGCACCAAGGAGCGCAGTAGTCTGACTTTTATGCCGAGGGCGAGGCGCTTGTCTCGCCAAAGAGGTTGCAGCCTAGTCAGCGCCGCTGTTGTTTGTGCTATTCTGGCAATTACCTCTGGCTTCGAACCCTCTTCGCTGATTACTATTACATTATTTAAGTCATAACAAAAAATTTTTATAGAAGGATAAGTCAGTAAGTAGGTCACAAGCTGATATGAGAGAGCTGAATAACGTAGTTGGTACTTTCTAAAGGTGTCATGAACATCCAATTTTGTGATTACTGTAGGTAGTACACACTAAGTGTTGTAAGCACTTGCTTGCGCAGCTCAGATACAAGACAGCATCTATGCTCACGGTGTACAATCAAAGAACAGTGCTGTTGTGCATTTTTGAAGGAATAAGGACACTTTCTATAAAAGATATTCATAAGGAAATGCTTTCTGTTAACGGCAAGAAGTGTTTGTTGCATAAAGCAGTGCATAACTAGGTAGATAAATATTCTCAAAGACGCTCAAAAATTGCTGATGAAGCTCAACCTGGTCATCCTATTCAGATTGTAGCAGAAGCATCTATGCTGCAAGTGAGGGAGATGATTCGAGCAGATAGGCGAGTAACGATAGACAATGTAGCAACTGCAATAGAATGTTAGCATGGTTTAGCCTATGGCATAATCTCAATTTAGCGGGAGACATTTCACTAATGATGAAGAGGTTGAACATTAAGTGCAAATATGGCTGAGACAGCAGACCAAAGGCTTCTTTGCTGCATGTTTTTGTGCACCGATAAAGTGATGGGATCAATTTATCAATGATCATCCTCATCGTCATCATTGGTGAAAATTATGTTGAGAAATAAGAGATAATGTAAGTACAACAATAAATTTTCAAGTTCATATCTAATTTCTTTTTTTAAATATGACTTATTTACTGACTTGCCTTCATTAGCTGCCAACATTAAACGATTATAGTCATAGAATTGACTAAACATGCATTTTATTTTTAATGTTCATACAAATTTAAGATGATTGAAAAAGAACAATTTATAATCAATAAATTGAGCATTGGGTTTCTTCTGCAATGTATATAAATCAATTTAGGTCAATGACACTGACAAATTTAGGAAACGCTGTTCTAAAGTTTGTGCCAAATATATGCTCATAGCCATAAGATAAAATTAGTGCCAAACTGAGATCACACATGTGCATGAGGATAGCATCTGGAATGGCAAACTATTCCCATTAAAGATTGATAACAGAAAGAAAATTGATTTTTATAGAATGAAGAACAATCATGAATTGATATATGTTATACAGAGTCAATATCACCACACTACAGGGAGACATAAAGGTGTTAAATATTTCTCAGCAAAGAGAAAAGGTGTCTGTAGCTAACTATTTGTAAACACTCCTGCTATGTTCACTCAGGATCCTCCTCTATACTTGATCCACATTAGATGTCAAACTTCTGCAATCTGTGGGTTATCAATTCATCAAAAATGTGTCATCTTCGAACAGTCATCAATTTATTTAATTAGATTATGGCATGAATTGATGCATGCCCCAGAGATGGAACTTTGGGAGGAACCTGCCCCTGGACATCATCTACCTTACACAACATGGAAGGCGCTGAACAGCCTCCGCACTGGTGTATGACAGTGCAAGAGGAATATGAAACGGTGGGGATACACAGATGATGACACATGTGATTGTGGCGCAATACAGGAACCGGACCACCTGATAACCTGCCCCAACCTCCAGGAAAATGCAATAGGTGTGATATACTGAAGGCAAATGACAAGGCAATCCATGTTGCTGAAAACTGGATGCATACTGTATAACATGGTGCTTAGACACAGAAAGTAAGATAGTACTACATTATTATCTGCAAGACAGTCATTCATTGATTCCACTTTGTCATCATCAAACCGGCAGCCATCAATTGATATCACTGTGCCATCATCCTTCTTCGGTGTATGTCCTGATAAGGACATTGCGGCGGTGTGTCGTATGTTTACAGCAAGAATGCTATATCCGTGCTTTTCAGCCTGGCACATCCAATTTAATATTGGGTTTGTTTTCCCACTGCGATCTTTATCCCTTGGCCAGACTACTACACTAGTGACTACTGCAGCCTGTTTCCAGGGCGCCACATGGAGGAAGAAATGGTCTTGGTTAGCTGTGGTTTGCCGACAATGATGTAAGCAACCAGCTATGAGTCAATGGCTGCTGTCAGCTCCTGCACTGCTGCATCTTGGCCCCATTGCCATTATTCAAAAGCCAGACATCAGTTGATTTCACTACACACCCACTCTTCCTATCAACATTTAATACACTATGGGTTACGAAACTGTGATGTTAACTCTTTCATTGCAGTAAACTATAGCATGACCAGGACAGTAGATTCCCATTCACCCTAAAAGGCTTGAGGACTCTACGTCTGCTATCAGCTCATGCTGTTGGGATCAAGATGTTAGCATCAGGGCCAGCAAACCAGAGCTGCCAAGACCCTTCTACACCTCCACGCAGCGATCCTGGATAACAGAGCAGACTGGCTAAGGAAAAGGGATCAAAGAAGGAAGGTTAACCCGGTACTCAAAAATGTTTACTGAAGTCGGATGTGTCGGATCAAAAGGTGCAAATATCAAACTCAAGCTTTAAACTGTGACACAAAATATTCCGTTCTTCGGACAACATCATGCTACTTGCAAAGCCCTTGTCAGGACTTGGTAGCAGGAGATTAAGAGCAAACAAAGAAGAAGGTCATGCTGTGAATCTATATAGTCCTTAAGCATAATTCTTTGGCCACAGTTCTTCTTCTTCTTCTTCTTCGATCAACTGATGCCACTATGAGGTTCACGAAGGAGACTACATTTCAGATCTTCACAAGTCTCCTACAGCTTTTCGAGCATGGTCGCCTTCCTGGGCCAGACTGCCTCTCTTTGGTCAGCATAACTGGGACAGTCCTGCAGGATATGTTCTGGTGTTTGCTTGGGTGCTTCGTGATCGCATGTGGAGATGTCTCTAAGACCTACTTTGTGGAGGTGGGCTTTGAGTCTACAATGTCCCGTTCTGAATCTTCAGATCTTTGTCTGCCCATCTCTGCCAAGTTTGTCTATGCTGTCATTTTCTGAATGCTCTCCATTCCGCCCTCATGAATAATTTTATGAATGTCTTTGCTTCTTTATAGCTCTGTGGATCGCAAGTCTGCATGCCATCACTTCCAGCTTTTGCGAGCTCATCTGCCTTCTCGTTTCCGAAGCAAGGACCCCACAGTGGGCGAGAATCCACTGTAGGACTAGATCTGTTTTTTGGGGCAGCAACTCAACGTTGTATTTTATTTCACGTGAGTCTATCTTGTTTGGGGCTTAAGATTGCTGTTACAGAATGACAATTTTCTTGTTGTTGTATTTTGGCCACAGTGTAAGTAAGAAAAATTTGTTCAAATAATTCACAAGCATGCACAGACAGAATGTGTGTTCTCACCTTCATTTTTACCTGACCATCTGACTTCAAAGACTCGCTTTCAATCCCATCTGATGCAGAAGAAGTAACTTTAGATTTGGAGTAGAAGATGTTGCTGTTTTCATCTTCTCTATCCCTCTTACTCTCATCACTACCTTCTTCAACTTCAGATTTATCGGCCCTGCTATCTCTATGTTTCTCAGGATCTTCAGCCTGTAGCAGCTCCAATTCCATTTTTGCTCTTTTTTTAGGAGGTGGTCTCACTTTGACAAGAGCTCCTTCATTTTCAGAGAATACAGTTTTTTTCTGCTTTGACCTGCTTGCACCCACTTCTGTGTCACTGCCAGTAGCTTTTTTAAGCCTCGACTTGGCCACACCTCCTTCTGTGTCACTGCCAATAGCTTTCTTAAGTCTTGGCTTGGCCACACTTCCTTCTGTGTCGCTGCCAATAGCTTTCTTAAGTCTTGGCTTGGTCACACCTTCTGTGTCACTGCCAACAGTTTTCTTAAGCCTTGACTTGATCAAAACCTCCTCTGTGTCACTATTCTGCAGTTTTTTTGTCTTGATCTTGACTGATGTACAATCACTGTCAACTGCTGTTGATTTCCTTGAGGATGATTAATCACATAAAATTGTTATTATAAACAATGTACGTGAAACTTAATATAAGTAACTAATTAATTTTATACAAATATTTTTTTTAAAATTACTTCTCATTCTTAAAGAAACCTTTTTATTTCTTTTTTTAAATAAAATAATGAACTTTCCACCCAATATGCCACCTGCCTCCACCTAAGGTTTAGCAATCCACAGGAATCAAAATCACAAAAAAAGATCTTACCACAGATAGCCTTTGGCTACCTGGCCGCAGGTATGCACCTGCATGTTTAAATTCCAGGATTTCAAGTATTCCAAGTTGACAGAAATGACTAAAATGCTGATGTGCTAATGGAGTTGAAAGGAGAGCACAAAGTAATAACACTGTAACCTGCCAGACTTGCCCTAATAAGACAACTAAGAAGGAATTGGCCACCCCATCTCGTGTAACTTTAAACATCATGAAAAAGAAAAAACCTCTACACTACACAGTAGAAGAGGAGCAACTAAGTAAAGTCATGAAATACTGAGTAAGCCACAGTGTTGATACTATAGTCCCTTATTGGGGATGAAAGAATATTACATCTGTCCATTATTTTCTGTCCATTATTTAATTTTGTGTAAACGCCTCCGCCTCCATTTTTCATAGATCTCATTGCTGACCCATCTGTGTATATGCAGGTCCATTCTGTAGCTGAATATGCCCTTTGAATATACTCTTAATGATATATGTTTTCTCTTCCCTACTGTTTGGATACCTTTTTTCATCACTTCTGGTATATTGTCTATCAATTCTGGGAATTGTGTTCTCATCCATGGTGGAAATATGCTGCTTGTCTTAAGGAGCTCTGTCGTTTTCTGTGGGATGTCTAGCATAGATGGGCTACTGCTTTTGCTTTTTGAGCAAAATTACTTATCTGGAGTCTGCTTCAGTCATGTCCTTCCAGTCTTTTATTCATTGGATGATTTAGAAACTGTTTGAATTTTTCTGCCAATTGTAGTACTCTGTAATCTCTTTTGCCAGTCATGGATTGTAGCTTTATTATTTTTCTCATTTCTTTTATTGGTGTTGACTACATAGCTTCTGTGATAATTTTTGTCTGCTGGTTTAGAATTTAGACTGTTATTTTCAAAATTGAATTGTGAAGCTGTTGCTAGGCTGCCATTCGATATTCTAAAGCTGGTCTAACATTTTCTGTGTATAGCCCTTTCAGTATTTGATGGTCTGCAGCAAATGTAGTTCCTACTAATTTTTTCATTAAGAGTCATTCTCTGTTTAGTTTTTGTTGTTGACATTTTTCAATTTGATTTGTCCATGTTAATCTGCTGTCCTGTTTTATGCCTATATAGATTGGGTTCTTTTATTCTGGTAGTTCATGTCCATTTATGATTTCTAGTAGTTTCTTTTTACTTTTGGGTCCAAGGTTTTTCAACATTTCATTTGTAATTTCATCCTTCCTTGTAGATTTCTTGTTTTTTAGTTGCCTTAGTGCATCTTCTAATTCTTTTTGGGTAAATTTTGTCATCATGTGCTCTTCTGTTACAGTAGCATTATACCATCATGATGCAATCACAGATTTGCTGGGTGGGTCATGTGGTTTGCATTTCACAGTATCAGTTGCCCAAAATAATCTTCTGTGGTGAGATGCAGAAGGGCAAACGCTCCGAAGTAGGCCAAAAAATAGCGTTTTAAAGACACACTAAAAACGTCTTTAAAAGCCTTCAGCATAAACCTCAAAACATGGAAAGATGTTGCAAAAGACCGTACAACCTGGCGCACAGCTCTCAGCGGCGGAGCAGTGTCATGCGAGGCTTCTATAAAGACTGCAGCAGAACAATGGATACAGGCCAGAATAGCCATCTCACGAACTTTCCATGCCCTCACTGCCTGCGAGTATGCCAAATCGGACTTGTCAGCCATGTCCGCACCCATCTACAGCCCCGACTCACAGAGTACTCGACTTGAGGGACTGGCTAAATGAAAAAAGAAAAGGTCCTCATCACTCGAGATGAATGGACAACAGTTATTTGTCCTTTTGATCGTACATATTTTTTTATATCTCTTTTTCTTTTTGCCATTATGTTTTTTTGCTAATAATGCTGAATTTTTCAATATATATATCTGCGGCACGCTTTTCTGTTTCCAGATTTCCATTTTATTCTTGTGTGATATTTGGTGTTTTTATGGTTTCATTCTTCAATGACATTGCAAGTTACCATAGTTTTATACTATTTTTATCTAGGTTTGAGGCTCTTGGTTTTTTTTCCCTTTCTGTTTTTTGTTGTTGCCACATTCATGGTCTTTCTGTACTTTGCTGCAGGTTTCTTTAGTTTGATATTACTTTCCAGGCTTTGGTCAACTTCTGCTAATTCTCTGGCAGTTGATAGTTCTTCCTGAAGTTTCTGTAGATTTTCTGACCAGTAAGGTATGTGGTTTTTTCTAACTCCTCTAGAAATTGATTCCGTTGCTACTTTAAGTATTTCTCTGTTAAACTTTTCTACCATTTCTTCCACTTTTGTATGTCGTGCACTGATATTCTTGCAATGTTTCTTGGTTAGTTTTGTCAATTTTTCCCAGTTTGCCTTTTTATAGTTACATTACAACAGAGGCTTCTGCTGTGGTGGTGTATAATTGAGATTAACAGCCAATTTAATTGGTCTGTGGTCACTTCCTCCCAGCTGTTCTTCGACTGATCTGTGTTTTTTATATGCTAGAACTTCTGTTGTGAAAGCTAGGTCTGGAGTAGATGTTAATTCCCATCTTCTTGAATAAAAGGTTGGTTGATCTTCTACCTGACTGATTAGCTGCTATCCATCTCTCAGTTCTCAACTTCATCTCCTTCTGTATCTGTCTCTTTGTACTTCCACCTGTCTGAACAACTGTTAAAGTCTTCAACAATAATCCCTCTGGTACTTCAGCTATTTCCATTTCCATGAGCCTTCCAGGTTGGCAGTTCATATTGTATACTTTGAGAGTTGCCTGTCCTACCATAATGTTTAATCCTGCTAACTCTGTGTGTCCTCTTGTTTATATTTTGATTTCTTAAGCTGGTTGTACTCTCCCTAGCCTTTGCCTTTCCCTAGTCTTCCTGCAAGGCAGTAGGTTGTTTAGAGTCAAATTCTTTCCTTCTCCTAGACAAGCTGCGTACTAAGCTAGCGAGTCTTATCTGCCCGGCTTATCTTCAGTTTTCTCCGGTAGCCTTTTTTTTATTCTTCTTCTGCGTTCATTCTCAGTCTCCCGCTACCAAACCCTGATCAGGGCTTTGCAAGTAGCAGGATGTAGTCCAGAGAATGGAATGCGGTGTGTCGCTAGTTTACAGTTTGACTCCGATATGTGCACCCTTCAATCCGACATATCCATCTTTGGCAGCAGGTGGTTTTGAAACGGAGTTTTTCTTTCTCCTAGATGAGCTGTCTTCCTAGGCTTATGAGTCTCATCAGAGAGGAAGACTAATGTCTGGTCAGGCAAAATATACAGATCAGACATGTTAGTCAGGGTCAGGCAAAATATACTGATCAGACGTGTTAGTCAGGGTCAGGCAAAATATACAGATCAGACATGTTAGTCAGGGTCAGGCAAATATACAGATCAGACGTGTTACTCAGGATCAGGCAAAATATACAGATCAGACATGTTAGTCAGGTCAGGCAAAATATACAGATCAGACATGTTAGTCAGGGTCAGGCACAATATACAGATCAGACATGTTAGTCAGGGTCAGGCAAAATATACAGATCAGACATGTTAGTCAGGGTCGGGCAAAATATACAGATCAGACATGTTAGTCAGGGTCAGACAAAATATATAGATCAGAAATGTTAGTCAGGGTCGGGCAAAATATACAGATCAGACATGCTAGTCAGGGTCAGGCAAAATAAACAGATCAGACATGTTAGTCAGGGTCAGGCAAAATATTCATGCCAAGACACTCTCCTCGGCTTCCTAGTAGCCCTTCCTAGAATTGGTCTGTTTTAATGGCAGCCTGGCTAACGAGGTGAGGGATCGAAGTGATTCCCGTAGTAGTGAGTGACATGCAGATGAAGCCAAGCATAGCACAACCGCCTGGAGGACCCCGGTCCACCTTCATCCGCATACTCAAGATGTGAGGAAAGCTACAGCAACGCCCCGCTTAATGTCCTTTTCAGGGTGCACAAAAGAGTAACCTACTCATTGTGGGCATTCGTAAACAACGATCTCATCTACCTGAAGTATCTATCTGGTTTTAAGATGCCAGAACTCGCCTATTGCCCATTCTGAAACAGGCATGCCACGGAAAGGCCAAGAGTTGGACATTTGCTGTCAGAGGCTATATGAGACTCATGCCATGGGAGTACTTGATTGAATTGCAGAACTTGTTCTCTACTGCTGGTAATGACAAGCATTTATAACCTCATTTTATTTTTATTAAATCTAACAAAGAAAAAATGTTAGAAACTGTGTTTCTCTCACCGAGTTTTACACCTTCTTTTGCTTTTAAAGATTTTGTGGAGAAATTGCTGCCCAGTGTGGTCATTGAGACCCAAATCTATGTCAGTCATAGATGAGAAGCTGCTAGCCTTGCCATCTATCATCAAGTCTGTTAATGTTAATACACATAGTATTAAGTCACCATCATAACGACATATAAACATCATGTATGGATGGAAAATAATCTTTACCAGGCATTGACAAGTAATCCCTGATGTAAAAAAAACATTTAAATCACAAAAGTTGCGCATGTTATGTTTAAGGTAAAGGAAGTTCTTCAGCAGACTTAACCATGGGTCAGGAATGAAGTGTTAGAGACTTCAGTATACTAAGCTTCAGCTTGTGAGGTGGGGTGGTCAGCTTTCCTCTCTGCCTTTTCCTTGCCTAACTGCAAGTCAGGTACCCATTTACAGCTGGGGTGACTGGAGCTGCCGGTAGTGGGAGTTGAACTCTGTACCTTTGCCATGATAAGAGTGCTTTATTACTGCGCTAAGCAGCCATCCATATTATGTTACACTGCATTAATCAGAATCAAGATTACTGCACTACAGGCAAAATGAACCCTATTTATTAAAAATGTGTGCTGAAGTCAGATGTACTGGGCAGTAAGGCGCAAAACACAGTACTTGCACTCAGCCTTTGGAAACAATGGGAACAAATTAATCTTGAAGTGACATTGGGGAGGGACTATCAATAACAGACACGAATAAAGATTGTCCTTGCAACTAAAAACCCCTATGATTTATCTAAATAATAACAACAAGTAATGGGCCTATAAGAGTATATACTTTTGTAAAATCGGGTGAAAAGTAGGTACAGATACAAACTTGGAATATTTGGAATCCCGGTAATCAAATAGGCTGGTGGGCTGCCTAATAGCAGAAAGCTTTTTTTTTCAATTTTACTTCCTACGGTGGGGAGGAAGACTAACGTCTGGTCAGGCAAAATATACTGATCAGATATATTAGTCAGGGTCAGGCAAAATATATTGGCCAAGACCCTCACCTCGGCTTCCTAGTAGCCCTTCCTGGAAACAGGCTGTTTTCATGGCAGCCTGGCTAACGAGGTGAGGGATCGACGTGATCCTCGTAGTTGTGAGTGACACGAAGATGAAGCCAAGCCTGCACAACCTCTGCAGAGTATTCTAAGCCAATATCAAGATGTTAAGTTAAGTTATGTCTGGTTTGGCCTACTTTGTACTAAGTGACAAGCCATGCTTCACACAAACTCTGCCACTCTCTAACGAATATGGATGTCCCCTCATGTTTGTATCGGTTGTTATGCCCATCGTCTTTGCTTATTTTGTGAATTGTTAGGTTATGTATTTTTGTTTATTCTTTTTTCCTTGATGAAGGCTTAAGATTGTAAAGTGTTTTGTTTTTGTTCCAGTGCGGCAACTGAGCCCTACCTTTATATATTTTGTATTGACTTTTGGCCTTCAGTACCGCTGAAGCTTTGAGTTATTACAAGCTTTTATTTAACTTGACATCACTGGTTTCCATTTGCGTGAACTTATATTTCTTCTATTTTGACTAACTTTCCCATAGAGAGCTGACATTTTGTACACAACCTCTACTTGCATGACCTGTTTATCTATCAAAATTACACTCATGTAATTCCAAAAACAAAAACGTGTTTTAGTATAAATAAAAACTCGTACCGAAAAACTAATTTTTTAAAATATATTTGCTTGTTTCTTACATACAGACACTGCCACCAAGTATAAGTGTTGGTTCAACACTACAGCTTCTGTGAGGGGAGACGTGGTAAATTCTCTTCCACACTCTTTTGCCTTCCCTAGCTTTGTCAGGTAAACATTTACAGCTGGGTAGACCTGAATGTGCCACAACTAGGGACACAGACCCAAGTCTGCTTAATACAAGTTTATGTGCTGTTTAAGTGATGGGTTTTTTAACAATCCGCTTTACGTGCTGAGGTAAATAGCTCCACGAACAACCCACTTTAGTTGTAATGTGTGGCATGAATGGAGGTAAGAGATCCAGGGATCAGCACGTAATATTGTATAGATCAATTGTGTATATTCAATATATACTAGTGTGCACCACAACCCCAACTGAAACTCCTAAAGTATATTTTTAATATGAGGCAGCTTCAAATGAAGAACTTAAAAAGTGGGATTCAAATGTTTTTTCAATATGCCTTAGTATTGTAATTTGTTAATATGGTTGCTAAAGATGTCAGGAGTGTCTTGCATTCACCATCACAGTGCAGAAGAACAACATGACGTCATAATTGCAGTTAAAAGATTACCCTCCTCCCCCAATTGACTTGCACCAAAGAAGAGCAACATTCTGTTATCCGATTTTTGAGAAGTGAAGGAATAAAAACCTATAGAAATTCATCAACAAATGAAGGTCCAATATGGTGATACATGCATTTCACTCCAGCAAGTGTATGAGGGGAGTAGGAAGTTCCATAACGGCTCTGGGATCTCTACTTAGTGTGCCTGATCCAGTCATGAACTCAGGACGTTTAGGAATTTCTTACTCAACTCATATCTTTGCTGGATTGAAAGGCATGCATCACCATATGAGACCTTAATTCACTAATGAATTTCTTTCTATGGGATTCCCCCCTTTGTTGCTCAAAAACGAGATTACAGAACTCTGCTGCTCTTTGGTCATGTCAATAGTGGGGCTGCCATATTTTAACTGCAATTATGATATTATGCTGTTCGTCTGCACCATAATGGCACATGCAGGACACTCTTGGCATCCTTAGCAACCATATTATCATGTTACAATTCAAAGGCATGGTTTATCTAATTTCGATTCCTCGTTTGAGGTTTTCATTTGAAGCCCCCTCGTAGTATGTTATGACAGCACTATTCATAATTAAAAGATATTATTTTGCAATTTTTAGTTAAATTTTGTTGCTGCCCTAAGACATCACTATGGGTTATGTAATAGCCACTGACTGCTATGTTATTAAGTGTTCAAGGGGATGGAACAAGAAGTGATAAATGAGTACTGGGCCTTTGCTTGTGTAGCTAAAACCCTGTATATAGTGTATATAGTGATTGTGAAAATGTTTACATTTTTAAGTTAAACTGCATATTGGATATTCTGCCAAATACATTTTCAATGAAAATATGCTGTGTGAAAATCATTCTGGAATATTGAATTTATAGAGTATTCAATGGGGAGAAAGGCTAACTTCTGGTCAGGCAAAATATACTGATCAGACATGTTAGTCAGGGTCAGGAACTATATGCTGGCCAAGACCCTCACCTCGGCTTCCTTGTAGCCCTACCTGGAAATGGGCTGTTTTTATGGCAGCCTGGCTAATGAGGTGAGGGATCGACATGATTCCCATAGTAGTGAGTGACACGCAGAAGAAGGCAAGCATAGCCCAACC
The DNA here is from genome assembly GCA_036924085.1 of Ariolimax columbianus. Lineage (NCBI taxonomy): Eukaryota > Metazoa > Mollusca > Gastropoda > Stylommatophora > Arionidae > Ariolimax > Ariolimax columbianus. Next base: position 46,545,046 of record JAVGWX010000004.1, read on the forward strand.
ACCTGGAGGACCCGGTCCACCTTCATCAGTGAGAAAAGCTACGACAACCTGTCACTTAACGTCCTTTTCAGGGCACACAAAAGAGTAATCCTACTCATTGTGGGCATTCAACAACAGAGTATTCAATTCTAAGAATGTATTACACTTTGTATAAGGGATCATAATACGCCACTTGTACAGATATGTATAAGTTTATGTAAATATGTACAACCCTATACAGATGTGCACAGCTTTAGATACATGTATAAAATTATGTGTATGAGACCACATTGAGCGCTTGATTGATGTAGTGGTAAAGCACTTTTCACGGCATCGGTACAGGGTTCAACTCCCACAACCGTCATGCTCCAGTCTACTCAGCTGTAAATGTGCACCTGGCTTACAGTTAGGGAAGAAAAAAGGCAGCGAGGAAGGGAACTGGTCTCCCCCACCTCACACAAGCTGTGGCTTAGTATACTCTAACTTCATTCCCAACCAGTGGTTAAGTCTTTCTGAAGGACACTCTTTACGTTTTTTTTATAAGATAATTTTGATAAGATATGTATAAAATAAAGGGGGATCAGTAGTCTGAAGGTAAGGTATCCGCCTCGGGTGCCGGAGGTCGGGGATTTAGCTGGGATTTTTTCACGAGAATCTTCTGGTAAAAATTCCCCTAATCTCTGAGTAGTGAAATCAGATTCACGTATTCAGTGTCGAGCACGTTAAAAATCCCTTGGCAGTTCGAAATTAAAAAGAGCTGGCTTTCTGGACATTTTTTAAAAGTATAGTTAAAAATCTACCCAAATTATTTATACCTTCCCTCAGGCCTAGTTAGCCGCAGGATGTTTAAAATACCTACTATGAATAGCCAATAGCCTCTGACTACCTGACAACAGACATTAACATGCCTGTTTGAATATCAGGATTTGGGAACAAGATGCTGAGCAGCGCAAGAGCTGCAGTGGTCAGCGACCCATAGCTGACTGATAGCGTCAGGGCAAGCGAACCATAGCTGCCAAGACCCTTCTACACCTACACGCGGTGATCCTGGATAACAGGCTGCATCAGGGCAGACTAGCTAAGAAGAAGGGATCGAAGAGGCAATGCTAACCCAGTACTAAAAAAATGTTTGCTGAAGTCGGATGTGTTGGACCGAAAGGTGTAAATATCGCAGCCAAGCTGTAAACTACGACACAACGCATTCCGTTCTCTTGACTACATTCTGCTACTTAAGTCCTTTCAGGGTTTGGTAGAGGGAGATTGAGAACGAACGAAGAAGAAGAAGAATACCAGGATTCCAAGTATTCCAAGTATGTATAAATAACTGAATCAACAAGCAATGAAGCCAGGACTTACCTTCCCCAAGAGAATATAATGAAAGAGCCAGTTCATCTACAGATTCTGGAAACTGTGATTGTAGCTGATCTTTATCCAACTCAGGATTTGATGATGAGGAATGGGTTTTGTAGCTGGTTGTCAGTTTATCACAGGAGGAAGTACTTTGAGAAGTCTCCCCAGAGCAGCTGGTCCCTGATGTAGTAAGCGAGGTTGTGGCTGAGACCAGACTCGCAGAAACTGTCAAGGAAACAGCTTCTCGAACAGTAGAAGTTTGTGAGGATGTTGTCACAGTACCACTAGATGATGATTGCGAGGAAGTGGTAGCTGTCAAACCATCCTGAGAGGGGATATTTTTGGGGGAAAACGGTCCATGTTTCTCAGAGTTAATTTGGTGAATTAATCTTTTTCTGAATCCTTGTGGAGTTGACCTTGATTTGGGAGGAGATGAAGAATCTGGGGTAGACAGCAGTGCTGATGGTGATTTCAGTGGTGATGTTAATGATGTTGATGACACTGACGAGGAAGCTGTGGTCAGTAAAGGGGATTTGCTCAAGGTATCTAGGTCATTTATAACCTTCTGAATGTCAACTTCTGCATTATCACATTTCATTGTATTGACAAAAGAAACTATTAAATAGCTATCCATGAAATCACTCTCGTTACCCGCACTGCCATCGGCCCCATTAGGCAGATCAGAGACTAACTGCGCATAGTTTTTATTTAAAACATCTTCACTGCGAGATCTATGAACTATACTTTTCTTGAAAGGTCGCTTAACAGAGGATTTAAAAGTATCGGCATCAGCTTTAATATGTATCGACGAATCGCTAACATTCTCTGACACAGCCTCTGATGGGATGACAGAGCCAGGTTTCAAAGAATCAGACTCAAGCACATTGTTCTTCAGCATATGAGTGAAGGTATCAGACTTAGGTAACGAGTTTGTCTCAGCCGGGCAGTAAAAGTCTGTTTCAGGATTGGATTTAATAAAGTCCTTCTTTTTTGACATTGTCAAGATAGTTTTCTCTTTTGGACTGGCAAGCGACTTCTTTTTTTCAAGCCCAGAAGCCAAAGAAGCATATGAGACAGGAATTTTAACTATGCCTCTAGCTGTCCTAGTGCCGTAGGAGTGAGCTGCCAGTTTAGCTGCAGCAGCAGCCGTTGCAATTTCGACTGTTGTTCGTGCTGATTTTTTCGGAGTCAGTGATTGCTTGTTCACAGAATATTGTGATTTTTCGTATATTGTTTTGTTGCCAACTTCAACATTCTGTGTGAATGATTTATGTAAACTGCCTTTGGCTTCTGTCTCTAATATGTTGCTGTGAGATGATAGATTCTGGGTAACATCTAGATGGCTAAAAGCTTCAAAGCTTGGATCAGCGCACCCTTCTGGCAGGGCATGGAGAATTTCCTTATCAGTTGCTGCTACTTCTTTCTCCATGGCCTTCCCTTCAATCTGGTTTTCAGTTTTGTAGCGTCTCTTTGGGGAAAGCCATCCCTTTTTCCCAGTCTTACAGCCAATGGGACTGTCAATACCAGTGAGAGATTTGCCAATCAGACGAGACTTTGAAGGTGATACTGTTTTTTGTTTTGTTTTCTTTAACATAACCCATTCTTCCTGACCCCCTCCTCCTGCCTCTGAGGTAGATCTGTCTGTCTGTGTGGCCACTTCCATTCCTCTCACACCATGGGATGTGTTAGTGGACTTGTCTTCTGTGCTTGTATCAGTGATGGTGGCCTGGTCCTGTGTCTCCAGTCTCTGGTTGGATACAAGCAGCTGTGGGACTTTGATCTGTTCATCTGGAATATGAGCTTGCCACATGAAATCCTTGCAAAGATCCTTCAAGGCTGGTACTCTCAAACTGCATGCTAACATATACATATCCAAAACATTGCTGTCACTTAATTCAGCTCTTCCAAGATAGATGTACATAAGAAAAGTCATCATGGAGCTTGACTTGATCACATCACAGTTCACTACCAGTAATACACAATGATGTCGTGTGGTTTGTGAAGAATAACACGAGGTTGAAGATGTGGTGCTTTTAGGTGTGTAACTAGGTAGCTGGGGTGGTTTCATCTTTTGTAACAATGCAGTGAGGTACTGACTCATTGAGCACAGCACAGCCTGGTGTACCTGAAGGAATCAATATTCACAAAACTTAATGTATTTTCAAGATTATGAGAACTTACTTACTCACTACTCAGAGTCTGGTATAAAAGAGGCATATCAAACAAAGATCAAGTGACAATATTCAGACTGGGAATCAGTCAGACTCAGATAATTCTTCTTTTTCTACATTCATCTTGAAAAGGACGTTGAGACATTATGTTGTAGTTTACAGTGATGCTGCAATATCTATGCCTTTCGGCCTGACACATCCAATTTCAGTTGACTTTTTTGAGTACTGGGTTTGCCTTCCCACTGCAATCCCTATACCTTGACCAGGCTGCACTACTGATTAGTGTAATCTGTTTCCAGGGCCGCCACATGATAGCAGAATAGGGTCTTGGTCAGTTATGGGTCACTGACACTGATGCGAGCCGTCAGCTATGAGTTCCTGGCTGCTGCCAGCTTATGTGCTTAAATTTTGACCCCAGACTCAGCTCAGACACAATATATTCAACAAATGAAAAATCAGATATACAAATGGGACAGAAGTAGTGAGATGACAACAGCCAGAAACTCATAGCAGGCTACTTGCATTAACTGACCAAGAGCCTATTCCGTCTTCAAGTGCAACCATGCAGCCTGGCTAAGAGATTAGAGATCAAAGACAGAAGGTAAACCGGGTCCCAGAAATGATGTGAAATCGAATGTGTTGGACTGGAAGGTGCAGATATCGCAGCCTCACTGTAAACAACGACACAACATCACAAACATCATTTTCAGGATAAACATCGAAGAAGAAGACATATAAACTTATACCATATGGAGAGGACAGAAAAACAGTAACACATGTTGCCTTAGTCTGATGACTCCATGATAGAAGCAGAGCGACAGTTAGAATTGAGGTTAAATAATTGTTGCTTATCTCTTTTTTATTAATGGAACACTATTTGAGATATTACCTTGACTGTCTGCTTTGAAGTTGAAAGTACAGCATCACAAAATTGTTCTCGTTTCATCATGTCGTAGAGATTTTTCCTTGATGAAATAAGAACTTCTGCCTCCTGTTTGCAGCGGATTACTTGGGATATCTCCACTGAAGGATGAAGATGTGGATCACTAGCAATAACAGAAGTTTGTGGCTTTTCATTACTGATATGCTGCGGTTGAGGCTCAAAGTCCATGAATGTCATTTCATTTTTTGGTCTGTTAACTTCCAGTGCAGAATGACTACTGCTGTTCAGTATGCTGTTTGATACGACATCTTCCAAGTCAGACTGTTGAGTCTGAAAGTGAATTCCAGTCACTGGAAACTGCATCCCAGAGTCATGAGTGGAGTTGTCAACAAGTAGAGAGGCAAGATTAGTGGAATTGTTGGAAAAAGAGGAACTTTGGGATGTTGTGGTGCCTTTCATAGAGGTTGAACATGCCAGTCTTTTGAGGATCTGGTAATCCAGCTCTGAGGCCATGTTGTGAGCCAAATTCTGTTGAAGATCTCTTTTACCTTGAAGTGTAGAGACCATGTCTACTTCAATGGGCTGATGTATCTGAGTGAATGGCTGATAAGACTGCACCATTTGTAGATTATCCTGCGGCTGCTCAGGCATTGTTAGGTGTGGATGATCAAGGAAACTTCCAACAGATTGGTCCTCCATGAAATTTCCGGAGGATCCCATGAAATGCTGGTCTGTTAAGCTCAAACTCTCAATATTATGCTTGTTCTGAAAGGTTTTCTTGGGACTGGAGATGAGGCCTTGCAACTGCTGTTGATGTCTTTGCTGTTGTTCTTTACGTCGTTCTTCTTCTCGTTCATCCTCCTGGAGCCCTTGTAGAATTTCCATGGCCCGGTTGATATCTCGAGGAATTCTAATTCCTTTCATGCTCTCTTTTGTGGATGTTTTTGTTAATTCCTTTTGCAGCTCTGATATTTCTCCTTGCTTATCTTTGTCTGCTGTGAGACTTTGACCTTTTTCACGTCCCTTAAATGTACTCGAAGTTTCTGTGATTGCTGTTTTATCAATAGGTGTTTTTTGATATACCGTCATATCCTGAGGTAAATCAGGTCTATTAAAATAAGACTGGCTCAGATCTCTTTGTGGATTCATGTAGTCTTCAATATTAAAATCATTGACATTGGTACTTGGAACATAATTTAAATCTCTGGAAGATGAAAATTTTCGGCAGAAAGTTAAGTCTCTCTCCGATGTAGAATTGAAATCTCGATCTGAAGCAGAACTGAAATCTCTTTCTGATGCAGAATTGAAATATGCTTCAAAACTAAGCTCTGGCTGCACATGGGACACTATGCCTAGATTGTCAGAGAGGGATATCTCAGGTTGGGTAGCATGTTGAGGATCTCCTGGGTGATCAAATGACAAATCATCCTGGTTGGATGCAGAGTGTGATGCTTCCAGCCCAAAGTCCTTGGAGACTTGCAATCCAAAGTGTTGGGTAAGATCCATATCCTTCTGAGACTGTGACACGGATAAAGTTGCATGGAAATCAAGGTCAAGCTGTGTTGAGGGAAGAAACTGTTGACTAGACAAAATGGTGGCTGTAGGGTCTTTATGCATGGATGATGCCATAGTATTTGAGTCAAATGAAAATGTGGATGTAGTTTGTAAAAGCCCTAGTTCTCTTTGAGCAGTTTGGTTTCTGTCCAGATTTTCATCTCGTCTGGTGGCAAAACTTCTTTGTTGATGATGGTTTGTTCTCAGATCTAACTCTTCCTCCATTGTAAGGAAAGCTCTCGAGTTTGTTACTAAGTCTCTCTGAAGATTATGCTGGTATGAACTTTTATCCTGGGTGACAGGTTCTAATGAAGACATGGCTTTTGTGAAAGGTTTATGAGAATTATTTGCATCAGTCATTTGAGAATAATCCCTGTGATCTTCACTGCCTAGCAAACGTGCCATCTTTCTGTGAGCCCTAGGTCGACCACTCCACTTACTGTTGTTATCTCTGGAATTTGCCTGATCCTTTAGACTAAACCGACCAGTTTCTTCATTATCTTGAAACTCATTTGCTACAAAATTTCTATGACTGTCCAACAGCAACTTCTGATGGCCTCCAAAATCTGTGTGATATCCATGAAACACGGGTTCTAGATCTGAAGGTAAATCATTTAGTTGATGGCTGAACGTAGACTTCTTTTGTGAATTATTCAATCTAACATAGGTATCCTCAACGTGACCACTAAGGCCAAAATTAATGTATGATGAAGACACTCTTTTGGAATCTAATGATAAAGAACCATTTAACACATCACTGTCTCCAACCTGAGTGGATATGTATTTCTGTGACTGGTGATAATCTTGGTCCTGGACTCCTCTAGTGACTGATGCCACATCCAGCCTAGCAGATGTTGTGAAATCCCGGGAGTCTGAAGAAAACTCAAAGCTATTATCAAAGTTGTTAGCATCTCTGCGATCAAATGACATGGTTATTTCTGTGCTCTGCAGAGGTTTCTCTGGTGGCTGATCATACAGATTACTCAAGTCTTTGCTGTAGTCTTGTTGCTTGGATCTTGAATCAAACAACTTCTGAAAATATGTAATGATTAGTAACATTAGGTCAAACCATACAAAAATTGCATAAAATGGAGAAAATGTAGGTAATACTATACAGCATTTATTTATGAGAAACCCCATGTCTTTCTATTTTTACAAATTATTATAATTATTATTTGTCAACATAATTAACAAATGTGATGCAGAATTAATGTAACATTTTTATCAAAGTGGTGTATTTAGTTAAATCATCTTGCACATTTCTCTTACTTTATTTAATTGATGAACAAAAAAAATCTTAAATATACCCACACACAAAACTATAAAATAATAGCAGCATACTTTGGAAATCTGATAGGACAAAAGATCAGAACAAATCGGTAGCTGCATGTTAGACTGATAACAAGAGAAACAGACAAATATTTTGAAAAATACTAGAAAACTAGTAGCACTAAATTATGAAGACAGTTCTAGAAAAACTAAAAATAACAATAAAATGCTGATTCTTGGAAGTATAATAAATATAAAAATAAGGAATATTCTTAGCAGTTTCAGGAGAACAAACCCATAATTAATCCACGCTTACAGAAATGAGTAATCTCTTTTCCCAGCAAAAGATACAGAGAAAAAGTAAAAACCCAAAAATGATTACCTGATCAAGATGAATACTTCGATTTCCCAACTTTCCATCATCATCAGCAGGTGAGGTTAAACTCAACATACCGTGATCATCACCATAACCTGCGTGAGCAAAGCCTGTGCCTATCACATTCGAAGTATCAACATGATGGGAATTGGAGCTGCTATTCAAGCCAGTGCGATTAGAATAGCCGATGTCTTTATCGCCATAGATGCTACTGCCTGATCGGGGATTACAGACTTGTTCATAACACAAGCTTGTGCTAGTATCAATACCCACATGTCCTGAGCCATGGTTGAACTCACTACCGCCAACTCTGCTTGCTGATGGAAAGCTATTTGAAATATTGACAGAAGAAATACCAGAATTTCCAGATCTGCTGAAGAGATTTGAGACACTGCCCCTTGCTGCTGATTGGCTGGCTGCAGATCTGGCACCATAGAACCTAAAATTTGGCTCATTGTCCATCAGCACATGACCAGCACTTGAATTAGTGTTGTAACTTTCAGCAGGAGAAATAGGGGAAAACTGAGCTGCAACATCTGCTCCTGTAGAGGTTAATGTTGACCAGTTGTGAAGTTGATTTGTGGACAGACTGATGGAGGAGGATGAGCTATCTGGCTGGAGGAAAGTCTGAGATAGGGACAGCAAAGAGTTTGCATCTTCCTCTTCCTCACATTCCATATTTGCATATGTATGTTCCAGTGTCAGTTATTAAAAATGCCATGCCATGCTGTTGACTGATGCTTATTTATCGTATCTGAAATAAAAACGTGAAATAAAAACTGAGTTATGAACAAATGAATTCAGCTATGAATTATTTTCTTCTTTGTACGCTTTCAGACATCAAAGTAAATTTATCTAAAGGAAGCTATGGTCATTTCAAGACCACTAACATCTTCATACAGATAGTCCGAGAATAGTACTGGCTATATGAGATATAGAGCAGCTGATTAGCGCTTGTCATGGCAAAGGTACGGGGTTTAACTCCCACTACCGGCATCTCAAGTCAACCCAGATGTAAATGAGTACCTGCCTTGCTGTTAAGGAAGGAAAAGGTAGCAAGGACGGGAACTGGCCGCCCCACCTAACAATCTGAGGCGTAGTATACTGAAGTCTCTAACACTTCATTCCTGACCAACCGTTAAGTCTGCTGAAGGATTTCATTTATCTTTATATGTGATATCTCTGTTCCTCATAAGCTGGCGACTTTTGTAGCAGATGTTCAACTATCATTTTATCAGCAACACAATCACATTCATCTGTAATTTGTATCTTTAGTTTCTTGAATAGATGGAATCTCAACTTGTATTCTGGCTAAGAGAAAATGAATATCAGTGAGAAGGCAAACTTGGAACAAAAATAAACGAAACAGAAACTGTATGTCTGGCCAAAAGGTGCAGATATCACAGCCTTCCTATAAAACTATGACGCAACTATCTTTTCAGGGTGAAAGCCGAAGAATATCGTGGTAAGCCTCTTTATAAATTATACATTTATCAGGTTAAGATTGTTTTGTATCTCTCTTTGGCAATCTTCTTCTTTTTCTTCTTTTGTCTGCTTGAAAATATAATGTCTAAATCTGCAATATTGCATCTTGTATAAACTTCACTGTCTTTTGAAGTTCACATACAGGTAGAGAGTGTCTCAATTTGGGGAAGTTCTTTAGTATGTGCTCTGCAGTCTGGGGTACCTGTCCACAAGGTGGAGTTGCCAATCTTAGGTTTGTTTGTCTGTGGAGTCGTTTGTGTCCTGTTCTGAGGCACAACACAACAGTTTGCTCTTTTATCGTATGATACTCATCATGTGCTAATGTTGGTGGCCCTTTTCTTCTGTTGGAATGTACCTGGTACATCTGGTTGCTCATCTGCAGCACCCTGCTTTGCCAATCAATCTGTCATCCACTTCATTGCCAGGTGTATTGCAATGAGATGTGATTCATTATAATAC